>CM077211.1:25790362-26444862 GCA_039654625.1 Rhinogobio ventralis
TAACT
Source organism: Rhinogobio ventralis (assembly GCA_039654625.1). NCBI lineage: Eukaryota > Metazoa > Chordata > Actinopteri > Cypriniformes > Gobionidae > Rhinogobio > Rhinogobio ventralis. The sequence continues at coordinate 25,790,368 of CM077211.1, forward strand.
AACAATAAACGCAATAAAACTATAATTATGCTATTCTGTTTAATTTCTTCTTATTAGGCTTCACAGTAAAACTAATTTACCTGAAGAAAAAGATTCCTTCACCTCCGGGTGTCCACAACACACTGATTGACGTTTTCGCCAAGTTATTAGGCTGAACCACGACACTGTCCTAATAATATCCATATGATAAACAGTTTACCTTAGTTTAATGAATTAATATCTGTATTTAACACATGGTGTAAATAACAACTTAAGTGTGTAGGCTAGTGTGCGCGCGGCAGGACTCACACCACAGATGAGTAGGCTGTTGTCCGGGTCAACCAAACTAAACGTACCAACAGAATCACAGCCATCACACGTACGAGCATCCAACATGAAACCTCTAAAATTACTCGATTTAGCCGAAAGCACCACTGTGGTAAAATGAGAGAGTTTAAAGTGACACATCCGAAAAGCCATTTTATTTACACCAATAAAACATTAAACCGAGAGAGAATCTACCAGTAATACGTGACGTTCGCCATTCCGACTCTGTCAAAGTTACATTTTCTGGGTGGACATTGAAAGGGGGTTCAGTGCTTTGTGGTGGTATTTCAAGTCCAAAGTCATCATGATTAATATTCATTCCTCGACATTGATCCTCCAGTAAATATCCATCGCTGTAACAGGAGATAAACTTCAGCATGGCAAGTCCAAATGAAAGGAAAAGGAGACCGCTAGCAATATACATCTGAAACGGCCAATATAAAGAATATCAATTTTAAACTACTGACTTCCTGTTCAGTTGTAATAAACATATTACAATACATTGTTTTAGACCTACCGTGCGCTTTGCTGATCAAACAGTGATCAGTGTATTGTCTGTCAGCTGAACAGATATTTTATTCTAATGCCCTCTTTTGGTGAATTCAGTAATTACGATCAATAGGGTGATAACAGCGTTGTGTTGTCCTGCCCCAACAAGCATTACGTGCATAAGGAAGTGCACATGACTTTAGATTTTATGATCACAGTTCTTAGAAGTATTTATCATGAAGGATACAAAGCCAATGCTTCATTTTGTAAAGGTTTTCAGAGAGTTCAAACAAGAAGTGAGTGTTTTGTAACAAAAAAACGGAAAATTCCATCTGAATAGGTGAGAAAAAAAATTGGTTCCTTAGTAGTCCTGTAATAATTTGACCTCAATTGCAAGTTCATGTCACAGTCCTGTAAAGAAGAGAATAAACAAATAATTCACTGTCTAGAAGATAACTGTTAGCCTTTAGGCTTCTGAGAACTGTTAGAACCTTGCTTCAGTTCATCAAGTTCCTGTTTTATCAACACAAACATCAGCTCACCAGCAGCTAGGAAGCAAAATCCAAAATTAGGCTATTGGCCATCTATAATAGCCTAGCTACAAAAAGTATGTTATTATTTTTAGTGTAATTCAATCTGTATCCGTCTGCGAATACAATCTGAAAGACTGTAATGACAATTTGCCCTTTATGAACATGTATTTGATTCGATTTGATTTGATTAGGCAAAAGTAAAATACACTTCTTCGTCAAGGATAACAATAAAGTTAAGAACTTGTTTCCATTCCAGTCCTTGATGTGGTATGTGGCATTGTTTAGTATTATAAATATAAAATTACAATGAAATTCCACACTTACAAAATGTACAATCACAATAAAGCACATACGTAACATACAAATTCAATCTTTTATTTGGAGGGATGTAGTCAATGATGATTCATTGACTATGATCATTAAATATAATCACATAACTCCCATTCTACACTCACTGCACTGGCTCCCCGTTTCATCCCGGATCGACTACAAAATCCTCCTGCTCACACATAAATGCATCACCAGACATGCACCACCATATCTACAAGAACTCATCACTCTGAAATCCTCCCCCTGCACCCTCAGCTCATCAGGCCACCTGCTTCTTCAGGTCCCCACCACCAGGCTCCGTACCATGGGGGACCGAGCTTTCTGCTCGGCTGCACCACGGCTTTGGAACCACCTCCCCAGTGAGCTGAGAGCAGTACAGAGCCTGGACCATTTTAAAGCAGAACCGAAGACTTTTCTATTCAGAAAGGTTTTTATGTGTTGATTGTTTTTATTATTCTGTAGTTTTCCTTGTTTTTAGTTATTTTTGTCATTTTCCTGTGTAGCTACTTTGAGATTCTTCGGAATGAAAAGTGCGTTATAAATAAAATCTATTATTATTATTATTATGATTCAAAAACAGTAAATGATGGGGTTTACAAAAACATTAAATCAAATCTCTGCTCAAAGAAATTAATAACACTATTTACTCTACTACCTAAGTGTCAGTACTCTGAATGTCTTGAGTGTATAACAGTTTAATATGCTGTATTAATAAAATAAACAGTGCAAAGTCCACTGTGTCAGATAAAAGAGTTCAGTTCTATTGAGGCAAGAAAATGAGAGTAGTATTTATGTCATGGAAAAAATAACTGTGTAGGTGAATATTAACCTTCAAAGGAAACCATGACACATGAATCAGACTAGAGAAGAAACAAACATGGCTGTCTTCCAATAAGGAAACTGTATGAATAGCAGATATGTCGAAACAACTGTGTCACTCTCTGTCTGTAACAAGCCAAAACAAATGATGTCAATCAGAGATACAATCAGATTTTCCATTTGGGTTTTTTGTTTTGTTATGATCAACTCATAACCTTTAATTAAAGTCACATTTCAAGTGAAATACAGTTCTGTCATGACAACTCAATGGTAATGGGTATGACAATGTTGATATGTTTGGTCTTGGCGGAAAAGATCTGCTACGCTGCTGCTGCTGCTTTTATTGCTGCTGCTGCTGTAGGTTATTGCTGCTGCAGAGCAAGTACGGGACTTGCTACTGCCAATACATACACGACACGTTGCTGTGATGCTGCTGCTATAGTGTACATGAATTACCCATATAGCAGATCTATACAGGTGGAGCTGGGGAAAGGTGGAGGGTTTGTGAAAGTGCGCTGCACTGCTAAAGCAAATGCTACCCAAGTATTTGAAGGTTTGAGCATGCAAGCTCATTGGCTACTGATACAGCAGGAACCAATCAGCTGTGCCCTAAAGATGACGATGTGATTACGAACAGGAAGTTAAAATGCGGTATGTAGGATTGACAGCTAATGGTCGAAATAGGTACTTAAGTCCAAATTGAAAATATTGGAGATCGTTGTTTCCGAAATACTAATTGGATAAACTGGCGGCTCGCACAGACCAAAACAAAAAGAGAATTACTCAAAAAAAATTAATAACACGAAAACAAGGGTTCCAAAAACATTAAATATTTACTCCAACATAAAAGATAACCTTTCTGATCAGACCTTTCCACACATCAGCTCTTAACAGTAACAAAATATGTATAAGATTTTGTACAACAACTTTGAGTGGTAAAAATTGGTGTTATTTAACCCAAATAGACTCAATTTAACATGAATACCACAAAACAATTGTTGCAATGGCATTTAAAATGAACCAAAACATATAAATCCTCTCATACAAATGTACCATAAACAGTTATCTCAATACTATTACAACTGTAAAAATCATAATTAATTGTGTTCTATATGCTTTCAGAATCTTTCAGTCATTTGTCATTGTGCTTTTAAGATTTTAATTTCCTCGCCACATGACTTAAAGTATTTTCAGCCGTCTCTAAAAGAAAATCGAAAACATACTTCTACCTGCCAACATTTCTGTTGTGTGAGATTTGACAAACAAGTTGTAGATTTTAATAACTTGCATTATTTGGATCATTGCTGTGATTTATTAAATGAACTCAGTTGACAACCCAGCCAGTTAGGGTGCATGGTAGCCTACGTTTTTGTTACTTTTATGTTAACATTTATATCCCAGGGAACTAATGAAATAATCTTGAAATGAAATGTGAATCTTTGGTTTAAAAAAAAGCAATGCTTGCGAAATAAATGAACTAAAACAATTACAAATCTAAAACGATCCCTGTCAGAAATCTCTGTAATATTTTGTTTAATGTTTAAGGTCATGAATTTACACAAAAGTTATTAATTGTGTATTACTGGTAGGCCTAATTGTGTCACATGATATTTTTCAGTTATGTAAGCCTATAACAACTTCTGTTGGAAAAGAAAAACACAAAATCATTAAATTGTATGTATGTGGATTTAATAGCCTAACAGAACCTAAACAATCTGCAAACAATTGTAGGCTATTTTTTTTAGAATGGACCATTTTCACAGACTGTGATGACACATTTTATTGGTCATCAGCATTGTAAATCCTGCAACGTTTTTTATATTAATTATATTTTATAATCAAATTACAAAAAACTAGTTAACCCCGCTGTGAGGTTTTCAATTGTGGAGTTTTTCTTTTGCTATTTGAGCAAATGGGAACCAAAATATATATATATATTTAATGTAGTCTCTCATTCCCCGCTATAGAAGTTTACCCAACTGTGATGACTTCTGCTTCAGAGAAACCCGGAAGTATGAAAAGGGTCCCTACTTTCATTAAAATACAATGCAATGTTAAGACTTATCTGGATCAAGACATAAGAGTCAAATAGATTATGATAATACCTGTTATGATAATAAAACAATTGAGATTATTCAGTGAATTTAATCCTATAAGCAGTAGCCTGTTGATTTGTTTAATAAAAACGCAAAAAAGAATAGATATGCATTCAGTACAAAAGAGATCCAATGGGTAGTTGACAAACAGGTCATGGGATAAGACAATAGGCCTATACAAAAATAGCAGGTTTTGTACTGTATAGAAAGTACGGATATGACGCTGAACATGTGAATGTGATGATGTTTGTATAATGACCTGTGGGGGCAGCATCGGCACAAGCAGTGACAAATCGCACATTAAACGGGGGCGAAGAAACGTCTCCCGCGTATTTTGACTTGTCTTTTCGTTATCATTTATAAGATGTGAGATTTGGATACTGTAGTTTGATTATCAAAGTTTCAAAAAGATGTCGAGCCTCAGTCAGGAACTAAAGCGCTGGGCTGTTGAGGAACTTGAGTTGCCAGCAGCCAGACTCCCGGATGACGGCTATATGAAGACGTTAGTGGCTTGTAATGAATTATTACAATAATCCTCAACCAATTTAGACTGATCATATGTTTACGTTTTTGTGCAGATTATGCGTCGGTCCTGGGGCTTCCATTTGGAAATATATAACACAACATGTCTACAAAGAGAGGTGAGATCTCTAATCTCTAATTCTTAATACATGTTTTTAAAAATATTTTTAAAAAAAAATATCATTTTGAAATATATCTTACAGGAACGTTCGGGTCATGAGGGGGAATGTTCAGTGGTATCCTTTAAGCCTTTAAGTTTTCTTACAATGTGATGTGTTTATGTATGTATGTTTATTTATTTATTTTAAACTGAATAGAAGTATAGACGTGAACAGACTAATACAATTGACAAAAGCACATAAAAAATTACTAAAATAGAAAATAAAAAGTACTGAGCTAAGTACTGAGGTGGCCTCAGGTAAACCGTAAATAGTGGGCGACATGCATTCAAGTGGGTAAAATTTGGCGAAAAATAGCAGTCATTTTGATGTGCCACACTTCCTTCTGTCATTAGATACGATTGGTCCAATTGTATTACCTTAAAACCACACCCACATTCTAGCGGTTTTATATTATATAATAATAAATGTTTGATCAGAGGTTTGACTTTACTTTAGCAAACAGCACATCGTAGCGGCATTAGGTAGTGTTTTGACTATAACTGAATATTGCCGTGTAGATGTCTTCAGGTCAGCACTATTATCAAACTTGAAGTTTTCGGGCAAATCGGACATTGTATGCCCAAGTTACAACAACTTCCTGTGTCATGGCGAAACATCGAATTTTGTCAGACCGCTAGGGACACGCCCTTCAGCGAAATCTCAAGATCTTCACAATTTAACTTCGCCAAGGCCTTTAGATTAGACTGTGCAAATATGATGTTTATCTGATAAAATCTCTAGGAGGAGTTGGTTGAAGTACAACATCTGGAAATGGCAAAAACTGCAAAATTTTTGCAGAGAAAATTCTAAATATCCCACTTCCTGTTGGGTTTTCAGATTTTGCACCCAGGGACTTTTTGTAGGTATTGGGCTACAAACTGGGCTAATGTGTCAACTTCATACTCGTATGTGAAACGCAGCGTCAACGGCGCTTAATTGAAATTTTGTAGGTGGTGCTAACGAGCCATTTTGCCACACTTAATTCTGAAACCTGTATCAGATGTACATTTTCACCACTTCTGACGCATGTGCAAAGTTTCATGAGTTTTCGAGCATGTTTAGGCCCTCAAAAATGCGATTCATTTCGGAGGAGAATAATAATAATAGACTGAGCAATTGCAATAGGGTCCTCACACCATCGGTGCTCGGGCCCTAATAAATATAGTATATAATAATATTAAAATAACACTTATATGGCGTAAATCATTACATATACAGGATATGATGATTTCAGCATCACAGTTTTTTTTGTTATACTACACTGTGTCAAAAAAATTAGCAAATTAAGTTATTACTTAAGATAAATTGTGGTTGTCTGATCAGTGGAAATGTTCCTTGACAATCGGAATCCTAAGGTACAAAGTTTTACAGGACAAAGAGGTAAAGAACAGTAGCTTAATTGCCTTAATTTTCCATTTTGTTAATCTGCTCCTATAAGGATTTATATGCACAGCATGTAAAGGTGATTGTTCTTTGTAGCTTAAACAGTTGAAAAATCAGAATAAAGATGCAACAAGGCTTGAGCTACAGAGAGAGATTGATGCCCTTCAGACTGAACTCCTTCAATTGGACACTAAGATCAGTAGAGTGGAGGATCAACTTGAAATTGAAGGTGAATGTTCTCTTTCTGTTCAATTCTATCCTGATGCTCTCTTGTACTACCAACACCTGTGCTACACACGCTACAGACAATGTGAATCATCTCATAAGATCAAACGGGGCTCTAATTACTTTCTTAATGCAGTTACTGGTTTTATTGTAAAATCGGTGTATTCTTTTCTAAAGAAAAAGTTATTATCGTTACTTAGTCTTACAATAACTTGTTCTGCCTCTGCAGCAACCTTAAATTTAAGATGATATGTTGCCCATTTAATATCCCGTTTAAAAATACAAAAGTATTTTATGTTGTTGTTGTTACTAATATCTTTCCTCCCTTGTGACTGCTAAGCAGAGCAGAACGTGAACAGGAACTGGGAGGACTTTGTGGAGAGCAGGTGCAGACAGATCCTGTTGGAGTCTTTCAGGCATCGCTGCTCTGAGGAGAGAAACGTACTGTTAGCGGACACCCGCATGATTGGCACCCAACGTCATGCCCTGGAAGAGTTGTCTAAGTGAGCACACCTCCAGACTGTCATATTTCTATGGCAGCTTTCTCAACGACTGAATGAAAACATTTTTTAAAGCTGCTGTGTGCCATTTATATGATGTTTAAAATCTTTGATCACTGACATTAAGCTTTAAACTGTAAAATTAAACACTGCAAAAATCGTTTATATTACCGTTCAAAAGTTTGGGGTTGGTAACATTTTAGAAGTCTCTTGTGCTAACCAAGGCTGCATTTATTTGATCAAAAATACAGTAACGACTGTTATTTTGTGAAATATTACGATTGATGAACATCATTTCTTTTTTTGTAACAACTCAAGTCTTTACTTTCACTTGATCAATTTAATGCATCTTTGCTGAATAAAAAGTATTCCTTTCTTTTAAAAAAAACTAATCTTCTGACCCCAGACTTGAACAGTAGTGTATATGAACTGTAAATCACACTATTTCACCTTGTCCAGGAAAGCAGATGTGAAGATGGTGTTTAGACCTTCTGACAATTCAGACAGTGGAGCTGGAGCAGATCCCTTAGTTTTAGTAAGTGTTGCTGTATTTAATGGTGTTTGTGATGCACACTAGTATTATAGCTACATTTTAGCCTCCTCATATCAATATCAACATGTTTAAATTCTGAAATAAAAAAATTCTACCATCATTTGATGGAGCTTAGCCGTCTTCCAGTAGGGATCATGCTAACCAGCCAAACTCCACTAGACTTCTTTATTTTAAAAACTTGTCTTATCCTTGATTAAAATACCATTTCTATCTCGTTTCAGAAAAATGTGAGAGAGCTCTGCAGCGAGAGGGTTCTCTTCTTCCAGTGCCTGCTAGAGAGTGAACTCAAAGCAAATCCGTCCACTGAGTAGGAGACACAGGCCTTTGAAGTTGATATTGTAGATAGTAGAGCTTTGGCTCTGTTGCCTTGTTGATGCTAATTCATTTGTTTTTCATCTAGATTTACTCATGATCAAAGGAATGCTGTGATCCAGCACTGGATGAGCACAGTCGAGGTAGGTGAAGAATACTCATTTTAAGAGTATGCATGCATGTTTGTTTTTATTTTATTCTTGTTCTGCACATCAACACCTTATGAGAACATGAACATGTTTAATTCCTCAGAACCTCCTACGGTCTCATCCTCCAAATCAAGTGCTTTCGGCTCTACAAGCGCTGACCTCCAGACAGCAGGTGGCGTTAGAGGAGAAGATTGCAGCTTTAAATGTGGAGCGTGACATTTCGGCTCTAGGGTAAAAGTTTACATTGTAATGTATTATCAAACCCCACACTATAAAGTATCACATTATTGAATTGATTATTACTCATAATTTGCATTTATTGCAGGTTTCGTTATGAGCGTGATCACCTAATAGATGTGTCGTCAGAGCAGAAGGAGGAGTTAACACCTGTCCATAGTCTGTTACAGGTGATCAGTTGAGATGGTAGTCTCAGTGCATTTTACACTCTTTGTCTTGTGGCTCAGGTTGTATTTGTGTGTGTTTGCTTGCAGTCTGCCTGGCAGGAAGTGGAGCAGAGTTATTTTGAATTGTCTCAGACTCGCAACAGACGTGGGCAGCTGGAGACTGAACTCACAGCTCTGATGAGGAAAGAAGAGACGGCACACGAAACAGACCCAATGTCCAGGTGAGAATTCCCTCAGCCAAATCTATATCATTACGGCCAAAAAAAATTATATTACATTTTTTAAATTCTAAAACAAAATGCATCAAATGTATAATGTTACAGAGTAATTGTTTTAATTACTTGCTTAATTCCTCGAAGCAATTACTGAATTAACATCTGACTAACAAACTGATTATGCCCCTTTTTACAAGATGTACAAGGTGTCCTCATGTGTCTGTGACATTTCAGCCAACAGATAATTTATTATACCATGCCCCAAATGCCCCTATTTGGGTATAAACAAAACATGCTGTTTTTCTGTCTCTCTTTAAATGCAAATGAGCTGCTGCTCCCCACCCACCTTTCCTGAACAGGGCTTTACAGCTCATGCATTGGACACAACAACAAAACGCATGTTTTTGCATTCCACTTTGCTGCTTTTCCATTAATTTCTATGTAAACGCCTTGCGGTTTTTTTTCTTCTTCTTCTTCTTCTCCCATTCGGGACCATTCATACACAACGTGTTTAAAAAAAAAAAGACACGGGCAGCGGAAAACTTTTAAAAGTTAAACTTCTTTTAACTTGAGCGCTGCGTTTTTAAAACACTGTTTCTTGCACAGGTGGAATGGGACCTGTTACATTGTGACTTCACAATGTATAGAAAACTCGAATGATGAATTTTGAGACACTTAATGTTTATGGGGAATATAAAAGAAGTAGTGGGTGTATTACCATTATTGGGAGTTGTGTACACACTGTCGACACATTTATTTTTAAACGCGATGTTAAAGTGAATTTTGCATAATACAATTTAAGACAATGTGTATTTAAACAAAAAAGGGTTTTTGTAATATTTTTACTAACATTTGTGAGCAGGTGTGTGTTTGAATTGGAGATGGAGGGAGTGAAGCAAGTGGCAGTTAGAGACCGCATCAGAGAGCAGTGTGCTCAGCTACAGCTGCAGGCCAGAGAGGGGCTGGACGCCATCAGAACCCTGCAGACACAGTGGCAAAGTGTCATGGACTTCAGACAGCTTGTGGTACGTAATTGTATTTATTGCTGACAAAAAAACTGCATATTCCTAGTGTGGAGTTGTTACATGTGTGCTTTGTCTGTATAGGACAGGAGACAAGAGCAGATACGGAGCCTGATCAAAGGGAACTCCTCTGTGAAGACTGAATTAACCCGTGTCCATGCAAAGGTATCATCTCATTCAATATATTCTTTAGCTAATTATTATGTCCTCTCACATACAAACACTACCGTTCAAAGGTTTGAGCTCTGTACATTTTTTATTTATTTATTTTTATTTTATTTTATTTTTATTTTTTATTTCGGTTTTCTTATAAACCGAGCACTGTTACATAACATTTACATAGAATATTAATAATAATAAAAAAAAATATATATATAAAAAAAAATATATATATATATATATAACACACAAAGTAAATAGCCCCTGACAGTACTTTCAGAGAATACACCACATATCACTTCATTATTTGCATTGTTCAAACATTTACATATATTACATCTATTTCCTTCAAGCAAATATGTTTCAATTAGTGCCCACTTCTGTCGAAAAATGTCAGATTTTAACTGCAAGTCTGCAGTCATTTTCTCAAATATGTATATCTGTTTCAGTCTGTGTGTCCATTCTGTCACAGTGGGTTCGTGCACCTTCATCCAGTTCACAGTGATTATCTTCCTAGCTGCAATTAACAATATATGCAATACAAATAAGTGGGATTTACTGAACAGATCTGAGGGGAAATCATCAAGTACAAAAAATTCTGGGTGCATTGGAATATCTTTTTCTAAAACTTTATTAATTTCCCTTTTAACCCCCTGCCAATACACTTGTATTTTGGGACATTCCCAGAATATATGCACATAGTCCCCCACCATCCCACAATCTCTCCAGCATTGTGATAACGGCAATTTTTTAACATCAAATTTGGCAACCACCAGTGGAACCCTGAAGAATCTCATTTTCATTTCAAATCAAATCCCTTCCACATTTGACTGCTGATACCCTTATGACAGCCAGCACATATATTTATCCACATCTCATCTTCTATTACAGTATTTAACTCTAGTTCCCAGTTTCTTTTGATAAGAAACGTGTCATCAGATTGATCCTGCATTAACTTTACATAAATATGTGCTATATGATTTTTAGTAGTAGATCATGTTCAATAATATTGATAAAATATTTTTCAACATTTGTTGGAGATCTTTTAATGTCCCAATGTTTATGAATTGTGATATAGTGTCATAATTGTAAATATCTAAAAAAATCATTAGATCTCAATGTAAACCTATCACGTAATTGAGAAAAAGATCTTATGGTTTCTCCATCAAAAATTTGATTAATTGTCTTTAAACCACTCTCTTCCCATCTACTAAAGGCACTATCCCATATAGAAGGGAGAAAATCTGGGTTCTCTGTACATTTTAAAAAAATGTTTTTGATAGAAGTCTCTTATACTCACCAAGTCTGCATTTATTTGATAAAAAATACAGCAACACAATAGAATTGTGAATTAAAAACAATATTATATTTGAATATATTTTACATTTTTATTTATTCCTCTGATGGCAAATTTTTTCAGCGTCATTACTCCAGTCTTAAGTATCACATGATCCTTCAGAAATTATTCTAATATGCTGATTTGGTGCTTACGTTTTGAAAACTGTTGCACTGCTTAAAATGTTTTCTTCTCAGAATTCTTTGGATAGAATGTTCAAAAGAAATAGTTTTAAGAAATAGGTTTATTGTTAATTGTTTAAAAAATGCACTTTTGACAATTTTGTCATTTAATTGCTGAATAAACATTTTTTTGTGTGTCTTACTGACAAACTTTTGGAAAGTTGTGTGTGTGTGTGTGTGTATAATCATATACAAGAAAGCTTCTTTTTTTTTTTTTTTCAGGTTGGACAGTTTGTTCAGGAAAAGCTCAATCCTCAGTTTGCCAGTGTGATTGAAGCCAGCAGTGGACTCCGCAACTCTGTGTCACAAGGGGCCAAGCACTTTAGCTGTGTATCACTCGCTGCACTGGATTGCAGGGTCATGAAGGGGTCAGAAAATCTACCAAAACCCATTTTCTTTCTTCATTAGTAGGATCAAAATGGCATTGTGTTGCAAACTGAAAAAGCTAGTGAAGAATGGAATACTGTACAAAGTCAGAGGCTAGTGAAAATTGTGAAAAGTTTTCTTAGTTACTGTTTGCACATTTAATATTGCATTATCACAGTATCATTGGAAAAAAATTTCTCTGGGGCTTAATGTCTGTGCAGTGACCAGTCTTTTTTTAAATTTATCAGCAGGGGGCAGAAACTACCAGCAGCTCAGCTTTCGATCCACCGGATACAGTCCCCAGTTTTCCATAAACTCTGTGAAAATATGTCATTCCCCATGTATATGGTGAGATGCTCACTTAGTATATTAATCATCTTAATTTATTCCTCATCTTTCTGAAAGCCATTTTAAAGAATGATCTCAAGTCAATTACTTTACTACTTACAGTAATTGCTACCTTTCTGATGATTGCTGCTATCACAGATTAAATATCTTTGTCAAAGATTGACAGTATCCATATTCAACACTTTCCTTTCAACTCAAAATTCAGCAAAAACTGTTGGTAGTGTGTCAGGAGTCTTGTCTTTCTTTCTTTCTGTCAGGCCCCAGAGGAGCTTTGGTCTCAGGCTGCAACCCGACAGCTGGAGTTACGATATCTGTGCAGGCTTCTTCAGCTTTTCTCAGAGTCAACATCAGACCTGCAGAAGCTAACAGCACAGCTATCATCTCCCGATCAGCAGAGTATGTCATCATGGCAATATTTAAAGTGTCTCTATTATTAAAAAAAATATATATTACCTTTCATGCAGTGTGTTATATAGCTGTTTGTGAATGTAAAAAGTCTGCAAAGTTTTAAAACTCAAATTTCATGATCTCCTTAAAGAAATAATTGATTCTGAACAGCCCAAGCGAGTCATCAGCAATTTCAGTCTCACTTCCTGTTACAAATCAACGTAACAATGTAACAAATTTGCAGCCTATTGTCTTTATTGGCTGCCCACGAAACGTCTACTTTGATCCGCCCTCAAACACTGTAGTCGTAGGCCTGGAAAAGTTTGTGTTGTCAAGAAGACTCCGTTTTCACCAATGACCAATCATCAGAGCAGAGTAGCTCACGGAAAGTAGGGGACCAAATCTTCAAACAAACCGTTTTCAGGCTCTTTGAGAAATGATGTGATGTTATATGCGTATTATGAAAAAATTAAAGTGTTTTTTTTTTTTTTTTTTTTACCATAGAAGCATGTAAACTCATTGTAGGAGACCTCCAAAAAAAAAAAACCTTTAAAATGGCATAATAGAGGCACTTTAAAAACTCAGAACACCTTTTTTTTTGCTCAAAAGAGCCTCGATTTCTTGCTCTGAGAGAAGACCATTTTGATGTCTGTTTCAGCTTTGCTGCAGCATGTGAATACTGTTGATGGAGAGATTCTGCAGACGTTGCTCCCTCGTGCCCGTGAGCTCACACAGAGATGCTCTAAAGGCCTGCTTTATGCAGAACAAGTGAAGACTGCCATCACACACTGGTAAGGCATGGCACTCTCAAATGTTTCCAGTATGGGCCCTTGGTGGAATGGTTTGAAACTATTGCTGCTGTAGCTGGTACTGATCCTCCACTGTTCAAACTATGATTTGATTCAGATTAACACACTGTTTGATTGTGCAGGTGGGAGCAGCCTGGTCAGTTTGCCCTGCCAGAGATGCAGAGAGAGGGACTGACGTTCCCACAATGGCTTCAGCGGTGGAAACTGGCAACAAAGGAATCCTGAATTAGTTCTTTGAGAGCAAAGTTTATCTGTACAGTTTGTCACTTTCTTTCAATTCACTCTTTGCAGTCATTAATTTCTTTACCATATTCAGTGTGTTCTTGAGGGCAAATCCTGTTCAAGAAATATTTTGTGCACTTTTACTGGACTTCACAATAAATCTAATAGACACTGAAATAAAGGAATAGTTGTTTCGTTTCATGGTGTCCTAAATAGTGATGGGCGAATCAGTGGTTCAGAGCATGTATCAAACTGCCAGTCACATGATTTCAGTAAACGAGTCTTTGTAACATCATGACTGTCTCGAAATTTCAATGGTTCACCGCTGTGTGGCAATGATCTCTGAATCCATCAAACCCCCAGAGGCGAACCATTGCAAGTGTCTATGGGTTTTACCTGATTTCTGATAAGTTTTATACATTTGTAGAGGTTTTAATTTAGACATTAGTATAATTAAAAGGAATAATAGTCGTTACATATCTTGGCCTGTTTAGCTGAGCCATCTATGGAACTAACAAAAACCCTGAAAATGGATAAAAGAACACATTATGCAGAGCAGACATTTAAAATGTAATGGTATTAGATGATTAGTTAGTTGCATTTGATTAGCTTTTACTTTCAATAAAACATTTTCAATGGGTTTGTAAAAGTTGTTTTTATGCATGTTCAGTCTGAGTTTTTGTTGCATTTACACTGTTTTGACCAGCAGGGCTCACCAGTGTGTGACATTTCGAACGCTTCGAAACCACAAATAATTTTGCTAAGCAATTGGTTCAATTGATTCGAAGCTTTAATAAGCTTTGTTTCATCAGTAGTCCTAAATCTCCTTACTAAAGGAACAAATGAATAATATGCAGTGTATATAAGTATACAACTGTTCAAAAGGTTGTGGTCAAAGTTTTGAATGTCTTGACTGAGCCCAAAGTTATTCAGGTGAGCAATTGTCATTCCCGTCTGACATGACATTGCTTTTATACTCTAGGTAAATATGATTCATAAAACAATTAGTAAAGACAACCAAAAACCGTAGCAGTTTTCAGTTTTAGCAATTATCATTGATAGGCACAAAGTATTTGTAATCCTGTGTGCATCTGTCAATCTTCTATTCAGTTATTCCCAATCTTTTGTCAGCTGAACCATTTTGACCTAAATTATTTACTTATATTAGTTAATATATTAGTTCAGTAATTCATATTTCAATGTTTGCACAGTTCTTGTATAGTTGGTTAATGGTCACTATATGCAGGTAAATAAAAACTATTTAAAAATATTTTCATGATTTAATTATTTGCTTTTCTTCAACACCCCTGTTTGGGAAATTATATGCAAAACATTTTTTTTTTTTGCAAAATGTGCAAATTCATACTCTATATAACAAATGACAACAAAGCATATCTTTTTTTTTTCAGGGTGTTTTATAATACTCAATATCAATCTTAAGCAACTCAAGTTAAAAACTGAATTTTCTTTCATAAACATTTTTTTCACCCTCACAATCAAACGATCACTCATTAGAATGCTTACAAATAATTCCAGAGGAAGCTGTTTCACAATGGCTAATTTTGTCTTTACACCCTGATTCAATGGCATTGTTTCTGGCTTAAGGCTTGGATAACATACATGTCATACATTATAGACATTTCTTTGTAACCAAAAACAATCACACATAAAATCATGAACTGAACTGTACACATAAAAGTAAACATAACATTTGAACTTAAAATGAAATATTAGGGGAGTCAAAAACAAGTGTTGCGGATGAGACGGCAGTAGATTTTTATGTCCAGTCTACTGCATGTGATTGACGACGTATGTTATAAAGATTCAATTCGTTTTGGCAGCCCGCTTATCGTATTCTGGTGAACAGGTTTAAAACTGAGACAGATTCCTAAAAGACAAGACAGAGAAAATTTAATTGAGGACATGAACTTCAGGAAAAGCCAATATTTCACAAAAAAAATTAAAAATAAATCATACCTTTGTTGATCGTGTTTTACTAAATACATTCCAAAAGCGTAGAGTTTCATCACCTGCTCCCGTCACTATTGCTTCTCCATCTGGAGACATCGCCTTCAAGATAAAAGAATAGTTTCAGTAAAGAGCATTTAAAATACTCATTTACAAATAAGTGTCTAGACATTTAAATAAAACGGCAGAAGGAAGCAGTACTTACCAGATAGAGCACCCTATACGAGTGGCCGGTCAATTTGGCTACTTGAGTGAGTGAGGGGTATTTCCACACGAGGATCTGATTCTGAGAGTAACCGTGTGTGCTGACCTGGAGAAGACAAACATTGGACCATGCAGTAAGGGTGTACTCACACTTGGCACAGTTGCCTTGTATTGTGCCCGAGCATGATTGTCCACACTCCCCACTCCCCAGCTGGCCTGCACTCACATTGCACTTAACATACCGGGCTGGAGCACGCTTGCGTCATTGCAACTTTTGAAGACGACAGGAAGAAAAGTGCTTTCGCTAATAGACTGCCTAATAGATTTATCATTTATGCCGCGCAGTGATTTTCATTTGACTGCACTGCACGTATCTGAAGATTATTACGGAGGCAGCTGACTTTACAGCTTTACTCGCAATTCATACAATTCATGTTCATCAATAATGTGCGAACCAGGACCGTTATAAACCTAAATATACTTGAATTAATTGAAAAGTGTATTCTAGTAGTAATAGTTTGGTGTTTGCTGTCATAATGATGACAGTAGCGCACAGCTGTTCCATGCTCCTTCCAAGCGGGCCAGGGCCGGCCAAACGAACCGTGCCAGGGCATGGAACGTAGCACTCACACTTGTCAAACGCGCTCGGGCACGGTTCAGAGTGCCTAGTGTGAGTACACCCTAAGACCCACCATCACACCTGTTTGTCTACATCTACAGCTATAATTCATGTAATAATGAACCAAAAACATCAACAATTAGAATTTGGTCAATTGATCAGAATAAACATACCAGTTCATTGGTGTGTTTGGACCAGGCCAGGTTGCAGACTTGTGAGCCTGTATCGATACACTGCAGAGGCTGCGCTGTGAGGGTGTTCCAGAAGCGGATGCACCGATCTGCCGTTCCCCCTCCAGAGGCCAGCAGCCCGTGCTGGTGAGGAGACCAGGCGATGGCCTTCACTGCGGCCAGGTGCTCGGTGTACTGCTGCATTGGTAACACACTCGAGTGATTCCACACTAACAGCTGTGGGGATCATAGGAATGTTTTTAGATTGCAGATTTCTTTTTTTGTGTATAATATACATATATTAAATACTTCTTATGACATTTATTTTATACATATTTTAAAGTTAAAATCAAACTTAAGCGTTGTTCAGGACATTCAAGTTCCTGCATCCGTTTATCATTCTCACCTTGTTGTCATTTCCACCAGAGGCCAGAAGCTGATGGTCAGTGCTCCACTTGAGTCCACAGACCTCTTGTCTATGGCCCTGCAGCCTGCGCTCTGACTGCAGAGGGGGCGTCCTGATATCTCTCTGAAGGATCATCCTATCCCGGCTGCCTGAGGACAGCTGATCTGCATTCCAGGCCAACGCACCTGAGGGCAGATTTATCGGTTTTCAAAACTGGTTTACCTTGCACACACACATTTCAGTAAAGCCCAAATATACTTCGGTCATCCGCATGACGTAATTTCCGTCATCAAGAGGGAGTTTTTTGGTGAGGCCAAATTAGACCACACAGACAGTGCACATACATCAGTGCATGTGCAAGAAAGACAAGAGATTCACAACAATTGTACTGTGCATGTGTCGAACTCGCTCATCCAAGGTTGAGTATACTTGGAAAGCTGTGCAGACACGACTGCGCGCAAGCCGTGCCTGGACGTGAAAGTTTAAGTGAACACGGGCCTTAACACGATGTGACTAGAACGTGAAGCACATATATTTAAAAAGTTATTTATTCCTGTGATAGTTAACTGAATTTTCAGCATCATTACTCTATTCTTTAGTCACGATCCTTCCGAAATCATACTAATGTGTTGATTTGTGGAAACCGTGATACATTTATTTTTCAAGATTCTTTGATGAATAAAAGCATCAGCATTTATTTGAATTTAAATATACATTTCTAACAATGTAAAAGTCTTAATTGTAATATAATTTGATCAATTTAATGCATACTTAAAAGTATTAAAAACTACATCTTGAATTTCAATCATTTAGGCTAATTTTACAGTTACCTAATAAGGATTTTTTTTTTTAAATCTTACCAACTCTTGCTGTATGTCCCTCCAATGCAAACAGCTTTTTGCCAGCAGTAGCATCCCAAATTTGTACAAAGCCTTTGTGTGTACCCACAGCGACAAGATTACCCTATAAGAGAAGTATGTCAGACCACAAAACCCAGAAAGCAACTTCTGAAAATCCAAGTCATAAAGGGTTAACTCACTCTCTCCGACCAGCCCACAGATGTGACTGAATCTCCCTCCACTGATAGGTCACATAGTCGTGTTACCTGGAGACAAACCGAAGGGGAAAAAAAACAACTTAGACCAAGTGTTCCCTGGATATTTACTGAACATAAATTTGGATAAACATCAAAAGCATTTTGAATGCATAATAAAAATGTATGCATACTTGACTAGTGCAGGCACTCCAAAGGTAAACACAAGTTCCCAGTCCAACACTGAGTACATTTAAAGAGGACCAGTCCACTAAGTTGAGGTAGAAGTCATCTTGTAGCTCTGGCGCATCTAGCACCTTAAACGGAATCTTGGAAATTTTGCGTGTCGGTTTTCTTGGCGACCGCAGCAGCTTCTGACTATAAACAAAAACACACAATTAAAACAATGCATTTTACTAATCAATCACATATTTATTAAGAGAAAATTCAACTTACCTTTTGCTGCTAACAGGAGAGAGGGAGTACGGGGAAACACTGTTATCATCAGGAGTGGATCTTTTGGCACTGAGCGAATACTGAACATACAAGAACACAGGTGGGATTAAAAACATGGATCGAAACACTCAGGTGGCATCAAATGAACAGATTAGAGGAAAAAAATAGACTTACACTAAAGAGGCTCCTCCTCTCAGGTGTGGAGGGCTGCAGTCTTCGATCTTCTGTCTGAGGATCCAGGACCTTCTCAATCCCAGCCCCAAGCAACTCATTCTTCAGCAGAGCAGAATACGCCAAGCCATCCGCTGCCGGACAACACAGAAAATGAGAGAAATCACACAAGTTGTATAAAATAAAAGGGCCAAGCATCATCCACAAAGATTGAGGTTTATTTAAAGTATAGTCCACCTCTTTGTCCATAAACGAGTTACCAAAGGAATAGTGTTGTAATCGGTAAATAAAATAATTGAAATGAAGCTGAAATAAAATCTGAAATAAAAGCTAACTCAAACAGGAATAAATACAATAATAACAGTACATAAATAATTAATGCACAGAAACTTTTAATGATGGTGTTAAGTGTTTTTTCATAAATCGATATAGACTTAGCTTACAAAGACATCATGACTGAACAGCTTTATGAAAGCAAGTCAAATAAATGCAATCCTCTCCACACTTACCTTTGCCAGTATCTGATGTTGCGTCTTTGGTTTTTTTATTCTGGCTTGGTGACTTTTCATTTTCCTGTAATAAGGGTAAAAAAATATATATGAACTTGACCCCTCACGTTCTAATTAAATGATAGTCAATTTGCTTCATTAATAGGATTTTTTTATTTATATTTCACTCACATTTATTCTGTGGAAGTTAATGCTCCAGTTAGCTCCAGCTCGAGATGGTATGAACCTGTCACCATGCTTGCTTGGTGATGACAGTGGTGACTCAGGCGTCGGGGTCAGGTGACATATCACATCTTTTACTTTCTGTATGCAAAAAAAGAAGGAATCAGGTGAAATTAACAGTCAGAAGTGAGAAGATTTTGGACATGGCATGCTGCACATCAAAATAAGCTAATTTCAAGATGACAGACTCACCATAGGGCTGGTGTTGTCATTCTGAACGTTGATCTGCCGCAGTAACCGGCGCTCATAGTCCTGATCCATGGATGTGATTCAGAAATTCGGGAATGTGGAGATCCAAAGGCACGGAGCCTAAAACTGCATTAATGAAGAAGAAAAAAATGTTTTTAGAAACAAAACGAGGAAACATTATTTTATGAGAAGGTTACAACAAAGCAACTATAGTTAAAGCTCTACACTTCATTCATTTGTTTGCAGAAGGATGTAAGACTCATCAGCAGATGCCATCTGTTCAATACCCCATAAACAGGTGTTAGAAAACAGCTGCTCAAATCGACCACGTCCAAACAATAGGAACATAGAGACGAGAATATGCTGGACACCAATTCCAAGTTCATGACCATTTAATAAGAAAACCCAAGTGTAAAATGCATTCGTTTGGTGGCCTAAGTAAACAATGACAGCAACTCTTACGGCATCCATTTTATTTACACAACTGCTTAATAAAAACGTTAAATGCTTCTTTACTCACCGGTAACGTTAAACAAAAGATCCATATAATGCCACAAAGCAACTACCCAGTAACTAGATTCCTTTGTCAAATCAGCTAACAATCAACACCAGTGTTAATTCATGCAACATTACCTCATCATTATATATCAAATTAACCAAATGAACGTAGGCATATATATTAACAAAACAGAAGTTGCAGTATTGTCCTGCACTGATTATTATCATCTTGATGTTTCACAATGGATTACTGAGTAGCTAGTTAGGCTAATTTGATCCCACAAGTCATCGGACCTACCTTGAAAATGTTATTCGGTGAATGTGTAATCTGATCGGCTCGGCCTTAACCAAAACAAAAGCGTCGAGTCAAAACCTTGAAAAACGTATTTGATTATGAATATAATATAAGCTGCTCCGATGTTGTTAGCAAGTCGACGCTGCTGTTGTTATCGATGGCTCCGCAAGGAATTATGGGACTGGGTTAGATGCTGACGTCACGACATTTGAAACAAAACAAAAACGTTGCTATGTTTTCAAAAGAGCAAAGATCGACACAATTTTTTTTGTACAATAAATGATTTGTATCAAGCAATTTGATAAAAAAAAAAATTACATACTATATATTACGGAGATTTTGTGTGTTGTATTTTTAAATGTTTATTCCAGGGGTGTGAAAAGTACTGAGGAATTTTGCTTAAGTTAAAGAACAGACACTATATGCTAAATATTTTTTATTACACTTAGAGTAAGTAAGTTACCTAGCCAAATATACTTAAAATGCATCTGCTGTTCAAATAAAATATCGATTGGCTTGTTTGTCACATTAGAATAAAGAAAATTACGTATTTAAAATACTAAATACTATTTTTATTTTAAAATAAATTAGTAAAGATTTAAGCCAGGATGACTGACATTTGCATGATCGTAATGAAAAGTCTACATGATATTGTAATAGATTAAAAGGTTTTTCCCTTGTATATTTAATTCAATTATAGTACACATAATCGGTTTTCAGAACTCAAGTAAAGTACAGATTTCCAAAAATAATACTTAGGTATATTAGTGAAGTACAATTACTCAAATTATGTGCACCTCTGTTTATATAAAGCAACCTTAATATATTTTATACAAATAAAATGCAAGAGAGAAGAGAGTCGAGAGATGCTGAACTATCTGAATCAAAAAGTTCAATTTCTAAAATTAGCCATGGAATCAGTCATAACATTTAAAAAGGATTCAAGATTCAAGTTGTTAGAAGACAAACTTTTATTTTGACAAGAAAGCAGGAGACCGGAAGTGGCACTCCTTAGCGCACCGCTTTTTATGTCCGTGTTGGAAACACGTTTGTTGTGCTACTTTATTTGATGATGTACAAGCGTCACTAAATCACGAAAACAATAACTCTCGTAGGTAGAGTTTTTTATCACTACACGTTGCACAAAATGCCACGTTCATACTTGAAAACGGACGAGGCGAGAGATGCTGCGGAGATGAAATATTTGCTTGCATCCAAAATTAGGCGGCGAAAAGAAGAAATACATAACTACATATCAGAAAGGCGAGCTGAAGTTCACAAAAGAATCAGATATCGAAGGCATCTATTCCAAAATTATCTGAGCACGAGAACGGTAAATTGTCATTTCTGTATATGTTTACAAAGCATTTCTAAGACTTTAATCTATAGACGTTGTTATGGCAATTCATGTATTGTGCACAGCATTGTGACGAGTTTAAAATCCCAAATGAACCATACAGCAAACTTTTCTGTCCATGTGCTCTAGTCACCATCACCAGATGAAGAGGATTTGCAAAATCATGTCCCAATCCCTTCAGACCCAGACTGGTGGGAGAGAGTTGTGATGACTGAGTTTGGACCAGAAGACTGGCTTGACAAGTTCCATGTCACAAGAGACATCTTCCTCCTTCTGAGCAGCAAACTCAAGCCCCAGCTCGAGCAAATGTATATACAACAAACCGGACAGACCATTACACAAGAGAGATGTATTGCCATGGCCTTAATGCGTTTGTCCACCAGCACAGAATATTGTTTCTTAAGCGAACTCTTCGGTGTGCCCATCCCTGTTGTCTGTCAGTGTGTACGGGAGGTGTGTGAAGCCATCATTTTGTTACTGAAGCCCCTCTACATGCAGTTGCCTGCAGATCATGAACTAGAAGAAAATGCGGAGCAGTTTCATACTCTGTGGGGTTTTCCTCACTGCATCGGTGTCATCGACTCCCTTCACATCCCTGTTAAATCACCCGCCACGGACACGCAGGACTGCTGGAACCCGAGAGGTTGGCACTCCGTGGTTCTTCAGGGTGTGGTGAACGCGCAAGGTACTTTCTGGGACGTTTGTTCTGGTTTTACAGGCAGCACAGATGACATGACCATCCTGCAGAGCTCAGAGCTGTGGACTATGGCAGAACAGGGAGGATTCTGCTCTCAGCCACCCAAAGAACTCATGGGTCAACCGTTGGGGTTTCTGCTGCTGGGGGATGCAGCTTACTCGCTTCAGACCTGGCTTCTGAAATGTTATCCCTCATCGCTGAATCTAACACAGCAACAGCAAACCTTTAACGTCCAACTGAACCACGGCCTTAAAGTCATCGAACATGCCTTCCAGCGCCTAAAAGCACGCTGGCAGTGTCTGCACAACAGAAATGACAGCAACTTAGACTTGGTATCCAAGATGGCTGTAGCTTGCTGTATCCTGCACAATATCTGTAATGTGCATAACAGCCCATTTAAAGAGGAGTGGGTTGAAGCACTGAGTCAGAATGAATGTCCACAGCCCACAGACGTTTCTACAGTCTATATAGATGATCCAAACGCAGAGGCAGTTCGTTCTCTGCTCTGTAGCTATTTTGAGCAACAACAGATGAGTAAGACACTTGATCAGTCTCCAACAAGCAGCCTGGTTCTGCCATTACCTGAGCCTCCTCAAGTTGACAGTGCTGAAACAGTATAGCTTGTGTATTGACTAATCATTTTATTAGACTGTTTATAGCTGCCATTTAATATTTTGAGGGGAAAAAACGTGGATTAGCAGGCAGGAAGTGTCTAAATTGATTGTATTTAAAGTCAATCTCATATTTTATGACTCTAAGGTTATTTGTTTTATTAACTTTTATAAATGAATGACTTTTAATATGATAAGTGTTATTTGGTGTCTGTGTATTGACATTGTAAATAGTGGATCTATCTAAATATCAAAGTTATTTTTATTTATGTTTTGTTGAAATAAACAAAAATATTGATGGCAATGCAATGTTTAAAATTTTTGAGACTTTTTGAGAATTTTTTCATGTCATGTTGTTCCAACTAAAATTACTTAATTTTTAGTCCTTGGAACTGAGTGTCTCGGTCCACATTGATTCTCCTAGAATTTAAAAGTGCTGCATCAACATTTTTCATGAAAAGTCTTACGGGTTTGGAAAAAATGTAAATCATTGGTTCTCACTATTAGGGGTCCGACTCCTCAGCGAACTTCCAAGGGGACTGCAGAATGACTTAAAAGTATTTAAATTATGATTATTGATAAAAGTAATATTATTTATATATTAAAACAATCTAACTTAACTTTTATATCTATACTTATATATATATATATATATATATATATATATATATATATATACTGTTTATTTACAATTTTAGCAGTGGTTTCACTCCAATCCTGAGGTGGCGCTAAAGAAATGCGAGTAATTCGAAAACTACTGGATTACACGAGTGAAACGGTTCCTCTTTGAGTGGGCGGCATGGAGAGATTGGGAGCACCATATGAGTGAAAAAGCAACACCTCCGCTTGTAGTAAGTTCAAGATACAAATAATTTAAACACTGTAATGAATCAGACTGTGTACTCGGTTAGCGTCATGCTATCACTAACATTGTAATGTTTTTAATCCCATCATTCTGCCTGCTGCATAACACGCGTACACGTAACGTTAGTTGGCAGTGTGTACTGCTGGCACAGAGATGCCAATATTCAGGCCTTTTCACCATAGTGCAACACCATCACTCTGTTTAAAACCACATTAAACTGCCTACCTAGTCAACATTATATAGCACGAGCACAGAAGGCAGTTTTGTTTGAATGCATTCATTTACGCCTAACTAGATGCGGCATATGCGGAGGCAAAATTCTATACAAAAATACATATATGCATATATTTCAGTACTTTTATAACATAACATGTTTTCAGGGTTATTTCAGTTTTAAGTTTGTTCCAAAGGGTTTATGTGTCATTTAATGTAATGGTATTTAAAACAAACAAATCCCACATTCGATAATGTATCTTATAATTGTGTAATGTATTTCTTACACTCCCAAATGTCATCCTGAAAATAAAAAAGCACACAAAAAACAAATTTCTACAATACACCCAATTTTTTTTTCTATTAATATCACTTTCTGAATCCTTCCAAAATAATACTGAGTAAATCATATCATGATGACATCATTACGTCTAACATAAAAGTTGACTAACTGTTAATTGCTAAAGATCGGATTTGTTTGCATTCGGTCGTCACATTTTTTATTGCTTTTAAATGTAGGTTCAATATATCTGCTGTTTTCTGGACTACTCTGTTTAACCTGGTCATAAGGACATCAACCAGACACCGAAACCTTGCTCATGGCAAATGATAAGGATATAGCTGCGGTGGGGAGCATTCTCGTCAACCCGAAGCAGGACTTGACAACTCGCTTTAGAGCACTTTTTACTCTCCGCAACCTTGGTGGACCGGAGGCCATTAAATGGATCAGTGAAGCTTTTGTGGATGAATCTGCACTTCTGAAGCATGAGCTGGCATACTGCCTCGGACAAATGCAAGACGAGCAGGCCATTCCTATCCTAGAGATGGTCCTGAAAGACACTAATCAAGAACCAATGGTCAGACATGAAGCAGGTGAGGATTACAGAGAGAGTCATTCTCCTCATATTTATATTTAGATGTCATATTTAGTGTTTTTATTATATTTTCAATTCTAGGAGAAGCTTTGGGAGCCATTGGAAATCCCAAAGTTTTAGATTTATTGAAGAAATATGCAGAAGATCCAGTTATTGAGGTACAGTAAACCCATATATTCACCATTCATTGTTACACTAACTCTAGAATATGGGTGGAATCGTTAAAGGAACACTTTTTTTGAAAATAGGCTCATTTTCCAAGTCCCTTTAGAGTTAAATAGTTGAGTTTTACCGTTTTTGAATCCATTCAGCCCAACTTTGTATCTGGCGGTAGCACTTTTAGCATAGCTTAGCATACATCATTGAATCGGATTAGACCATTAGCATCTCGTTCAAAAATGACCAAAGACACTTTCAATATTTTTCCTATTTAAAACTTGACTCTTCTGTAGTTACATCGTGTGCTAAGACCAACTGAAAATGAAAAGTTGCGATTTTCTACACTGATATGGCTAGGAACTATTCTCTCATTCCTGCGTAATAGTCAAGGAACTTTGCTGCCGTACCATGGGTGCAGCGACACAATGATATTACGCAGCGCCTGAAAATAGGCTAACTTCCGTCAACATAACCAACGTGACGACTTGCTAGCACAGTGAGCGTGTCTTGTATCCATGGAGACGTTTGTGAGAGACGATTCCGAGGATATTTACTTTGGTGCAGATCCTGAACCGTATCTATTTGAACCGGAATACACTAAAGATGAGCTTTTGGAACGTGAAAGGCAAGAAAGTGTGGCTGAACAGACTGGGGCAGAAGGGACGAGGAGAGCAGATTCGAACTGGTGGTGCAGGTGTGGGTCTTGCAAACCTATGCCGACCCCGAAAGTGAGTGCTTGTGTTGTAGCGAGTTAAACAGGGCAGGGGACTGCGAATTTACAAGATTCAAACAGCTTCCTCAACTAGTCAAGCCAAACGAGGCTTCGGACGTCATCAATGAGATGATTTTTCGCTTCGGCACAGAACATAACATCACTAGTATTTTGTACCATAGAAACTGTAGATAAACAATACAAGTTTCTTTTAATCAAACTATACACTACCTCACCAGAACTCTACAACAAAACTACTAACGTTATATACTGTATAAACCAACTGTTCGAGCAAACCCCCACACTCAGTGATTGCATTTTACAGGTAACGTTAGCTAAAGACAACAGTAGTGGTTTTTTAATCTGGTCGTTCAAGCTAACTAAAAATAATAATGTTATACTTACAGCCATGGGTGATGATACACTTGGTCCTGTCTGTCCTCTGAAGATTGCTGGGATGGCTGTATCCTTTAGACGCCGTACCGTGGTACGGGTAACACTGTCCATGTTTTCCAAATAATCATCATGTCCAAAATGATTTGAGCAAACACGCAATTTCTTGATTGATTCTACTGGTGTTTTGAGATCCAAGTTCAGAGCAGCCAACCATTGATTCTTTCGTTCAATGTTTTTTGTTGGTATTCTGTGAAACATGATGGTAGAATACACCTCCGACTTACTATCACAGCCCTTTACAACACACAGAACCATGGCTAATCACACAGGTAAATCGACTATGTAAATTGCCGGCTGCAAGCCTGAAACTTTCTCTGCAACTACACAAACTTAGTGCCGGTCACAATGGAAGTTACCTAGCTGGGGACTACTTTCAGGCGCTGCGTAATATCATTGTGCCGCTGCACCCATGGTACGCCAGCAAAGTTCCTTGACTATTACGCAGGAATGAGAGAATAGTTCCTAGCCATATCGGTGTAGAAAATCGCAACTTTTCATTTTCAGTTGGTCTTAGCACACGATGTAACTACAGAAGAGTCAAGTTTTAAATAGGAAAGTGTCTTTGGTCATTTTTGAACGAGATGCTAATGGTCTAATCCGATTTAATGATGTATGCTAAAAGTGCTACCGCCAGATACAAAGATCGGCTGAATGGATTCAAAAACGGTAAAACTCAACTATTTAACTCTAGGGGACTTGGAAAATGAGCCTATTTTCAAAAAAAGTGGAGTGTTCCTTTAACTTAGAGCATAGTATTGTGATATTTTGCATGGCTATATTGAAAGGATACATGGATATCAAGTATCAGTCTTTTCATGGCCTGAATTTTGGCACAATGAAAATAACCACAATGCCATCTAGTGGCCAAGTTGTACACTTTAGTAGTATTTGTTAATAGAAAATGTATATTTCTTCCTAAAACAGCAATATAAATTTGCACACAACTGTTTCATAACTGAAAAGGAGTATAAAGTATATTGTCACCTTTGACTTGTTCATTAGGGTGTTAGTAAAGTTGTCAGCGTGTTCTATGCTCTCAAAACAACATGTATTGTAAAAACATTTGCAAACATTTTTATTTGATTGCTGTAATTTCTATTAGAAATATGTCTAAAATACAAGGAAGGAAAATGGATATGAAGATGAGAACAGACAGACAACATTGCAAAAATATTGTTATTGCAATACTCAGCATATCGCAAAATGTTTAAAATCGCAATAATAATATCGTATTGTGGTTTAAGAATAGTCATAGTGTCATATTGTGGGGCCTCCGGTGATTCCCACTCCTACTCTACAGTGTCCTGCCGCACATTTCAAGGATTTACATTCATTCTGTTTTTGGAAAGGTGGCAGAAACATGTCAGCTGGCAGTCCGGAGGCTGGAGTGGCTCATGAATGGTGGGGATAAGACAGTAAAGAGGACAGATGAGAACCCCTACTCCTCCGTGGACCCTGCACCCCCAGCCCCAAGAAAAAGTGTCCCGGAACTGAGGGCACAGCTCTTAGATGAAAGCCTGTCGCTATTCGATCGATATAGAGCTATGTTTGCCCTGAGGAATCTTGGGACTGAAGAGGCTGTTCTGGCTCTTGGAGATGGTGAGAAAAATATAAACTGAGCTCAAGCCAACCATGAGGAAGATGCAGTGCTAGGTCACATCAAGAACCTTTGAACAAAAGTTCCAAAAAATGGTAAATGTTCAAAAGGTTTTTTTATATTTTAATTACGGCTGTCAAGTGATTAATTTTAATTGCGATTAATCACTCTTGTTGTGTGATTAAATCGCACACTTATCGTAAAATTAACCATACGCCATTTATTTCATTAAACACATTCATTTTGTCATCATTTGCTATATCCAGCAAAGTAAACAATCAGAAAACTGTATTTTCTACAAGCTTCAAGGATCATTGAAGACTCCAAAAGCACACCAAATAACCAAATACAAGGAGTCCATATAATTATATTATACACTCACCTAAAGGATTATTAGGAACACCATACTAATACTGTTTGACCCCCTTTCACCTTCAGAACTGCCTTAATTCTACGTGGCATTGATTCAACAAGGTGCTGAAAGCATTCTTTAGAAATGTTGTCCCATATTGATAGGATAGCATCTTGCAGTTGATGGAGATTTGTGGGATGCACATCCAGGGCACGAAGCTCCCGTTCCACCACATCCCAAAGATGCTCTATTGGGTTGAGATCTGGTGACTGTGGGGGCCATTTTAGTACAGTGAACTCATTGTCATGTTCAAGAAACCAATTTGAAATGATTCGAGCTTTGTGACATGGTGCATTATCCTGCTGGAAGTAGCCATCAGAGGATGGGTACATGGTGGTCATAAAGGGATGGACATGGTCAGAAACAATGCTCAGGTAGGCCGTGGCATTTAAACGATGCCCAATTGGCACTAAGGGGCCTAAAGTGTGCCAAGAAAACATCCCCCACACCATTACACCACCACCACCAGCCTGCACAGTGGTAACAAGGCATGATGGATCCATGTTCTCATTCTGTTTACGCCAAATTCTGACTCTACCATCTGAATGTCTCAACAGAAATCGAGACTCATCAGACCAGGCAACATTTTTCCAGTCTTCAACTGTCCAATTTTGGTGAGCTCGTGCAAATTGTAGTCTCTTTTTCCTATTTGTAGTGGAGATGAGTGGTACCCGGTGGGGTCTTCTGCTGTTGTAGCCCATCCGCCTCAAGGTTGTGCGTGTTGTGGCTTCACAAATGCTTTGCTGCATACCTCGGTTGTAACGAGTGGTTATTTCAGTCAAAGTTGCTCTTCTATCAGCTTAAATCAGTCGGCCCATTCTCCTCTGACCTCTAGCATCAACAAGGCATTTTCGCCCACAGGACTGCCGCATACTGGATGTTTTTCCCTTTTCACACCATTCTTTGTAAACTCTAGAAATGGTTGTGCGTGAAAATCCCAGTAACTGAGCAGATTGTGAAATACTCAGACCGGCCCGTCTGGCACCAACAACCATGCCACGCTCAAAATTGCTTAAATCACCTTTCTTTCCCATTCTGACATTCAGTTTGGAGTTCAGGAGATTGTCTTGACCAGGACCACACCCCTAAATGCATTGAAGCAACTGCCATGTGATTGGTTGATTAGATAATTGCATTAATGAGAAATTGAACAGGTGTTCCTAATAATCCTTTAGGTGAGTGTATAATACATTTATACACCCATGAAAAAAAAACGTTACAGAATTCACTGTGTGTAGTATGTGTACAGAGCAGCAACAATTAGATTTTCATTTTAGACACGTCAAGCTGCGATACCGAACAGGACCACACGGAGATGCCAAAAAACCTTCTAAATCAACCTCTTTGACTGCATAAACCTACGATTACTAAACACAACAACATACACATGACAAATCAAACATTATCCTTCCCAAGTGTGTGTGGAAACAACGCGAATGTACATGAATGCAGTGTGCGATCAGTGATCTAGAGCGCGCGCGCACATACACGGTTTGTTCTTTGTGCATCAATATCCCACTCTCACGCGCTTACTGTACGACACCAAAATTGCGTTCTTCAGAAACAATTGCAGAATACGACAGAGCTCGTGTTTTAAAGCAAAGCACACACAGGAATGAATAATTCACTAAAAACGCAATGTGAGTCTCTGATATGTCTGATGTAATCAGCCTGGCCTTCTTTACATTAGCACGGTTTTGGACTGTTTGAATGAATTCGATTCCTGGATCACTGAAAACGTTCCCATAGTTTTAACAGCTTAAAATGGTCTGATCACAAACAGAGAAGCATAATTGGGTTAAAGAG
The DNA here is from genome assembly GCA_039654625.1 of Rhinogobio ventralis. Lineage (NCBI taxonomy): Eukaryota > Metazoa > Chordata > Actinopteri > Cypriniformes > Gobionidae > Rhinogobio > Rhinogobio ventralis. The sequence continues at coordinate 25,820,696 of CM077211.1, forward strand.
GGAAATTTCCTCCTACCCGGGTTATAGGTGCTTGTAGATGCTCAGTGTGATTGTGATAACTGCCAACTTCTAAGATCATCCAACTGCGTGATGAAAATTACGTTAATGATGCAGCTTTACGTACTTCTGTGATTTATTTGCGTTAAATTATTTTAACGCGTTAAGGAATTTAAATTAATCGCATGCGTTAACGGTGACAGCCCTAATTTTAATATATTTTAAAATGTAATTTTTTCCCGTGATGGCAAAGTGGAATTTTCAGCATCACTACTCCAGTCTTCAGTGTCACATGATCCTTCAGAAATTTTTTGAAATATAAATACTTTTGTGACATCCTTACTGTCACTTTTGATGAATTTAATGCATCCTTGCTGAAAAAATAATAATAATAATTTCCTTCAAAAATTTATTTAGGTCTTCAGTGCAGCAGTGCATTGTTCCGCCACGAAATCGGTTATGTCTTGGGTCAGATCCAACACGAGGCCAGCATCCCTCAGCTGCAGGCAGCTTTGGAGAAGACGGATGAGAACGCCATGGTCAGACACGAGTGTGCCGAGGCACTGGGCTCCATCGGGAAGGAGGCGTGCTTACAGATCCTAGAGCGCTACAGGAAGGACCAGGAGCGGGTGGTGAAGGAGAGTTGTGAGGTGGCGCTGGACATGCTGGGGTATGAGAACAGCTCACAGTTCCAGTACGCAGATGGACTGCTCAGACTGCAAAGCGCTCAGTGAAACCTTACACACACACGTTAATGTTTCACAGCCTATCCATATTTCAAACTCAAGTGAAGGCATTTTGAATGCTTTTCAAATATTTAATACACTTTTTTTTCCAGATCAATTAAAAAAATACTTACTTGAAAATGCAGGAAAACCTTTACATAATAAAAGCATTTATTCGACCACATGCTTGTCTGTCTTAAGGCTTTAACACTGCGTCATAAATATTTGTGATATCTTTAATTAAGTCTTATCTTCAGTAAAGTCTGTGTGACTAATGTTGAAGCCTCCACTCATAAACGGGTGATTAGCACAGCTAAGGCACATGAATAACAGTACGTTCTGACTAACTAATCCACACAGCGGTCTATCATTCAATAAGAGTTTTCTTTAAAGAAGCACACATGGAATTAAAATCCAAATGCTCTAATCCTGAAGTGATCATCCCTATCTAATATCGAACAATTACTATAAACAGAAATGTGAAGCATTGCACTGATTACTTTTGTATCTTTAGAATAAATTTTATATCTGCATAATCAAACAAATTCTAAAAAGAAGTTGGCCAGTTATTGCACAGTTTCACTTAAGTGGATAAAAGTACAAGTGCACTGCTAATTTACTGTTGATAGTGTGGGTGGAGGGTGACGAACCTGGAATGATGTGCTCAGCAAAGGCTCTGAACATTTTTAAGCCTCATTTGAGCTTGGGGGAGGAGAGAAGACCATGTACTGAAGAAAAGGCAGGACCAAGCCACAGGAGAAAGGCTAAAAGTGTAACAAAGCAGAGAAACGCTGTAGACGGCAGTCAGAGCAAAACTTGCAAACATGCTACACCCCTTAATGATTGCCATTATCACAGTTAATACCTCCATGACCATTGCATACTGGATCTTCATTCTGACAGAAGCCTTTAACAAGACGACTGACGATGAAACCGAAAAAGTCAACCCTGCTTAGCCAGCATGCATGTAGTTATGTATAGAGAAGGTTATAGTGGAGTGTCTTCTGTTCCTATATATATATATATATATTTTTTTTTTTTTAAATGGAAAACTTGGAAAGAAAAAAAAAATTATCTGGCAAATATTCAACTCTTCAACTCTTCAGGGACTGATTTACCTCCAGGTAACATATTCAGTTTTTGTATTTATTTTTTTTTGCACAAAAGTGGGAGACAATATTAATTAAATATCGAAACAGTTTCATATTTTTGTATGTTAACATTTCTATTTTTTTTTCTATTTCCTGAATGTTTTGGTATTTCATAACTTTCTTTTTCTGAAAAGGCATTAAATGACACTACCGTTAATAAAAGGTGGGGTCGGTAAGATTTTTAAAAATGTTTTTAAAGAAAGTCATTTGAAAAAAAATTTTTTGGTGCTCAAGAAACATTTTTGTATATTATTATTATTAATCAATGTTGAAAACAGTGCTGCTTAATGTTTTTTGGATACTGTGATCCATTTTTTTTCAGGATTCTTTGATGAATATAAAATTCAAAAGAACAGCTTTTATTTGAATTTCTTTTTTTGGTAATGTAAAACTCTTTGCTGTCACTTTTGATCAGTTTAATGTATCCTTGCTAAATAAAAGTATTAAAAAATAAATCTTACTGACCCCAAACTTAACAGTAACAGTAAAAGTGAATGTTATGGACAAAATCATTGTAAATAAGTTCCATCATGACTTCTATGGGGCATGCTGTCCTAATTTAACTATATTGAACTATACTTTTTTTCCCTAGTCATCATCAATAGCCTTTGTGTAGTCTAAACTATGCATATATACAAAAATGTAATTTAAAAAAAACCTACCCTGAGTCCATACCTTTGCTTTTAGAATCTGTGTAACATAAACAGACACAAAGTGACATTAGAGATGGCAGGGAGATGAATAATATCAGATCATGTGACTCAGAGGATCAGATCTGTTTGGGTCAGTGGCTCAAACACAGAAAGGCTCTTCCTCTGCCTGTCAGTCAGTCAGTCAGAGACTCTGAGAGCGTTTGTGCAGCATTAGCCTCTGGGAGAACGCCACCACAGCTCAAATTAGACATGCATCCCATATTGATCGGCATAGTGACTGCCAACACAAGTTTAACTGTTGTGTACTGGAACTTTCTTATGTCCCAGGTTTTCTGCAGGAAGATCAAGGATGCACCCGAACCTGAGGAAATTCCGGTCTAAGTGAGTAGCATCAATGTTATTAGTCAATGGGCTCAGTTGCCTTGCAGCATTACCTGTAAGATACTGTCCTAAGTTTGGGGTCAGTAAGATTTAAAAAAAAAAGAAAAGAAATTAATACTTTTATTCCACAAGGATGCATCAAATTGATCAGAAATGATAGTAAAAGATATTCATTACGTTACAAAGCATTTATATTTTAAATAAATAGAAATGTTAAGAAAATAATACAATACAAATGTTTAAGTTTTCAACACTGATAATAATAAGACATGATTCTTGATCACCAAATCAGCATATTAGAATGATTTCTGAAGGATCATGTGACACTGAAGACTGGAGTAAGGATGCTGAAAATTTGCCATCAGAGGGGGAGAAAATATATATTTTTTTAATATATTAATTGTACATATATTACCAATGTTTTTACTGCATTTTATATTAAATAAATGCAGCCTTGGTGAGCATGAGACATTAGAAACATCTTACTGACCTCAGTAGATCACACCAATTGAGGCTAAAACCTTTCACTAACAGAAAAGTTTTAAGTTTTTACTGTATATACATGTCTGTAATTTCTCTTCCTGATCTATCTGATCATGGACTTGCTGAGCTTTTTTTGAGTATTAATTACAAACTTATTAATTTAGCTTTTTCAGATGTTGTGTTATCAGTCTATTTTCATACACCGGAAATATAACTAATTTGAAAAATTATGGTACAGCATACATTTTTTTTTTAGTATAACCTATAACTGGTGTAAAATGCTGTTTAAACCCCCTTAAAACACACACACAATTCAATTCTCAATTCAATTTACACAATACATATAATTTCAAAGCAGCTTTAAAGAAAATGCAACACGCTCCTTCTTGAGAGTGCATCTCAGACAGGATTAGGTGGATTACAGTATAGCTAACCCTTGATTAAAAGCTTTCACCTTCATGAAAGACAGCTGACATTACCAGCAATGGAATATCACAGTCAGCGAGATGTCAGCCAAAGGATAAACTGGGATTAAGAGAATCATATCAGGCTACGTCAGAGCACATTCGCTTTACCATAGAATAATGAACTCTGGTCTTATTAGCTCGTATATCTACATCTGAAGACATAACATTTATTTTTCCCAGACAGATTGAGGCCTTGGTTGTCACCCTGACGATGAAGAGGAAGAAGAAGAACCAAAATCTTTGGGAGGGAAGGAAAGAGGGATGAGAAAGACAAGATCAATGGAGGAACCGACTACATTTGACCCAGAAGTGGATGGAGGATTCTACCAGGATTAAAATCCTCTGTATTTGACTAATGAGATGTCAATTCATTTATGAACAATACTCTCTCTCTCCATCTTTTTTTCTTCCATTAGTCTGTCTCCACAAGCCCTAAATATCTTGTTCAATCCCCCTAGTTTCCAAAATTCAATCTTTCTTTGTAAGTGCTGCTCATTTCCACCTGTTGTAATTTACCCCAAAAAATACAAAGCTTATGATGTGCTGTAGGAAGGTGTTTTTAGTCATATTCTTTGCTAGATTTAGCAAAATAGAGGAATTTTGTCAATATCTATCTGTCTTACTCTTTTCCATGAGTCTTATTTCCTCAGTAATAAATTAATAAAAAAAAAAAAGAGGAGGGTACTCTGTTGGGTACATGGCAATTGTCACCCTGTACTCTCTGATGCAGATTAGCATGATTAGCATGCGCTGCTTCAGCAAAGACAGGACATAACTTTTGTTCTCTAAAGTCTAAGAAAGTAAAAATCTTTTTTAAGCGTACATCTTGTACTGTGATCCAAGTGATTTGTGGATATGTCCAGTTGTTACATTAAGTTGTTGCTTCTTGATCTAATCAAATACTTTGCTTGGTTTAATGTAAATGAAATCAGGCTTATTCAGACATATTAAGATAAATAAAATAATATTTTAACTTTATTTACACCACTTCATTTAGATGTAACCACATGAAGCACTTTAAAAAACAATACATTTTAGAGGGTATTTAAGGCCACAACCTGTTTTAACAGAAAACTGTGTTTTAGAAATGTAGGCAGATTTCTTTAGCAATACCGAATCTGAACTGTTACATGACAAAGTTACAATTGCATTTTCATTGACATCATTGGTTCCATTGTACTTTAGAATATACCAACAGGTGCTGAGATGTAGACATCTAATATCTCAAGGCTTCTCCTTACGCCACTAAGCAGATTAGCTTGTTTGTCTTGTGCTGTTAAGAACCTGAGGTCTGAGGGAAGTCCTGCCACGGCCACTAAAGAAGAAACTGTCATTCAGAGAAACTATCATTCTTTGACATCCTTTATCGTGAATATGCAACAAGGAGGAAAATAGCGGAGGAGCATTCAGCATCAGAAAAAGGACAAAAAGCTTTGCGGGGTATGTACACAACATATTATCTGACCACATGGCTATACTGATACTGAGATTCAGATATATTGTACCTCTAATCACTAGTCCAACCCTAATCTTAACCAACCTAAATAAGTTAGCATTTTTATAAACTTTTACATTTCAAACATTCTTATTCACTTTTCTTTTTTTGGAAAGAAAATAATACTTTTATTCAGCAATTAAATGCTTTAAAAAATGTACCACAATTTTCACAAAAAAATTAAGCAGAGTGTTTTCAACATTGATGATAATATTAAGAAACGTTTCTTGAGCAGCAAATCAGCATCTTAGAAGGATTTCTGAAGGATCATGTGACACTGAAGACTGGAGAAATTATGCTGAAAATTCAGCTTTGCAATTAATTTAATTTTAAATAGTAATAATATTTGGGTAACTATACATAATGATGTTTACTGTTTTCATCCAGATCATCAGAAAATGAATGAAAACTGACGAGTTGTTGTTAAGTTGTTAAACTTAAAGACAAAGTGGAGTAAACAACAACATTTATGGATTTAGACAAGAACAAAAGTTTTGACGAAGAGGACTTTTTCAAGGACTACAAACCCACAGGAAATGATCCACTCACTCTACCCAAGCATGTTATATATCTGCTGCTGGCTGTAAGTGTGACAGGCGTCACTCTTTTCGCCATCATAAGACACCTTATCAAAGATCTCATCCATGATCTGGCAGGTTAGTGACAGGAAACCGTCAACGGTCACTTTCCACTTAAGGAATTACAAATCCTCTTTGCATGTTATCTGGTTAGCTTTCTATGAGAGGCATGACATTGTGTTCCTTTTTAGAGACAAGCTAAACACCAGCTGAGAGACCAACTTAAAGGTGTTATAAAGCATCAAATACCATAATATGTTTGCAGATATTTAGGAAACATGTTAAGTTCACATACTTGTTTCTTTGAAAAATAATGCTGTAGCTAATTTTACTTTAAAACATGCGTTCCGTGTCAGAATGTCCCGCCCACTGATTATTTACGCTGATAATAGTATTTCGACACCCTGGGTTGCCAGTTGGCAAAAAACACGGCATATTGCTACCATGGAAGCCAGCAAACAAACTGGGTCAGAGACTGCAAGTTCTACCCGACCTAAAAAGTCTCGGCATCCATATAAAAGGCACATTAAAACGCAGATAAATCAACTCGTCAACTTACAAGTGTTTAAGTCTGCTTGCCTTCCAAATCCTGTTGCGTATTCTCCATCTGGCAACCCGCATGAGAGTCGAGTGAGGAGGAAAACGTACTCGGTTACTTACGTAACCTCGGTTTCCTGAGATAAGGGAACGAGTACTGCGTCTTCTAGACGCAATGGGAAATAATCTATTTCTCGAATTACTGAAGCATTTTTGTAAAATCACGCAGTGCTACTGCCCAGTCAAAACAGTGTTGAGACATCTCACACGCTATTGGCTGGCCAGTGGGAACTGCATGAACCAATGGCAGAACAGCGTAACTAAGCGAACCAATGGGCACAATGCCAGCGAAGCTGAGCACAAAGACCACCAAAATGGGCATGGCATCTGCCTTAAAGGTACGCTGTAATGCCCTAAAATGTCAGGTTATATCGACTGAAGCGACGATCACCCGTTGTTTAGCGCCATAGCACGGCCGTCTACGCAGTACTTGTTCCCTTATCTCAGGGAACCGAGGTTACGCAAGTAACCAAGTACGTTCCCTTTCGAACAGTCAGTCGTACTGCGTCTTCTAGACGCAATGGGAACCTGTTCAATCCTGCCGTGCAATTATAGGCGCAATGACATGTACTCCTTCAAGTTGAACACTTATTAAAGAGCCCAAGACTAGAGTTATTGACACGTCATAACATACACACACATATGTATTTTCTATGCGTACTTGGCTCAAAAAGGCCAGTAACTACAAGGAAAAAACTTTTGTAAGCATTGAAGTACATGAAGGCCCCAGATGCCAACTTATTAATAGGACGGGCTTGCAGAGGCCGTCTCAGTATTTTTATACAGCGAGGACTTGCACCTGCAGCGCTTCCTGGGACTTCCAGGCTGTAGAATCTGGTAAAAGTAGATGGTGAGGACCAGCCTGCCGATCTACAGATGTCACCAATATGCCGATCTAACAGATGTCAGCCAAAAGCCGACGGGGCCAGGGCTTTGACACAGCCGTGGCCCATTTTGATCCAAAGCTGGCCTGAATGCCACGCTTGGGGAGGAACCCGTGATTTCAGCCAGTACTGCAGGGGGCGCATGCGCTTCATGCCCAGTAAAAGTACTGCAGAAGCTGATATTCGACAGCCACGCCCTCATTTGGGCTGAGTCTAAAATCGTTCCCAGGAAGGAGATTCTGTACCTGGAAAGCAATGAGCTCTTGGCTGTATTTATTCTGAGACCCAGGCATTCTAGATGGTTGGGTAGCACAGATTTGTGAGATTTTATTTCTTCCTCTGACTGGGCCAGTATGAGCCAGTCGTCGTGGTAGTTCAGAATGCGCATTCCTGCTTGTCTTAAGGGGGAGAGAGCTGCATCCATGCACTTCGTGAAAGTGCGGGGGGCCAGAGACCAAATGGCAGGACTGTGTACTGATAAGCCTTCCCGTCGAATGTGAATCTCAAAAACGGTCTGTGACGTGGGATAATTTGGATATGAAAGTAAGCATCTTTTAGGGGTTTTATAGTGTTGGAAGGCGGCACCTTCCTGGGCTGTTGCAGTTGCTGCTGCTGATGGTACGGAGCTCTCGGGGGCTCGTTTCGGGAGAAAGTGTTGCATTGCCTGGGACGCTTTCTGAGCCGTGGTGAAGCGGTCTGCGAATCCATCAACAGCTGGGCCAAATAGGCCGTTTGGAGCTATCAGAATGTCCAGGAGGGCGGTTTTATCAGCCTCCTTGATCTCGGTGAGGTTCAGCCAGAGGTGGTTTTCGAGCACAACGAGGCTGGCCATGGACCTGCCTATGGCCTGGGCGGTGGCTTTCGTGCCGCGAAGGGCCAGGTCTGTGGCACTTTGGAGGTCACGGAAAACCTCTTGATCTGGCCCAGACTCGTCCATAGTCCGGAGGAGCTTGGCCTGAAACACTTTCAGGACCGCCATCGAGTGGAGAGGCGGAAGCATAGGCCCTATTTGCCAGGGCTGACGTTGTTCGACAGGGCCTGGAAGGATGGGCGATTTTAGGCTTCTAGCCTATCGCGGAGAGCGGACAGAGGTGCGCGGCCACCGTTTCCTCGAGTGGAGGATGCTTCTCATAGCCCTTCTCAACTGCGCCATCAATGGTGGAGAGCGCGTGCGAGATGGATGGGCGGAGACGAGAAGAGTAGGCTCTTTAGGGGTGCAGGCGTGCAGGCTCTTCAGGGGTGGCCCAGTCTAGGCCGAGCTTGTTGATGGCCTTTGTGAGGACACGGATTAGTTCGGTGTCCGCACCAGCCTTTGAGTCGCTGCACTGCTGTGATGTCGAGGGGGTGGGGTCGTCGACCGAGCCCGACCATTCCTCAGCATCTGAAGCGGCAAGAGACATGGAGTCATCGTGTGGATGCTCGTCGTCCTCATTGCAGCCGAATGGGACCAGGCCCTCGGCTTCGAGCGGAGGGAGCAGGTCCGATCGAGAGAACGTCACGGGAGAAACGTCTCTCTGAGGCGAAGACGAGGCATGCGGGCACTGGGCCGACGTGAGCTCATTAGCCTCCCATCTGTGCCCTCTGGCTCCGCCACTTTTTCCGCCAGGGTTCGGACTGGAAAGGGAATGGGAGAGCGCAAGGGGCGGGGTCGCGCTCTGAAAAGAGCACTATCCGCGAGCGAAGAGAGGAGATGGGCATACTCTCGCAGTGAGAGCAGCCGGACCCAGAGAGAGTAGCGTCTGCGTGGGCTTTGCCCAGACAGATCACACACACATCGTGGCCGTTCCCTTCATGCAGGTGAGTGCTGCATGTAACACATATTTGGCGTAACATTACGTAAGTCGCTTATAGTAAAAAACAAGGGTACACTGTAGTGTTTCACCGGAGAGCACAGGGGAAAGGCGCGACAGCTCGCGGGACTGCTGGCAATTGAGCGCGCTGAAACAGGCCGCTGACTCGTTGCAGGATGTCCGGGCTGGCTAGCTTGTGATTCCTCTGCAGGATGTCCGGGGTGGCTAGCTCGCGATTCCGCTGCAGGCTCGTCTTTTCTCTGCGAAGGTGGTGTAGCTTCGAGAGTTTATCAGCAAGGACCGAGATCGTCGCTGAAGTAGATTAATCTGACGTTTTATGGCAATTTGGACTGCAGAACCTCTCTCAACTGCTAGCTGCCAATATTATACTGCACCTTTAGAGTCCGCAAGTGTTTTTTGAAAGTTTTAGTCCAATGCAGTTATTATTTTTACGTCCAGCGCCACGTTATATATATTATAATATATATATATATATATATATATATATATATATATATATATATATATATATAAAAAATGCATTTCCATTTGTTTGCCCATGGGCATATGCTGGTCTGAAAACGAGGTGTGTTCAGGCGCGTTGCTATGAAAAAGACTGCGCCATTGACGCCGTATTTTTTGTGTTATTTAAAGGGCACGTTAGTGATATGTGCCTACAGACAGGTGCACAGTGTGCGTACACTTTGCTTATTACACATACAGGGACGCGCAGCAGCACACACATTTTTTTTTAAATATTACAAATAAAAGGATTCCTCTCTGGAGAAGCGGTCGTCTTTTCGCTAGCAAATTCCACCATGTAAATAGCGAATCCGCCATGGTGCAAGCACAACTGGCTTTTAAAGGGAATGGGAGATGAGACTCTGATTGTTTTATTGCACGTTACACCCAAAACACACCCATGACTCATTAAGAGAATAGGTACAATCCTTTTGGACCATGCGCCTGGCTTGCCGACTGTTTTTCCGTCGTTAAACTTGCAAAAGTGGATTCGAACACGCCATAAGTGCACCTGTGCCATGCGCTTCAGACCATGCGCTCAGATCTTTAAAATAGGGCCAATGTCTTTGTTTGTAAAGCTCAAACAGTAGAGCATGGCGCTACCCAGCAAACATAGAATGCTCCCCTAACGCTAGTATTTGGTTCCCGTTTGGTTATTTTTTTGAGAACCAAATAATAATGTTCTAGGAACATTCATAGAACGTTGCAGGGGGGTTATTTTTATGTAATCGAAAAATAACTTATATAGAACGTTCCCTGGTTATTTTTAGGTTATTATTTTGTAACCATTAAATAACTTTCCCAGAACGTTGCAGGGTAGTTATTTTTAAATAACCTAATAACTTATACAGAATGTTCCCTAATGGTTATTTTTAGGTCATTATTTAATATCCATGTATAACCTTCCAATTAAAACGGTGCAGATGTTTTAATGTAATGAGCTCTGAAATTATTAATAGGCTAAAGCATTTTATGTTAAAATTAGATAAATCAAAATGCGTTATAATGATCGGATAAATCCAACTTTATAGCTAAAACATTAAGCCAGGGTTAAGCATAGTGTTTAAAGCACAGAAATCATACATTCGTAGGTTTGTTTCCATCTTCTTTTACTGCACACCTCTGATCTAAATGCGCTTCACCAGCACACACTTTCTCCTGTCTTCCACAGAAAACCGAGCACTGCTCGCATAATTTCGTTCTAATATAGATAATATAGATATGATAATAAATACGATTTAGAAAAGATTTGATATCCTTATTTTAAGATAACATGATGTTAATAGAGAAGTTTTTGTTTACGGACCAAAAGAAGCATGTCCCGCTAAGAAATCTTCAGTGGTAAGAAATAAATGTACTGATATCCTACTTTAAGTCAAATAATTGATTATACGTTCTATTTCCATTAAGAAAACTTTCCTGGCTAACCAGAAACAAACCTTAGAAAAACAATGTTCTGGGAAGCAAAAATGTTATTTGGGTAACAAGGTCATCAATTCCCATGGAAAGAATGATCAAATGTTTACCGTGCAAATGGAAGTTGATTTGGATAAAAGTGTGCATTATTGTATTGTATTTTTGTATGTATTATGTAAGACAGTTAGGCTGTTTTAAACGTTTTTCCCATTAGTTAGGCCTATTCCTGAGACTCCATGATCGTAATAGCTGTCAACATCGTAATAGCTGTCAACATCCTAATAGCTGTCAACATCCTAAAATGCAAAAGCCTTTGAAGAAATCAATCAGCATAACATCAAGCATTATTACATGTATTAAATAAAGACACCAGTTCTCCGTTAAACTGAAAGAACTGTATTGTGTGTAGATTACCTGTTTGGAGAGCAGCCTATGGAAGAGCAGGAGATTCCCTGGGAAAGGCGAGAAAAGTTCAGGGCACACTGGATTCCTGAAGCAATGCCTGAGCTGGAGGCCATAGTGAAAGACGAGCAAGAACTCATGGAGGGCACAGAAGACTTGCCAGCCATCTGGGTTATACCAGACAGATATAAGCCTTGTGCTCCATCTTCCATTCAAATAAGTGTTAGCAGCAGCTAGCATGAAATAAGCACAAGTTTAGCACAATAATCTGAATATTTCATCTGAATACTCACACTAATGAGCTTAAATCTTTTTTTTGTTTTTCCTCATGAAATTGTTTGGCACATTTTTTTGTCCTATAATGACATACTTCCTATTGAAACATGACGTCAGGATATATCAAATGAAAGATGAAAAGAAGACTATTAGGGAGCAGGCAATTATCATTCTAGAGAGGATTTGATTGGACAAAAATCTTTATCTGTTTAGTGCAGGGTGAGTCATCAATATTTTTGCTCTGTTTTCCCCGGAAGAGAAACACTGTCATTGTTTTAATGTTTATATCTGCTCAAAGTCAAATTTGTCAATATTTAAGAGGGCACTAGCAAATAGATGACCTCAAAGAGAACATACATAGCCTATAAATTAAAACTAAGATTTTTTGGCAATCTGTTGCACTATATATTTTTAATATTTGTGTAACATCAATTCTCAATAGACGTTCTTAATCCCTTACACCACTCTAGACTGGCATGACCTTCTGTTCTGTACCAGCCTGAAAAGTCAATCTTTTGCATGTAACATTGTCAGTGGGAGATTATCCAACAATAATCATGCACAATTACTCTGTGAATGACATGCTGTGATCTGTGATCTCTCTAATGGATTTTGTACTTTGGACACCAAGAATCCTTCACATATTTACAGACGACTGAGAGGGACACAGCAGTGTGTGCAGACTGTAAATTCACTATGTTCCATCCACCGAATATCATTGCCTTCATAATACTCTTTGTCTCCATTTGTCAAGCTCAAGCTGGTGAGTGAAATTAGACACTTTTCTAAGTGATTTTTCATTTCTGCTTTCCTTTTCAATGTACTAAAGTTTATTGTGATTTTGCTCATTGAATCTATTCAGTGTAAACCTCATTTGATTTAATAAATAAAAGTTTTATAGTAAAAACTTTTACAGGGTGAAATACCTTATAGACAAAAAACCTTTAAGCGATACAATGTTACTCAGGTGGTCAACGGGCAACATCTAAGGTCACATTACAGCCATGGCTGGTGGGATTGGCAGCTGTTGTTGGTTTCCTCTTTATCGTCTTTATCCTCCTCATTGTGCAAAGACTCTTTTTCAGGAAAGACAAGTGAGTACTGATCTGAAAATATATACTGTACATTAAGTCATGATAAAAAAGCTACATAAATCATTTAATACCCGATTTTATAACTTTTGACAATACAATCAGTTTTGTTTCATTTAAAAGGAAATGCTCGATACATATTTTAGAAGTTCAAAATGGCGATAATCTTCTGGCAGTTACTAATCATTTGACATGATGGTGATGAGGAGTTTCTGGTTCTTGAAATGATTTTATGACTGTACGCCTACTGTCAAGGCCACATTCAGACACCTGACAGGCAAGATCAGCCAAGACACACCTAAAGCCATAATAAACACATACATATCATGTTTAAATATTAATATACAGCGTACATGTTGACTATTTTCATTATATAGAATATTTACACTACTTTTTAAAAGTTTGGGGTCAGTAAGATTTTTTTGTAAGAAATACTTTTATTTAGCAAGGATGCATTCAATCTAAAGTTACAGTAAAGACATTTAACGTTTTAAAAGATTTCAAATAAATAGTTTTTTTTAACTTACTATTCATCAATGAATAAAAATTATTAAGTTTCACAAAATCATTAAGCAGCACAGCTGTTTTCAATATTGATAATATGAAATGTTTCTTGAGCACTTAAGACTAATGATATAAATAATATATTACTATAATAAGTAATAAAATAATAAGACTAATGATATAAATAGAAAACATTATTTTAAATTGTAATAATATTTCACAATATCACTGTTTTTACTGTATTTATGATCAAATAAATGTAGCCTTGTTGAGCATAAGAGACTTTTCATTAAAAAAAAAAAAAAACATTAAACTGCTGCATGATTTATAAATGATTAATCTAATCGTATCAATTTTCCACCTCATCCAGTTTCTTAGTATGACTTTTATTACTGATCAAACTGTCTAGTCTCATGCAGTGCAATGTGACTCCTTAAAAAAAATCATTTCATCATTGTGTATGTCCCCTTGCAGAGATGAGTTTGAGGAAAAGCATGCATTTTACGAAAACAAAGTGGATGATTTGGAGGCAAATGAGGAGACCAAGCAGACCAATTTCTGAGAAGAACCGATGATCACAGTCCTGCAGCACAAAAGTCTTTCACTCTCTGGAAATTATGCCACAACATTGGGAAGAGTAATTGTTATATAATTATATGATATCTTATGTAATATATCATACATCAACATAATTTTAATTTGTATATTTTGGTCTATGTAAGTTTTTTTTTCTCCGTAAGAGTTGTTCCTTACATCATCCACTAGATGGAGCACTTAAAGTTATAATAAAAAAGGTTAAAATAAAGTGGTGCTCTTTTTTTCTGGGCATATTCCAAATGTAGGTTTTACTACTTTGGTGTAACTTTAACTAAAATACCCAAATTTGAAACATTCATTAGGGAAGTGAGACCATTGGAATAGAAGAGCACATGCTCAGTGTGTCACATTGTGCACATAATGCTCTGATTAACTGGCTTTTGACTTGCAAGACAGTTCTGGGTCGGGCATGTATATATGCTAAATGGACAAGGCTTTGAGATCCATTACTCATTTTGAGTGGCAGTTTGGACATGTTAAATGCTTCCAGTAAAATGATGTAATGCAGTTGTGCTTTTGGAACCATTTGCTCATCCCGGGGGATTATATGATGAAAATGTCATTTGCAGAAAAAATGGCCAGGTGTTCAATTGTGCTAATGGTGGGGACCATTATACTTGTGTTAAAAGTAGACCTTGGTCAGGCATCGCCTAATCTGTGTTTAGTAAAATTGTTAAACAGTTAATGATGATGCAATAAACTACCAAAAATAATAACGTATGCTTTTTATATTGATATGGTGACTCCTTTCATGCTTATGATTACATAAAAGAGCTTATCTCAAGCATTTAAAGGGGAACTCTTCCAGTGAAGGCTGCTTTTTATATTATGGTGACTTCTTTCATGCTTAAGATTAAATAAAAGCTAATCTTCAGGTTAAAGGGGAACTCTTGCAGTTAAACTAAAGGCTTATTTAATGGGAACTACTGGTATTTCATAGCATTTTAATTAACATTTAACTCTAAGTAGACAGCTGATACTGTTGTCCTGGCCATATTTCTCAAGGTTTCCCATACATGGGAAACAGTTTAGCTGAAACAGTGCTGATGAGTGACAGTAACTATACGCCTACAGCCAGCAGCAATAAGTAAAGCATGAAAACAGAGCGAGAGAGAAAGAGAGACTTCAGTTCAGTCTCCTCTTTAAAGTCTCATTCTCATTTCACTGCTGCCTTGAAATTTTTATTCCGTTGTTTTTATTCTGGCTCCTGAGCAACGTCATCTTTGCTCCACACATTACTTGGGAGCCGGTGACAGATGAATTATTCTTTCTTTTCTAGCATTCATTACTGCAATGTTAAATGACAAAACCTCAGATAAAAACATTCTGAAAGCCAAAGGGAAAGAGATACTAGCTCTGCAGATCTGCTTTCAGTTGGTTTCTTTTTTGTTGAATCAGTAAACCTAATTCAATATACACTACTGTTCAAAAGTTTGGGGTCAGTAAGATACAACAGTAAAAACCACAATATTGTGAAATATTTTTACTATTTAAAATAACAGTTTTCTATTTTAATATATTTTAAAATGTAATTAATTCCTGTAATGGCAAAGCTGTATTTTCAGCATCATTACTCCAGTCTTCAGTGTCACATGATCCTTCAGAAATCATTCTATGATTTGCAGCTCAAGAAACATTTCTTATTATTATCAATGTTGAAAACAGTTGTGTTTCTTAATATTTTTGTGTAAACTGATGCATTGTTTTTCATAATTCTTTCATGAGATTTAATAGGATTTTTTTGTAACAATGTAAAAATCTTAATTGACACTTATGACCAAAATAATGCAAATAAAATAATGAATAAAAGTAATTAAAAAAAACTGTTTTTTTTCTGGAAAAAAAAAATGTATATGATCCAATGTCTTAGGTATTGGTCTTATTGGTTTATTAACAAGGAATTAAATTATTAAAGGATTAAAAGCGATTTGAGGAAATAAAGAAAAAGAAATAAAAACGGGAAAAGTTCCAGTTCTATTGTACTTATGAAGTTATTATTATTATTTTTTTTAAATGTGCACACATTCACTCTTATTTGTGTATGCCTAATATGTAAAAATGCAAAACATCTCTTGTCACATCAATTATGATATACATAAATAATGTCATTTTCAAATCAAAATGGTGAAATTTCAATAAAAAAACCCTTGATATTACTGTCACTGAATGTTTTTTTATCATAAAACAGTTGTCAAATATGAAATGTTTAGCTACTTATATCTTACGACGCACTCTTTCACTGCTATAACTAAAGTTTGATTGGCCATCTCACTCATTCTGACCATTCTGACATTGACGAGCATTAGATCGTTGAGGCAGACCAACCTAAAAATATAACATTTTACTTTTGTCATCCTAGCAACAAACAGAGTGGTGTGTAATGGAGTACAGCAGAGCAGCATCAAGAATATCAAATATTGGGGGGGGGGGGGGGGGGGTAATTTGGCCATTTCTAATTATTCGGGGGGGACTTGTCCCCCTCAATGTCTATGGTGGTTACAGCCCTGATATGACCCTGTACATCAATTATTTTAATGGTTTTGTGCAAATGTATAAAGTGTGTAATTATTGCTCACAAACAGAGCATAGTTTAGGCAAAACCAAGGTCATGGGTTTGATTCCCATATAATTCATGAACTAATAAAATAAACTAGAATGAATGCAATGTAAGTATCTTTGGATAAAAACATCTACCATATGCATAAAGGTTAAATATAATATACAATGTAAAAAATCTCTCAACATACACTTGTGCCTGCGAGAAGTGGGGGTCACGTTCATACTGCACCAACACGCAGCTCTCACTCCCAGAAGTCTCTAGGAGAGTGACCTGATTGTGATCGTATTGCAGAAAGGGGAGTCCTCGGGGAGTTGCAGTCCTTTGTTAAGACATCTGGAGCCCATTACTGCCGCATGCTTTTACAAGGCCTTCACATCACGTACTGTAAATCGAGATATTAAATTCATAAGCACAGCTAGAGAGAAACTGAGGAAAGAGAAATCACTTTGAACCTGCAAGTCTAAATAGATATAATCAAAACAACCAAAATTCCACCTTCTGCAGCTCTCAATGTGAGGGACAAAGAATAGATTACCCTCAGCATGTACATGTAAAATCAATGCATGTTATAAGCCCAGATACCATTTAAACCCACTTTTGTTTTATTTTTAAAATAAGACAGTATGAGAGAAATTATTTGGTTTACAGCAACTGCATGTCTTACTGTTATTTTACTTTTTAATTATTGACTGGAGTTGCTACTGTGTTGCTACTGTCTGACAGTCACATCCAAACTTTGCTGTTTGAGACCAACAAAGACTTTATGATAAGAAATGTAAAATTAATATATTAATAATTCAAAATTTACCGGGTATGATTTATTTTGATGGTATTTAAAAGCAATATTCTGTAATTGAAAAAGGATTTAATGAGTATTGCTCATGGAGTGATGCTCACATTGATAGATGCAGTAGAACAACATCAAAGAATAAACACAGTAGATAACCATATTAAATGAAAACATTTTAGAAAATTATTGAGGCCTTATAAACCTTTTGATGGGTTCATATGGAACCACGTCTTCTATTTCCTAGTAATCCCACTTAGCTAAGAACCCACTGAACCTCCTAAAAAAAAGCATTAATTGAATTCATAGAGCTCAGAAGACATGAACAAAAAAATAAGTAAATAAACAAGCAAGTAAATAAAGATAGATACTATACAGGACTAGACTGGGACTTAAAATAAGTCTACATTGAAAAAAAGGAGCAGATCCTGACAGATGCTCATCCAAAGGGGGAAAAAAATGACAGAATAGAGAAAGTACAATTACAATGATAAGATTAAACATCCAGATAAAACATTTACATTAGCAGTTATGTTTGGTTATTGTTGAATACATGCTGAAAAATGTACAAATACTAAAACTGTAATCCATATTTGTCCAGTTTTATCAGTCCTCCTTTAGGTGTAAATGAATAAATAAATAAATAAATGAGTACACCTTTAAAGAGGCTATATGTAAGAATTTTCATGTATTAATCACTTTTTTATTATCAATGGCTGTGATGAAACTTAAACCGGTTGATAGTAACCATTGGAAAGCATTTTAAAACAATATTATAACAAAATTATGCCTTTACAAAAACACATTGCAAAAACAAAGCAAAATAATATAATAAATAAAAGTATTTAACATTTTATAATTGTATTTAATATTTTCACAAGTTTATACTGTAGAAATTACAACTGAATAAATTACTTACAAAAATAATCACTACACAATGCTCCTATAACCAGCAGGCTGCAGTATGTTGGTCGGGCAGACTCAGGCTTTTTTGCAATGTATTTGCTGCTTGTTTTGAACGAGCAGTAAAACGGGGACAGAACACCAAAAACGGGGGGACGTCTGGCCACCTTAAAAGAGTAGTTCACTTTAAAATTAAAATTACTCCATGATTTACTCACCCTCAGCCATCCTAGGTGTATATGACTTTCTTTTTTCTGATGAACACAAAATTAGAGTTATATTAATAAATATCCTGACGCTTCCAAGCTTTATAATGGCAGTTTAAAAAGTGCATCTATCCATCATAAACATACTCCACACGGCTCCGAGGGGTTAATTAAGGCCTTCTGAAGTGAATCAATTGGGTTTTTGTAAGAAAAATGTCCATATTTAAAACTTTATAAAGTAAAACACCTTCCGCCAGACCACCTTCCATATTTAACTTAGGGCTACACAGAAAGTGTAACACCTCTCGCAATTCGAAACGCTTTTTTTCGTGTTTATTATGGATGGATGTGCTTTTTTGAGCTTCAAACTCAATGGACCCCTGTCACTGCCATTATAAAACCTGGAAGGATATTTATTAATATAACTAAGATTTGTGTTCATCAGAAAGAAGAAAGTCATATACACCTAGGATGGTTTGAGGGTGAGTAAATCATGGGGTAACTTTCATTTTAAAGTGAACTACTCCTTTAATATACACTCACCTAAAGGATTATTAGGAACACCATACTAATACTGTGTTTGACCCCCTTTCGCCTTCAGAACTGCCTTAATTCTACATGGCATTGATTCAACAAGGTGCTGAAAGCATTCTTTAGAAATGTTGGCCCATATTGATAGGATAGCATCTTGCAGTTGATGGAGATTTGTGGGATGCACATCCAGGGCACGAAGCTCCCATTCCACCACATCCCAAAGATGCTCTATTGGGTTGAGATCTGGTGACTGTGGGGGCCATTTTAGTACAGTGAACTCATTGTCATGTTCAAGAAACCAATTTGAAATGATTCGAGCTTTGTGACATGGTGCATTATCCTGCTGGAAGTAGCCATCAGAGGATGGGTACATGGTGGTCATAAAGGGATGGACATGGTCAGAAACAATGCTCAGGTAGGCTGTGGCATTTAAACAATGCCCAATTGGCACTAAGGGGCCTAAAGTGTGCCAAGAAAACATCCCCCACACCATTACACCACCACCACCAGCCTGCACAGTGGTAACAAGGCATGATGGATCCATGTTCTCATTCTGTTTACGCCAAATTCGGACTCTACCATCTGAATGTCTCAACAGAAATCGAGACTCATCAGACCAGGCAACATTTTTCCAGTCTTCAACTGTCCAATTTTGGTGAGCTCGTGCAAATTGTAGCCTCTTTTTCCTATTTGTAGTGGAGATGAGTGGTACCCGGTGGGGTCTTCTGCTGTTGTAGCCCATCCGCCTCAAGGTTGTGCATGTTGTGGCTTCACAAATGCTTTGCTGCATACCTCGGTTGTAACGAGTGGTTATTTCAGTCAAAGTTGCTCTTCTATCAGCTTGAATCAGTCGGCCCATTCTCCTCTGACCTCTAACATCAACAAGGCCTTTTCGCCCACAGGACTGCCGCATACTGGATGTTTTTCCCTTTTCACACCATTCTTTGTAAACTCTAGAAATGGTTGTGCGTGAAAATCCCAGTAACTGAGCAGATTGTGAAATACTCAGACCGGCCCGTCTGGCACCAACAACCATGCCACGCTCAAAATTGCTTAAATCACTTTTCTTTCCCATTCTGACATTCAGTTTGGAGTTCTGGAGATTGTCTTGACCAGGACCACACCCCTAAATGCATTGAAGCAACTGCCATGTGATTGGTTGATTAGATAATTGCATTAATGAGAAATTGAACAGGTGTTCCTAATAATCCTTTAGGTGAGTGTATAAGGAGCATTGAATCACGTCCTGCATGTTGCGTGTGTTCAAGTGCGAGCACGAGCAAGAAGTTGCTGTCTGCAGTTCACTTAACGGTCACCAGTGTCGTTAATAACAAGGGTTTCTGAATTCTACATATAACATTAGCCCCTTTAAACTTCACTTTGCTATTAACTTTATAAAACTGAATTGCTCTGTGGTACCTATTAACATGTTAACAACAATAGCATGTTTACAGAACAGCACATTTTATTTTCCTCTATATATCACGTTTACATCCCTGACCTCGACTTACCATAGTTTAGAGGCTCTGTGTTGGAGCGCATGGCAGTGTTGGTGTCCTCATCATGAGGCCAACATCAGCTCAGTCTGTAATTAAAATGTTTCTTTAGAGACTCGTGAATCAAGCTAGGTTTCCTCTTGCCTGCGAGCTGCAGTTCAGGCAACTCCTGAGGCCATGCTGTTTTCTTTGGAGTGGAGAACTGTAGTTTCAAACCGATCTGGGGGAAGTCTGCCTCAGGCTTTGGGGAGCTGGACTGTTAGCGGCTCACTCTATGAGTAAAGGTCATAAAAAATAGTCACACCGGGCACCACATAAAGGCTTTTTTGCTCTCTGCCTCTTGCTGCCTTATTGAATCCTTATAAATAATTGGAAATCTTTTCATAAGATTGTATTTACATGGGTTCACATCTGTACTGGAATCTCACATTTTATTATAAGGCTGATTAATGTCTGTATCACTTTTGAAGCTTTATGTAGGTGCCGATAAGCGACTGTCTTTATGAGTGAATCACGGATTAATTTACTCAACCGATTCACTAATTCATTCAGACCAAAACAATTGACTACTCTATTCTGTCTCATTTCATTTAATTTCGAAGGCTGCGTCCTCCGGAGTGTCCTCCATCAGAATTAAACAAGACGTGCTTCGTAAGACACACAGGCGAAAAGGAAACAGGAAGTATCACGTTGCTATGCCAACAGGTTCACAGCTTCGTTGCTCTCTCACACCAGTTAAATGAATGAAACTTATTTATTTAATATTTATCAATTTCTGCAGTTAACAACAAATTAAATATTTCTTGCCTTGCCAGCGAAGTACTGTTCTAAACGTTTAAAAATCACTAAACACGTGTAATCCTGTTTACCATAACTATTGAGGTAATACAGCTTAAAAAACAAAAACAAGCTTGAAACTACTTACATTTAAACACATCTTCGCTTGCATAAATATCTGCCAGCGCCGCTATTTTTTCAAATAATATAAAAAAATATATGACGGTTGTTAACGGCGACGCAAAGAATTGTGGGTTGTCTGCAGCAGCGAAGGATACAACTCATGCACCCTTCGAATTCCTGTGAAAGAAAGGTGCATTCGGAGTGTCCTACTTACTTTTTTTTAAATGAGACAGTCTTGATGACGCATGCAGCCTTCGAAATCGACCTCTGGAGGACGCAGCCTTCAAAATGAGACAGTTTATTCATTTATTAGTGAGTCATGGATTCATTCACTGAGCTGAATCATTCAAAAACGCGGATTCATTCAGAAACATTGCTTTGCCTTTGTATTTAACGGTTCAGTGTGTAGTATTTATGAGGATCTATTGACAGAAATGTAATATAATATACATAACTATGTTTTCAGTGGAGTATAAAGACCTTACATAATGTACTGTTATGTTTTATTACTTTAGAATGAGCCATTTCTATCTCCATACACTGCAGGTCCCCTAAAAGTGAAATCGCCATTTTGCGCCGTCATTTCTACAGTAGCCTTAAACGGACAAACTTCTCTACAGAGCGCTAGCCAGTGGCTGCGTCCAAAATCGCGTACTATGCGAGTAGGTACTACATTTGAATTTTAATGAATTTCGCGACCGTTAAAAAAAAGATGTTCTATATAGTATGAATGTAATCCGGACGTACTACATCCGCCATGCTGTCATTATCATGTGACCTACCAGCATCAGTTGTGTCCCATCACCTCCATTCATAAATCCTCTCCCGTTGCCTCATGGGATAGTAAAGTGTCCATCGTATTCGCACTTCAGAATCTCGCCGGAAGCAGTAGGTCATCCGGGTGCTTTACGCCTACTGTTTTTCAAATACTTTGAATTCGGACATAGCACTCTGTTTGCGTACTGTTTTTCGCATACTATATAGTAGAGAAGTATTCGATTTCGGATGCAGCTACTACTAGGTTGTGCAATTCACAACCTCACCACTAGATGCCGCTAAAATCACACACTGCACCTTTAAATATTTTCCTTGGCGAGCAAAAATACAAAGTGTTTAGAATATGTTACTCAGTTCTTGTTTATCGAACTGTTATAAAAAAGAATATATGCTTATGTATGAGTCGGTTTTAGAACCAAATCATACAGGTTTGTCATTTGCTGTCCAAAGGCCAACGTTTCATGGAAATACTGAAGTTGAACAGGTACCTCTGGTTAGTGTCTGTTATGGAATTTGACTCCCATTCTGCAGTGAGCTCATGAGGGGCTCCTGGCGAGGTTCATGTGAAGCTTTCAACAAGTGCTATTGCACTCGTTCACCCCCTTCATATGTTTAAAGAAAAAGGACCTTGTGCTGGCTTGTGCTATTTTGACCCATTAAAATGAAATAAAACTTGACTTCCTTTCCAGAGCTGAAATTATACTTTTCCAAAAGTGGCTCCAGCAATCTTGTATCAGGGGTAAATGGATTGAGGGATGATTAGAGTCAGGTGTGTTACGCTCCTCAGCCAAGTTGAACCGAAAACAAACCTCTAACCGCAAGTGTTCATTTCGCTCTTTCATTCTTTCTTCCATTTCTCCTGTTCTATGCAGCTCGTGCTCACAGAATTAAAACTGTCATTTAAAATATTTGGCGATCAAAAGTTTGTTCTGCACTGAAATGAGTCATTCTCTTCCTGCGTAACGGCCATTTCGTGTCGATTACAATGACAAAGTCTATTAAATAAGATTTAGCATGAAAAATATATCCAATGTAAGCAGCTAGAGTACACTGTTGTGTTTACTATTTTTTCTTCAGTCACATTTGACTCTTATATTTAGTAGATTTACTTTAAAACACTTCAGGCTATTTGAAACGGAACACATGTGCTTACTAATTAGCGACGAGTCTTTCAGCAAAATATAATACCCAAAATCTACTCGTCACAAGACTCTTAATTCATCATTAGAGTGATATATAAGATGTCATGCCATGTCTTGGAAACATCTTTCCCTCTTCTGGCTCTGTAATGGTGATGGCGAAAGAGCTTCAGCTAAGCTAAAATTAGCTTGTCCTCAGGCAGAAGGCCTGTATTCGCCTGGGTCCACGTTGACGGATGATCTACAAATGAACAGCGAATATACATCCAACACACACAAAGCAATGATATTACACCTCCAAAACACACACACCACTGACAAACAAGATCATTCTACATAAACATTCAAAACATGCCAAGTAACTTTAGCAGACTGTGTGTCTAATCGATTAGAAAAGAAAAACACAAAGTCAGCTCATTTCTGAGTTGTAGCATAGCTTTGTTTATTTTTTTATTTAATTTTAATTTTATTTATTTTTTTGCATAGGGAAACATACTCACTTCCAGTACTGTATTCATGAGCGATTTTTTTTTTTTTTTTTTTTTTTGCGAACAGCGATGGCTGAATACAATGTTATAATGAAATATTGTTAAAGCTGTAATTTCCCCCTCACACCAGTTCAAAAACACATGGCAAATTTAGTTTGTTGTGCATGAGAAAAACAAAGTCTTTTCTCATCTGTTTCAAAACCGACTTATACCGACTTTTGCTGATAGATTACAATTTAGCGAGGTTCTTAGAAAAACAAAGACAAATAACAAAAATCTGATGCTTTCCAAAAGAACATGGATGCATGTCATCATGCCAGTTGTGAATGTGTCTGAACTAAATGTCCACATGCTCCTTCCTGGTGTGAAGTGTGTTTATCTGTGCAGCAAGCAAGCGTTTAATGAGTAACTACTATGGTAATATTTGTAAAGAATAATGTGATTAAAAAAAGAGGAAGGAAAAACTAACAAAAACCTTGAAATTTAACACTGCATTAGAATGCTCTCTGAAAAACATTTCAACCTTCGTCCTTTCAGTTTAGAGAAAACAGCATGCTTAAAAACAAACAAAACAACAACAACGATAGAAATATTCATAGAAATTAAACCTTAATTCATTGAACAGAATAAAACAAAACAATTGTTCTAATGGGGGAGAGGGCACCCTGAAATATTGATGCGTGACTATTTTGGGGTCTCAAACATTTGGGAGTAGGCGGTATGTCAAGGTGTTTTTGGCAATTAATTTTTGAACAACTTATCAAAATTTTGCATAAATTGCAAAGCCCACAAATGGCTTTTCTCCCCTTTGAACAGAGACATGACAAATACGTATTCTTCACTCTGTTTGAGCTATTTTAACCGTAGGACCAGATTTAGAAAAGCCCTTAGCACGCGCTAACATTCTTAGCATCGTTTATGTCAATATGTTGCGGCACCCGGAAGATGTGTTATTGAGAGGCTTTGGCAAATCTGGCCCCTTGGTTGGACAACAACATACAAAAATCATTTGATAAACAAAAGCTGTATCCAATCCAGGCCAACACTGCAGAGATGATGTCAGTGGTACAGTGAAAACCCACATAACAGCTCACAGTTTACAAAGAACACATGGGTGAAGAAAAGAAATCAGAGCAAAGCGATAAATGACAGGCACTGCATGTTAAAATTGTGTTTTTAACCCATTTTGGTATTTATATCAAAGTATACACCTTAGATTTGAATTGCTGGTTTGCTAAGAGTGAAAAAGGGAGCGTAAAAATAATTAGCCATTCTACAAAAGTTAAGGATGGGTCTTCATTCATTTTTATCTGCTATAGAACTGTACACCAGAAACAGTATGCCACAATCAACTCTACAGTAAAATGTCATCAAAGTTCAGATTAAAACCCTCCATCACCCCCACAGCTCAATCAGCAACATGAGTATCTGAAACAATGTTTGAGAAGTTTGAATGACATATTTTAAACGGGATAATATCAGTATAATCAATGATCTCACGTCTGCTCAAATGCACTCTCGGGAGTGTCTGTTTCAGACCCGGACAAAGAACAATTTTATAATGCTGCATTCATGTCATGTCAGAATTGCTGGAATAACGGAGTATATATAGGCTTACTACCGTTCAAAAGTTTGGGCTTGGTAAGATTTTTTTGTTTTATGTTTTTTAAATAAGTCTCTTTTATATACTCATGAAGGCTGAATTTCTTCAATAAAAATACAGTAAAAACAGTAACACTGTGAAATATTGTTATAATTTAAAATAACTGTTTTCTATTTTAATATAGTTAAAATGTAATTTAATTATGTGTTGGTAAAGATGCATTTTCATTCAATCAACAATTTTTTTTTTTTTGGAAACTGTGATACATTTTTTTTTAGGATTCTTTGATAAATAGTTCAAAAGAATAACATTTATTTGAAATAGAAATCTTTTGTAAAATTATCAATGTCTTTACTGTAACTTTTGATCAGTTTAATGCAACTTCACTGAATAAAAGTATTAATTTCTTTAAAAGAATTCTTACTGACCCCAAACTTTGAAAGTGTGTGTATATATATATATATATATAAATAAAGAGGTGGATTAATGTAGTGACTAAGTATTTTGTGAAAATCTCATATTGAAATTTCTGTATGCTAATTCTGACCAGAAGTAAACGCAGCATTAGTTTCACTATACAACTGAGTACTATAATAGTAAGTTTAGCCTATAGCTTGGATGGCTTTATGCACATTGAAACTGTCCTTAATATTAGCAAGAACTTTCAGCACAAAGATTTCAATAAAGCCAGTAGTTGCATAGATACTGTACAATTTCCAGATCATTTAAAAATCTTTAGTGTATTACTACTAGTTTGATTTCAAACCAAGCAGTTTGATTGAGCTGTTATTATGGGATCCAAACCAATGCAGACAGACATAACTGCACGATCATCCATTTTAGATTTACCAGTCGCTGCCAGTATCAAGCATGTCACGTATCAATTCATCAGCTGACAAGAACTATGACATGCATCCTGCCAAGTGTCACAACATTAAAAATGGAAGGAAGGAAAGAGTAGAAACTGCATTCCAGTGCCTCAGCCCTGAAGAGGTTGTCCAGCCCATACTGAGAAGAGACAAAACAAAGATCTGACCACGTACACGTTTCTATCTACTTCGACCGTGCAAAATTCATGGTATTACAATGTTTACATTACGCAAACCGCAAAAGGAAACGGTACGAGTGAAACACTCATGCGTGTCTAATTCTCTCACGTATGCCTGAGTAGGGTCTCCTCACATCCTGTTTATGTCCGTGGGTGAACAGGGAAATTGGACTGGGGAAATTTACATTCTATTCAGCATAATTGCATGTGTCAATGACTAATTAAAGTGCCTGGACCTCGGAATTAAACAATCTTTTCAGTGATGCATATTCCAGGCATGAGTAGGTTGATCTTACAAAAACACGGGAAGATCACACAGCGTAAACCCACATCCAACAGCTCTATGCTGAATCCAGGAAGGCACTCAGAAGAGTGAGGTCTAAAATCCTGCTAGTTATTTTAGTCTGTATACGCACGCTCCATAAAACTATCGATGGGCTGAAATAAGCCATGCCGCTGATTGTCCACAGGTGGTTTAAGAAACTACACCGCAAAAAAAAAAAGATCCGTATTTTTATATTGTTTTCAAGTAAAATATATTCAAAATTTTAAGGTCAGAACATCACCAAGGCTGCGTTTATTTAAACAAAAATACAGTAAAAACAGTAATGTTGTGAAATATTACAACTTAAAATAAATGTGTGCTACTTTAATATTTATATTTTACAAATTTTTAAATGTAATTTATTCCTGTGACGGTAAAGCTGAATTTTCAGCATCATTACTCCAGTCAGTGTCACATGATCCTTCAGAAATCATTCTAATGAGCTGTTTTGGTGCTCAATAAACATTTCTTATCAATGTTGAAAACAGTTCTGCTGCTTAATATTTTTGTGGAAACCTTTTCTCAGGTTTCTGTGATAAATGGATGCTGTTAAATTCAAAATATATTCTCTTAATATCTAAATGTAAATGTATTTTGTTTTAAGGTTTTGATTTTTTAATGGGAAAAGGCAAAGTACTGATTTTGAAAATAATCGTTGCAGTGTGACTGTACATGTTCTACCTCAAGAATCACGGCTTGATTTCAACATCTTGAAAGGGTAAATCTATCACATAAATGACAACAGGTAAATAAAAGGGTGCCATTCAAGCAGCTTCATCTCTCTATCTTTCTTTCATTCTCTTCATTAATCTGTATTTATCACGGTACGTCAAGGCTGAGAAATATCCCCAGAGAAGCAAACTTTAAAAAGAAGTATTATTATTATTAATACAATAATATCTAGTGCAATCTTCCAAGTAGAAGTACAGGAAAATGTGTTTAAAGATCTTGAAGCTAGCATGACAAAAGAGAAAAAATAAGTGCAGAGGTTTAAAATAAGTCTTGGATATAACAAAAGAAATGACAATGGAACCTGCATCTAAAAGCTCTGTGAAGCTGTTGGCTCTGTTTAAAATGACAACAAGTGATGCTGAATTTACTGGGGTCTGTATTTTGTGATCAAAATAACACTTGATAACTGTGTGAAAGGTGTGTGCTAATGGTGCCGACATTATATTCTCAACAGCAGATCCTTTAGAAGGAGCTTTCAAATTTTTTTGTGGCTTGACCACAAGCTTATGACTAAATCCAAACAAACAAACAAAAAAACACATAAAAACATACATTTAGCCTTTTTCCTCATTCTACTGCAAATATGGTATGCATTTATACACAAGATAACTGTGTTCAAAATGTAACATTTCAACAACACGCATAAAAATTATAATCATCGCTCTATAAAAAGGGTCGAAATCAAACAGTAAGATAATGTTTCTTTTTAAATGCATCAGCTCAAATGCATTATTCACGTCATAGCAAGTTCAATCATCACCTGTGGCCACTTTAAAAAGCACACACTGGGGGGTAACAACCTGCTCTTGAAGTGTTTCGATCTCTCGGCCATTTCTAGCCAATGTTAGCATATACAAAAAGCAAACAAAGACGACGCATGCATACAGAGCTCACTGCGAAGCCGCTGTGTTGGCGAAACCACCTTCAGACCCCTGTTCTACTGAGCCCAACATCGTACCCTGGCCAGAGGGTTGACAGCTCTAGAAAGATGAAAATGGAGCAGTGCAAATCTTCACGGGACAGGCGGTGGGCCATGCGAGTCTGTACCGGAGAGACGCCGTGAGAGCTTCAGGTCATTTAAAACCAAGAACAAAAAACAGCGTGAAATAATTGCGTCCCACGCTTCGAGGCAGACCCCTGTCCCATCGCCTGTCCTGTTAAACACAAGAAAAATCGCTTGCTGAATGAAGCTAGCACTTCTGTAAAAGTTTGGATCATGGTAAAGATGGAATGCCGTTCTGCTTTAGCACTCCAATTCGGCCAGGGTGGACAACGACGGGCTCACAAATAATCCACGATCAAGATCTTACCACAGGCATCATGTAAACAAATTATCACGTTCTTTCTCATTCGACTTAAACTTTTAAATAGCTACCAGCAAATTGTATTAGCTACCAGCATTGCAATATCCATTGCAGAAACAATACTGTACACTGCATCACAAACTACAACATGGCCTCTCCTGACCCAGCTCCAGAAATACACAATATCTTCTCCTCCGCAATATACTCCCCTGACACTACACGCTACAAATTATAAATTATCTCCTACCATCTAATTTTATAAAAAGAAGAAGAAGCATCCTGGTGTATTCATTCATTATCTAAGAAGACACAAAGTCAGCAGTTCAATGTTTTTTTGCTGTTCTTGTGTCTGTATGTTAAACTGGACATTTACAAGTACATTTCAGCTACTCTCTATGAATGTGTTCTACAATTAACATATGGACATACAGTATACAAGGGACTCGATTAGTAAAACAACTAATTAAAGAAATCATTTATGTCAAACATTACTACATATTCTATTGCAGCCAGTGTTATGAGCTCTCAAAAAGTGGTTAAAGGGACAGTTCACATTTTGTCATTTTTTATTCGCCCTCATGTTGTTCCAAACCTGTATGACCTCTTCTGTGGAACAGGAAAACTTTTTTTTCACACAGTGAAAGTCAATGGGGTCCAAAACAACCTTGTTCTCTATTGACTTTCATTGTATGAACAAGCATTTTCAAAATATCTTGTTTTGTGTTCCATTGAAAAATGACATTAAGTCATGAAACTACATGGGCCAAATAAATAATGATGACATTTTCATTTTGGGGTGAACTATCCCTTTAACAAATGTGTGGGTTTTCAGAAATAATGAAATGTAAATTTGACCCTATGGCAAAAAGTAAAAATCATGCTGTGGAGATGTAAAGTCTTATTGATTGCAAAATAATTAGCTAAGTGCTTAGTTGTGGAATTTATGGTTAATGGGGAAACTAGTTAATGGGTTTATAGAGGATGGCCATCTAATTTCTGGCCTCTCCTCTTCACATCCATAATGGGTACAAACTCATTTAAATACATGATAACATACAATCTTAACAATTTAAGAGAAGCCTAACATGAAAGGGAATCAAAATATCTGCTCAGAGCTGATATGGAGAGAGCTGGTACTGCATCTTTCACAGATTTTGTTACTTTCTCATTATATGAAAAGAGGAGGGAAATAAAACGGTAACAAAATAATGCAAAGAAGATTTCATGCCAACTATGGTGCTTTTAAAAGAGGAAGAGGGTAAAAAAAGCCTCTCTCACCCATCCAAAACTACAGCTATCAGGTAACCTGTTAGTCTTAATCTGATTATGACAGGCAATCAAACATGCAGCATTTTTTTCCTTTGTGACACTGGTTACATAAAAAAAAAAAAAAAAAAAAAAATCAACTCCTTACGCATTATCGTTCTTAACTAAAGGCAAGGCACATAATATGTTTATAAAATATCGTGCAAAGTAGAAGAGAGATTGTAGGATAAAAGTCAAAACCAATGTGGTACAAAGGTAAAATCCATCTGTGTCATTGGCTCTTTGCTCAAGGGGGGTCATTAAGGAGAAGTCGGGGAGCATTTAGCTTCAGAGCTAATACTAAGATTATCTGCCATGCGCCCATGTCAGCGATACGGTGGTCATTTGAGCTTAATTCTCATGATTTTTCTTTTGAAAGCACCATGCACAGTTATATATAACTCATATATAGAGATTTCCATATAATTTTCATACCAGCACCATTAAAACAAGTCATGTTGTATGTATTCTGGGTCTTACTATGGTCAACTCAACAGAATGTGTTTGCAAAGCCATTATAAAAGGTTAGCGAAAGCAACCAGAGTGTGTGGATATTATTTCATATCGGTGTGTGTATTTGTGAGGGTACCTATTAAATCTCTGATATGTGTTGATTTTGTCATGTTCCGGCAGAATATAAGGGTGCGTGTGTGTGTTTTGTTTAGCCATCTGTGTTTCCTGTGGCTAAGCGTTAGCCCATGCAGCTGATGAAGGGCTTGGGGGCTTGCTAGGCCATTTAAAATATCTCTCTGGGCATAAAAACCACCCCTTGAACTTCTACAACAACAACAACCCACAGTAGATGAAGCAAAACATCCAAGTCTTAAAAAAAGAGGAAGAATTCAAATGAGAATCTCGCAATGTCTCAGGCACTTTTCATGGCTTTGTGATTTGGGTTCGGTAGCGTTGTAGATTAAGCCCTGATGTTATTTCATTTGTACAAATCAACACATCTCAGAGTGCAGAATAACCCATTTCTGAGGCAACCAGCCAGAGACATGCTGGTCGTAGGCGTCCACCTCCCAATGAACTCTGGGAGCATAGCCACTGACTGACTTCCTCTTTGTATTTTCGTCGTTGGGCATTACAGCCCGCCTCACGTCAAACCTCCAAATAATTGACATTCCTACGGATTAAAGTGTATAATATGCTTCAAAATAAAAACAGTCATCGTTACTTGCAATAGAAACATGGGGGAAAAAGATAGCCTGTTTTGTTTTCTTCTTAAACTATGGGAATTGTATAAAATTAAACACATACACATGGAGACATTTACATAGAAAATGTTGGATTGTTCTGATCAGCTTTTTAGCTTCTAGGACACCAACCCTCATCTACCGTGAGATCAGAACATGACAAAAAGACTCGACACGCAGCATTCCATATGATTAGGCCGAACAGGAATTTGCAAAAGAGGAAAATTAAAAATTCAAAGTAGTGCAATGCCTGTAATTTCCAATGAATTTAAACAAATTACACAGAGAAAAAACTTCTATCCTCTACACCCAATACTGTCTAAGTAATGACAGAACTATATTTCAACTCCCTTTGTCACTATGTGGAAAAATCCACGCATCTACATGAATCAAAAACCCCCTAATCTGTGAACTCACAGAGATGAATAAGGGACTACCAATGTTTATGACAAGCACAAACACACGGACGCACACGCACACACACACACTTACAGCGGGCGCAGGGAATAAGGGGCTTTCATATTGCGAAGAGAGGAAGGTGCTAATTCACCCCTGCTATTCCCTGGCTCACCCTATGAAGGCTGTATTACAGCTCACACACACCTTGTGTAGCCTTTAACAGTACATGCCATTGCCTCTATATAGGTGTGTTTACATGTAAGTGTGTGTGCATGTGTGTATACACGCTGACTGTGATGTATAATGTCACTGAGGTACCACTAATATTCCTCCGATGTACAAAAAACATGACGTGCTTCCACCAAAAAGTGGACTCCGTTACAAACGGTGAAGAATGCAATTTAGAAAACATCACCCTCTGAACGAAACCAAGGACGCAGATACATGATTGTCAATGAAACTGGATGAAAAGTAGCCTTTTTGTTTCTTTTTCCAGAATGCTGTGTGAACGGAAGCATCAACCTTTTTGTTTCCTTTTCCATGTCGTGTTGCCTTTGCGCACTTAAAAAAAGAATAAAAACAGGCCGTGCTCACCTCCAAACCTGTGGCGAAATGCTAGCAGAAAAACCCCTTCCTCGGGGTTTCTCGTCCCTGTTCGTTAAGAAAATAAAGGATACTTATTTTGCATATAGGAGGAAGCAGCACCTGTAGCAGGAGGAGGGGGGTTGAGGAGAGGCATTCCAAGAGGCAGGGAGTCAGGGTGGGCCTTTTCGACACGTCCATCAATGTACGCCATAGTTCGGGCTGCCCTCCCAGAAAAAACATCCTCCTCTTTTGTCTCCTTTTCTTCCGTTCCATCTATGGCAATTCTCTCACGTTCTTCTCCGTTTCCATTGTCTTTTCCAAAAAAAAGTGTATTGAAGCATCTTATACTGTACGTCATTATGCATATATAAATATGTGTGCACATATATCTATACACACATATTGTGTGTATATATATATATGTGTGTGTATATATACAAATACTGCATATATATCTGCTTTTCCCTCTTGCATCTCGTTCACAACTTTTTATCTCGTAAATTCCACAAAAAATTGATTTTTCAAATCCATGTCTGTGCCTCCTCGGGTTCGTCTGTGTGTGTGATTATCAGTTCCCCAGATACCAGGACTGCAAGAGAGAGACAGAAAGAGAGAGAATCAAAATGACTAAGACATCTGTACAAGCACAAGTAACACAATAGGAGGAGTGCTATGGGATATCCACCTAAATCAGATAAAAACTCATCTGAACGTGACCGCAGACTAGTTGAGATAGATCTGTTTCATCAAAACTGAATGCACATGCTGATTTATATGTGTTTCTTTGGCTTTGAGGAGTTTTACAAAAATAAACTCTCTCAAAACACACTTTTCATACCAGTTTATTTAATTTGTCTACTAACAATGTCCAACACAGGACATACATCCATCAGAGGAGAATTCTGTCATTTTTGGCATTTTTCTGAGACCTCATAAACATTTCCACCACAATGTAATTTCCATCACATATCAAATTATGTATTGTGTTTAAAATATTTTTTATGGAAGCTAGTTTCCGCCACAGAATAAAAAAAAAAATGTAATTGTTTTTATCTCACAATTGACCCAATGACTTTTTTTCTCATAATCACGTGATATAAACTTGCAATTGCGAGTTAGAAAGTCAAAATTGTGAGATATAAACTCGCAGAAAAGAAATCTGTCTTTTTTCCCTCAGAATTGGACATTATAGTTTATATCCCACAATTCTGAGAAAAGACTTGCATGTTATAAAGTCACAATTGGGAGATATAAACTCACAAGTCGGATTTTATGTCTTGCAATTTTGAGTTTATGTTGCGCAATTCTGGAAAAATTGTGAGATGTAATCTCGCAATTGTGAGATAAGAAGTTGTGATTATCTTTTAAAATGTTTTATTCCATGTTGGAAACAAATCTATACAAACTTCTAACTTTGGTTGAAATTACACATTTGACATTTTTCATGAACACTTTTCATGAATCCTAATGCATCATTTGACAACATTATTTGATTAGAAATGATACACAGTAAAAAGTATTCTGTTCATAAGGGATATGTACACTACTGTTCAAAAGACGGGTCAGTAAATTAATAAAAAGTGACAGTGAAAAATTTTACGGAACATTTCTATTTCAAATAAATGCTGTTCCTTTAGACATTCTGTTCATCAAAGAATCCTGATAAAAATGTATTACTCTTTACACAAAATGATTAGGCAGCACAATCAACATTGATAATATTAAGAAATGTTTCTTGAGCACAAAATCAGCATATTTGAATGATTTCTGAAGGATCATGTGACACTGAAGACGGGAGTAATGCCTGCTAAAAATTCAGATTCAGATACATCACAGTAATTTGTTTTAGTTTTGATAAAATCAAACCGTAGGACATTAAAGTGTCAGTAGCTGAAGAAACATCCACATATGCCCTGCTAGTGTGTGAGGTGTGTGTGTGTGTGTGTGTGTGTTTGTAGGTTTTGAAGTTGGTGGTAACAGTAGGTGGTACATGTTTCCTGTCTGTAAGGACCTAAATAATGCAAACGCACCCTACTCTGCCATTCAAAGCAGAACCTAATGAGAACAAATCAGTGTCTTTTTTGATGATGGGCAGCAAACACTTAGCCAGGGACCAGAATTGAGGAACCTATTAAAACTAATACAGAGTAAAAATCTATGAGTGCGAGAGAGGGCGAGAGCTCAGCAGGATCCCACCCAAAGCTTTTAAAAGCATAACAGGATTTTGGCTTTCATTCACAGACCGCTGAAGTCTTTTTAAAATTTGACAAGGTTTAAAAACAGAAGGAAGGAGTTCATGCCGTAAGCCCCTGGCTCAATATTTTCCACTAAGGTTTAAGTAATTTCACAGCAGTCCAACAGACGTCTTTAACTACCCCCAAATGTATTGATTTAATAATGCTAAAAAAGGAAAATTTGTTCCTATTCCCTGCTGAAAAGTTTGTATACATCAGACTGATGGCTTGATTCTTGTACAACACCAAACCACAGACTAATGACTCCCCAAATCCACAATGCAGTGCCCAGATAATAGCACACAGCCTTGAGAATCTAAGTTAAAATCGTTTGACACATTTATGTATTAAAAACAGCCGTGGCGCCAAGGAGTTTTGGCAGCTCTTGCTCATTGATTAATGAAAAGGGCAGTATCACAATCTATGGACAACATGTATCAGGAATCTAAAATGCCATAATACAAGTTATTAAACTTTAATCATATAGTGCATCAATATCTTTCAATGAAATCAGTCTATTATGACTTCTGTTTGCTAGCTAGTTGAGAATCGTCTGATTCTGCTATTGAAACTGGATCTAAGGTTAACCTTACACAACCCATGATACTTAAGCATACTTTAGAGACTATTGCCAGGAAGAGAAATATGTTTATAATGACAGCTGACACTGCTGGGAAATGCAAAGATGCTGTTTTCTGAGTGATTGCTACAGTGTATTGGGATGCAATTTTCCCAAATCATATTTTGTGTTGATTACTGGATCAAATCCGAGCCCATGAGAGTGGGCAGTGTGGGGATTGTACGCGTTTTCATGCCTTGTGACTTTGACAACACAATTACAGCCACTCCTTTGCCAAAATTGATTTCACCCGAAACCAAAAGGCTAAATGTTACCCATGAATACTCGAGAGGAAAAACTGAATGTATAAATATATTCTGAAGTAACACACACACATATGCATATATACTCCAGAGCTCTGGATATCATCTTGGCTATGCGTTGAAGTGACAACACGCCATTGTACTATACTGAAAATGTCTCTTGATGAGATAAATCCACAATCCTCGTCCTCTAGAGAAACAAGTTGAAATTTTAATGTTTCCAGTAGGCCTATATGTTATGGAAACTCAATCTTTTCTTTGGTAGGAAAATGTGCTGCAGCATATGCCTCTCTTCTTGGTTGTGAACTTTTAGCAGATATAATCTCCTGTCTCACCTCAAAAACCGATGGCCTGCTTAGTATTTACACTTAAATATGATCAAAACAGCTTAAGAGAATATGTGTAGTGCCTGATCCTGTTATTTGTTATTTGTCTGATTCATGTGGGGAAGGCCGACAGGAACGGGCCATGAAATGGGGAGTCATTATCAAATTCATCTATTCAAATGTTGATACACGCAAACCAATGCAAAACCACTAGTGAAGCTGACTAAAGACGTTAAAATAAGCAGATATTTGACATTACCCAACTGTGCCATGAAATGACATACTATTTGCCTTCTTTGTGGACGTTTGCAGTGATCATTATCTTGGTGAGCTGAATATCAGATCAAAAAAATTAAGGCTGGTTAGTAGAAAAATAAACAAATGGGTTAAAGGATTAAGAGTA
The DNA here is from genome assembly GCA_039654625.1 of Rhinogobio ventralis. Lineage (NCBI taxonomy): Eukaryota > Metazoa > Chordata > Actinopteri > Cypriniformes > Gobionidae > Rhinogobio > Rhinogobio ventralis. The sequence continues at coordinate 25,856,837 of CM077211.1, forward strand.
CTAAGATTAAGAGTAACTGCTTGACTCAGGGTTATTATAGTTAACTGAAACTAAAATTAAAACCATTAAAACCATTATTTTTTTAAATAAAATAAATGTTAACTGGAATAAAATAGGAAAAAAAAAAATATATATATATATATATATATATTATATATATTTTTTTTTTCAGCTAGTTGAACATTTTCATTTTCAACATTTCAAATAACTAAAACTGAAATAAAAAATATTAAAAACTATATAGACATATTTTCACAAAACAAAAACACACAACAACATTACTAAAACTGTAACTAAAATGAAAACAGAAAATATAAAAATAAAAACTAATTCAAAATATTAATAAAAACTATAATAGTATCTCAATGAGCATACCATATAGCCACAACTTCTGTTATATTTATAACAATTTGACAAATATTCAGTTTACAAAAGATAAATAAATATTTAAGACACTAAGCTGAATACAGCCAAACTCCAGATTTGATTTATATACAGTATATTTTTTTAAATATTTATTTGATATTCATAATGGCACACAATTGTAATTTTCAGTGGTCCAAATTGCTCAAGGCCTGGTGTTAAAATACTATTCCAAGTATAAAATCTAGAGTGTAACCATTCCAGCTTTGTTTCATCACATGGGTTTGAGTCGACCATTCCAGGCCATTCTTCTTTTTACCAGCTGCCTGATATTTTCATTTGGCACTAGGGCACATCCAAAGCTGAAACTTTCTCACTCATACAGTCTGTCCTGAGAACACAGCAACCAGTAGAGCCCAGGCTAACAGTGGTTAGGCGTTCACTCCAAACAAAATATTTAGTTCCCTATAAAAGCTACAGGCTTTGTCTTGGTGACAGGTGGTTTAGGTTATGAAAATATAAAGCTGAGACGAGGGTGGGTTACAGTCCAAGTAGGGGGACATATTAGACCACAAGGGCCTAACAAATGACAGTCTCTCCCTTTAATTACAATGCTTTGGGAGAGCTTGGAGGTGAGGCTGAAATACAAGCTCTAAAAACATAGATTGTTAGTAACGTACCCTTTTCATCAGAGAAAAGAAAACAACCGAAGCCCATTAAACTCTAAGCTTAATACAAACACAAAGATTGAGAGAGTAAAGGGGAGGGAAGAAAGAAAGAAAAATAAAGATAGAAAGAATGTAATAGGGAAAAAACTGTTATATTAAAAAAATGTTTCATGTGGTAATAAAAAAATAATTTACCAAGATGTTGTATTCAAATTCAGGGTTTTTGTAGTTAATGAATTGTGTAGTAAATGAAAAAATGTTACCTGAAATATAATAAAATGAAATATAATATAATATAATAAAACTTAAACTTATTTTATTTCAGCTTGTTGTAAAGGGCAACATTTCTCATTTTCATTTAGCTTAACTTGATATACTAAAATAACTAAAACTGAAATAAACAATAATAAAAACAATATAGATATATTATAAAAGCTAATAAGAATTACAAAAAACATAAAAATTACTACAACTAAAACACAAACTAATTAAAAATATTAATAAAAACTATAAAAGAATCTCAATGATTCCAAAATAACACTGATTCAAGTAAACAATATTGTTTAATATTAATTATTATAATAATCATTTAAGTTATCTTTAATGGTCAAATCAAGTTTCACTTTTCATAGTGAAAAGAAAGAATAAAAAAGGAAAAGGAAAAAGGAAAAGGAAAAATGTGTTTATGTAGTAATAATAAAAAAATATTTTATTAATAATAAAGTTTTTATTATAGTCAGGTCAGGTAGAAATATCTAAAAATAGCTCATTTTTGAGAGTGAAAAAGAAAAAGACAACTGTGTTTTGTCAAACTAGGCCTGGACAGTCAGTGATTCCCAGGGCAGTCCTGTGTTAGTCTCGGTTGTGCAAGACACATTGGTCAATTTGATTGGTCTGCAGTGGACTCTTCCTTATCCACTCCCTCGAGCACAGGTTCATCCGGCAATTACATCATGTCTGGTTTCCCCTAGCAACCAGACAGCCCTGGACGTGACCATTTCGGAGCAAGTGAACGGAACCTCCTTTCCCCCATTCGTTCATTTGACGACTTCTTTCCTCTCCCTCTTAGCTCATGATACAGGAACACAAACACACACATCTAGCTGAGAACCAGAAAAGTTTAGACTTTCTCTAGTGCACAACTGCATGAAAAACAACAGTAATAACTGTATACCTGCTGTGTCTGCTTATTGGTTGTTAGGCTGAAGGTTTTCAAATAATGACTTCAATACATACTAACCCACACTAGTCCTCCATTACTCATTGATCACTCTCCTGTCTCGCTCTCTCTCTCATCACATGGCTCAGTCAAGTGCATTTACACTTTTTTATGGAGCTGAAAGCACTGCAATGCAGCATTGCGCTCGGACTCCCGAACCATGCAGTTCAATCACCTCCACAGTTCAGATTTTACCTGAGCACTGCCGCATTCCCCAGCCAAATCAAATGTAACTGCAGCTATTACTCAAGGAAGACCTTTCAAGTGTTTATTTATTAGGGGCTGATGTCCTCTAGGATTCGTGAAGCATCACAAAAATGTCAGATGCAATTTTGCGCCTTTTTAATATAAGGTCAGGATTTTGCTGAGCATGCAAAAGTTTACCATGTCATTAATAAATATGAAGGCTGAATTCATAGGATTATAGGGTGCACTGCAAAAAAAAAAATCCATTAGTTTAATCAGAGCCCCGCATATGACATGCAGACAAAAATATAGAAATATCGTGGCCGCGAGTTAAGAATTTGGTCCCACGGCTTTCATTTGTTCCCTCGTTTTAGTAAATCGTGGCCATGTTGAACTAATTCTTTCCCCAGTTTTGATTTAAAGGTGAAACAATTTTTGTTATGCTGGTCTCCTCATATCCTGATAGCAATCACTATGTTAAGCGGTCTAAATGTATTTTTATAAATATCATCTGTGGAAGACATAGGACCATAAAATGTTTGGTCAATCATTGCATTCAGTCTGAATGAAATGATAGCATGTGTTCCCTGTCAGTCAACGCGTGTTTGCATACCACTGCGCAGCCTTCTCACGCAGACATCATACACATACGCTGTGCAGACAGAGTGAGAATGGTAGGCAAACGGTTGTTTACGTTCGTTACTGTAGCACGGTTACTCACTGTACTGTAAACTTTTCTCACAGGTGAATGATACATGTAATCCAATAACGTTGTCTCTGGTCGTCTCGCTTCTGGTCATGGGGTTTGGAGGAAGTGTGACTGTGGATGGGGATTTGCAGGGAGGGTGGGATCGAATGCTTTCAATACTAGCAGGCTAAAGTTAGCATTTCCCAGATCACCTACTGCACCTTTAACTAAAACAAGGGAACAAATTATTACAATGTGGCCACGATTTAGTAAGATGAGGGAATGAATGATTATGTAACGTGTGCACGATTTACTTAAAACAAGGGAACAAATTAGTAATACATGCTGACGTATTAAGTTGTGAGAAAGAATTGTTAATTGGTGGCCACGATATACATATTTTTTTCCTGCATGTCATGTGTGGGGCTCCATAATTTTGTGTTTTCCAATAAAATATTGAAGTAATTTAAATAATAAACTAATAATAATAAAAAAAAGTAAATAATTCACTATAAAAGCACAAAAGAAGGTTTGTGCTTGAAAAATTTTTTTTTAATACTTTAAAAACATATTTTTTGAAAAACATTTTTTATTTTTACTGATGAATATTTTTTCACCACAGTGTTGTATCTACATTGGCTGGCTCTATATTTCATGTGAAAGACCACATTTCGTTTGGCAGCTGAAGGTCTAGCGGTAGTTAGTTACTGTATCTGCTCATTTCTGATCTATAATTGAACACAGAAGGCTTGGGTCTCTCAGAGGGTCCAGACTAGCGCTGCTGTAGTGTTTCCTCTGGGCACCGAGGTTCAAGGGAATTTTTCAAGTACTGCTTGAAATCAAGATGGAGCTTAGGTTTCTGAAAGTTATCAAGAAAAAGTCAATGTTTCCAGTAGTTAAAAGGCAGTTATTCAGTGTAGTCTATAATTAGACTTACAATTTCATCTGAGGTGTGTGTGTGTGTGTGTGTCTGTCCGAGAGTGGATGATCTGTAAATTTGTGTGTGAATAAATGTGTGTGGAGGTTTGTGTTGTGATACCTGCGCCTGATACAGACTGCCAGGGTCTCGAGAACCAATTCCTACGAAGGAGCGGTTGGCAGGTGGCGTCCCAGGAGCGGAGTATGCTGAAAGAGAGGGAGAAATGTGCGATTAAGAATAGTCGAGAGTGTCAAAAATGCTAATGCAAATCTCTCATCAGTTTCAAATAACGTTTCAAAGTTCCTGGTGGATTTAGAGTTTAAATCACACAGTTAAATATTACTATATTCAATTCAGATCTCAAAAACAGTTTGAGTGTGTATGACGTGCATCTCTTTCACACAGACATTGAATTGATGCTGCAATTGGGTCAGTTTCTGTGTTTGTTACCGTCAGACTGCGTAAATAAATATTCTGTCTAGCGGAGACTTATTCTGTTGTGTGCTTATGTAAATCTACTCTGTTGTTAGTGAATGTGCACCTTCATCTCTTGAAGACTATATTATCAGCAATTACAGAAGCAGATGTGCTTTCTTATGTTTCTTTGGAAATTCTCCCAGTGTGCCTTTTTGGTAAATAAGGAACACACAACATAACAATCAAAGCATCCATCTTTATCAAATGGGTCTTTGTATAAGTTGACGTGATTACGGGACGTGATTTTAGCTGAATAATCATGTAGAGCATTGAGTCTGACAGTGTGAGATGGTGTATCGAGGCGATTGATCATCTGGGATTCTGCAGCACAGCGGATGGTGAACATATTGAGCTATTCTCTGCATTAATAATTAAATTAGCATGATTAATGAACAGGGCAGCAAGCACTGGCCCATTAAAGCTGATCGACTTGTCATCCAAATGTATCTTTTTATAAAGTTTACTGATGAAAATACGCTTGTTGTGTTTCTCTTTTTTTAATATTTGACAGTTCAGTTTGAAACAGTTTTAAAATATATATTAATGTGCCAAGTTCCAACATTGCTTGGCAACTGTAAAAAGCCAATAGTTATGCTAACTACCTAAAAAACTTTGAAGCATTGTTTATTCTGATTATTAAAATAAATAAACAAATGAATACACATCCATTTTTAAAGATGTCTCTTATTCTCACCAAGGCTGCATTTATTTGTTAAAATATACAGTAAAAACAGTAATGTTGTGAAATATTATTAAAATTTTAAATAACTCTTTTCTATTTTAATATATTTTAAAGTGCAATTTATTCCTGTGATGACAAAGCTGAATTTTTAGCAGCCATTACTGCAGTCTTAAGAGTCATATGGTCCTTCAGAAATAATGCTAAATTGCTGATTTGGTGAAGAAATATTTTTTATGACTTTTTTAATCAATACTGAAAAGTTGTGCTGCTTAATATTCTTGTGGAAACAGTGATACATTTTTTTCAAAAATTTTAGATGAATAGAATTAATAGAACAGAATTTATTTGAAACAGAAGAAAATTTTTGAATTGTAGTATGTGTTTGTGTGTGTATATGAATAGATGGTGTCATCCAATTAAAAGCAGCCAAGACTCCATTAAGGTACTGTAGTGGTGACCAAACTAAGTTGTGCATCTTTGTGACTGTGTAAATGGTTTGTGACATGAGCCAGACCACTAACTCTGAGCCAGCCATTAGTTTATTCGTTTTATTTTTTGTTCTGCTTGATATTTTAATAATTTGGGGAAAAAATGTATACTTTATTAAACCTTGGGGTTTAACTCTACTTGTTGATGTGTGTGCGCTGCTGTTTGGTTTTTTAGCTATCTCTGGACAGAGAGGGCGAACGAATGGATGGGTTGCAAGCTTCCCACTTACTGGGGGATGTGGGTGAGCTGGCAGCTGCGTCTGCAGAGGTGGTGCTGGATTTGGACTCTGGGGGCAGCGTCAGACGGGGCAGGCCGGGGGGTGGAGGGGGGGCCAGCATCTGAGAGGAGATGTAGTGACTGGATACCTTCACCTGACCACTGCCATTCAGCTGCAGAGGAAGAGAGGGCAACAGTCAGCCACTGTGGGGATGGACACCTCACTGCCTCTACACAGCTAACATCACAATTCATGCATCTACTGTCTCTGTGTTTGTGTTACTCTCTCTAGCTCTGATTTCTGCCCCTTAAAATACTTAATGGTCTCTGCATATTTAGACTACTAGCTAAACAGTATGTTTGACATCACGGCAGGTTCTAACAGCTCTTTAAGATGTGAACTAATGCAGTGTTCCATTCATTTTAAAAAGTAGGAATCTCCAATGTCCTCTACTTGGAAAAGTGCAATAGAATGCCACATGATGATTTCAAACTTTTCAAACCTGTCACTGATAAAGATGCATGACACCGAGGGCACAACATTATTGCAAACATTAATTTACATTACACTTACATTATAAATGGCAGACGCTTTTATCCAAAACAAATTACATTGCATTTAAGGTATACAGTTCATCATTGCATGGATTTTATGGGAATTGAACCCATTTCGTTGTCGTTGCTAGCGCAAATGTTTGAGCAACAGGAATTATTTCAAAATTACAGATAATAAAACCTGTTAAGCAAATGTTTACAGAGACAGTTGTGTAAAAAAATAGTAAATAACCATCTCTGTTCATAATTACACACCTGCAAAACATGCTAGCGTTGCCATTTTGCTTAATTTTCCATGCACAAGACAAAATGTTAGTAGGTAAACTAGTACAAAATCTGGCAAAAAATATCCCGCATCCGACATTGAACGGAACACAGAATTAGTAAATACATCTTACTTGTTATGTTAAAAAACATCTAAAACCCCATCTAAGCCTCTCTGCTGCCCCCTCCTGCTCTGGAGTGTGCATGCCACAGATAAGACAATGCCGGAGTTTAATTTCAAGACATGCCTGGTTATGTGATCTCAACATAGAAATTTTAGAGTACAAACATTTTTACATTATCATATAACACTCACTTAAAGGGGTGATTCAATACTGTCAAGACGGGCTTTTAATAAAAGGTGGCTGTCTATGCAGTAAAAAAGCTTTTTTTTTTTTTTTTTTTTTAATCAGTGCTTCATGACTACTGAAAACAAAAGGGCTGTGCCATTTCCTTTTGCCAAAAAGGTAGAAAAAATTCGACACTCATAATGCACTGGGCTCAATCCAACTGTCTGTCAGCAGGGATACAAAAATGCGGATCTGTAGTTTCCACTAAAGCTGTCAAAAGAGTTTAGCTGAGCAAATGAACCAGGAGATCTGGGTGCAGGTAACATGCAGGAAGTGTACACGTTGTTCATTTACATATACTAAAGATATTGTAACAATACAAAGCAGGTTGAAAATCTGGAAACTTATCCTTAAAAAACACGAATAATTTAATAACACTGTTTAATGTAATCTGTAGCAAATCTCAAAATAAATATTTTTTTTAATACTGAACATTATAATGTTGTGATGCCTAAATTCTGCTGTCAATGCAAGAAGAAGATTAGGAGAATATTTTTTCCAAACATGCTGTATTTGTCTAAAGTACTTCATTTCTTTAGACATACATTATTTAAAGTGAAAAAATATGTTTATGTCCCGTAAATAAAAAATTTATGAAACTTTAAAGTCCAGTCACATACTGTATCTCCACTTCCTCCTGCCATCAGCAGTTATGTGCGCACTGTTCTAACGAACGGCCTATTATGCATCGTTCTGTCGTTCTACCCTGGCCGCAAATCCATAAAACCCTCCATCATGCTCTCTTTCTCTCTCTGAGGGTTTGGCTCTCGTTTGCATTCTCGCCGAGTAAAACTGCACACTCACTGCCCTGTACAACAATAGCTGGTGAGTGAGTCAGCGGCATTATGGGTCGGTGCGGCTGTTCTTTGTGACTGCTTGGCTACGGTCAGACTGCAGTAGGGGGAATTTCAATGAGTCTGCAGAATCGGCTGGGCCCAGCTTCCACAGGGCAAGATTCATAAATGTGTGTCTCTCTCTTTCTTTCCCTCATCGCTCCCTCTCTTCCCCCATTTATTGCCAACATCAGCAACACCCCTAGACACAGATATCTCCTCCTTCTTGGCTCTATTTCCTTTTCTCTCACTCTCTCTCTCTCTCTGACGTTGTAATGGCACATGACTCTCCTACAGGCACTACTGAGGATAAGTCATTCACACTGTTAGTTCTTTATGTCAGTGTCAGAATGACGTGATCCAGTCGGCCCCAGTGTTGCTCACCCCGTTGAGGATACGAGTCAGTAAAGGTACTCAAATGCAATCCTGGGGTGTATGATAAGTCATTAGGAGAAGAAATAACACCCAAATAAAATGCTTAAGCCACTTTAAATGTATGACACTACCCCTGGAAAGCAAAACAGTTATGGATATTTAATAAATTCATTGGTGTTTTTAAAGATTGCATTTAAGTTAGGGGAAACAAGCATGCACAATTAAACATTACTAAAAATTCACTCAAATTTGTTTAAGTGGCCCTTTTGAAAGCACCACCCATCTGATATCTCAGGGTAACACAGGCGCTGAATCTGTGAGTGTGTGTGAAGGAAACAGGGCTAATGGACGCTGGTGTTTAGACTGCAGGTTGCTTTAACGGAAAGGGTGAAATCTGACCGCGTCGAGGCTGCATGCTTCTACAAGGCAGTGGTCAGCTCTTTTTGGCTCAGATTACATGGGCTACGATCCATGTAGGGCACATGATGGCACGTTTATCTGTCTCTTTTTCCCTCTGTCTGGCTTTCTCTCACTTGCACACACATACAAATACAGTATATGCAGGAAGTAAGCAGTTGATCTCTTAATTCATCCTTTCTGATGCCATTTATTTAATCGTTTTCCCTGAGGTCCACTTGTGTTTTTTCTTCCAAAAAATTGTCAATATGTTTGCCCTTTTCCCAATTACCTTTTCTCTGACCTAAAGATTTAAATGATAACTTTTTAAAGGGAGGTAAATTTTGTCATCATTTACTCACCCTCATGTCGTTCCAAACCTGTATGTCTCTAAGGAACACAAACAAATATATTTTGAAAAAATTTTGGTCACCATTGACTTCTTGTTTTATGTTCTAAAGAAGAAAGTCATACAGGTTTGGAACAACATGAGAGTGAGTAAATGATGATAGAATTTAATTTTTAGGTGAATATCCCTTTAAGAAATGCTCCCGTTGCATGTGGAATGAGAAACAGCACATTTCCTCCACTAAGTCAGGAGCTTCAGATTTGCTGTTGTATCCCATAAGGTTTTTAACTGGCCAGGAAAATATGACCTCTTTAAGTACAAATTCAACTAATTTTTAATTTAACATGTTAACAAATCCAGTGCTGAATATAAATAAACACGACAGGCTCAGAGCTGTGCTTGGCTCACGTTCCCATACGGGGTCCTACAAGAATTATGGCTGCTGATTGGTTAAGCTGATGTTTGGATGATTTGGGATTTGTTTTCACATTCCCTGATCAGTGAATGTTAAGAGATGTATGCTGAAAGTCATTCAAGGTGTGTCTGAATGCTCCATGGGATGATCTTACCGGGCTGGGCTGTTGATTGGACGGGTCACAGGCCAGAGAGACCAGGTCCTTGAGCGGGTCTTGAGAGCTGAGGTGTGGGGGGTACCGGATGGCCGTGTGCGGGAAGTAGGTGGAGGCGGTCTGGGGGAGAATGGGACCACCAGGGAAGTGCAGAGACGAGGAGGGATGTGGACTCCGAGAGATACCTGAAGGACATAAAGACATTCTGCCTTTAAGGAACTATTCAAGAACTATTCAGTCAGTAATTATATTGTAATACTATTTCACAATATTACTGTTTTTACAGTTTTTTTAATCGAATAAATGCAGGCCTGCTGGGCATAAGATACTTTCAAAAGCATAAAAAAAAAAAACTTACCAACCCCAAACTTTTTAATTGTAGTATATAAGCAAGCACATTGATGTTCACCCCATGCATTTTAGTGACACATTTGATAAAGCACCGCATAACCAATGTCTTAATTAAACAGTTTTGTTCAGTTGTCACGTCCCTGTCATATTTAAACATAACTCTCTACAGAGTACTTTGTATGCTGTGACACATTTGGCAATGCCCAATAGAGGTAATATCGGCTGGATGTTTCAGTGCAGGCACCATATGGCTGACACGCTCCACCAAGTTATCTAAACAGCCAGGCTAATTGTTAGAGCATAACTCAGCCAGCTGTGAGGCTTTGGAAACGACAGATTACTGTACTGCAATAAGAAATGACCGGACAGAGACAGCACCCGTATCTCAGCTCAATAAAATCGTGAATGATTTATCCATGCATGTTTCATTTAAAAAAAATCTTTTGACCCCAACATTTTTTCATTAAATTGTCAGAATTTCTTCCAGTGTGTAACAACAGACTTCTCTCTGATGATGTATGCCGGACTTCTCCAGTCATTTAGGCCATTTTAACTCCGTTTTGCCCCTTTCTTATAAGTGACTGCATTCAGATAGCCTTCATCCAATCAACAATGGATGGATAGCCTCTGCCCAACATCTTTTATTTTTCCATAATCCATTTTACTTGAATATACACTCACCTAAAGGATTATTAGGAACACCATACTAATACTGTGTTTGACCCCCTTTCGCCTTCAGAACTGCCTTAATTCTACGTGGCATTGATTCAACAAGGTGCTGAAAGCATTCTTTAGAAATGTTGGCCCATATTGATAGGATAGCATCTTGCAGTTGATGGAGATTTGTGGGATGCACATCCAGGGCACGAAGCTCCCGTTCCACCACATCCCAAAGATGCTCTATTGGGTTGAGATCTGGTGACTGTGGGGGCCATTTTAGTACAGTGAACTCATTGTCATGTTCAAGAAACCAATTTGAAATGATTCGAGCTTTGTGACATGGTGCATTATCCTGCTGGAAGTAGCCATCAGAGGATGGGTACATGGTGGTCATAAAGGGATGGACATGGTCAGAAACAATGCTCAGGTAGGCCGTGGCATTTAAACGATGCCCAATTGGCACTAAGGGGCCTAAAGTGTGCCAAGAAAACATCCCCCACACCATTACACCACCACCACCAGCCTGCACAGTGGTAACAAGGCATGATGGATCCATGTTCTCATTCTGTTTACGCCAAATTCTGACTCTACCATCTGAATGTCTCAACAGAAATCGAGACTCATCAGACCAGGCAACATTTTTCCAGTCTTCAACTGTCCAATTTTGGTGAGCTCGTGCAAATTGTAGCCTCTTTTTCCTATTTGTAGTGGAGATGAGTGGTACCCGGTGGGGTCTTCTGCTGTTGTAGCCCATCCGCCTCAAGGTTGTGCGTGTTGTGGCTTCACAAATGCTTTGCTGCATACCTCGGTTGTAACGAGTGGTTATTTCAGTCAAAGTTGCTCTTCTATCAGCTTGAATCAGTCGGCCCATTCTCCTCTGACCTCTAGCATCAACAAGGCATTTTCGCCCACAGGACTGCTGCATACTGGATATTTTTCCCTTTTCACACTATTCTTTGTAAACTCTAGAAATGGTTGTGCGTGAAAATCCCAGTAACTGAGCAGATTGTGAAATACTCAGACCGGCCCGTCTGGCACCAACAACCATGCCACGCTCAAAATTGCTTAAATCACCTTTCTTTCCCATTCTGACATTCAGTTTGGAGTTCAGGAGATTGTCTTGACCAGGACCACACCCCTAAATGCATTGAAGCAACTGCCATGTGATTGGTTGATTAGATAATTGCATTAATGAGAAATTGAACAGGTGTTCCTAATAATCCTTTAGGTGAGTGTTATTCCTAAAAAAAAAAAACGTAATAATCTTTCATCAAAATGTAATAACTTGCCCTGAAACAAATCACTTAAGATAACGTTTACCAATGGCAAAATAGCTAGCAATTTTTTCACTCAGTGAGGCTCCATTCTGGTATGTTATTCCAACTTCACCATCTAATTGATTCCTGATGGGTAAAATAATGTCCCTACATTTTTTCGTGTTCAATATCTTATTTCACTTAGGTAAATGGCACATTAAGAAAGCAAAACAGGTTGTGAATGGCAATTCATGTTGACTTTTAACAGGGCCACATATAAGCAGGTTTTACATGATATGATTATATTAGCAGAGACGGTTTGGATAACTGAACACAAGAGTAGAAAGTGCATATGTATTTCTCCCCACTAGCCATTTGCTGTGTTTGTGTGTGCAGCGTTGGGCCTGTGATGACAGAACAGACAGATATATGCACGTGTGTGTTGTCCCCTCACCGCTGTGCACTGCAATGACAGGTCTGTGGTGCTGTGTGAAGCCGAGGCGTGGAGAGCTCTCTTGAGGAGATGGACTATCCATCTCTGTCTTCTTAACTGTAGGGGAGATTCCTGTGTGAAAAAGAGAGAAAAGTAAAGAGAGGTGGAGGAGGGGGAGGAAAGCGCATGCTTCACTAAAACGGAATACTGCAAATTCAGCTCCATTGTTCTATACAAGGACAAACTTTTCTGAGTCTAAAGGAAAGCTTCGTCAGCTAATTAACAAGCAATGCGTGGTCACTCTCGATGCTTCTGTCAGGTCACAGCAGATGCTTCCAGTCACAACAACTGACCACAAGGTGGCGCAGCGTGATGAGACAACCGGAGTTTTGACAGTGGTGCAGTGCAATGCAGAGAGTGCACACTCTTCTTCCGGCCAGACCAATGGGATTATGGGGAAATATGTCTGTAGTTGATGATCTGCACTGGTTATTTAAGGTCAATGCAATGATACAGTCTCCATATGGATATTTCCAGAGTGATCTATTTAGAACCTTCTCTACATGGAAGTTTTTCCTAATATGGGACTTCTAAAGTTCCCAGAAATTGCTTTGTTTTCAAAGAAGATCTTCATTTAATGTTCTTTCATATTGTTTGCGGTTATAGGATGTCGTTTAAAGGGATAGTTCACCCAAAAATTTGAATTATTTTATCATTTACTATCATTACCCTGATGTTGTTTCAAACCTGTTTGACTTTGGCTACGTTTACACTTGGCATTAACATGCGACCTGTATCCGGATGTTGTCCACATACAAAGAAAAGACAAGTGTAAATGCGTTTCTGATCGGAATGTTATCCGATCAGCGTGTCCTGGTCCAGAGGTAGTCGATGACGCATTGTGATCAGATCTCAGTGTAATGTAAATGCCATCCAGCCATCGTATCTACATTCAGAGGGCGACGTCATATAAATCCCCACCCAGTCTCTCCGCGTGTCAGAAAATAATGGACAGACGCAGAAATTGACTAGAAATTAAACTTATTTGAACTTTACAATAAACGTTGATATTTAAAACAGGCTATCATGTAAGTTTATTTGGACTTACATGATAGCCTGTGTCATTTATCATTTTAATTGTACAACATTATCTGAACGAGGCTATCACCTGTACAATCACAGTCATGAGATCTTAATGAAGAGCTGCACGCTGCTTTGCCAGAGGAATAATCGGAATACACTTTGTACTTTTTAATGTTTTAAAAGTTGTATGTTTTTATAATTTCAGCATGTTTATTAATCTCCCATTTTTGCATGCTATAAACTTAAACCCGGATATGACTTGTTTAACATGATCAACCCCTTTATTTTTGTATGATCAACTCTGGAAGTATTCCTTCATTTAAACAAACTGAATTTGATCTAAGACTGGAGATTGCATCTGAAAGTAAAGTAAGTGAGTGAAAGCAATGGGCAATTGTTTATTTTGTATCATCTTTACTCTTAATCTGTTGTCGTATAGCCTACCCTTGTTTAGTTCTAATTAATGCTTTTTGAGATGTGTGTTCTTTTATTTCTTTAATACAAAGGTGTTTAGATTCTGCCATGTTCTACATATTACACATACAATATAAATACACGCATGCTCCTTTCAATAATGAAATGCGTCGGATTAATGACTTTTCATCATACAAGATTAATGTTGGGACATTTAAATTGGTAGATTAAGTACACTATTTGTGATTGATTGTACTTTTCTTGAATGAACAAAAAATTCTGTGCTGTGTCCACTGCCATTGAGGCTAAAGTGAAAGTTGTTTTATTCTATGAACCATTTGAAGCTCTGTCTTTCAAACGCGCCACAGACATAATTTAAATATTGTGAGGGAAACAGAAATCCGATCGGTTATCCAGATACTGAGGCTACTTAATGTGAACAATTGGTCAATGTGAACATGATCCTGATTGGATCACGGTGATCTATCGCATGTTAATGCTAAGTGTAAACACAGCCTTTCTTTCTTCTGCAAAACACAAAAGAAGATTTGAAAAATCTCTTAGTGTATTTAATGACCAAACACTGAAAGTCAATGGAGTCTTAATGTTCTTCAAAATTTCTTTATGTTCCGCATAAGAGAAAAGGTCATACAGGTTTGGAACGACATGAGGGTGAGTAAATGATGACAGAATTTTCATTTTTGAGTGAACTATACCATTAGGGACATGAATCATAAATGGATACAGTTCCCTCCCAAACGCCACATTTTAACCTTCAGGTCTCAAAAATACCTGTAAAGGTGAGCATAAAGCCAGAGCACAGAGCAATCAGCTGGGGGATTGTTAAAGAGAAACTCATTAGGAATGTCTAGACAGGAAGTTAGGTGGGCAGGGTCGGGCCACCGCAGGGGGTTCAGCTGTGTGTACGTTGATAGGATTTGCCATTGAAGCTGATATGAGAACAGTGATGCTACTTCATACACAGTGATGGATTTCAGATGCCTGCTGGTTATAGATCAATGGGGAGGGGTGAAGCAGATCTCCTGAGATCTTAAACAACAGTTTTGCCTGGAGGGTTAATGGATATTCACAAGGGTGTTATGCAAGGCCTGAAATGCCAACTCAGCACCTTTCTAATCACACAATAATAACCTCTGAAGGTTTAAGGCTGATCTGGAGATACAAACTTGAAATCTTTTTGCTATTTTCTAATGAATAAATATTAAACTGTAAAACCTAATGCATGCTCAATAAATTTTAAATTTGTTTTTGTTTTCTTTAGGGGATTTTTCATCTTTTCCATAACGTAATGAGCTGTGCTCCTACAGAGCCCCTACACAGCATCCTAACGGTCATCAAAACTCATTATTATTAGAATGTTGCTAAGCTAATGGCTCAATACTCAAACAAAAATAGATAACATTTTATTTACATTAAATAGTTTTTTAAATCTTTCAACATCAAATTAAATATGTGTTATATATTTTTTATATACACTACAATTCAAAAGTTTGGGGTCAGTATGATTTTTTAAAGAAATTAATACTTTTATTCAGCAAGGATGCATTAAATTGATCTAAAGTGACAGTAAAGACATTTACAATGTTTCAAAAAAATCTATTTCAAATAAATGCTGTTCCTTTGACCTTTCTATTCAAATAATCCACAAAAGCTTCCACAAAAACTATTAAGCAATTTTATTATCTTCAGCATTGATAATAATAAAAAATGTTTCTTGAGCACCAAGGATCATGTGACACTGAAGACTGAAATAATGGCTGCTCAGCTTTGCCATCACAGGAATAAATTACTAAATACATAATTTTTCAAATATATGCTGAGCAAAAGAGACTTTTTAAAAACATTTAAAAAATCTTACCGACCTCAAACTTGTTAACAGTAGTGTATTTATAATAATCTGTGATAGTCTTTAGACACTTTGAGTCAGAAATTTACGTATGTGTTATCATATTCGTCATCCGGTGGCTCTGAATTGTCAAAACCCCTCTCAAAATGCTTGCTATGTATACGAAAAACACAGAAAATTTAACCTGACCCAATTTTTTTTATGATGGACGAAAGTTTTGGAGGCGTGATTGGCACAACGTGATGTTTTAACGCATGAAATTTTCAGACTCAGTGTGCAAGGACCTTTAAATTTATTTTTTCTCTGAGCTCTTCACAATGCATTATGAGATTACATTCTCTACAAAGGATACAAGCCTTAGAATTTGTCCAAAAACAAGATATCTTATAAAGCATAATAATGCTTTATAAGATAGGAGCCTATAGTATGTTGCCTAAAAATGCCCCTTCCATAGGGAACTCACTAGGTTTTAGAACACAGTCTTTCATTGAATTAATTTAACATATTATTAAAAGCACACTCAGCAAGGTCGCACAACATCAAATATATTTCAGTACAAACAGCATCACCATCGCATATGCACCTACGAACCGCACGTATCCTTTTATGCTCCCACAAACTGAACTCCCCCTACATAGTTTGCTCATTGAAACTTCCACTTACATAAACCCAGAGTATGGTTTCTATATCTACTGCTTGCCTTACTTTATCTGAAATTAGTCGAGCTGCTTCAGCATAAAAACAGCTGTCTAAAATGGATTTATACGATTTTTAGGGTCTTTATGGTGGGTTGATGGCTGTCAAAACCCCTCAGCTATTCATAACATCAAAGGCAGTGATCCTTCACACCCATGCCATTCATTAGTTATGCTTTAGCATCAAGCGTGATTCTGATTATGCACTGTCACACATGAGTTACAGTAGGCTAGTCCCAATGTACAGTATGTCTGCCATGTTGCTACATAAATCGAAACTCCTCAAAAACAGAAATGAAAACCACAAATTTGCATTATGAGCATAGCAGTAAATCAGCCAACCCAGTTATTCTAGTCATAAGCCATTTACCTAGAAGCGCTTCATGAGGATCCCAAGGAATCAAAAGTATAACGCAAAAATTATATTTGCAGAGTAGGCCACCGAAGGGTCAAAGGTCAAACAATTGACTACAGTGATACAGTAGATCTCCCTCAGTATGAAAAGACAGCAAATACTGAGTTCAGAAAAATTCTGCTCCAAGGTACATAACAGTGCAGTGCTGCTTTCTGCAGACTTTCACAAAAACGAGAGTTCATGAATTAATTAGGATTTGGCACTACGTTAAGGAAATTCAAATCCAAGTCCAGCCTAAGCTTGTGATTTTAGACTTCCTCTACTGCAGTTGAAAACCTGATATGTTTGTCATTCACTATTTGAATGTGCTTCAAAATTGAGGACCACAACTATGCTTATGGAGATGAAAATCTCCATGCACAATAAACACCCACTAGGCGACAAATCGGTTAGTTCTACCACTATTCATTGCTTTGGATCTGTGTGGACTAGATCACATCATTTCAGTTACACTTGCACACTACATAGTGACAGCAGGCTTCTAATTATAAATATGTGTATTCTGTCATTATGTTTGTATGCTAACAAAATAGTTTTTAATATTTTAGAGTTGAAAATTGTTTTCGGTAATCAAAAATGAAATAAAATAGATGAAAATCTTTTTTGAAATAAAAGTGAAGTACTTAAAAATAAAGCAAAAACACAAAAGCGTTAGCTAAAATTAAAATGAAAACTGAAAATGTAAACATAAAATACTATGTTATTATTTATAATACTATAATATTATATAAATAATACAAAACTAACACTAATCCGGGTTGACTTGTTCTACTCGAAATGTACTACAATGTAAAAAGAAAGGGGAAAAAAGAAGTGCTTTATAAGGTAAAATCATGTACTGGTTTTATTAAATATTATATAAAAAAACTAAAAATTATAAAAATATCCCACTAAAAATAAAATATGTCATAACTAGTCTGGCTTCATTAGCTTATACCGACCAAAGTCATTTTAAGGGTTAGATCACCTAAAAAAAACTCCACATATCCACATTTACAGTTTAACTAGACGACTACATTAGTGTAAAAACAAGTAGCCGTGCAAGCCCTCATGTACAAGAGGAACTTTATTACTGGTGATGTGGTGTAGAGGCTCAAGTGAACTGAAAGATTGCTAGTACAATCACTATAACCTGGGTTGCTCCAGAGGGATTGTCCCTTTAATAAGTTCATGGCCTAGTTGTTGCAATAAGTAATACAGAATACCTTTGGTAAAATCAAAGCAAATTGACCTTTTCACTTCATTTATGATTCTATATTTCAATGTTAAAATGCTGTGTTGTAAGATCAAACACAAGGCTGACCTCCTTCCATCTCCTCTGGCCAGTTGCGTGAACTGCTGGCGGGGGAGTTGGGAGAGGTGTAGTACTCGCCCCCTGGGCTGGTGTCTATATCATCCTCCATGGATCCTGACTTGTGTCTCTTACTTCTGTGTGAGACAAAAATGAGAAAGAGAAGAGAAAATGAATGATGGAGCAAAGCACTGTTTAGCCGAACCTTCAGACACACATGCTCCTCCAAACTGTCTGGATGTGCCTTATGTATGTCCCTCGGACCTGCTTTTCCCAGGCACTTGACTACAATGAGCAGATTGCCAGCATTCACCTTTTGTTTTAGCTTTGCAGTGCGTTTAACGGAAAATAAGCTCATTAATCAGGACTGAGGCTTTGGCTAACCAAAAGCAGATAAATCAAATAAACTGCCCTCAGCAGACCTGAGTGAGGGCCCATGTTCCTTTCACACTCACTCATCTTTCCCAGGTGCATGTAAGCATGTAGTTATGTGATGTTTTTATTCAGCTTTGTGTATCGCCTGAGGTTGTTTTTGCCTTGACGCACACATGACAAATCTTATTGTCACTGTGGTGTACTGGTGTCTTGAGCTTAAAATGCCTCGGGCTCCCTCTGTCTAATTCAGCCAATATAGCAATAGTTAACAGCCAATATTTATCATGGCGAGATGCTAACAGGTACATTTAAAACTCTCAAAGCCTTGTCTAACCGCCCAGAAATCTCACATGCTCCACAGTTTCAGCCTGGTTCAGATAAATAGGCCAAACAAATTCTGATTTGGACCAATAAGCAACTGCTGCAGGCTGTTGAATTCATGGCAACACGGAGGACCACAAAACTCATAAAACAACAGCCGGCGTACAAACATCTACAATGTAGCCTCTGTTGGGAAAGTTATATAAAAATTGATAATGAGTTATGAAATAACGAAGGCAAAAATATACTTCACAATAACAACATAATCACAGTAGAATTGAACGTAAAAATATTAATTCTATAATACTATTCTATGCTTTTTTAGCCATTAACCAACAACTATTGTCATGAACTTGTTAAACTAAATACTATAATATATAAATAACAAATGAAAATAATATGTATTAATACAATTAAAAGTACTCATATTAACATATTTAATAATATATTTAAAAGAATGATATTTGATATTAAATTAAAATATCCGTGAAAGTTGCATCGTATTTGATACAGTCTTGAAATTGAATGGAATTAATATATTGTAATCATTATGTTCACAACAAAAGTGCTATACAAATAAATGGAAATTGAATTCCTATTTAAATGCCCAATAAACAACAAATATATTACCCATTAATGTATGATGTCCACTACAGAGGACCAATATATATTCAGTTATGAAAAGTTAACAACAACAAATACATAAATAATGCCTGATTAAAAGTGTTCAATGATATATGAAAAGGACAGTCATTTAGAATCATGATCAAAGGGTTAAAGGTCATCATTATATATATGGACATTACACATTAGATGTTGAAAAGAACAATGTGACAACACATGTGGACAAAACTGTGGGCAAATCTGGTAAAGCTGGTTTACTCTGGTTTACTTAATCAACATCAGACTGAACCACTGAACTGAATCAGAGGATGTTCATGACTTCATCAAAGCTGAACATGGATGGAATCCTTATTTAAATGCGAGTCAATTTTGCATTGCGATAAACAGATGTGGCTTAATTTTTGTGCTTTTTCTTTTCTTTTTTAAACCACATACATACACACACAAACACAGATTAGATCTCATAACCAGTCAAAAGTAGCTCAAGGACAGAGTGCCTTTGAGAAGAGGATTTCTGCCTGCTGCAGGCAGATGTGTGGTGGAGACATGAGTACTGACCCACTAGAGGAGGTGCTGGGTAGGGTTCTCCTCATTCCCACCCCCGTAGGGTTCAGGTCGTAAGCAAGATGCCCCTGCAGTTCTCCGAGAGAGAAGTTTGGCCCTGTGCCCGTCACTACAGGTGCTGCACACACATACCGAGACATACAGAGGTTACTATAAGCATATAACAGTAAACCAAAAAATATAAACATACAAAAAGATTTATTTGCTCTACATGTACGCTATTATTCAACATGTACACTACCATTCAAAAGTTTTGGGCTGGAAAGATTTCTTAATGTTATTAAAAGTGTCTTATGCTGCCCAGGGCTGCATTTGTTTGATCAAAAACACAGTAAAACAGTAATATTGTGAAATATAATTACAATTTTAAAAAACATATATTATAGTCATTTATTCCTGTTATGGGAAAGCTAAGTTTTCAGCAGCCATTACTTCAGTGTCACATGATCCTTCTAATCATATGATTTGGTGTTTGAGAAACATACTAGGTGTGTTCAACTTGAAGCGGGGATGCGACAGATCGGTTTATGACTGCGGTTTATGACTGGCATCCAGAGCCATCTGCTCTCTAATCGTTCTCACGGTACTTTGATGGCATACACTGATTGGTCTGCGCAGCACAGCTTCGAATCGAACACACCTTTTATTTCAATGTTGAAAACAGTTGTGCTGCTAATGTGAAAACTTGCTACATTTTTTTTTCAGGATTCTTTGATGAATAGAAAGTTCAAAAGAACAGCATTTATTTATCAGCATTTAACAGCATAACATTATAAATGTATTTACTGTCACTTTGATCAATTTAATGCATCCTTGCTGAACAAAAAAAGAAACTTCTTTCTTTCAAAAAAAATTATGAAAATGTATGTAAATTGACCTTTGAACGGTAATGTACTTATAACAATAACTGAAAAAGTATACCATTTTTGGACATGTTATCACTATAATACAATGTGATTTGGACATGCATTATTGTTATACCATGTTGTTCTTTGAAATAGTCTGGGGTTGTGACATGCATGTTCTGTTTTGGTTTAGTTTCAATGGGCCTCATTTATAAATCTAATGTAGAAACTAACGCCGTAATCATCTTACGACAGGGTTCACGTGTGATTCATGACACATTCATACATTCGTATGCTGCCAATCCCATCGTACGAATAATCATACGCTAATAAATGTGGTGGCTCAAAACAATCGCCCCTAAAAATTCACGGTTTCATTATAAACAACATACAAACGTCAAGCCAATATGACTTTATTTCAAGCGAAACGGAAACAGCATTGTGCTCACGTAGGTTACCACTCTCATTTGGCACGAATCCAAACATTTCCATATTTGCAATCTAACATTTGGTTGCTATTATTCATTATGTAAAAAAGGCTTTGTACTTCACTTGTGGTCCAATATCCACATAAAACATCATCCTTGAACATGTGTAATTCATCCAAAATATGTGTTCGGTTAGGCGGTGGCCACACTGAATGGCACAGATTGTACAGCGAACCATTTAACGCGGACCAGTGTAACTTTTATGTTTGGTTGACTGCATTTTATTTTGATGATGAACTCGCTGAAAAGTTATCAATGGTAGAACTTTGTTGTGTGTGTGTGCGTAAGGTGTCTGCGAGATCAGTTGGATTTAATAAAATAAAGAAAGAAAACAAATGCAATGAGCTCTCTGCCACCTCAGTTTGTTTGTGTAGCGTACTGTTTCTGCTGCTATTTGCGCATGTAAAACTAAACCCCTGAAAAAAACTAAAAAAAGCTAACAAAAAGAAAACGCGTGGTAGCCTATTTGTAATAGGCCACAGATACCCATCTATTCTAATTGAATTGAATTTCTAATTTATTTGACATTCTAATCTAGTCATTTAATGGATAATAATCTGTTAAAACGTATGAAAACGTACATAAAAATATTGTGGTAAATGAAAAAGTAACCATTCAGTTCCATGGTAAATTTCAAAGTAATGCCACAGTAATGCTACTTTGCATTAGAAGGTAAATAGTGTAGTGCACATCCTGATAAATCCCTCACCACCACCACAGAGAAGAATATTTGAGGATGAGCCTTTATTGACATGTTCAACACTGGTAATTGTTATCTAGTGTACAGTAAACTAGAGTTTTGCAGCACGACTTGTTAAATACTTGAGTTAGTTGGGTGTAATCTCACACATTCATGTTTAAACCAACGCAAGGCTTATAAATCTGTGCCACTGCATGTCTGCTCTTACCTGAGCTGAACTCTTTTCTTAATATCATTCCATTACTCTGTGTATGTTCAATTACACAGTAATAGCTTAAGCTTAATGGACAGGCTGTATTATGTGTGTTCAGTTATGTCTGAATGTGTTGTACGTAAATACAATGTGGGAACAATGGGCTTGTTGTTCCAGCAGGTATGACAGGGACCTATAGCATATGAATACGTATATCAAATGTTGTGTAGGAGTAAATCAGACCTGGTTTGAGCATGTTGGTTAATGCTGATAAAACTGCATTATGCACAATAAGACATTTAATTAATCTCGGGCTCTTAACATGCATTCGCAATCTATGAGTTTGTATATAACTTGTAAAACACTGTGATTGCACACAGGTGTGAGGAGCGATACACAATGATCTTGCTTATCTGACTACCAGACAACTGGGAAATAGAAAATAATTTCAGCTAAACACAATCAATTACGTTGGACAGACTGGCGGGATTCCTTCCCTTCTAATGAGGAACTGTCAAACCTGACATGAAACGGCTGTGAAATTGACGATTGTGTCTAATATGTGAACACGGGCTGCGTGGGAGGTGGAAGGGGACAGTTGAGATGCGAAGACAAGAAAAAAGACAAGGAACTCGAACAAACTGATTCACTGAAATGGATTAGGCTCTAAAAGATACTTTTTAAGGGGACAGTTCACCCAAAAATTAAAATTCTAAAACCTGGATGGCAAAAATGGTGAGTAAATGATGACAGAATTTTTACATTTTTGGGTGAACTATCCCTTTAAGTGCATTATATAAAATACAAAAGCATCTCACTTCTTGATACTTGCACCAGTTCTGTTACACTGAAGACGCCTGAAGTTATGAAGCTCTCTTGAAACTCTGGGGCATCTGTTAAACAAAAGAAAACATGGAATAAATGATGGCGCAGTGCTTTCCAACACAAGGATATCACCGGCATCTCAAGCACAAAGAAATTGAATTTAGTTTTCATTTCTAAGTCACTTTGGATAAAAGCATCTAAATGAATGAATGCCAATGTTTTACATAAGCCGAGTCTATTCAGCCAGTACACACTGGCTGTAGTGAATTATGGGCAATGTTTACTAAAATGTAATTAGAATTATCTGCACTGGGGGGGAGGTGTTCAGAAATGCATAAAAACACCACCGTTCAAAAGTTTAGGGTCGGTGAGATTTTTGAAAGAAGTCTCTTATGCTCAACCAAGGCTGCATTTATTTGATCAAAATATAATACAAACAGTAAAATAAATAAATATTTTCACAATTTTAAATAAACGTTGTCTATAGCCAGGTTTCCATCCAGGGATTTTTTTTGGCGATAAAAGGTTTAGCGCATCAAAATGTTCACCAATATAAATGATGGAAATGCCAGTTATTGATAATTTTTGCAAATGTCGACAATCTTTTTCCGTTTAACTTTAGCGTATAAATTCAATACTTAAAATGTCATGGAAAAACTAGTTTGGAAACCCTTTTTGTCGAGAAAAAAAGGCTTTAACAAAAAAATAAATGTGGTGTCAAATGACAGAATTAGAATATACAGCGCCCGTGTTTGTGGAGTTGCTTCCCTTAAAGCACTGTTTCTCTGTAGTTCAAAGGCGCATTAAATCTATTATATTCATATTATTAAATTATATATAAATGATTTTATTACTATTGGTAAGAATTAAGACGTTACCTCGCAAACATCATTCATTCTTATTTTTGTAATTTTGTTAATCAGAAAAATAATAGCTAACTGCACCAGTTTCTGAATGTTGCTTAATCAAGTATTGATCTAAATAGTCTTTATAACGAAGTACAAAACAACATGACACATGTTAATAAAAAATAATTTTATACAATTTAATAATATATAATAAAGTTGTGTTTTAAAATGGATGAGGAAAATATAGCACCTTGAAAATCTCTGCAGCTCGTCAAAAATAAAAATGGGTCGTCTATCAAATGAAGGAAGGCTGAGTTATCAATACTGACAAAAAGAAAGGTAAAATACACTTTACTTCTGTATCTGAATAAATAAAATGAATGCCATAAAATCACGATTTCATGGGCAGGATCTGGCTACTTGACAAATGAAAATCACAAACATGACACTTGTTAATAAAATAGTTTTATAAATACTTTATATATTTTATAAGTTATTAATATGTAATATAATTTTATCTCAAACTAAAAAAAATAAAAATAAAGTGGGTTAAATCCAAAAAGCTGACAGCTTTTAAAAGACTATTTAAAAAAAGTTAAATATAGGACTACACAAATAAAAAGTATAGGTTACAGCTGTATCTGTCTCTGAGAAAAAAATTTAGCAGCAATTTAATGTTTTTGATCAATTACTGAACTCAGAATCCAGAATGAATAACTTTGGTTTGGTTTGAATGATTTGAATACATGCATTCTCGGCCACGTCAATCAGCGACCGGCTTGACTGCATGTTCAAGGCTTACGTTAAAGATTGTTGCTGCACATATGACTTATATCAACATTTTACTGTAACAATCTTTTTTATGGATCCTAAAATTTGGCATATAGGACAAATGAGCTGCCCTGTGTACAAACTCATGGGCTTCGTCACATAAATGCAGTTACATGCAGTCCTGTCAGACAAGCCTGTCCCACTTCCGCCTTATATTCTGATTAATATTTCCTAATTTAGTAATAGGCCTATTATTTGTGAAAATAGTAAGCTGTAAACTGATGAATTTCAATTGTCTCATTACACTCTGCATTTTACCAATATTTGGGATGCAAAAGATATGATATAAATTTCGATGTATGTGAAATTATGTATGGAAACGACTCGAGGGCAGATTTTTTTTAGCGTTACAACAAAATTTATGCGACAATGCGTTTTTTTAGGGATGGCATCATTCAGCACCATTTTATCGGTAAAAGACCAATTGGATGGAAACAGGCTGGAGACAGCAAATTTCACAATCTTTTTTTAACGGATATTCACTTTGTCGCTAACAAAACAGCGCAAAAAGTGGATGGAAACTTGGCTTATGTTAATACATTTATGACTAGATAAATTAAAGTAATTTATGTAAACTTTCAGCACCCATTACTCCAGTCTTCAATGTCACATGATATTTCAGAAATCATTCTAATATGCTGATTTGGTGCTCAAGAAACATTACTTATTATTATCAATGTTGAAAACAGTAGTGGAAAAATGGCAGAAATTAAAAAAATGTTTTTTTTTCCCCAGGATTCTTTGATGAATAGATTTTTCAAAAGAACAGCATTTATTTGAAGCAGAAATCTTTTTTTCTGAATAAAAGCATTAATTTATTTCACTAAATATCTTACTGCCCACAACCTTTTGAACAGTAATGTATATTATCACAATCACATTACAACAACCACAAATGAATCGGTATAAAATATCATATTTAACTCAATTACATTGACTAACTTGTTTTAAATAGTTGTCAATGGACAAGTAACTCATCCATCCCATCAGTGCCATAATAATACCACAGGATTATGAGCAGGTCTAAATATGAGAATCATGACCTGATCTTAAATCACATACCATTCATCTAGCATTTCCCTAAACAGAGCTAGACTTTTATCCACCACGTAACTGCTGGCCTTTCAGACTAGTTCTGTTGAATGTGGGTAGGAGTGTGACATGAACTGGGCAGAGAAAGATAGAGAGAGAGAGAGAGAGAGAGAGAGAGAGAGAGAGAGAGAGAGAGGTTGAGTGTGTGGGTATGGGTTTGAAGCTGTGCATGTAGGTTGCGCTGTGTAAACAGGATGTTTGTATAGTGCAGGAGCGGACGCTTACAGGACTGCACCGCTTTGTATGCTGCAGCACACAGTATACTGCATGTATTCCCGTACATGTTGTGTGAATGTGTGCGTGTACATGTGCTCTCTTACCCATGGTGGCTGCTCGACTGTCCTCCTGATCTGAACCAATGCCTGTACGAGGACTACTGCTCTGTTCAGCCTCTGAGAAAGAACAAAAGATAGAAAGACATTAGTCCCAGCAGATTCTCTTAATAGATACAGTATATAAAGGTGAAGGAGTCTGAGTTGAGGTCAATGTCCAGCTTGCTGTACAATGCTCACTTGCAATCTTCAACATTTGGTTTTCTGTGATGTACTGAACAGTGAAAGAGAATGAGTTGGCCTAATTTATATTGAAAAAACATTGAAAATATTGTACATATTCAGGTCAAGTAACTGGCATCAATTCATAATTTTTATCTAAAAGTAACTTGACAGGATGCAGAGGCTGTTGTTCTCAATGTAAATGTTGATATGATGTACATTTTATTTTCATGGGAAATAAACTGTACATTTTAATATAATATAAAACGTAATTATTTGTGTACAAATTTGCAAAACATTTTTTTTTGTCCCTGGTCAAGTGTTTTTGATAAAAGAAAAATATAAATATTAAAAATGTAAACATAAACATTAAAAAAATATGCTTCATCCATATATAAAAATAAGAAAAAGAATATAGAAATTAAATGAAGCTCAAAAACAAAAATATAAATATAATAAAAATATAACTATAAACCTTATAAAAACATAAATATTTGTCTGCCACATAAAAATATACTAAAAAATGTAGCTTTTTGACCAATCTTGGCAGGGCAAGTAAAAATCTGAATTACTGGCACAAATAGGCCAGTAGAATATGAATACAAAACACAAACAATAAACAGTTAAACAATTACTCTGATTCCATACATGCTGTAGTTTGATAAATGGCAAACATACTGTAAGCAAACTGCAGCAGCATTAGAGTAAAAAGTCTTGAGTTTTTCCCAAATTCAAGTGTATGTTCAACGAACAGAAACCTCTGACATGTTGGCATGTGGTTGATCATGTCAGCGATAGCTTTTGTAATCCGGCATAAGAACATGTTTCTGTATAAACAGCAGAGAAAGTGAACACTGTATGTTTTATATGAATCACTCATTGGTTACTGATACAGCCATGCGCTCTGATACCACGACGAACTGAGGCTCGGCCAAATGGCTCATAAGCCTTGTAAATGAGAAACACACCGTATCAAAGTGCTCCAAAACCATTCAAATATTCTCTTTCTTTTCAACTTGTTTGGCAAGGCCGAGCGTAATCTCATTGAACCCTCTTCACTGGCAGAGCATGGGGATTGTATTGCCAAAGTGTAAACTCATTGAAGCAACACAATAATGACAAAACAACCTAATCCAACCATAAAACCTTCCCATTTGTGAGCGTTCCAGCTCTTTGCCACACGGATGTGAAGGAAAACGCAGATAAACACATAAAACGAATTCGAGTCAAGAAGCGGCGGAGGATTTTCTGAATAGGGATTGAAAGAATGGAGGGGTTACCGCAAGGACTCTGGCAGGCGTTCAAAGAAAAGCCAGTAAAAAAGCTCAAGCTGGATAAATAAATAAGAGTGCTCCCTATCAGATGGGCCGCACGCCACTGCCAGTTCAAAGTCGAGGAGAGTCCGACCGGCTGCACACGTCTGAATGCAACGCTTCATTAAGACTCTCACACTCTTTGGCCTGCAGGACTCGGAGGCCGACCGCAAACTACCAAGACCCATGAAAACACAGGCAGCAGCAACACAACAGCGATTCTGGAGCAAATTTCTTATATCTATTTTTTTTGTAGGTAATACAATAAAAGTCTAGGTGAATTTGTGTTTGCAAACCATTTCACTTCCATAACGTGGAACAATTCCAAATGAAACAGGATATTCAGTAAAACAAAATGCAAGGTAGGATTGGATCACAAGAAGTGGGCGTTACATACAAAAATGAAGCCAGAGAGAAATAGTTTTTTGCTAAATTTGGCTATCGATTAACATTACGCAATAGCCCAAATAACCTAGGTATGTCGCCAGAAAAGAAAAGTAATTTCAGAGGAAGAGGAAATCATTATATAATGATTAACAGTATTTTTTGCCTTTGGAATAAGACGCACCACTGAATAAATCATAATAAGACCAGGAATGTGCATTATGAAAATAAATATGGTCAATTTGGATTTTATGTTGACTTTAAGATCACTTTAAGACTAGTCGTCAATCCGCCCTCTCAGATAATTATTCCAGCGTAATTGTCCACTGCCACAAAATATGAAATGTTTTCTTAAAATATATGTGCAAAGTGCAGCCTAATTATGTTGTTGTAAGTAAAATACACATGCTCTGGGGGGAAAAAAGAATTATAAACCCTACAAATCTTCAAAAGTTCAATGACATTCCAAAAGAAGCGGTTGGACCCAGGCCATAATACTCAATGTTTTGATTATGAAAAATTGGAGAGGCCTTAAACAGTAGGAGACAGATGGATGCTGAGAGGTCTGGAGTTTGTTCTAGAGGAGACGAGCAATGTTAAAAAGTGCGGCAAATTAAATATAAAAAAATAACCCAACACAAAAACATAAACAAACGTGTCTGTCATCGCTGCGATTCTTCGCAGGCCAAGATGATTAGTGTTGCCAGCTACAAAGAGGGACACGCTCCAGTTCTCTCTCTCTCTGCTTTTCTCCTCCATGACTGTCTTCAGAGTCCTATACACTCCTGCCAAAAGCTGTGGCGGTTTCTAGGCAGGCAGCCCTCAGACCGAATCACTGGCAAGGAGAATCGGAGGGAAGGAAAAATAAAAGTGTCAGTTTGAGGGAGATACTGGCACCGCGAGGCTCTGACACATCTCGGTGTCCAAAAAGGCCCGTAAAGCTGAAGACACCAAAACATAAAATGTAAATAAGAGTGGAAGTACTTCTGTACCCAAATGAGAGCTCCTCATTTCATTTCCAACACAAGAAAAAGTAGAAATGCAGATGGAAAATATGATGCAAAACTATCTGCTTGAACAACGGCCATAGTCTTTGTAGTGCATGGAGTAAATGTTTGCCATTTTGAAAGGTGATTTCTCAAAAAGTGGCACAATAATGACAAAACAAAACCTAATCCAATCATAAAACCTATTTTCCATACAAATCTAAGGGGGAAAACGCAGGTAACATTTACAAAATAAACAAAAGAAATGCGAACAAAAAAAAGTAGAAATGCAGGTGGAAAATATGATGCAATAAAATGTGCTAGCACAGCGTCCATTTTCTCTCAAGCGCGCCATTTTGTAAAGCCATTTCTCAAACTCTGAAACGCAAGAGTAGCTTTCTTTAGTTGGACTACAACCCAAAGTGTGATCCGGACACATGTTAGTCTAGTCAAATAGTAACCCGAGAAATATTCTCTGACCTATCAAGAGGACTGCTTCCTTCTCCTTCAACAAACCAAAAATAATTTTTGCCTCTAGCTTCTGACTTCTTTGTGTAATATCTTTAGTATCTTGATGATTTAATGGCCCCTAGCTTAAGAACTTTTTGTCCTTGTGTGTGTTTTCCATACTAAAACTGTCACTGCAGTAAAAGTGAGGTTGCTTCTAGTGAAAGTTGTTGCTATTTCTTTTCATGCAAGCTACATTTCAAGCCAGGAATCAGTCATCGACACAGCCATTTAAGTTTTTTTTTTCTTTTTGGCAGACATTTCATGAGCAGAGAGGAGGTTTGTCGTTGGCAGCCATTTTAGATCACTCTTTCTGCTTTCTCTCGCTCTCTCTATCTCTCACTCTCACTCTTTCCCTCCCTCTTTTTCTCAAGCAAGAACAAAGTATAAGTAACAGTACTGAAGAGTGCCAGCTTGCTCATGTGCCAACTCACTCCGTTCAGGGCAGAAGAGAGAACGAGAGGGAGACAGACAGAGAGATAGAGAGGCAAATGGCCGCAGTGCTAAATGGTTGGCAGAGACTAGAAAGTCTTAGAAAGTTGGAGTGGGCAGAGAGCGAAAGTCAGAGAGAAGGTTTGAGCTGTGGAAGTGACCTTACGTGAAAGACATTCCTGTGCACTGCCTCAGCCATTAGAGTGACTAACAGCTAAATAACAACACGCAGTATTACGCAGTTAGTCATGGCAGAAGAGTGAGCAAACTTTCACTCTTTCAGACCTAGAAGAAAATAAACATAGTTTGCAGCCGAGTTCAGAATGTTCCTCAAGAAATCCTGCACATTGACAAATCCTCAGAATACGTCATCAGCTAGATAATTAGGGGTCATCATGGGGTCTGCGAATTACTGTGTCATCTTGTTCTAATTTTTTTTCTTTTTGGAAAAAAAAACATGCTGTAAAGTTTAAACAAACATTTAAAATGTCATTGTCCCTTCCACTTTAAAATGTATTGAGTAAAGTAAAAATTCTAAAGTTTATGGTGAGTAAGATTTTTTTAAAGAAATCAATAATTTCTTCAGCAAAAGTGACAGTAAAAACATTTATAATGTTGCAAAAGATTTCTATTTCAAATAAATGCTGTTTAAAAAATAATAATAATTAAGCAACTGTTTTCAACACTGATAATAATAAGAAATGTTTCTTAAGCATCAGATCCACATATTAAAATTATATCTAAAAGATCATGTGACACTGAAGACTAGAGTAATGACTGATGAAAATTCAGTGGTGCCATCACAGGAATAAAATTTTTAAAATATATCAAAATAGAAAACAGTTATTTTGAATTGTAATGATATTTGACATTATTAGTGTGTTACTGTATTTTTAATCAAATAAATGCAGCCTTGGTTAGCATATGACACTTCAAAAATGTTTAAAAAATCTTACTGACCCCAGACTTTTGAATAGTAGCATATAAGGCAAATATATATTTGTACATTAATATCAATTATTTAAATGGCTTGTAATGTAAGCAGCATAGCAATGTACATAAAGTTAGTACAGGGAAGACATAAAAAGCAACTGTAAGTTATGTACAATACATAACAGAGGGTCTCTGCTTCATCTCTTTATCCTTGAAGATCTTTGTCCTAATGACAATAAATGAATGAACAGAGACACTTGAGCAACACTACTTGCTACTACATTTTTAGTTACTTTTACAAAATTCTGCTTTGCTGGTGAACTGAACTGAGGCAATGCTCAAATGTTCTCTCCTAAACTGTTGCCTGTCTCTAGTGTTTTGATGTTTAATTTATTTGAAAGAATCCATTCATTTCAATTAATAATTACAAAGAAAATGTTGAACTGATTCCCTTGAGTCCTCTGCAGGTTTAATGCCGTCACTCTTAATACTTATTGTTTGTCGATCAGATAAATACTGCTCTGATTGCAACATAAATAAAATCATGTGATATACATATAAAAAGAAACTGACCCCTTAAATAGCTTTAATGTTTGTCTCATTAACATATAGCACAGCTGGCAACTTTTTCAAAAGGACAGCTTGACTGTTTAACCACGTTAAATTAACAGTAGTTTGTCGCAGTGTTTATATCTGTGTCTGTGTGTGTGGGTTTGGTCAACATCATTTTCTGAAGCAGCTTATACCGTTTCACTTCCAGCTGTAGCTGAGCTGATTGAGGGCGACAACCTTTGTCATACAAATCATATATCCCCAGCGTTCTTCATCACTCTGAGAGGAAGAGGTGCTATTTCCCTGGATTGGAGGGCTGAAATACTGAAACAATGAGCCGTTCCTTTACACTGCAACTGTGGAAGTTAGTATGAAACATAGTGTCGTTCAGAGCCACAAACAGCACTTACGAATCTTGTATAAACCACACACGATCCTGGAACACTCTCATGGTGGCACTTGTCAAGGCAAGCAAAGTATTAAACTTATTGAGGAGAGCTAAATGATCAGACTTAGGATTTTCCACTGGCAGATGGTAAAACGGCAAAAGAAATCGTCTGGATTCCTATTGAAAGAGGAAATTGACCTGGGGGTGGGCTCTTTTAGCTTGGGCCAATAAGGAGCCACTTATGGCTCGTTTCCACTAAGCGATACGGTTCAGTACAGTACAGTACAATTCAGGACCGTAAACCCTGATCCGGCTTGCGTACCGCCAACAGTACCCTTATGATACGCGTGGTGTAGCGAAACGTGGTACGGTACGGTTCATAATTAGGATACCATTCAAAACTTCTGACAATGGAAACGGCAAAAAACCGTACTGAACCACTCGGGTGGTACCGCTCGGGGGAAACAAACCATTAGAAGACCCTACCAACCAATCATAACACCCTAGCAACCACACAGCAACATGCTAAAACACTAAAAACATCTTAGTAATAGAAGTCATAGAAACCACCAATTATAATTTCCTAAAAAAAAAGTAACATTTTGTTTTGTGTTTAAAAAGTAGATAACCAAAATGTAGCCATACTGCAAATTCTGGGCTTTTAAACTCAAGGAAATCAATGAAAGATCCCATGCCAAAAGTCTTGAACTGATTAGAACTTGGACTGCTCAGTCCAAATGGAGTTTAGATTTAACACAATAAAACACAAAATAACACAGCATAAATAGGGATGCAATAATATTACAATTCTGTCTAATACGAAATATTGAGAAATATTTTCAAGTTGGATGATAACTGATAAATGGACAATATTAAAATCTATACTATTTGTCTAAAAAACTGAAAACTGAAATAAAAAATATATAGTATCAGTCATTTTAAATGCTCCAAGTGAATTTAGGCATCACAACATTTTAAAGAACAGTACAAACAAATGGATATTAATTTTGAGATTTGCTAAATATTATATTTAACAGTGTTGTTGAAGGGGTAATTCACCATTTTCCAAGATGGTCTTTTAATAAAACCTGGCTTTCTATGTAGTAGAAAGGCATTTTTTTTTTAAATGGTGCTACATGACTTAAAGAAAAATTAGAAAAAGGGCAGTTTTTTTCTTTTGCCAAAAATGTTAAGTGGTGCTCACTGCAGAGCCAAATGATTGGAGCTGGACCTAGGACCCTGTGGATATAAGGGGTGGAGCTTAAAATAATTAGGTCTAAGTATAGGGTTATGGCGAAGGCTGGACATTTTAGCTCCACCAATTAGGCCCAGAGAGGAGCTGGATGTCAAGCTTCACCATTGGCTCTGGAGTGAGTAGTCTCTTACAAAGGTAGGAAAACTTTAACACCCAGAATGCACTGGGCTCAATTTAGACTATCCATTAGCAAGGATACAGAAACTTTCTTCATCATCCAGCAGGCTTTTGCTGACAAACAAATTGGATATCTCAGTGCTGGTAACATGGAAAATGAGCACATAATGTTCATTTCCATATACTACTGATATTGTAATAATACAAAGCTAGCCAGCAAAAATAAACTTTAAATAATTTTAAGTGTTTGTTAGATGATGGCAAATGTAATATAAATGTAAAAATAGAGGACAGAATTAAATATCCAATATGAATAAAAAAACAGTATGGTACAGATATATTGTGCATCCCTAAACATCTAAACATAATGCAATACAACATAATGTAACACAGCCCAATCGATGGATGTGTGTCTCAGACATCATGGCCTGTTAATCTGATCATTTCTCTCCTACATTTCCCTCTCTTTTTTTCCCTGTGTATCATTCTCTGTCTCTCTTTTCAGCACTGCTGATCAGTTTCAAAGCTCTGATTTCATTGCTGATCTGTTTTCTGCTGAAGAACAAACACAGTGAATGCATATCTCTATAAAACTCTCTCTCTTTTCTGTTCTGTTCTGTCTGCAGATCTTTCTGTCTCCATGAGAGCTGTCAGGGTAAGAGTTATTGATCCTGATCATCGCCATCACAGCCGGCCAATAAGTCTTTAACATCTAGAGAAGAACCAAATGAGAACGTCAGCCTGATAGGGAAGGGTCTCTTGAAGCATTTAGCAGTCTGGCAGACCGCACTGGCCCCCGGGCCAGCATGGATATGAATCCACTGGGAAAGTTTGAATGGGTTATCTGAATATCTTACGAATATCAGTGTTCATCTAAATTCATTACAGACCCTCTAGATGGACAAGCGCCAGGGTAAAACAGAAAGGAAATGCAACAGCAGGATTTGTTTTTCAAGACCACCAGGTGTCAACAAGCACTACTGATATGGCAAAAATATGGAATCTCACAGCTGAGAGAAAATATTTGGGGGAAACATGCAGCTGAATTGGATATTGGACAATTTGTATAGTATTTTTATTTGGTTAATCTTATTTAATTTAATTTAATTTAATAATTTATTTAATTTAAGTTTGACCACTGAGGCATAAGTCAGACCAGATGTTTTCTTTATAAGATGCTTTGTATGTCTGTAATTGCAGTGAGGGTCAGACTATCATTCTTACAATTCGATTTAAATGTTGCAGTTTGTAATCAAGTTATCGGCCAACTGGAGAGTAACTCAATTTTATTTACTCGCTAAAGCCCATTTAAACTCACATTTGGTGCTTGGCGAGTGTCAATTCTGGAACCTGCATGCAGCACTCTGAGAAAGACTGTACAAGAGTGAGAGAGGGATAAAAAGAAGAGGAGAGAGGGGGAATGTCATCTCTTAAATCTCTCTCTGAAGTTGCTGAGGTAGGGAGAACAGGGCCGATGCCGCAAAGCTGACGTTTAATGAAGGAAGCCTGTGCTTTTATGTGGTCCGGCAAACTGGTGTCCTATATAAAGTCAGAGAGAGAGGGGAAAAAATGCTTCTCAAAAATACTATAAATAAAACTGATGCTATAAATTGCCTCTGTTCACAGATAAATTAACTTACCTTTTTAACTTTTTAAAGCCATTCTTTTGTGTACATGTTTTTAGGCAATTTAGGCAACAGCTGTACATTGATAAAAACAAAGCTGAACATTACAATTATGACAACTGGCACTAATATTAATCATAATAATAATAATAATAATAATACACTATAATGAAATTGACACAAACACAATTAATATTATAATTATTAATATAATTTCAATATATATTTTATTATGCAGTATTATTATTATTATTGTTTTATAATCTTATACAGTAAGAATAATGTGCATTATGAAAATGTAATACTACTACTACTACTACTACTACTAATATTCATAATTGTTTATGTATTATTGTGTGAAAAATAAAATAATTTCTGAACATTGAACGCAAAACATAATTTATATCTGCATCATGTATTAAAAATAATTTTGGTGAACCTGTAATGTAAAAATAAAATAATGAAAAGGAATAAGTGGTCTGAACACACAACAAGAGATAATTTTACAGTAGAATGGAATACTGTAGAAAAAGCATTCAAAAACAATATTCAGTGAGGACAATCCCTCACAAATATGCAATGGAGGAGGAGCTGTCTAACAGCTGCAAAATCCAAATGACAGTCTTTTACTTCTCGTCTCAACTACTGGGGGGCCTGTGAGGAAGGAGTGGGCGAGGGACGCTGAGAGGGACTCACTAAGGGGAAAATGGTAGGCGGAGGTAATTGGTCCAGCTGACCTTTTCTGCAAGATTGCAGCTTCCTGTGGCAGAGGGGTATTATGGGACTGCCCGAGTCTGACAGTAATAACACACTGCAGCTATTTGCTCAATCTGAACGCCTGGACAAATCACTGCCAGCTGGAGGAAGACAGGCAAGGCTATACAAGAGTCACACTGCAGGTGCAGACACACACACTTTGCATGCGTTACATTCTAACAATGACACCTCAGAAGCACATCTACCCTGAACTCTCAGCTCAACTCATCTAAATCGAGAAAAACAGATGGAAGTCATCTTTATGAAAGAAATCAAAAATGTTACCTTTTTGTTTATGATTAAATTAAAATGATGTCATCAGGTGAACAAATTATGACTTCCCCTGTAAGGAACACATTATCCATTAAAACTGCTCTTTATACAATTACAAAAAAACTAAATTAATCAAAACAAAACTAATTGTTTTTTATTAAAAGCATTAATGTGCTTAATCAATTAATCTACACCCTTAAAACAAAAAAATCTGAACTCAATAGATGCAGATGCACATTTTAAGATTAAACATACTCTTCCAATTGAAAGGTGGGATTACCATTCCTATAGCAGTCAAATTGCGCTTTATGATTTCTGCATTTCTTTTTTCTACAGGTAGATCATCTTCTCTTCTTCATACCATTTCTTGTCCAACTTACAACATTAAAGCTCTAATTCTAAGATGAGTTCATAGGTGGGCAACAGAACGTTGTTTGAGCCTCATCAATCTCATTCACAGGTACAATAGTGTCATGTTCTGCTTTTAAAAACAGAGAAATAAACTAGTACTAGTTCAGTGCCAAACCAGCGCTAGTCTGACTCAGAGAGCCAATAAACAACAATAGTTATTGAGGCTGTAGTTGAAGAGGGCACTCTGAGGCTTCACTCGCATTGTAAGTAAAGAATTATAAAGCTCCTATTTTTTCTGCTTCTCCGCAAGCCACAATATAAAAACCAGATGTGAACGGCGTATTCCTTTCAAGTTATTTTTGGATGAGTTTCATAGACATATTAAAATATATATTTATATAAAATGGCTTAAACCACCCACCATAGCCTTTGGATCAGCTATAAAGCACTCTCTCTGCAATTTGAGCATAGCATGTCATTTGTGAGGACTCATGCAGAGTGCACAAACGCTGGCACGTGAAATTATAATGCTAAATGATTATACACACACACAGCATTTATACAAATTATGTGTACACGCAAATGCATGTATGCATATGTACATGAAACCCTCACGAACAACAATCAGTATTGTAAAAGTTCCAACATCACGTGTGAGTAGGAAAGCCTTTAGCGGCTACCAGTTCGTGCCTTCGCTATCCACTGTTTCCATGATTATGGGGATGAAATCGAGAAAAGGCTTCGTTTGGGTTTCCATCAAAACATTTGCTGACATCTCTAATTGGCCGTCAGAGCTAACGAGAGAGCGGAGGCTACAGTAGGTCATGGCAGACGGGCAGATCTCACAGGGCACACTTCCCAGCTCTCCCTCCATCGCCATTCCGGGAGTGGAAGAAGGGCAGGGCTGTCTGGGTGGGCGCTGGGAGGGTGTTTGGTTTGGAGAGGGCTCCAAGGCCAAAGTCGCGCCAGGACCCTCAACACAGAGGCCTCACCCTCTGGGTTACTTCCATCACCCTCCCTGTCTCTTCTCGGCACAGGATTCTTTTCAAATTGCGGTTTCTTAGGGCCTAGCAATGCGGTCAGAGATCCATAATAAATAGGAATTTTCCTCCGCTGAGGTCGGAGAGGCTGTAATCCCCTCTGATCTGACACCCGGGTTCCCGCTCTGCTGTAACGGACTTTACCGGAATGGACCGAACACAGAGCCAATTGCAAACAATACAACAGAAACCACAACAGTACTGGCTGATAACCTACTTTTCACCTATATAAACATTTCACAATTCTGGCATCATTCACTCACCCTCATGTCATTCCAAACCTGTGGAATTCTGTGGAACATATAATTAGATATCTTGAACTGTTTTGTACATAGAAAGAAAGTCAACTCCATTGAGTCCATTGACTTTCATTGTATGGACAAAAAGAACATCAAATATCTTCTGTGTTTCGCAGAAGAAAGAAAATCATACAGGTTTGGAATAACATGATGACAATTTTTGGGTGAACTATCCCCAACTGTCTGAAGGACCCTAAAGAGCTACAGGAACTTTTTTGGGGTTATTATTATTATCATCATTATCACATTGGGTGTGTATAGGACTGGTGCAAAAAGTCAAGTGTCACCAGTAGGGGGCAGCGTTGCTGGAGCCAGTGTATATATATTGACAGACAGTGAAGCTGCCTAGAAATGTGGAAATTTCCAGTACTAATTTCCTCAATTCTACAGGTTGTTATTGATATTTGAAATGTGTTTTGGTACACAGTAATGCATTATTTAACATTACATTTTATAAATTAAAACTAAAAAATGTCTCAAACTTTTCAATGTCTTTATTTTAATTATAAATGCATGGCAAGATCAGTTATTTAACATACAAAGAGATTATTTATTTATATAGCGTTTAAGTTCATACAAAGCCTCGCAAAATGTTGCCGCTACACAGTGTCAGGAGTTTGTCATGCGTGTGCCATATGTCATGTCATGTTTGTTCCTCATGTGAATTGGAGGAACCATAAAATCAGGCTGAGTGTCTGAGTGTGCTAACCACCCCGGGTGGTTTGCATTGTGGTGGAGAACGCGGTCTGAAACACAGATACACACTGGTCTTGTCTCTGTCTCGGGACTCTTGGATCCTCTAGTCCTCACGTGGCAGCCTCCGCTGCTTCAGTGTGGCTTGGCTGCATGCAACAAGCTCTTCGTCCAGGACTGATGAGGGCTTTCCTCATTCAGAAAATTGGAAAACCTACACCGACGGCCATGCAGGCCAAGCCCTGAGATCTCACAATTAATCTTCACTGTTTAGTCTATTCAAAGCAAAGATTTAAAGTAAAAACTGAAAAGTTTGTATAAAAGTGATTTAATTTAATTGTGTGAAAGAAAAGTTAATTACTGACTTACAGAACTCATGCAAGTGCTGCCCTGCAGGCCTCAAAACTCAAAAAAGCTTAGTGGTTCTTCCAAGAAAAGACAAAAACAAAACAGACTTTGCATGAATCTATCCAAAACTGTAAGAGTAACAGTGTTGAGCAAGGTCCTCAAAAACGTAGCTAGCTAAACTAACAACAACAACAACAACAAAATTAGCTAGGCTAAACTATAAAAGCTAGCTAGAAATTAGCTATATACTGTACATGCTACATTTTCTTCATTATAGCATTAGCATAACATGAACTTCTGTAGCATTTTTTTTTTTATCTTAGTTAATGATATTTTTAGAATAAAAAGTTGATCTGTTAACATTACTTAAAGGTGCATTTTGTAACATTTTTTCAGTGAAATATCCAAAAACCACTAGGCCAGTGTTATATATTTTGTTCAATTGAGTACTTACAATATCCCAAATGTTTCCAACTATTTGTAAATCGTGAGAAAATTGCTATTTTAACCAAGGAACACAGGAGTCGCCTGTCAATTGCGTCATATCTCCGTTACCCTCGGTTTCCGGTTTTATTTTGCAAAAATACTTTATTCTTACTGCAGTGTGCAACAAGTGTCATAGCAGCCGCCGAACGAACGCACAGAGTAACGTCATAACATAATTTTCAACACACTCAAATGTATCTAATATGATAAACAGAGCTGCATTACCTTATACTCATGACCGGAAAAGCGGAAAAGGCGTCAGCCACTGTGGCATAATAAAAGCTCCGCAGCTCGCGAGGCGTGTGTTGTGTTCATCTTATTAACAATCGCTCTAGCGGCCTTTTTTCAGCTTCCACAACACTCGGTCCTGCTCTGCTTTATACTACAGTAACGTTAATAATCGCATCCATGAACATGATTTCTGCCCGAGTCCTATCCCGATTCTTTTCCACCGGCTGTAAGGTGAAGACCACATGTCCCAAGATTCTGCGCTCAAACTTGGCATCATCAAACTTATGGGGTTGGAATTGGGGGTGAGTAAATGATGACAAAATTTTCATTTTTGAACAATATAAAACTCAAGACATTCATTTGATTCAATGAAAAGATTGTCTAATGAATGAGGCAATGCCGGTTGACAGAAAATACGGTACACACAACTAATTCCTGACACATTGTAAGGTAAAATGTTATGCTCAAACTATGCTTGAAAAACTAGCTACACTACCAACTCACTACTGAGAAATGTAGCTCCACTATTTCTGGCAACTACTGTCTAACAATCACGTATATGAAGAATGTCAGTTATATCTTTCCCCCCTTTTCCTCTTCTCACCCACTCTGGGTCTTGCACGTCACATCTGTGCAGGTCGTAGGGTGGGTGTATTATCAGTCCAGACAGTGATCTGCTCCAGGACTCTGCTCTCTCTCTGATTACACATTGCAACTGACGTTCTATCTGATTTAATAGAAACAGTCCCCCTCTGATCCCCCTTCTCCGTTCCACGAATAAACAACAGTATAAACCGTAATCAGTGTAAAACAGCAATGCGACTTTAAAAAAGGAAAATCCACCATCAAAGCATTTATAATGTGGGTTAAGGAGAAGATTCGATACAAGCATCCAGACAATGTCAGCTGTGACTTCCCAGAGCGTGACGTGACACTCCTCTCATGCAGCTTTAAAAATCTCTATATATCAGAACAAAATATGGAATACACTACAAAATCAAACATATACAGTATTTGTATATTGAATGCGATACCATCCCATTTAACTGGAGACAGAGAAAGTGTGTAAGACAGGAAGAGCTCGCTGCACAGAGATTACAACAGTGACGTAGCGCAGCTGTCCTCACATGCCCTCTCTTCAGTAGAGGCCGCCTCTGCCCCTCCTTTAGCAATCTCACTTTCCCTTGCTCTCCCTCCCATCGATTTTACCTCACTCCCTTTCTCGTTTTTTATGATATGCTTTCTGCTACAATGCTGCAATGTGGCAAACATTAACATTAACCTCAAGCCATCTGGACTACTCATTATAAAAGAGCAATATCTGCTTTTCACCCCCTCCCTCACTCTTTTACTCTTTTTTTTATTTTCCCTCTAAGCCACATTAACCCACTTCAGCAGTTTCCTGAATTTTGTCCAAGTAAATGCTGCAATTGATGAAAATAATATATATATATCAATATATATATATATATATATCATGCAACGCTTTAAATGCAATAAAGCTAAATATCAATGGCGGCAGCATGTAATGTACGTGTGAATAACACTGTTGCACTCTGACACAATGGCAACATCTTACAAAATGTACAAATCTTTACACATCCAAACTCCTAACTCCTAACTAACTAATAATTTAATTAACGACAAGCTCACATATAAACAGTGATATGAACAATTAATGAACATCTCCAGCTTTTGGCATGCTGCTCAAAACAATGCAGCTAGCTAAGCTACCAACAACTATACAGAAAAAAAAACACCTAAGGTAACTGGAAAAAGCTCAGAAGAAGGTACAGTAAATAATACAAGCTACATTTAATATTCAGTCATATTTTTTTAATGCATTAATATGTAGAGTTGTCACGGTACCAACATTTCAGAAGTCGGTACCAATACAAGTCAAATTTCACGGTACAAATTTCAGTACCATAGCAAAAACTTCTGTAACTACTTTGTTTTAATTTCTTTTATTTAATTATTTGAAAATTAAATATATTAAATAAATGTAAACTGTTGATGCACAGAGTGCTCAGACGGGAGCATTTGAATGCAGCACTCGATACTACTGGTACTGCAGAAAGACTGGTACCGTTAAATATCGGTACTTTTGACAACTCTATTAATATGAATACATTAAGTGTTTTCGCTTGGAAAAAAGCAACAAACTCACACTACAATCTTGTTGCTATGCCAGTCTGGTAAGGATGCTAAAAAAAAAACCTGTTTTGATAGTGCCACAGAACCACATTGTTTACACTTTTCAGGGGAAATCAACCTACAATTGGCTTATTTACACTAGGGGTGTGCCATATCATACCGTCCACGATAACACTGGTATACATTTTTACATGATAAAAAAAGTGTCATCTCGCGATATCAATGATATAGCGACGCGATGACATATGGCGCATTACTACGTTCCCTAGTGTGCACAACACCTGTCTGAGAGTAAGAGCAGCATGTCAGCCTCCGATGGGGAGCTACTTCAATAGTATGGAAGTGGTTTGGTTACAAGAGGTCAGACCTCCAACAAAGGAGGCAAAGAACCGGCCAACTCGAAGCGCTTATGCCATGGTCAATTGCCAACATTGACAACTTAAATCTGTTATTGATGTTTGCAGCGCAATGTTTGACTGGAAGGGTAAAATCGACGGTTATTTTCGTCAGTTACGGCTCGTTAGATTTTGCATTCTGCTCGCTTTGAATCAGACACAGAGATAAAGTAGTGCATAATATTACATTTATTTGAATGATGAATTATAGCATTTATTTGAATAAATTATCGAGAGCGAGAGAGAGAGAGATGACCTGCGTCTGTTCAGCGTCTCTCTTAACAAAGATGTGCGTCCATTACTTAAAAAATAGTGTTGTAACCCCATCGTTGCTGAGAAATATTATGTAGTGATCTAGTAGCAAAGCTATTTTATTCCAGCCAATCAGAATCGAGTACTCAGACAGACCATGGCATAAATTACTTTAGTTATTGTTACACTAAAATGTTAAGGAGTTATGTTATACTTTTATTTAAGATTTCCAGGGAAAACACTACCAACTTGTACAAAGGCTACTTTTTTTTACTTTGCTTACATTTGACTGTGACACTACTATTGCACTATAATGCTGCTGCCGCCGCCTTATGACAATAGATTTACACTTCGAATTAGATATTCTGTTATCAATAACAGTAGCTCATTGGAAAAGGATGGAAAATGCCCTTCATTTTGTTTACACTAATAAATGCTGCTGCCTACCAGCTGCAATCACCAATAAAATGTTGTTCCATATATTTTTTTCTGTATCAACATAAATATCATTATCGCAAATATTCTTGAAATATCGCGATGTAATTTTGAGGCTATATAGCCCACCCCTAATTTACACTACTGTTCAAAAGTTAATAAGATATTTTTTTTTATTCAGCAAGGATG
The DNA here is from genome assembly GCA_039654625.1 of Rhinogobio ventralis. Classification (NCBI taxonomy): domain Eukaryota; kingdom Metazoa; phylum Chordata; class Actinopteri; order Cypriniformes; family Gobionidae; genus Rhinogobio; species Rhinogobio ventralis. The sequence goes on from CM077211.1 coordinate 25,899,497, forward strand.
CATTAAATTGATCACAAGTTTATCATAAGACATCATAATGTTACAAAAGATTCCTATTTCAAATAAATGCTGTTCTTTTAAATTTTGTATTCAAAATGTATAAAAATGTATAACGGTTTCCATAGCAATAGTAAAAAGCAAAACAACACTGAAAGTAATAGGAAATGTTTCTTGATATTAAAAGGGTTTCTAAAGGATCATGTCTAACTAAAGACTGGAGCAATGGCTTTGTCATCACAGGAATAAATTGAATTAAATTTAAAAAATTGAAAACAGTTATTTTAAATTGCAATGTTATTTTACAATATTACTGTTTTACTGAATTTTGTTAATCAAATAAATACAGCCTTGGTGAGCATAAGAGACTTTTTTTTTAAAATGCAAAAATCTTACCGCCCTTTTAATAAGCTTGAATAGGACAAAGTATTTTACCACTGAAGAAATCTCACTTAAGCACTATATAGTGCACAATCTATAGTTTATTGCATACAATAAAGAGAATATAATTCAAATTCAAACTCTGTAAACTCCAGTGTCAAGCCACGATTGGGTCACGGCTAACACCTTAGCCAGACTGTGATTTAACACAAGCCACAAATGTCACTATTAACTGAAGCTTCAAGTAAATCAAGCCAGTTTTGTCTGTGGAACATTTCAGCCAAATTTCCATTTATCAGTGTGGCCTCCATCAATCGTAAAGTAATGCGCATTGGAGACAGACATGAGAGCTGAGCCCCTACAGGGCTGAGGAGCCGGTCCTACAGAGTGCTTCAGGGACCCAGGAGGCTGAGTTATAAATAGCATGGAAAACCCTGATCAATATTAGAGAGACAGACAGAAAGAGTCCGCCAAGAAACTCAATCTCCGGCCTCACGCAAGCAAGCGTCTGGCCCTGAGTGCCAGAAGGTAGTCTCAGCTATGGCAAACACATTTTCCCACAAATTGACACAGAAATTTGGTTGTGATCTGCATCAGCCTGTTAGTCTTGGTCTAGAAGTGGATTCATTTCAGTAACGTTTCACACACACAGAGGGGAATTAGCACTTGGCACTAACAACTTTAAAGACCCCATGAAATTAGGGCTGCACAATTAATCGTATTTTAATTGCGATAACGATATCTGCTTCGATTGATTACAAATAATCGTCACGATATTGGCCTGCTTGTTATTTATCCTTAACGTGTTTTTTCTTTGGGATTTGCGTTATATCTTGCGTTGGTAACAAGCCTCCACTACATTCATGCTTGTGGTTGCCAGATGCGAAGAGCTTAAATCCCCCAAATAGAGCTTTTCCCTTAAAAGGATATACTTCCTTCCCGGTGTTTTACTTAATCTGTGCAATCTGGCAACTCTGTGCACGCTGATGATCTGAAAACAAGCATGTGCGCTGGAGTTTAGCGATCTCCACAGCGAAATTCTGTGATATCGCCACTGGGACGTGAAAATAACATTTAACATGAAAATGTAAAAAAGCTTAACGTGGCTTAATTAACTGAGACAGTGTTATTAACAAACCAAACTTAGTGAACACCATACTAATAAAGCATACTATGTACAGAAAAGCAGATGAGCCCTGAATATGAACGCAACACGTTTAATTAAGCATTTTCCTCCCATAAAGAAAACGCTTAACGTGGCTTAATGTACTAAGACAGTGACATTAAAAGACCAAACTTCGTAAACACTATACTAATAAAGCATACTATACAGAAAAATTGGTTTGTGCAGAATTTGATCTTTTAATATCACTTAGTAGGCTACATAAAGTGACGTTAAGCATTTTCTTAACGGTTTTCTATGGGAGGAAAACACTTAACGTGTAATTAAACAAATTGTGTTCATATTCTGGGCTCAACTGCTTTGCTGTACAGTATGGTTTATTATGATGTTTACGGAGTTTGGTCTTTTAATAGCACTGTCTTAGTGTCTTAGTGTCTTAGTGCATTAAGCCACGTTAAGGGACATTTTTTATATATATAAATATATGTATATCAAAGAGCATCGTTCTTTGCTTTACGAATTTGCAGGGCAATCTGAATCTATGGTTTCTCATTTGCAAATGAATTGTGTTGCTTTAAAAATCTAATGTGAATACAGATTACAAAGCGTTCACCAAAACCATTTGTTTTGTATTGATTTACCATCTAACGAAGTTATCATAGTTGGTTAAATGAAGTCGGTGTGCCACCTACAGGCCTTTTGGGTGAAGTGTAGGTTGGTAAAGAACATGCAAAATGGCCATAACTACATTATCCTTTTTGATAGAATAATCGTGATTATAATTTTGAGCAAAATAATCGTGATTATCAGTTTAACCATTATCGTGCAGCCCTACATGAAATGGCTTGACAAGTGCAGTTTTCTTTCCTGTATTGGCATATTTCCAACAAAACAGGAAGCAGCCAACTTATCAAGTGGCTTGTCCCTTACTTTACATCACAGTTGTGCACCATTGCTAATTCTTATTGCTAGTCAGATGGAGGTGGTATAGAGGAGGGAGATTCTCATAATATAGAGCATCTGTATGTGTATATGCCCCCATAAGCAATAATAAGCAATTTTCCCAGAATGTATTGTAAATGTTTTTTTGTTTTTTTTAAATGTATTTTTAAATCTGGCAAAAGTTAAATGTAGGAGTACACTAGAAACATAAAAACATTTTATTCACTCGTTTTTTTTAATGTAGAGATGCTGCAGAATTCTAACCTCTGTAAACATTTTTATAAAAATGTCATTAAACACCTTTTTCTTCTTCTGACTGAAAGACAAAATATTGATAAATGAAGCTCAACATGCAAAATCTGTGCATACAGTCGATCCTTTGCATAGTCTTCAGATTGCTGTGAACAATAAAAAGAATATAACTCAAATTCCTATTCATATAGTCAAGTGTCCTCTGAGCATTTATCTATCTAGCATGCTGTTTCAGAGTAATTTATGGGGCAGAAATACCCAGAACAGGCTGAGGGGCTGAGCGAAGCTTTGCGGGTGGGGGGAGGGGGGGGTGTCACGGAGGAGCGCAGCTGTGTAACTCAAACCTCCGAAACAGCTGGTGCCAGCATTTTCTCTCTCCGTCCAATCCCCCAGCATGCCATTTTATTCCAAATAAACAGCCGTAGAAAACGTTCCATATTTTTCAGGGTGGGCTTAAGCATCCGAGCATAGTTAGGCATAGTTTTTCCTGCCTTCAATCACTTTAATAAGGAGTGGGAATAAGAGTGAAAGTGAGAGTGAGAGAGGAAGAGAAAGAGTGGAAAGAGTGACCCTCTCTTTCCAGGCCAATGGTTTTGGGTCTCTTGGCTGATCCCTATAAAATGTGATCTGGATTAAATAAGAAATGTTAAATTGCTCCCTTGAATCACTGTGTAAATGGGACCCTCACGGTAGAAACATCCCCCACAACCAAGCAAATTTCACTTCAGGCACACTATAATATGCAAGAGAGGTGAAATGTATTTGTGATTTTACATCCATGACAATGTTTCCAGAATTCCTAAATATCACTGCCTGTGCCAATGTCAACAAAGAGCTTTTCATATTTCCCCTAATATAATCTCTGTTCTTGCTTAAGACAATTGAAATGCAGCCTGTCAATTAAATAAACTTTTGAAGTTTGACGGCATCACATTCCCACACACACCTGTTGTTTTCTTTTTTTCCTAATGTGAGAAATGACAGACAGACAGACAGACAGACAGACAGACAGATAGATAGATAGATAGATAGATAGATAGATAGATAGATAGATAGATAGATAGATAGATAGATAGATAGATAGATAGATAGATAGATAGATAGATAGATAGATAGACAGATAGATAGATAGATAGATAGATAGATAGACAGACAGACAGACAGACAGACAGACAGATAGATAGATGGAAAGACAGATTTCTTTTTTACTATGAAGTAGTAGTTAGATAGATTTTTTATTTGAGTGGTACGGGTAACTTTCAGCGGGAAATTCGAGCATGGTGCTGTTCATCTTTGCGTCATTATGTCACGTCTGTATACATAAATAAGGAGTCCGGCTAGTACGCTATCACATGTGAGGATGCTGCAGGTGGCGGATCATTTATAGCCTTCATCATTTTGATGGCGGATTGTAATCCAGAAAGGTCCAAACGACAATCATCAGTGACAACTGAAGATTCACCCGTAATCAAAAGCAAAAGATTAGACTGTACGGAAATTGAAATCTACAGGTAACACTAATACACACTAAATACACATAGTAAAGCAATGCTGATGTTGTTTACATTAACAATTTGAGAACAAAGTATAACAATAATAATAATTTGCATGGTTTGATGTGATGTGAGCTAAGTGATCGTTAGATTCAATCACCGTTGGTAGCGCGATTTATTGTAATGCTTTTTTTTCTCAGTTGGTCAGAACAAAAGTGGCAAACATGTTACTTACTTGTTCAGATGAAATTTTCCTGTGAAAATTATTATTTTGGTCATACTTCCAAGACGTAGAATCTGTGATTCCGAAGTACAGTATCCACACCGGTGCAGTGACTGACAGCCACACATACTCCTCAAAAAATAAGATGCACAACCCACGTAAAGACGATAATTCTACAAATAACTGAATTTGCAGGTTTCAAACAGAGATGGCGACAAAGAGGCAAAACTTACGGACTGCAGCTTTAATAACAAATAATTTATTGGGAGTGTTAATGCTGGGATGTGTAGGTTGTGAGGTGTCACGTTACTAGAAAATCAATTTAAATGTGTTTTTAAAGGGGAAGCACATATCTCCTTAGCCTTAGCCTGGAGTTGGTTCACTCTCAGCCTATGAGTAGCCTATGGATGGATGGATGGATGGATGGATGGATAGACGTTGTGATTATCTATGGTCTGCAGCACAGATTTCCATCAGGACCTTGCGTCTGTTAGTGACGGTTCAGCTTAGTGTCCCGTACAATACGCTGTGTAAAGCATGGTTGTTTTGGAACATGGTGTCGCACACAAAACCTCCATTCACTGGCACAGAAAGACTGGGGGTTTCCCTCTCTGCTCGTAAATATAGATGCAATTAAAGCTGACAAAGACGTAGACTGTAGAGTGGGGCAGATATAGAGCAGTGTGAATGAACAGCAGGATGAAAGCTCGAGCGCGCTCACGAGCGTATGGCACACCAGCCTGCACGCTTGTAATTGTTCTGCGAATTCAGACAGCTGCTTCTCTCTCTCTTTACGACAGCTGTAGCCAAGCTAAGTGGAGGTTTTAATCAAAACGTAATAAATTAGCCAAGTGTGGCGTGGTCAGACAGTTGAGTAAACCTAAACAACCATATAATTTCCCCTGTTTCATCCTCCAGGCTGTATGCCAATCGTGCCATTGGTGGCACTGTCATTGTTCAGTGCCACCAGTGATGCTGCCCGCCGATGCCAGGACTGGCAGCTGTCTGTGGGCAAGGAGCAGAAGGGAAGGGAGGAGACGGAGCGAGGCGATAACACAAGACACAAAGAGACTCTATTGAACATGACCAGCTACACTGAGTTTAACTAAATTACCTCATATACTGGATAGTTTTGTGGGACATTGAATGGTTAAAAAAAACAAGATAATATCAATAATACAATAAATAATGCAGTGAGTATATGTCTACATAATTGCATTCTGTATATCAACAAACTTCCTGGTGCTAACAATGCTGCAAGTGTGTTGCTAGTGGGCACCTGCTAGCATTAGTCCATTGCTATGTCCCAGAGCAGATGGACTGCCAACAGCACTTCTGTCCTGTGTATAGAGTGTCTGAAACCAGGGCCCTGACCTCCTTAAAACAGCCTGTTTATGTGTGTGTAGAGAATAACAGCATAGAGAGCATCTGCTGAGCAGCGCAGCTCTTATGACGTGATTTGTAAAGGGTTAAAAGAGAAAAACAAAAGACTCATGTGAGCGAGTGTATTCAATTACAAATGCGCAGAGAAACTATTAAACAACACAAGCCTCTCTCTTTGTTATGTTTTTGAAGATCTACTTGCCTCCAGGGCAGCATCAATCTACGTCTTATTTAGGTTCATTTGTAACATACTCCATCAAGAAACCTGCTGGATGGACTCACACACTCACACACACACAAACACACACACAAACAAACACACACACATTCGCAAATGAGTCAGGACACAGTTCTAAGCCCTAAGAGCTATTTTGAACTGTTCCCTAGCGTAACATGATAGACTAGCACACCTAAAGGAGACCTTTCGGCATCGTCTTTGTCGTGACATGAGTGAGCGTACCGTTTCAAAACCTAGTGAGCAATCTATAAAAGCAGTATTTTAAAGCAACATTTGGAAAAGGTGCAATATTTTGCACCTTTTTGTCTGTATTGCATGTGCAGACTAACAAATGCCACCTACTCTTGGGGGGTGGGGGTTGAAATCACACGACATGTCCTGAAGCATTATGAGACTCCTCGCACAAACATAAAATGGAAGCCCTGTCTATAAATTAAACTCATAATTATTATTATTATTGTTGTTGTGTTATAAACTGTAAAATTAGGCAGATTTCTGTGCAAAAATATATTGTTTATTATATGTTTTAATAAAGAAATAGTTTAAAAGAATAATTAGATGCTTAAAATGATAATCAAACGTCACATGACTAAACGGTAAAATGGTCTCATTGCAGTATGAACTGACGACAATACCTGTGAACTTTTAAGGAACTTTGTTGTTTCCGTTTTATTTGATTTATGTTAGAAAAGACGAAAAATAAATATTTTAGGTGGCATCTTGAGTAAAACAGCCTTATATTTAATGAAGCACATAAAGAATACAAAGTTAAGTTGCATATAACCCCCATTCTGTTCATTTTCTTGTCACTGTGTAAATCAATTTAAAATTAAAATAAACAAAAGTGTTTAAAAAAGATGCACTGAGCATTAAGACATTTTTTATTGAAAATATATATTCAAGCTGAAATCAGGAAAAAAATTATACAATATTTAAAATATGAATAATAAAAAAATTTAAATAATCGATTAAATTTAAAATCCCGTATACTATGTATACAGAGTACTATTTATATTCTATGTGGAGTTCTCCAAATCAGCCACTTATGAGGTTTCATGAGCGTTAGAATGCTCCCTTAGAAGCCAGCTGCCTATGTAGGTAGCTCACTAGGTTTTGGAACAGAGCTCAAGTGTAGCTAAGCATTAGTGCGCGACTATCTCTAAAAAGGGTGATCACTGAGATTAATGACTTCACACACAGACTTCTATCTCCCCTCCTCTTTCAGCCACACCAATCACCACCTGAATGACAGCTAGAAGACAGAGCCACAGGACCCAAGGGCACCTCAGGGCCTGTCTTCTAGCTCTGCCCCTCTCAACAATGTTTACCCAGCATGCTCCCTGGAGCCACGCCAACTGCCAGCCCTTCCATCCCACAAACAACTCTCCGTCATTAGAACCCAAAGGATGGCCGAGGCGACCGCAGGAGCTATTAGCGGGAAGGGCAGTTAGGGTTCTAGTACCAGGGTTAGCGTTTAAGCTGCAGGGAGCAGATTGTTTCCAGCGCATGTCATTCCTTTAAAACGTGTTCCAAATGCTACAATAAAAAGCTACAATATGGGAGCGTGTTTAAACACCCACACACAGCGCTTGGCGTTGAGTTTTAATGGAGAGCACAATCTTAATGAGGCTTTTCAACGTAAATACGACACGCTTGAGTGATGGTAGAAATAACGGACCTTGGCGTAACCGCAATGGCTGAGCAACAATATTTTGCCACGTTTACCGGTATTGTTATGTTTGACTCGAGCTCTCTGTATTTATTACCTCATTTAAAAATCAATATTGACAATGTATCGCCTGGTAGCCCTAAAACATAGGGTACAAAAAAGGGTCTCAAAAAACACATTAGTACAACGCGTGCTTCCCTGCTAAAAAAAAAATGGGCAGAGGGGGAAAAGAAAAGAAAGACGGACGCATAACAAAGGAAGAAAAAACAAATTAGAAGACAGGATGTGAAGGAAGGTAGCTAGGATTGGCACGGGAGAAAAGAACATATGGAGGATGGAAGTTAACAGAAAGAGACCAAAATAACACAACCAGGGCAAAGGAAAATATGATCAAAACCCTCTGTGTGACCTTATGTTTCTAACACAGGGCGACTTACCAAAAACACTGCCCATGATCTGACCTCAGGGATGCTTTGACAAGAGTGGCAGCTCCCTATAGAGAGAGGTTAGGATCTCTCAACAGGCCAATCATCACACAGGAGCAAGACAGGTGGAGTGAGGAACTGTCAATCAAAAGCTTTCTGAGAGAACACCTAGGGTCAGATGCACATAGTACAGTCATTTTCCCCCTAAAAGTGCAGTAAATACTACTATAAGGAAGGAGAAAGCTATACATTGAGAGTATCATACATACAGTATATGCGTTCAATTTGAAAATATCTGATGCTGTTTGAGTATATAGTGTTTATTTGTCTGGTAAAAAGTATGTAATTAAATAGATTGGCACATATTATTAGTATTATAAAATAAAACATGAAAAACTTATTTTAAATTATTAATTAAAAAATAAAAAACAGGTTAATTTTTAATAAAAACTAAATAATATTTTTTAAATGTGTTGCACACACAGCAAATGAAAAACAAACACTCAAAATCAAATTTCTGTCATTATTTACTCACTCTTATGTCATCCAAAACCTGTACACTCTTATTTTTCCATACAACAACAGTTCATAGTGAAGGCTTTTAATAAGTGCAATTCGATACACAATTTGGCACACAATTTGGATGTCAATTTCATCATGGTTTAGGGTTAGTTGCATGTAATTATTCATAATTTATATTTATTACTTCAGTAACTGTAACGTGTAACAAGGACACTGTAAAATTAAGTGTTACCAAAGTATTTATTTCTTTTTTTTAAATGTAGTAGTGTAATTAGTTCTCAAGTCTTTTGTACAGTAAGTACACATTTGATATGAACTGCGGAATAGGTAAAGAATATCAGTGAAAAAGGCTTTAATTTTGGTCTGTTCTTCACCTACACACGCACATTCAAAAACATAACAGTTCAGAGTGACATGAGGGTAATTAAATTGACAGAATTATCATTTTTGAGTGAACTATCCCATAATATTGCCATTAAAGTACTTTAAAACTTAAGCCTAATCTGTGTATTTGAATTCTTGAGAAGTAATCAGAGTAGTTTACTGATGTCAGACGGGAGTTTTACTTTGTGAAAGTTATTGTGAAAAACTCAGCATTGCTGCAGAGTGAGGGCAGTAAATTAAAGTAGCAGTTGCGATACGTCATGCCGAAGAACCAGATCGCTCAGGCCCCAACCAACGTTAAAAAGTGCACTTCGTTCAAGCCGTGTTGCAAAATGAGCAAAGGATATGGATTAAGATCTCACAGGATGCTTGCCAAGCATTAGAGGGTGAGGAGGCGGAGCTGCATGGTAGAGTAATTGCATTTGATGTCCGCAAAGGACGTTAATTAAGTTTGACTTCCTTTAACATATAATGTGGTTTGAACCATGAATCAGGCAATATGGACAGCATGGACTGGAAAGGGCAGCTGATTTTACCGATAAGGTAATGCTAATGAGTAAAGCATGAAGAAATGGGAGAGCCCTTTTAATATCTGGTTTCAAGGATCTACTATATCCTGTTGGAAACATTGCAATTGCAAATGATGTCTAAACTGGCCAATGTGAACGAGATGTCGTAGAAGCAGCACTCATTCAAACCAGCACATCTGGTCAAGCTTCAGGATCTACTCTCATTATCATACAAAATGACTGATAATTGAAATGGCAGAAAGGATGAGTTGTGGTGGATATCAGGAATGGGAAGACAAGCAAGGTTGAAGGAGTGATGGTTCCCATCTGTGTGGCGCAGCAAAGTTTGTCATAAAAAAAACCCTGTGCACGTTAATCAGAGGCTGACGGCAGTGTTTTAGAGGATATATTCAAAATTTCATTGTGTCGGGCAACTGGCTTTACTTTAGGAACCAGATTGCGAGTGACCCTACATGGTACCAAATTTGTTTATTTTAAACCTTATTTAAAAAAATAATAAACCAAGTCAAAACAAATGAAAATTATATATATATAAACCAAGAAATATATAAACAAATTCAAATAAACATATATATTTAATCTATAATACATAATATATACACCAATCAGGCATAACATTATGACCATAATGTTGTGTTGGTCCCCCTTTTGCTGCCAAAACAGCCTTGACCTGTCGAGGCATGGACTACACTAGACCCCTGAAGGTGTGCTGTGGTATCTGGCACCAAGATGTTAGCAGCAGATCCTTCAAGTCCTGTAAGTTGCGAGGTTGGGCCTCCATGGATCGGACTTGTTTGTTCAGCACATCCCACAGATGCTCGATTGGATTGAGATCTGGGGAATTTGGCCAAGTCAACACCTCAAACTCGTTGTTGTGCTCCTCAAACCATTCCTGAACCATTTTTGCTTTGTGGCAGGGTGCATTATCCTGCTGAAAGAGGCCACAGCCACCAGGGAATACCGTTTCCATGAAAGGGTGTACATGGTCTGCAACAATGCTTAGGTAGGTGGTACATGTCAAAGTAACATCCACATGGATGGCAGGACCCAAGGTTTACCAGCAGAACATTGCCCAAAGCATCACACTGCCTTGACCGGCTTGCCTTCTTCCCATAGTGCATCCTGGTGTCATGTGTTCCCCAGGTAAGCGAAGCACACGTATCCGGCCATCCACGTGATGTAAAAGAAAATGTGATTCATCAGATCAGGTCACCTTCTTCCATTGCTCCGTGGTCCAGTTCTGATACTCATGTGCCCACTGTTTGCGCTTTCAGCAGAGGACAGGGGTCAGGGGTCAGCATGGGCACCCTGACTAGTCTGCGGCTATGCAGCCCCATACGCAACAAACTGCGATGCACTGTGTATTCTGAGACCTTTCTATCAGAATCAGCATTAACTTCTTGAGCAATTTGAGCTACAGTAGCTTGTCTGTTTGATCGAACCACACGGGCCAGCCTTCACTCCCCATATGCATCAATGAGCCTTGGCCGCCCATGACTCTGTTGCCGATTCACCACTGTTCCTTCCTTGGACCACTTTTGATAGATACTGACCACTGCAGACCAGGAACACCCCACAAGAGCTACAGTTTTGGAGATGCTCTGACCCAGTCGTCTAGCCATTACAATTTGGCCCTTGTCAAACTCGCTCAAATCCTTACGCTTGCCCATTTTTCCTGCTTCTAACACATCAACTTTGAGGACAAAATGTTCACTTGCTGCCTAATATATCCCACCCACTAACAGGTGCCGTGATGAAGAGATAATTAGTGTTATTCACTTCACCTGTCAGTGGTCATAATGTTATGCCTGATCGGTGTATACCACACACACACACACATACACATATATATATATATATATATATATATATATATATATATATATATATGGATGGATGCACAAAACCTAATGTTTCACAACTTAATGTAGATTAAAGGTGAATGGTGTAAAAATGGCATTAATCGACCACTGAAACACATTTATGAGAGAATCAATACATAATTTAAGTTTGATATGCACAGACACTGCTTATTACCGCTTCACGCTTGACTCTTCACACACCCTTCACTTCAAACAGAGTTCGCAGTCTGACCCACTCAAGAAAGTCTGGACAAGCGATTTCAAATGGGGCTCCCACTCCAAAACAACCACTTATGCATCATTTGGCCGTCAAAGCACTGGGCAATCTCCCTCTCTAACTGTGGGGATTAAAGGCAGCCTCTTAATTGCTTCCTTTGAGGGCAGGGAGGATTAGATCAGAGGCAATGGTGAGGTGATGAGGACCCCGGCGCCTAAACTGGGCCAAGACTACAGTTCTCCCAGGATTCCCCAGTGTAAATCACTGTGCACGAAGCAATCATTAGCATGAGACCCAAAAAGGACTTCTGGGAAAGGATTTCAAAGACTTATGAGGCATCAATGCTGTTGCAGAGCTATTTAAAGAGGCTAAACTTTAAGAGTTATGTGTTGAGTGACAGTTAGGGGAATCAGGTGTTGCACAGACCATCTACATAATTAAAATATTTTTTTACCAACACTTACATCAAGAAATGTGTCAAGAAATGGAGCCTAGTCACACAGGCTTTCCCTAAGATCGGCTAGTCTTTCCAACAACCCACTGAATAGATGATTATGAATATAAGTCATAAGTCTACTACAAGTTGCTCTTGACCCAATCAAGCTAAATGACAAATTAGTATTAATTAGTACAGTTTATTTCGGCTTATGACAGATGCAAAACCCCACATGTCCTGATCGTAGGTGCTGTAGTGAAATGAGTAGAAATTAATGTTTGTGTGTGTGGTTTAGGTCGGGGGTGGGCAAACAAGCTGTCTCTGCTGCTGCTGCAAGGCAGACAAGACAGTATAAAGCCACAACCCACTACGCACACACCATGTGCTTTGAAAGAGATACACAGGCATCAGATTTGACACAACAGCACCATTCAAAACCAGTTGAAAACAATCACATATTCAAAAAACAACCATTCTTTTAGTTGGCACAAGGAGAGTTTATAAAGCACCTAAAATGAACTAAGTGCACATACATGATATCTGACAACATCTGACTGAAAAAAATGCTTGCATTGTAATTTAAGGAAGTATTTCTATAAAAGAGCTCAGACATTCAGAACTGTAGCTACTGTGGCCAAGCATGGACACTTTAATAACTTTCTACATTAATTATAAATGGATTATTTACATAATGTAAAAAAAAAATTATGAGGACGGAAATAAATTGATCATATTTTTATATTTTTGAAATACTTAAATTATCATAATTTAAATAATTTCAACAAACAGGATTGAATCTTTTAGAGTGAACACAATAATACCACAAAACATAACAACATTCATCAAATCCATTACTAATACTTGCTAACATTTGTGGTGATGTTTTCTCACGAAACTTCCTGGAGGTTCATGGCTTTAACTAGTTAAAGGGATATTAGAAAAGACTAACATAAGAAAAACTTATTTGATTACTAATTAAAGCAATATTCCCAAGAAAACATCTTTGCTTGAAACATTTCATTTAGAGAAAAAAAGGAATATATTTTTTAACAAATTAAGTTAATAATGACAAATGTGGCAAACCAAAAGAGTTAACAACAAAAAAACTAAATAATTCCCTTCTTAAATTAATCAACAGTAATTAAATAATTATTTAAAATTAACCATTATGTTCACTGTCCTACACTGTGAAAAACTGTAAAAAATGTGAATTGTATCCAGTATATTGAAGCATGTATGATGGGGCCATTAAAATGTACTGCATAGAAACGACCCGTGTATATTAACTTGCATGTATTGTGGCTTTATGCGTGTATAATTAGGTGTGTGTCCTATCTTGGGCACTGAAATGAGGATAGTATGTGATGCCAATAGAGGATGTCAGTGTGTGACCTGGGAGGTTCTGCCCTCCCCTCTCGTCTCTGTCTTTCATCTGTCACTTCTCTCTTTCAACACTTTGATCTGTTGCTCTCTGTCAAACATCCCTCAGCCTTAAGATCTCATGCCTCCATGGAGCAATACCAAAGCGGCTTCAAAGTCAGACAGAGAGAGAGAACTATAGTGCTCAGTTTCTTTCATCGCCTTCCCCTAGCTGAGTAACTGTAAAATGCACAGCATAATTCAGACAGCACGGCTAACTATGGACACTGCAGGATTGTGTGATATACCAGAACAGAAAAGGTACAGCAGTAGCAGACAGTTTGGACAGTGAGACACAAAACATAAAAGTATATGTTTTTAAGACAAAAAATTGACTGTTTCACTCTGTAATTTATCTATAAATAAAATTCAGAAAGGATGTAAAGTCATTTGCACTCTATACAAAACTATATATGATATAATTTATTGTAATATATAATTATAAGTAAAATAATATATGTTAAATATAATATTATATAAAATTATAAAAGTTAAAAAAAATGAAATATATTTTATTGTCTACTTTCCCCTTAAAAAAAACGACCAAAAACAAAAGATTAATCTCAAATTATTGACTTTGAATTATTGAATCTGTTGACAGCCATAGCATCCCTGTGCAACTCTCCAAAACAGCTACATCAAATGTCTTCCAAAACCTCAGAGATGTCAGGGGGAAACCAGAGGAACCCCTCAAAGGGTAAATGACAGAATGAATCGCCTGACTCATCAATTCAGCTAAAGCATGGTAGCCAGAGAGGGAATTTTTCGGGCGGAATAACATGTCTTCAATTGTCTTGTCACAACACACCACATTAAAGATCAACACTGCTGTCACAAAGAAAAGCTTCTTGTAAAGTTAAGACACTTGCGTCAGTGTGTGTAGAAGTGCGTATTTTTCAAGTTTCATTTATTGCAAAGGAGTTTCAGTAACGGCATTTAAACGGCTGTCGACGGTAAAGAAAAATGAGAGTGTCACTTCCTGTTCAGAGGGATGGCTTCCGTTGTCGTCATTTCAGACATCCTTCTGAGTCAAGATGGAAAATGATACCAATTTAATTTCCCATTTGTGGTCACAAAAGCATTAGTTTAGACACATATTGAAAGTAAACTAAATCAAGGGGATTCCAACCTAACTTGAAAAAGCTTTCAAATCTGTGTCAAAGATGACACTTTGATGTACCTGGTTTCAATCGAATATTTCGGTTTCTATCCCCAAACAAGTTCTTTATGGAAGCACTTTGCTCAGTGACTTAAAGCTACATAATGTCCAATTTTGTGCATTTTTATTATGTGCATTTTTTTTATTCATTAATTATATTTTTATACAAAATTTGTTTCTATAATGGATACTAATACTTTTGAATATGGTATTTTGGCATTAGAGGTACAATATGTAATATTTTTGTATTCAAATATCCAAAAACCACTAGAACAATGTTAAATATTTTGTTGACTTGTGTACTTACATTATCCCAAATGTTTCCAAGAATGTTTAAATCCAGAGAAATAAGCAATTTTAACCAGGACACCGACCGGACCATGTCTGTGCGTCGCCTATCAATGACATCATACCTGCGTTACCCTCAATTTCCGGTTTTATTTTGTAGAAACCATGGAAACACCAAAGATGCTTTATTATGTTATGTGTTTTATGAGACAGGTAAGTAACTGTTTGGATACATTCATCGACAGAAAACGAATTATTGTTATACAGCTCAACACCGTTAGTCTTATTGTTTAAACCTCGTTTTATTTATTTACCGTGAGTATCTAATATGATAAAACAGTGCTGCGTTACCCCACATATGCATGACTGGAAGAAGTGGAAGCGGTCGTTTGCAGTATAATAAAAGCTCCGTGAAATCAAGGCATCATCAATCTACGCCTTTGTTTTGAATAAGCGACCTCTAGTGGTCAAAAATTATATAATGTGGCTTTAAAAAAATGCATCTTATTCACTCTTATTCCAGTTTAGTTACATGCTAAGTGTGTCTTCAGTATTTAAATGAAAGAGATTTTATTTTTTATGGTGGGTTTTTTTGTACAACGTAAAAAATTATATGATAAATTCCATTTTTCCATTACTTTTTAAAAAAGTTTTTAAGTTTAAGTAAATGTAAAATTTCAACAGTGAAAGTCAGTGAACTTCAGTGTTGTTTTGGACCCCATTGACTATCAATGAGTAGACAAAACAGTTCTTCAAAATATCTTCTTTTGTGTTCCACAGAAGAAATAAAGTGATACAGGTTTGAAATGACGTGTGTGAGTGATATTAGTGACAGAATTTTTGAGTGAACTATCACTTTAATATTCACATTTAGTGCATAGCCACACTAGAATAAGAGTTCAGACACTGAAATCCCACGTGCAAAAGTGTCGCAACTGTTTAGTGAATTCTCCCCTCAGTGCAAGTCCTTATATTCCTCATAGTGGTCACTGGCAGCTGTGCTGAGGTTGAGAAATGAAGCTGACACTCTCCTTCACACACAGCCTGGCAGAGCAAAGACAGGGTGGGTTAAGTCAATGGAGTTGTCTATCTGCACTGTAACAGCTGGGCCAGAGGTATTTCAGTGGAAAACATTTTATAGGGCTCGAGGACACCGTCGGTCTGTCACGCACAAATGTACTCACTCTTTATCTCCTGAAAGGTTCAAACAGATACCCTGCACTTCAGTCATTCCCTCCATCTATTCTCTGATATAAAGAATCGGTAACCCAAGACTCCCGGCGAGGTTGATCCCCTTAGAACCTTAAACACTTTCTCTCTTTCACTCACACACATACTGTACTCCAATTAGTAGAGGTTTAGTAGAGTCTGACCGGCAGACAGGGAGTCACAATCAGTGATATCATGTAAACGCCTTCCTTTCATCATAAAGCAGACTAAAATGTGTGTGCCTGCCTGACAAGTCAAGGACAAGAGCCACTCTTGCACGCACATCCAAATGCATTCATTAATACATACAGTGGGTCCAAAAATATGACATTTAAAATCCATTTAAACCTGGACAAGTTCAACATTATAAATAATATTATATATACAAATATACACAAATAATTTTTTAAAAATAATATACATTTTAATAAATGTTTACAACTTTAAAGATAAGGTTGAATTTGTTAGTAATTTAAATGCAACACTTTACAATAAGATTGAATTTGTTAACGTAAGTTAATCACATTGGTTAACATGAACTAACAATGAAAAATACTTCTAAAGCATTTAATAATCCAAGTTAATGTTAATTTCAATATTTACTAATAGATTATGTTTCAGTGCACTGGAAGGATTCCGCGATTAAGACAGCCCTTAAAGGGGTCCTATTATGCTCTTTTATGAAGTCTTGATTTTGTTTTTGGCATGTACTAGAATATGTTTTCTTGCTTGAATGTTCAAAAAACACATTATTTTTCACATATTTCACACATCTCCCCAGTCTGGGTCAAACACGAAGATTTCGATGAAGCTCCTCCTTGCGAAATGTGCTGTAATTGGTTAGCCGGCCCAGTGTTTTGTGATTAGCACCGCGCGTGTTCAGGAAATGTCTTCATAACTGCAAGCTCTACTCAAATGTAAATATTAATGATGGCATCAATTTCAAACCAATTCGAGCCTGATTCAGACTTTGACAATGTTACCGAACAAGAGGATCATGCAGAAAGTATTTCAAGCACGGACTTTGCATCCACGGATTTCACAGGACATTTCAGAGTGGTATGTTGTTTTTGTAATTTTCTTCCAATGGTGGAAAAATCCACCATTTAATCATATTTGTCAGAAAACTATGGTAATAAAAACAGTAATCAATCATAAAATCATGGATAATTTTCCTTAGGGGTGGTGAACAGTCTTACAAAAGCGAGAGCTTACAAAAGCTACAGTTAACATTACATCAATACTGTAATGTTAGTTAGCAGGCTAGCGGAGGCAAAGCTTTGCTCTTGTTTACATCATAGCAACTACATAAAACTGTTGTGATCCATAAACAACAGATTGTCCTGACAAAATGGGAACGCTACGTCTTTCAGAAGCTTTTGTGCATAGCCTTCATTGTACTGTCTGTCTCCGTAAAATGTGCAGCGCACAGAAAAACATTGAGGTTATAATGTTCAGGAACAGTGTTTAAAATAAATTTTAACCACTCTAAGTTCGTCAGCCTTAGGACAAACTTTTTCCGGGGTGGAAAAAACAGCGACAATCATCTCTGGAGCAGCTTAACCAGGCCCCGCCAACTTTTTTCCGTATCCTGCAGGCGAACATTATGAGTTCATAAGATCCAGAAAAAACGTGTTGTAGTCCAAACGAGCCATTCGTTGTAGTTCTTGAAAAGTGGATTCTGTTAATTATAATATCTCCCTTTGGAGTGGACTTTGAGTTTTGTAACCTTGCCGATCTTTTTTATGCTCAAACAGCAACATTAAAGTTGAAAAAGTGAAAAAGCATAATAGGACGCCTTTAAAATGACTGACTCCCTGATCAGTGCCCTTACTACTGAACCAGGGAGCTGAATGAGATGCATCCAAAGTAGCTGAAGCAACTTTTCTTTATTTAGGGATGTATGTGCATGCCATTGATGGTTCCTGTGAAAACCATCCCGACAGGTCTAAAATATAAACACTTATAATAGGCTTACCATTCTGAATCAGGGTAAGAAAAAAACATGTTTTGGAAGAAGGATTAATGATGTATTGACCCATTTAAATTTTGTTAATTAAAAAAAAAAAACAGTTTCATAGTGTACCTTTAACAAAGAGCATTGAATACTGTAAAAATGTATTGCTCATTGTTCATTAGTTAATGCATTAATCTTATTGTAAAGTGTTACCAATTTGACAAATTGAAAGTTACTCAGTATGTATTATGATTAACAAAAATCTATAGCATTAATTAATTTAATTTTACTTTAAATATATACTATTGTTCACTGTTCATTTATACAATTTGAAATGTGAAACATGTCTTTAAAGAAATTAACATGAACCTAGAATAATAAATGTTGTAAAGTTCATGATATATAATGCATTAACTTAAATTCAACCATATTGTTTCCTAAAGATGTCATAAAATCAAATAAAATCATTTTCACAGACACTCAGCGTTGTGTGAAAACAAACGTCTGGTAAATTGGGCCTCAGACAGTTCAGGTGGCCTCTATTAAATTTCCACTAAGCAGAAACGCGAAGAGTTCCAGATGGCAGAATGATGGTGACCTGTAACAGTGGTTTGAGATACAGTAATGCAGGAGGGGTTTATCAGGGAGTCACTGTTTAATCAGCCAGGAGCCATGTCTGGTTATCACCCGCACTCTTCAGGAGGCTATGTAAGGTCATGAGGAGTACATGCACACTTCTGATCGAATTGATGTTAACCATCAGGTGTAGTTTATTATGGAGGCATTGCCCAGCTATGCGTATTGATAGAAGACACCGTTCTGTCATATCATCTGACGCTAATATTTATTAGCTAGAACACAAAGTTACAATATTTTATTGGACCATTCTCAAAGGATAGAATCATATGAGGCCCAATTAAGCAACAAGTTCAAGTTCATTTTATTTATAAAGCACATCTAAAAACAGCCACAAGACTAACCAAAGTGCTGTACAAAAAACATCTAAATATAAACACTTAAAAGACAACAGATTTATTAAGGGGTTACAAGAAAGTCCAAAAATAAAATGTAATTCTGCTTGTCCAATCAAATTACTGCAGCTGAATTATCTGGTTCTTACACTGTTATCGTGATTCTTAAACAATATAATTTTATTTATTCACCAAAACAAATAGTTCTCACATCACATTCTCCGCTTGCTGAGTATTAATTTTGTACTCTCTGGATGTGCACTTTTCTGGATGCCCAGTGCCACTGACTGCGGTCTCAGGGGGTGGTCAGCGTATCTCACGTGGAGTGGAGCAGTAAGCGTGTTGTGAACAGTCAGCACTATGAGCTGTATTCTGCCCGGCTGCCCTACACATTGATCTGACAGATTGATTACCATAGAGCTGCAATGCTTCTGACTTTCATCTGTGACCTCCCTCTGTGTGCATATCTCTCTCTCTCTCTCGCCATATATTTGACATTTATCTATCCATCTTATATATTTATACATTCTTTGATTTATTCTCATGCTGTCTTTTGCACAGTTACAGTCACTTCATATTTAATTTCCCCTTTCTTAGCTTTCTTGGTTATTTCAGGGTTTTGGAAACTATGAAAAAATATAGATATAAACCATGGTAATGAATACATTTAACTAATAATAATTTTGTATTATCTTAGCTTAAGACTTTATCTCTCTTTTTTAAAAAATGCTAGATATTTTACAGATAGGACCCTTTAGTTTTTTAGCTGTGTAAAGACAAATGCTTTCAAAAGCTGACATGATATAATGGAGCTTTGATGAGTTATGTTACTGAATATTGACATATTCCAACTCCAAGGATTTCTCCCTTCAGACAGAGAGGCTGCATGTCAGACTCTTTTCACAAGAGTGCTCTCTCTCTCTCTCTCTCTCTCTCTCTCTCTCTCTCTCTCTCTCTCTCTCTCTCTCTCTCTCAGGAAGCGCTGCTCAGAAAGCAGGCAGAGGACTGGGCTAACAGTTATTTACTGTAAATAGCAGGTCTTTCACCGAAATACCTAAAGAATCAGTAAAGTGTGAAAAGAATGTTCTGTGGGGTTGGAACACTTTGATGTTTCTTCATAAGATCCACAAGATTCAACCACAAGCGAGCAGGTTTTGTTTCGTGTCAGGAAATCGCAACCTTTGGTTGTCAGTCCTAATGTGTAACAATATCTTTGCTTTGAGTACAGTGAGATCACCAGTGAAAATATTTCACTATAAAAATTATTATTAAATAAAATTATAATATCAGCATAACAACCTGCGAGAAAAGTTGTCTCATTGTATGGTTTTTTTTATCTCTTATGCTTCATTGACAGTAGCACTCAAGCTGCACAAACTCCACAAGTTAAAAATCTGATGATCATGTTCTCATGATTTGAGAAGGATCCAAAGAGCGTCTTGTGTCATCTGACCATCTAAGAGAGCTCACGGGACCAATGTCACCAATGTCAATTTTTTTATTAGTTATAGAAATGCAGAACTAAATCTAAAATATTTCTTATTTTACATTACATTTCTTAGTTTAAAATGTACCAAATTACTAAAAAGGTGTGTATTTCCAGGATTAAATTAGATTTTGGACTCCTACTGTATATTTGATGTTACAGTGTATAACAGTATTATTATAACGTAACTTACAACACCAATTATTACGGACAAACCTATAGAGTACAAGACATATTTTAAATATTTTAAAAAACAACTATAAAATGTTATAACCAGCATGTGCTGCTTTGCTTAACAGGCTGCTAGCCCTTTAAGAAGATAAGCACGCTGAACACCTCCCCCTGTTGGAGGCCGACATCGCTGTGAACTTGACCTGAGCTGACCCTCTTTCTCCCACCCCTCCCAAATTTCCGCTGCCAGAGCACTGGAGCACATTCCAGCTCCTCTGTGTTTACTGAACATGTGTGTGTGTGTGTGTGCACGTGTGTGTTAGCTGCATCTTCCTGCTTGGCTGACTAACGGTGCATTCTCACATGTAAAAACAAATGGATAGAGTCTATGGGTTTTAGTGCCTCTTTGTTCACCGAACACGAACGGCAGGACACCAGGGCCTGGAGACTGAGCTTCGGCTTGATATCTGGCACAGATGACTCCAGTGCCACCAAACCAACCGTGTGTTCTGGTTCGCTCAAACCACCATTCTGTTTGTTTTGACAAGTGTAATATTTATTGTCTCAGCAAAAGCTACCAGAGCTTGAGAGTTATAAAAAAAGATCAGAGGAGGACTGGGGCACAAGCCAGGTCATGTGACCCTGCTGGAAACCAATACAGCCCGAAACTGAGAGCTAGATAAATCGTATATATCTCTAATGAGACTGGTAGCCTAATCTTTCAAAAATGTAATTAATTTGATCATCTTTCGAGGGAGTTGTTTCACCCCGAGAGACTTGCGGTTAAAGCGTTTGCGAAGCGAATAGTCTGTTGAATGAGAGAAGGAGGGCAGTAAGAGTAATGGCCACTGTTTCTTGATCTGGCCGCCATGCGGGACCCCTGCCCCACCCTGCTCTTCGCTCCATTACCAAAGATACCGAAACAGAGCTGAAAGTTTCAGCACACACACACTAATACACACAGCTGCTGCTGCAGAAACACTGCCGGCCCTGTTCAACTTCACCAAGATGAATGGAATTTGAGCATGCCTTGCAAGTGAAAGATGGCCCTGTGCCTTTAAGCGCAAATGCTGACTGTGTGCCTCTTTCACTCTCGCCTTTCTCTTAGCCACTCCCCATTTTCCTTCCCTTTTCCTCCCTTTCCTACTCTCTGTGGTGCTGCCGTTAGTAGAAGTGAGGGCGAACGAACACAGCTCCTTATCGGACTGTTTACAACAAGGAGTTTGTAGGCTATTAGGCAGGTCAGGTGACATGCAGGCTGCCTGTCTGACCCAGACAACTGAGGGTGAAGGTCGCCTGAGGGGTGGAGAGAAAAAAGGGGCGGAGAAGAGAAAGAACGAGAGAGTAAGGGAGTGAAAGATAGAGAAAAAGGCATGCTGCAGCTGTAGATTTTCAAATGCTTGGCAAGCATTTCTTTCCTTCTGCACTCATGCTGACGTGATATTGTTTTATACAGATGAATAAATTAATAAAAGTTTAGTTTTCTAATTTTATGTGTCGCCAAACAACAAACAGACTGGAACAGAATGTGTGTGAGTGGAATGGTGCGACATCAATTTAATACATACACTGCCGTTCAAAATGTAATACTTTTAAAAGAAATGTATATTTAGCATCAAAAGATTTTATTTCAAATAAATGCTGTTCTTTTGAACTTTGAACTTTGAAGAATACTGAAAAAAAACCACTGAAATAAATGTATATGGTGCAATGGTATTAAGCAGAACAACTGATTTCAACATTAATAAAAAGTTACTTGAGGACCTAATCAGCTTATTACAAGGATTTCTGAAGGATCATGTGACACTGAAGACTGGAGTAATGGCTGCAGAAAATTCAGCTTTGCATCACAGGAATAAATTACATTTTGAAATATATTATAATAGGAACATTCATTTTAAATTGTAATGATATTTCACAATATTACGGTTTTACTGCATTTTTGATCTAATAAATGCAGCCTTGGTTAGACTTCTTTCAAAAAACTTTTGAACGATTCTGTACTCTGGTCTGCATCACTGCAAACACAAGTGAAGTGATACAAACTGTAAAAAGTTCCAGTGTTATTGGACTGTTTATCACTTTTGGTGCACTGCTCGACCAATCAAATTCGAGGACCGGAACTAACTGCTGTATAAAGAGTTTTGAGAGTCAATCAATTCCATTTACATGTCTGACTGGTATGCATATATTTAAGGTGCACAAACACAAGACTCTTCTGTATATGAAGATGAGATGTAGAGTACCATGAAAAAGAGAATAAACACAATTCCAACATCATTGAGACCTGGTCATTCAATAAAAGGTTTGAAACACAATCAAGTACAGGGAATTTGAAGAGATGGTATCGCAGTATTCACACATACTCAGAACGCTGAGTCACTCTAACTGCTGCCGCACTGAACACACACACACACACACATACTTCATCAACCTCTCACATTGACCACTCAACTTAACTTACATGCATTGCACATCCTCAACACACACACCATGCCGTCACAGAGACTGAGCATCTTATGCTTCTACAGAATTATATCTGAACTACTGTGAACAAGTGAACAGAGTTATATTTATAGTTAACTATATAGGGTCTATAGAAATCATCTGTGGCGTGCTGTTAATTACCACAGAAAATAATGTTGACTCATACTTTACTCATTCTGGTTTTAAAAAAACGAACGGAAAATGCATTTACAGTTATACAATAGAAGCTTACGGAGAGCAGAAATGTGACGTTTGTCGTTGAGTTTAAGAAATTTGCATTCAAAAATGTTTGTTGTTAGAATGTTTGTTTGTTAGACTGCCTGAATCATCTTTCTGAGGTCTGACTAGTTTTTGTAGGTGGATGAACTTCTGGTTACGGCTTATCAGTTTGAGTCCTGAGGCTGGAGTTTGTTTTATGGACAATTACATCATATTCTTTTCATTTTGTTTACTAGCATCCTCGAGCAGTTTACATTCAATTTATTAAAGTTATTATTAAATTTATACATTTATTAAAGTTTGAAACAATGTGAAATGCTTAACTAAGTATATTACAGTAAATGCTTTATAAGTTCATTTTTACAAACTATTTTCTATTAAAAACAACAATTAAATTGAATATATAATATATGTACATTGAATATATAAATATATGCACTACCATTCAAAAGTTTGGGGTTGGTAAGATTTTAGCTTGAAAGAGATCTCTTATGCTGAATTTCTCTTATGCTCAAGGCTGCATTTATTTGATAAAAATACAGTAAAACAATATTTTGAAATATTACAATTTAAAATAACTGTTTTCTCTTTGAATACATTCTAAAAAAGTAATTTATTTCTTTGATGGCAAAGCTGAATTTTCAGCATCATTACTCCAGTCTTCATTGTCACATGATCCTTCAGAAATCATTTTAATATGCTGCTTTTGTGCTCAAGAAACATTTATTATTATTAATGTTGAAAACAGTTGTGCTGCTTAATATTTCTGTGGAAACCATGATATAGTTTTTAAGGATTATTTGATGAATAAAAATATCAAAATAACAGCATTTATCTATTTTTCTTCAAATATTATAAATGTCTTTACTGTCACCTTTGATCAATTTAATTGAGAGTCCTTGCTGAATAAAATTATTAATTTCTTTCAAAAAAAAAAAAATGTCTTACTAACCCCAAAGTTTTAAAAGACAGTGTATATAAAAATATGTAAATCATGTGTTTATTTGAAGTTTATCTCTACTTTTGTATCCTTTGAATACCTGCAAAATGATTATGGTGTCAAAATTTAGCAGAGCCAAGCTTGTAAAGTCAAAGGTTACAGTTGATGAATACAGCCAACAGCCTTCATAGAAGCTCCATTTAAACAAAAAACATTTAGTAACTTGAAACACATCTACCTGCCTGTCAGAGCAGACCCACTTATTTTAAATGATTCACAGTGTTTGGCTCTGCTTATGTTTTAAACTCCCTTTCTTCCTGTCTCTCTGATTAAAACCAACTACACGTCGGTGATTCTGACAGCACAGCTCTGGTTTTAAAAAGTCGACTAGTGCTGTGGCTCACAGTGTATTCTGAGGCCTGCAAGCCAAAGCTGCACTCAAATTTTGACGCTCCTGGTACCAAGCGGCACAGGATGATGAGTCAACAGCTTTCTCAGAAGAACGAGCCAGAGCATCTTTCGTGATTTACGCCACATGCCAAACTGCCACTTCACAAGCTTAGGTTTCTCTGTACCTTTGCACAACACGACTTCCCAGTACTGCCATCACGGATCAGCGGAAGTGTAGTTCTGAGAACCATCCTCTCCCTCGGTACTGAATGGGCGAGGATTTGTTCACATGCGCAAAAAACTACGCGAAACCAATGTTAGCGTAGCAGGTGTGCAAACTCACCTCTCTCCTGCACAAAGTAGGCGAGGTAGAGGTCCAGCTCTTTGACGGACACGCTGATGTGATGGGGCTGGACGCAGAGAATGGGATTGGAGCACTGACCACCTTTGACCAGCCGCTCCCCATCCGTGCTCTCCAGCGGGATGCCCTTGAACAGAATCACCATCACCAGATCCAGACGCCAGACCTTATCCGCCTGACGCAGGCAATCTATGCGCCTCATCTTACCCTTCTGGTCTGGGTTTGAGAGGACGCAACACGGAGGCTTTTTCCCTGTGATGGACAGCACAAAGTCCTCCCGACACTCCGGTCGGATGTCCTTGCGGAGCTTTGCGAGGAGGCGCGACGCCCACTTCTGTTTGACCTCTGGCTTCTCGCCCAAGAGCTCATCCTTGACGGCGCGCTCTTCATCCTTGGTCATCCGCTTCTCGTGCTTTTTGAAATATTTGCGCTTGCGGGCCTGCAGGTTGAACCAGGTGTAGGCGAAGGCACGCACGTGCGGCAGCAGCGCCTCGATGAACGGATGGAATTCATCCTGGAAAAGAAGAGCAAAAGACGAGTTATTGATTGTGTTTACTGACAAGCAAAAGCCACATCTGCAGTTCAATTCATGTACAAAGAGGAAATGAATCATCTTGGCTCTTTTCTGTATTGACGCATTTATTGAAATACGTTTTTTCCCATTCGCTGTTGTTTACCAAAACAGAAAACGTAAATTCCAGATGTCATTTTTTTTCTTAAAAAAAGTCTCAATGATATTCAACAGATTTAACAGTTAATTGTGTAAGGTTTTCTATCACACCCACAGTCCTCCATTGTTTCCATCTTTTGCCGAAGCCCCATGTGCAGTCATCATTTATCCAATTATGTTTTGTTGACTATTTTCACTTTCAGTGGTAAGTTTTCAACAACAACAACACACACAGATGTACCTCCCAGGCACGTTGCAAACCACAGTCTCTTAACCGTTTAGCGCGGCATTCATTTGGTCTGACTAATTACTTCCATATTTGACCATTTCTAAAACCCTAAACTAGCACCAGACCGTGCTATAAATGTTACTAAAACCCCAACTGAACATTAAACATGCGCATCTATCAATTATCATTAACAAGACTCGAAGCTCTGTGCGCACCACCGTGGCCATTTGTGCATGTGTGTGCATAAAACAGTCATAATGAGAGCGCTGCTTTACAGTTCTGTGATAATCATCAGCCAAAAAAATCCCCACATGCGAATGAAGCTGTTCAATAGGAGGGTTTTGCGCTTATGGCAAAGTAATGAAACTCAGACTTGAGCTGAATGATGTCAGCTGTGGCATCAATATAGCATGACATAGTTACCAGCGTGTCACTTTTGCTTAGGCACAATGCAACCACAAAGAGAGAGAGAGAGAAAAATGGCCAAGAGCTGCTTGGCCGCAGTAATTCAAACAGAGAGAAATAAAGAAAAAAAGTAAGAGAAAACACAGCACTCCTCGGTCTAGTTGTGCTGCGAGCTCTGAGCAGGTTTTAAAGGAACATAATGAGACGTGACTTCGGCACGCTGTGGATCTCATGCGATAAGCCAGTTCTACAGCTTACGGCAGCAAAGGCTCTTACACTCCTACAGCTGCTCCACAGAAACCATCTCCTGAAACACCAGAACATTTACTGTCTTCTAACCTAAAACACCCCTCTCCTTAAACACCGTCCTCAAAACACCACCCTCAAGACCCCAACTGGCGGGCCAAGAGCCAAAAATGAGCCTTAGGTATGTTCTGAAAAAAAACAAAAAAAACAATGCTGAATACAAATAATAAATGCATCTAGTTGTAAAATCATGCGTTTAGCATTTTTTAAAAATAGTACAGTTGGACACAAATCAAATCATGAAAACTATGAACAACTCAAGATAAAAGAAAATACAACCCAGACTGTTAATACACTATACTTTTTTTTTTTTAACGTAATTCTGTTAGGATTTTAGAGAAATTTATGTTTATTACATCAACCAATGCATGTTGATATTAAAGAAAAGAAAAGGAAAAACAGCCCCAAATATTTTTTGAATCTAAATAACAAATGATGATTTGAGCAGAATATAGTTGCTCTAGTGCAACATTTTGAAAGGACCCAATTTGCATTTGCACTATTCATGGAGAACACAAAAACGGACTGCCCTGTCCTTGTGCTGTTTTACAACTGCGTTGAAAAGATTATAAAACGTCTTTTAAGAGTGTTCTCACTGAGATGGGCTGAAAGAGAAAATCAGATTTAACATTTTTAAACCCAATAGCAACAGCAGGGCACAATGTTTATATTTCCGGCTATTTCAATTTTTGTACCGGGAGAAGCAAAAAGCAAACAGAGTGCAATAATTGGGAGGTTGAGAGGCCTGTAGACTCACTGTACACACTCACATCTGTAATCAGTCAACTCAGACGGAACTGATACAGTTACTGAGTAAACTTTCCAAAGATTTACAAAGAAAGAAAGAATATGGGAAATTAAGGCTGATAAAAAAACAGAGAAGCAAAGCTGCACAAACAGACACAAGATATGATGTCCAAAAAACTGCTAAACCCTCCTCAGGTTCAACTGCATGTGTTTAGAGAAACGGTAAAGTCGTTTTATTTAGCTGTGTTAATGTCCAAAATAGTTTGACCCAAAATAGTTTTCCAAACTAAATTTGGATCCATTGAACAAATATTCAAACGAACATTCTGGCTTGAGAACTTTTGAAGTCTGAACACATTTTGCACCCAGTGACAGCGAAAATTTCCAGGAAGGAAACGGCAGGAGGAAATAGTGATTTCAGGAATAGAGGGGGATTAAAGATGGGCCATTCCCTGCAAACGTGTGTGGATGTATTTTCTTCTCTTTAGAGCTCCTTTCATTGCTCTAGCTCCAGCACCAACCACTCCAGCAAAAATAAACATTTGTTGGGCATTTTCTCCTTTCTACAGCCTTGGAAAAAGCTCAGAGGCAGGTCAGATGAGGCCCAAACCAGGCTACGGCACACACAGAACTGGGAAACTGTGTAATTTGTGCATCACTAGTGTTGCCAAACAGATATGCAAACAGGTTTCCTGAATACGACCAAAATTATAAATCACAGTACAATTCAGTATATCATAGTTACGAACAATTCAGCAATAAAATAAAATAACTGAAGAAATAATGAATTCATTAATAAATAAATGTGTGTATACAATGGTCTATCTGAATACTTGATTCTGATGCTTGAGAAGGCATTTATTAACCCACTGGAGTCATATGGATTACATTTATGATGGATGGATACATTATTCAATGCCATTACAAAGCTGGGAAGAGCCAGGATATTATTTAATATAACTCTGATTGTGTAGAAGAAAGTCATATACATCTAGGATGGTTTGAGAGTGAGTAAATATGGAATAATTCAAATTTTTGGGTCAACTATTCCAACTATTCCTTTAAACTAATAACCATCATTTTTACCCTTCCGGTCAAATATTGCGCTCCAAACATCAATAACAGCTTTAAATTGTACTGGCAAATACTGGCAAATTACTATGGTATAAGTGGATTATCCCAACATAATATATATTAATTAAAAAGAAAAATATATATTAAACATTAAATAAACATGTGGTAATGAATAATTTTGGATAATCAGGTGAGTTAAATAATACATGAAAGAAGACTTGTTGAAGCAAATGAAAAGATGTGGTTACTCCTAAATGATTAAAAGATCTGGCATCAGTGCAAAAACAGCATCACATTATGTAACACTTAAATTAAAAACAAAACACTGAATACAATTTAATTCTGATTAGAGGAGTCACATTTAAAGCTGCTGTAAAAGTGATATTATATAAACACCTGTCACAATACATCAGCTGAATTTTGTATTAATGCGTCAAGTTATAAATGATTAGCTATATAAAAATATTAAAAAAATTAAATATTAGGTTTCAAATAACCAGCTACAACGCACAAAAACCTCTTAATAACAAGTTGTTCCTCATCTTGACTATTTTGTTCCTCTAGTAATTTTGTATTACTTTCTGCGTTGCTAACTATGGAGGACCAAATTACTCTAACGTGTACATAAATTAACGGTCCTGCCCATTAATACATCTGCAATATATACGCTAGAGCAAAATTTCTACCAGCAGACACACATCACACAATATATATACCATCATACAGTCAAGATCTTGATAAGAATAAATGGGAAATGATGAGGAGAAACAACATGAGCACGTGTGTCAATATGTGTCAGAGCATGCAAGGCCACATCTCCGGCCTGGAAATATATATTTTAAACTCTCCGCTTTACTGCTACATTATTTACAACACCAACATGAAGACTTTTAGTGGAGAACTGAAAAGCATATTGCATTTCTCTCTTTCCTTCTTTCCCTCTCCTGCCTACTCTGTCTTTTTCCATATTAGGCCTGGACGCGCTCCAACGGAATGCTCTGTTTTTACTACAATCAGTCTGAGAAGAGCGCTCTGACTGCATTTCGTGTGCACATTAAGGATGAGAATGTTATTGATAAACATGGCTGATGAATGGCTTCATTATGGCAGATGAACTGAGAATCTTTGATCTGACGGAGGCTGATGGCAGGGCGGCTGTGATAGCATGAGGGAAACGGTGACCACTGGAGTGTCCTAAAAAAGCCAGGCCTACCAACTCAGCCGCTCTCGCTCTGTCAGCCGCACACACACACACACACACACACACACACACAGCTGTATTTATGCAGTAATTGAATCATTTTGTTATTGCGGAGCTCAGGGAAATGTGTTTTTATTCCTGTCCGTTGCTTGGATACCATCTTTATTATGTCTTAAACAGAGAATGTGATTTTTTTTTCTTGTGCGCAAATCTTTTTCCAAGTAGAGACAGAGAGAGAGAGCGGGAATGAGGGAGGGAGTGGAGAAGTCCAAATGATGACAAAATTGGGGTGTTGCGGTCACACACACCCACACAAAGTGTTGCTATGGTCACTCCGCGTGTCACAAGCATGTGTCCCGGGCTGAGCTTTTCCCAGACAGTTTTCCTGAAATTACGCGGTCAGGAGAATTGAAGATTGACTATGATCCTGAAGAATTAGAAGATTTTCCAAGACACATCATTAGCAATAAAAATAACTGCCGGCTTTTAAAACTACTATTTTAGTAAAACCATATGTAGTAATCAATGAAATAACTGCTGTTCTCATACTTTGCTACGATTCACCTTTCACCTCGTGCAGAGAGCAGTGTGCCAAGGGAAAGAAAATGCCAGTAAGCCTTGAATTTTTGTAACACTGCAATTTACCCAGAATGCCCTCTGAGCATTAACAGCAGACATTCTCCCCCCACCCTTCCTGCACTGTTGCACTGCTGTTGCCAAAAGCACTTTCTACTGACTGGCTGAGAAGTGGATCGTCTAGGATCTGGGTAATGGATTCAACTTACTTTCAGAGACATAACAAAACAGGGAAGAGTAGGCATGCTTCCTTTTGGGACACATTTCGAATGAGATATTCTGGGTATTTCATGGTCCTGCATCCTTTCTATACAGCAAGTTTTACAGCAATAAAATATGCACTAAAATATCAATTATATTTACCTGAATAAACCTGAATGACCTGAATAAATGGGAAATTGACACTTTTTTTTTATTTTATCAAAATGTATATAAATGTATAAGAGAAAGTGTAATTTTAGGTGCTATACATGGTCAGCATTTATTTTAAAGGAACAGTTCACCACAAAATTAAAATGTTGTCATCATTTACTCACCCTCATATCTTTCGAAATAAGTATAACTTTCTTCCGAGTAACACAAAAGGTGATATTTAGCAGAATGTCCAAGCTGCTCTTTTGATGAAAGTGTTAAACAATGGATGTCAAGCAATATTTACATTAAACATGGAATATAATCCATTGAATATTAATGCTCCTTGTGCTCCACAGAAAAAAAATCATAGGTTAAATGTTTAATATAAATTCTTCTGAAAGAAGAAATAAAAACAAAGCACTGTGTACTTTAAAGAATTAGCCATTTAACCATGACAACAAGTTGTATCTCTATAGTCCTTTGTGTGTCTTCCTTTCTAAACACTGTTGGATACATCTGAGAACTTATCAAAGACACAGAACACTGCAGTAGGTTATTCCTCTGTGCCCAGTGGGCTGATGGGAGATGAGGTTCTGAATGCTGAGTGGATCAAAGTGGATGTTCTGTGACTCACACTGCCTCTTTCTTTTCCTCCCTCTCTTTCTCTCTTCTGCACAATCGCTGAGTCAGCCCTCAGCCATGCAGCATCATAATGGAGGGAGGGGGATGCTGGGTAACCAACCTCTCTCAGGAGGAAAGGCAGTGTGTGGACTATGTGCTGCATTGTTATTTGGGTTACTCTGTTTGCTCTTTCTATTTAATGTGACATTTTTATTTGTAATAGGACTGTTCATTTAGAGCAATTGATTAAAAATGTGACATGCTAAAACTAGCAACATACGGTGCAGTGGCCAAAGATGCCAGCCTGAATGTGAACAAAAAAAGCTAGTGCAAATGAAATGCATGAGCACGTCCTGTATGAACGACCAATGAGTCTTAGACACACAGTTTTAACTCGATTCATCTTATGTCTGTCATACAGTATACAGTCCACAGCAATTCAGTCAATTATATGGAAATAAATTGGCTTCTAAAGTTAATCAATCAGCATATCATTTAATTAATTTGAACTTAAGTGAACAGCAAAAAAGTTATTAAAATGTTGACCAGATATGGTATCTAAAAATATACACTTTCCTTACATTGAGATAAAACTTAATCTAAAATCTAATTAAATTACAATACATAAATAAATACCTCCCCTTTAATCAGTTGCATTCATGAGGAGAAAATAACTAAAACAAAGGATCTTATGATAATATGGGGCTAAAAGATCATAGAAAATTTCATTTCATAAACACAAAGGACAACGGGAAAAACAAAAATGTATCTCTTCTGAAGCATACTCCAAAAGACGCATGTGACTTCCTATCATAGGATGAAGTCACAGGGTTCATGTTCCCATGACAGCTAAAGCACCTGTTTCATTAGCATCTGAAATGCCATGGATAGAACAAGGAGAGGGTTTGTTTACTTAAGATTTTAAACAAAGACGGACCAGCATAATTATGCATGATTCAATCTATGCAACAATTAGTGTCTCACAACCACTAGATCTTCAAGTCTTTGTTCCTCATGTGTCTGGTAGAACTGAGGGCAGTGGGGGAAGGAACAAATGCGAGCCTTCAATTAAAAACAATTTAAAACATGGGAAAATGTCATCTCTTTTAGTAAAAGTGCCAAAGAGTTAATCGCTAGGCCTTCCCTATCCAGAAAGCAACCTGACTAACTTCAAACATCTTCCAGTACCCTGATTTTGGCAGAGATTGGGGCTCACGAAACACGAAAGTATAATTGTGCATGCAAAGAATTCAGTCGTATGGTATTTTCCACTCAGCAGTTGCTTGGTTCGTTTGCAGAAGGGGTTGCCAGTTGTGAAAATGTCCCCAAGTTTCCTGGTTTCTAAATGACTGAGGACAAGATCACTGTGAACAAAGAAATGAAGCTCTGAGAGGTGTCAGGCACTTTACCCACACACACACACACAAACTACAACCTTTCTGCGCAAAAGGTCAACTATTATTTTCCCTGAAATTATCAAGCAATATTTCTTTTTTATTTCAGAGAGAAATCTCTCTTTATTTTTCCTTTTTGGGCCTTATTCATGACACATGAGCTGAATCAATTTCTATGCAGGCTAAATCAATCACAAAACCATTCTCATGTTAATTGCTGCATTCAATTTACGTAAGAATGATTTTACGAATTATTTACACAGTTCTGCTTGTGTTTCATGCATGAGGCCCAATGCAGGTTCCACCTCTTCTTCTCTGATTAAAGTCAACATAAAATCGAAACTGATGCTGTGTACATTTTAAATGAACGTTCCTGATCTTATTGTGAACGATTCATCTGTGCATTTCATAGAAAGGGGAGAAAAAGGTTTGCAATTAATCTTTCGTCTTGCTCATCCTACAAAATGACTTCCATTTTCCACTGACATTACTTAGACAGTGTGGGGTACTAGATAATGTTGACCAATACACAAATAGCTATTTAGAGACTGCTATGTTCTGGTACATAACATCCAATCAATTCCCACTGAATAAAATCAAGCCCTGCTCTACATTTCTTCTCACCGAATATCCTCTTTCAGTTGGAAATACATGTCACATTATGGAAGTACAATAGGTTGGGAATGACAATTAACACTGACTAAGAAAAACACAGAAGTTTTGCTTGTTGAACCTCTACTTGTATGGTTTATTTTCTTGTTTCAACTTTTCTGGGGGATAAATATCCTCCCATTTTCACATGTAATCTATTGCTTAGCAGAGAACCACATGGGTATAGCATTTCCTATTTTAAAATATGACAAGAAACTCCATTTGCAATGCTTTTAGTTTCTGTAATGAGACAGGCTTATTTCCAAGTGAAAATAAACTAGGATGAGACTTGATTTTATCCATTGGATTTGACTAAACCACAAAAAGGGGCCTATGATTATTAGTTAATATGTTTCACCATTCACGCAGCCTTGATTATGCCATCTGTAAAAGTCATTTCAGAAGCAGAGAAAAATTATCATGAAGATAAAAACAAAAAAAAATTCTTCAGAATAACATGAAGTGATGAATTATGCACAATAAGACACAGTGAACAGGGTAAATTTGATTGATGACTTGTTCATCAATCACTACTGTTGAAACGTTGTTGTTAAATACCCTCTTCAAACAAATATGCCAGCGGTTATTAATAATCTACTTTGTCTTCCTGTCCACTGTATAGTCTGGTGAATACAGCTCATTCCCTCGCTCCACCCATTCACACTTTTAGAGGAAGGGACAGCTGCAGCTTCGTCGTCTTAGCATACATGCTGACCACAGAACCACAAATACAAACAGCCCAGTGACTCCAAGCCCAAACACTCCCTAACAAACACATAGGCCGCGGTCTGTTCTTATGCTGTTTGATCATTAGGGACTGCTAGAAAAGCCTGGGACATAACCGTGCTCCTGGGAAACAGCTGTGCCTTTCCAGAATTGATTTGCACAATGAATCACGAAGTCATACAAAGCTCTCGTCTGAGTGCCAATCAATGCAACTTGTAGTCCGCCATAGGGCTGCACAATATCATTTTAGCATTAACTGCGCATCCACGATGGTCACGTCAAGTATATGGATCGTAATTGATCTGTACGGACCAGGCACCACGGTTCGAAGATTAATTGCAAAGTTTAACCATCATAGAGCGATCATTTGCATGTGTTTTATGTCCTGTCAGTTTAAACATTCAAGCGATTTTTAAACCATTCGAGACGAATTCTGTTAAAATTGATAAAGAAAATAGATGTGTTTCATATCATATTGGATCTGTGTATTCACTCAAAGTGATAGCAGCTTAATATTCCTGTTGCTGTCTGTGTCATTATTGTTAACAAACAACAAAATACAAAGAGAAAATCTCAATATTTTGTAGCTTTAAAAAAGATTCATTATATTTAATTTATACAGTGAAGACTATGTAGTGTTACATTTGATTATTAAATTTCCGTATCTGAATACTGTTAGACTTACTGTCTAAAAAAAAAAAAACACTGTTTATTTAATTTGTATCTTTGTTCTATTGTATTTATCAATAATTTGTTTATTTTCTATGCAGATTTACTCCCCTATAAAATCACCCCAATCACTCTAGAATTATTAATTCCTTCTAATTCTTTCTTTATAAGTCACTCCCCCTTTTCTGATCTGTTGTCCAGTATTATTTTGAACTGCTGCTGGTTATTACCAATATGTCAATATGAAATGTCAATATTAAGTCAATATGAAATGGCGTTTACCACCCATTTGAATTCTGTAAATATATTTTAAAATGTAGGGCATGTTTTAGTTTCATCCATCAGGAATTTTTGAGGAAACAATTTCATCCTAAAGACCATCTCATTGTATTCCAATGGCTTCAAAACTATTGCTATTTGCTATTATTGGTGCAATCAAATTTTAATTTTTAAGTGTTTAAATGCTTGTGTGTTTAGAAATGTTAAACATATATACATATATACATATATATATATATATATATATACACACACACTCACCTAAAGGATTATTAGGAACACCTGTTCAATTTCTCATTAATGCAATTATCTAATCAACCAATCACATGGCAGTTGCTTCAATGCATTTAGGGGTGTGGTCCTGGTCAAGACAATCTCCTGAACTCCAAACTGAATGTCAGAATGGGAAAGAAAGGTGATTTAAGCAATTTTGAGCGTGGCATGGTTGTTGGTGCCAGACGGGCCGGTCTGAGTATTTCACAATCTGCTCAGTTACTGGGATTTTCACGCACAACCATTTCTAGAGTTTACAAAGAATGGTGTGAAAAGGGAAAAACATCCAGTATGCGGCAGTCCTGTGGGCGAAAATGCCTTGTTGATGCTAGAGGTCAGAGGAGAATGGGCCGACTGATTCAAGCTGATAGAAGAGCAACTTTGACTGAAATAACCACTCGATACAACCGAGGTATGCAGCAAAGCATTTGTGAAGCCACAACACGCACAACCTTGAGGCGGATGGGCTACAACAGCAGAAGACCCCACCGGGTACCACTCATCTCCACTACAAATAGGAAAAAGAGGCTACAATTTGCACGAGCTCACCAAAATTGGACAGTTGAAGACTGGAAAAATGTTGCCTGGTCTGATGAGTCTCGATTTCTGTTGAGACATTCAGATGGTAGAGTCAGAATTTGGCGTAAACAGAATGAGAACATGGATCCATCATGCCTTGTTACCACTGTGCAGGCTGGTGGTGGTGGTGTAATGGTGTGGGGGATGTTTTCTTGGCACACTTTAGGCCCCTTAGTGCCAATTGGGCATCGTTTAAATGCCACGGCCTACCTGAGCATTGTTTCTGACCATGTCCATCCCTTTATGACCACCATGTACCCATCCTCTGATGGCTACTTCCAGCAGGATAATGCACCATGTCACAAAGCTCGAATCATTTCAAATTGGTTTCTTGAACATGACAATGAGTTCACTGTACTAAAATGGCCCCCACAGTCACCAGTTCTCAACCCAATAGAGCATCTTTGGGATGTGGTGGAACGGGAGCTTCGTGCCCTGGATGTGCATCCCACAAATCTTCATCAACTTCAAGATGCTATCCTATCATTATGGGCCAACATTTCTAAAGAATGCTTTCAGCACCTTGTTGAATCAATGCCACGTAGAATTAAGGCAGTTCTGAAGGCGAAAGGGGGTCAAACACAGTATTAGTATGGTGTTCCTAATAATCCTTTAGGTGAGTGTATATATATAACAACTCAATAAAATACGATGGCAATTTATCAGACAACTAAACTGTATTCATTTTAAAACAGACTGTGTAAACCGTGTTAAACTGTGTTGACCTGACATCAGCTGAAAAGGAAAATGGTTTCATTTATTATATTTTTAAGAAAAATTACCAAAGTAAACATATTTTTCATAGGAATCACATGGGAATACTTTATTTTAGAGTGTCCTTGTTACATATGTTACATGTACTTACCATAGTAAAAACAGTAAATTATGCATAATTACATGCAACTAACTCACAACCAAACCCTAATCCTACCCTACCCTAATATATAATTACACTGTAATGACACCTTAAAATAAAGTGTAACCAAAAATAATAAATAAAAAAAACTATTACAAAAACAAATAGAATCCATTTAAATTTCATGTTGACTTCAAGGTCTGGAGGGTTTATCAAAACCTTTAAACCTGTTTTCGAGCACAGCTTTCCAGGAGTGCCATTAACCAAGTGTCTCAGACAGTTTGAGCAGTGATTCCAGCATCAAGAGTTTTCCAGACTCATAGGGTCAATTAGAGCAGTAAGCTGTCTGGAAAATGCAATGCACCCACTCCACTTGAGCTATGACCTTTGAATGCCAGAACAATAGGCATCCATTATAGAGGATTAGAGCGAATAGCTGGGTCACCCAAACTACAGACCCAATCTTTGCATGAATGTGAATGTCTCTCGCTCTTTCTCTCTCCCTCCCCAGACAGGTCCCGGCTGACCACTGAGACTAGCTTAAGCTCGGCTCTTGCTTCCACTTGCTCTCAATGGCCAGTTTACAAAGGTCATGACCCCGACATACAGTCAGACATATATGAAAGCATCAACCTGCATTTGCTTGACAAATCTACTACAATAACCAACATCAAACATGCATCCGGTGTTTTAGATTAAACTGATTAGATTGCAACAAAATAGTGCATACTTTTTTCTAGGTTTAGCTTAATTTTGATTACAGGTTCAAAGATTAAGTAAGAATGCATTGTGACCGTTGATAATGCCATTTTTTTGCACATGCTGTCTGCGATAAATCACTAGTGGCCAATTGACTAAATGATTTATGCAAATCAGGTAACGGCGCCAAAATGCATCACTGCACCACTGTGATTCAGATACCTGATTCAGCTCTTTAAAATGCTGTAAGTGTGCTCGTCTACACCAGCCATCTGGATATATGCCCAGTTATAACACTTTTCTCCATCAGTCGGTCATCATTTGATGAATAACTGCTGCCATGATCAATAGAAAATAGATACAAACATCTCTTTTAAGTGAAATTGCGTTTCTGTTTTCCACAGGAGGTAATAGAAAGACAATGAATTCATCATTTACATATTTTCATTATTTACCTACCATTACATATATGCTTTTGGAGGACACTTTTATCCAAAGTGACACACCTTCAAGACACATTTTAGCACGACACAATTTATATTTTGTATGTTCTCAGGGCCTTTTCATTGCTAGCAGCAAATATGAATTAAGCAGGATGCATAATTTTTATTTAAATTAGTTAAATAAAACTGAACTGATTTTTTTTTAATCAGTTTCATTTTTAACTAGAAAGGGAAGGTCTGTCAAGACAAACTTTAAATTATGTCTTGACAAAATGGTCTAAAGGTTTAAAAAGTCTTGAAGTTTAAATGTTTTAAAGGCCTCACACAGACAGATAAACAAATAGATATCTTTGAAATTTCGCCTAAAAAATTATACTTGACAAAAAAAATTCTAAATATATACTTCTTTATATTTAATATACACTATATTGCCAAAAGTTTCAGGACACCTGCCTTTACATGCACATAAACATTAATGACATCCCATTCTTAATTTGTAAGGTTTAATATGGAGATGGCCCACCCTTTGCAGCTATAACAGTTTCAACTCTTCTGGGAAGGCTTTCCACAAGGATTAGGAGTGTGTTTATGGGAAGTTTTGACCATTTTTCTAGAAGCGCATTTGTGAGCTCAGGCACTGATGTTGGATGAGAAGGCCTGGCTCGCAGTCTCCGCTCTAATTCATCCCAAAGGTGTTGGGTTCGGGTTGAGGTCAGGAATTTGTGCAGGCCAGTCAAGTTCCTCCACACCAAACTCGCTCATCCATGTCTTTATGGACCTTGCTTTGTGCACTGGTGCGCAGTTATGTTGGAACAGGAAGGGGGCCATCCCCAAACTGTTCCCACAAAGTTGGGAGCATGAAATTGTCCAAAATGTCTTGGTATGCTGAAGCATTAAGAGTTCCTTTCAATGGAACTAAGGGGCCAAGCCCAACCCCTGAAAAACAACCCCACACCATAATCCCCCCTCCACCAAACTTTACACTTGGCACAATGCAGTCAGGCAAGTACCGTTCTCCTGGCAACCACAAAACCCAGACTCGTCCATCGGATTGCCAGACAGAGAAGCGTGATTCGTCACTCCAGAGAACACGTCTCCACTGCTCTAGAGTCCAGTGGCGGCGTGCTTTACACCACTGTATCCGACACTTTGCATTGTATTTGGTGATGTAAGGCTTGGATGCAGCTGCTCGGCCATGGAAAACCATTCCATGAAGATCTCTACGCACTAGAGATGCACAATTAATCGCAAAGTGAAACTGTTTAAACCAAAGACTTTAGGGACTTAAGTTAACCATCAAAAATACGATCATCACACTACAACATTCAAATCACCGTTCGCGCTGATCTGGGGAGAGCAGCTGCCATGTAAATGTACAATGAATGTATGAAGCAGCTTTTCAACCACACATCGTTATTTATGGGTTACAAACATAAATAACAGGGTATTAAAGTGTAGGCTACTGGGATAAAAACATTGATGTCAACGGTTGTGATCAAAATAAGAGCAAATCATCTTTTGAAAGTCTTTTGGCACTTGTAGCCTGTGTATTGTATTGCTTATCGTTACGCCAAGAGGTGACGACAAGTGTTTAAAAAAAAGTGCTTGTCATTGAATCATTCATTTTAAAGTGTTTTAACAAATGCTGATTCATCCAATAATGAAACAAGTCTTTATGAAATTTATTCATTTCATTCAAATTATTTTTTTATTATTATTTCGTTCAATTTAATATATTTTTTAAATGGACTAAAGCAATGAACATTTTGCCAGAACCTCTAGTTTGCATGTTATTTTGAAAGATTTTACACAAAAAAATCATGATTCTCAATTTATCCAGAATCGTGCAGCTCTACTAAGCACTGTTCTTGAGCTAATCTGAAGGCCACACGAAGTTTGGAGGTCTGTAGCTATTGACTCCGCAGAAAGTTGCCGACTTCTGCGCACTGTGCGCCTCAGCATGCGCTGACCCTGCTCTGTGATTTTATGTGGCCTACCACTTTGTGGCTGAGTTGCTGTTGTTCCCAACTGCTTCAACTTTGTTATAATGCCACTAACAGTTGACCCTGGAATATTTAGTAGTGAGTAAATTTTATGATTGGACTTATTGCACAGGTGGCAGCCTATCACAGTACCACGCTTGAATTCACTGAGCTCCTGAGAGTGACTCACAAATGTTTGTAGAAGCAGTCTGCATGCCTAGGTGCTTGATTTTATACACCTGTGGCCATGGAAGAGATTGGAACACCTAAATTCAATAATTTGGAGGGGTG
The DNA here is from genome assembly GCA_039654625.1 of Rhinogobio ventralis. NCBI lineage: Eukaryota > Metazoa > Chordata > Actinopteri > Cypriniformes > Gobionidae > Rhinogobio > Rhinogobio ventralis. The sequence continues at coordinate 25,939,656 of CM077211.1, forward strand.
TCCCAATACTTTTGGCAATATAGTGTATGTATAGAGTAGGGTAAAACAAAAGCCAATTTCCCAGAATTCAGTCAATTCCACTTCCTTTAATTCCAATAACATTCCAATTCAATGCCCTATGGGGTTTGGCCAATGAATTAAACAGAAGCCTATCAGACCTTTGCAACGGTTGTGGGTGGTTAGTTCATAAGAAAGGATAGATTAAGTGATCTATAATAAAAGCTAGAGCATTACAAGGGGTGTTTCTAAATAAAACACGGGGCCTGGGATGAAACATTTTTCCATAGAGGACCTGGACAGGCCTTGTCACAGGTCCCAGGACAATGCCTGCAGTTAAACCATGAAGAAGACATCTCTGGATCCTACCATGTTACGTCTACAAACAATGACACAGTTACCTCAGGTAACCTCAGATTATTACCCTTCCTGCCCCCACACGCGCACACACACAGTTAGCACAGTAGTGTACTTAGGCCTCTACAGATCTACAAACAGCCAACCACACCTCTCAGTTCAAGTGCATTACTACTGGACTGGATGCACACCTGGTAAACCAACTGTTACAGTTAAGCACAGCCAATCACAGAGCTTCAGTCTGAAGCGCTTCTACGTTTTCAATTAGGTTGATAGTGGTGTAAAGCCTAGACACGGCGCTCAGTGACTGCCATGCAACCTTAATCCCACAGTTTAAATACACAGGAGAATGACAGTGTATTTGGATACTATAATCCAGCTGTTTCGCTCATCTGATCATCACACACTTTCATTTAAACACGGAAAGCTTTCACAGACTTCTCTTCTGTAATGTTGACAAATAATGGCCAGTGGGTGTGCATTAAAAAAAACTTGGGATGCACGATATAGCAAATCGTGCTAAAATCACTAAAATGGAAAAGAACGGTATTTTCCTCCAGTAATATCCAACTGACTAAAAATACTGTGTTCAACTGATTGCTTTCATAATGTTAAAGTTATTTGTTTTAGATTTGAGTTTTCATTCAACAAGAACTCTTGTTGATTCAAAAAGAATGAAAAATATTGCAAAATTTTTCAATACAATGTAAAGCATGTTGTGGTGAAGATGATTTTGATCATTTTTCGTACTAATATCGCTGTGAGTTACGCTGTGAGAAAAAAGATAGACCAGTTCTACAGCATGTAAACTACAACCTCTGTCCAAAATCAAATTTTCATCTTTCAAATAAAAGCCAGATTTATAGGCAAACCTGCTGATAAAACAATCATAAAACAACAGAACAATAGAAAAACACTAGCACAGAATTTACAAACTATATTAATAATGAATGAGTATAAGACAACCAAGCATGATCACATGTAGCTTAGAGAAACTCAAACGCTTCAGAGTGGGGTTATGTGCCGCAATACAAAAACCTTTCAGATCTGAAAAGTAAAAAGAACATGCTTGTTTCTTATTTAACACAATGACCCTTTTCCAAGTCCCAGCTTAAAGATAGTTCATTTAAGGATAGTTCACCAAAATATGAAAATTTGCTGTTAATTTACTCACCCTCAGGCCATCCAAGATGTAGCTAACTTTTTTCTTCAGTAGAACAGTTAAGTAGTAAAGGGGTGGATTCCGCTTCATTATATATCCTTTGAGTGGTTGGTAATTAAGTTATTAATCAATCTTTATCCTTCTAAATATTAAATTGGAATGACTTCTTCAAGCTTATGAGATTTAGGTAGTTATAGAATTACATGTCTGTTCACTGGAACGTGCTATCTCCTTGTTTTTGAGAGAAGCACACAACAGATGTTAAAACATATATTAACTCTTCTAACTGACCAGGGCAGCCTAGGTCCCGTAGGATACAGGCCTGAGTGACCCCACTGACCTAGGCTGCCATTGTCAGCTTAGGTATAGCTATAACTCAGGTTAGGTAACTACCTAAATTTCATAATCTTGAAGAAATCGTTTGCAGAGGCTGTGGATTACAGGTAATAATGTTGTAAATAATGTTTGGTTTCTTGCACAGACCAATGGTTTTGTTTCATAAGACCTCAATGAATCATCGGAAGCCACAGGTATTTTGTTTTGCCTGTATATGTTTTTTTGACTCCCAAAGTGACGGTAGTCATTGACATTATATGAATCACCAATGGCCGCGGTTTCTGCTAAAAAAACGTATTTACTGTTCTACTAAATAAGAAAAAACACTTACATCTTGGATGGCCTGATAGTAAATTAACAGCAAATTTTCATTTTTGGGTGAACTATTCCTTTGAAAACATTACTAGCCACATTATCAGCTAAGATTTTGCTATTTTCTAATGTGATATGGTAGTCCTGTGTGTTTGGATAGTTTTAAGCCAAATTTTTACAGAAATTACCCTACCCTTACAATAGTGCCATATGGTACTCAGAAGACCCACATCACAAGTTTGTTTTTATTGCCTTTTTATGTCAAAACTTTAAACCGTACATAACACACACAGTTTCTGCCAGTCTCATGTTACCTATAGAGTAGTATTGCATCCTTCATATCTCCGAAGAATCTTTAGTTTTATCATATTTATAAAAGACAGATACGCTGTACCGATTCTTTCTGAAAACAGCCAAGCTCATGCAGGCATGCAGTGGGAACGACTTGTGACTGGGAACAAACAAACACACTTGCAGAACTCCGTTGCTGCTCTGGAAAAACTCCTTAACTCCTGCTCCTTAACACTGGGTTATTTGGGAAGCTGAACAAGGTTATCTTTCCCTCACAATCAAAAACACACTTTGGCATCATTCAGGGCCTTACTTGAAAAAAACTTTACGAAACTTGTTAGAATCCTAAAGGATGTGTATTTGGCACAGAAACACTGTCAAATTTTGGCCATGTTTAGCATGAGAATCCAGCTCTTTAACAGTGTAAATAATTCAGAAAGCATTAGACCACTCCTTTAAATAAATCTTGAGAATTGCACCCAATGGATAAATCTATTTGTCAGCCCTCATTCCCAAATGAACATACATAACATCAACATACACAACAAACACTTTTGCAGTCACCACATTTTTTTAAATAACGCTATTGCAAAATTAAATTATTTAAAAAAACAGGTAAAATGCTTTGCAGTGTCACACATCCTTCTATCAACCCATTCGAAAATAATATTCCTTACTTTCTTATCATGAGTACATTTTACTGGATGAATGATTCTTATGGCACATTCTGTAAAAGATCAAACAACAGTAACTAAAGGATGCAGAGCTTAGTGATTGGTCAATTGGCCAAATGGGATGCACCCCAATATATGGTCATCTCAGAATTACTCAATGGAAAAAGCCACCAAATTAAAGGGAAACAGGTGTTTTGACTTATACCAAATCAGAGCGGGTAATTAAGAAATGATGACAGAGGTGGGGAAGGCTGTGTTGGGGCCTTCGGTCGTTGGATGCTGGCTGACCAAAACAGAGCAGGACTCGTTGTCCGTCTCTCTGTGGGTTTAATTACATTAGCCCTGTAATTGAATTTAGCTGAGGCTTCGGCTCATTCTCTGACAGCACGATTCTAATCCTGGGAAAATGAACTGGGTCTTCCCTCACCCTCTGAATCTCTGAATCTTTTGGTCTCAATGTACCATGGGAGAAGATCAGATCTGAATATCCCAAATCAAATTAAATCTACTTCCAAGTGGTATAAATAATTTATCAGCCCAAAAAGGGGCAGTTACAGATCATTTCAATTATTTAAGAGTCAGAACAAAATTTTAGGCTCTCATTCAGCCTAGTTTGGCTCCTCCGATAGGGTTGAACAGGTTAAACGTGTGTGTTTTCACTTCATGTCCTCACAAAGGAAATCTGTTAAGGAGTCGATTTGTCTGATAGACAACAGGCACATCTCAAACAAGCCTTCAGACAGAGCCTGAGACCATTGATTGTTCGTGTATTGACTACCTCTTCCAATTAATCCAGAAACCCGCACTATTGTATACATTCACCGTGCAATCAAGATAGTCAGCTTGCTGAAGATTCTGAGCTTTCGGTCAAATACATACTATTTTCTGTCTATAAAACACAACACAATATGCTTCAAATAGTTATTCTTATATATGCACTATTTTAATGACAAGATGAGGCAATTTAGCTGTTGTGGAAAAAACTAATAAAGACTACCAGTCACAGCAGCAAGCGTTTTCCCCCCTCCGCCATGTTTAAAGCTTACGACTAACTTAGAAACTCTGGCCTCAAAATTATCTCAGAGTTTCCCAGTAGTAAATACAACTTGAGAGGGCGTTCACGTCCAATTTCCGACTAGGAAACTTGTATTCACGATAATTCCGATAGCACGTGAAGGCAGCATAAGGCAGATCTGTGTTTGTTCTCATTTTGCCTTCACTGAAAACAGCCAACTTCACTCACAGAAAGAGTAAAAAGTGCCACTAGCAAGTACAACGGTTACGCCTTTTGCAAACGTTCTATTCATCACCATTAAAAAGTAAACATTAGTCAAAATACACTCCAAACATTTTTTCCCACTTTAAAAGCACCACAAATGGACAAAATTGTGGATAATTTGTTTTAAAAAGGCAGTTTGACCTGGTTATGGCTATTACATCACTGCAGATAACTTCATGGTAGCTGAACAGAACGTTCTGATTTCATTTTACCGAGAAATGAGAGAATCGTTACAAAGGGCTATTTTAGGGAAATGCCGGTGACATTATTCAACAATTTGGTAATGCTGAAAACAATAAAACAAAGATTAACATTAAATTTAGCTCTAAATGCCTGTAAAATCTCTGAAGACCAACATTTTTTTATTTGCATTTCAGTTCAACATTCCACATAAAACATAGAACCTAATTAATATTTCACCTTATGTGTGACTTGATATTTGGCAGAAACCAGTACTGTGCAAATTAATTCTGAAAGAGGTGAACTTTGTCCTCAGCGCTACAGATTGTGAGACTCGTCAGTTCTAGCTCAGGAGCAAGGTGAGAATAATTTCAGAAGCATGCAGAAACTCTTTGACTTGGGCTCTGAAAGTGCATGAACTCGAGTGTTTCCCCCTAGCAAAAAAATAAAAACGAGAGGATGCCAAAACCTGCCTGACCCTTTTCTGACCTTGCACCAATCAAAAAAAAAAAAAAGGTGGGATGAAGATAAAGTGCTTTCTCTCCCCTTCTCTCTATACGCCTCTCTCACTCAGGCTTGCTTTCCTCTCTTTCCTCACGGTTACATTCAATTACATAACCAGCTAGCCTGCTAATCTCCATAATCCGAGTCATGCCACAACAGGGCCCTGTACAGAGCTCAAGAACAAAGCCTGCACTAAAAACTCTCATCTTCCTCTGTGAGAGTCAAGGACTGGTGAACAATGCTTCCTAGAAGCTGTACAAAATGTCATTTCCACATTCAGACCAGGCAAATGTGACTGTTTTCTTTGATCAGATATTGTCTAAAATAGCAATGTCTTTCCCCCAAATACTATTTTGCAACCAATTAGCAAATAATTTTCATGGATGTGATGTGACATGAATTAATAAAATAATATTTCATGATATTTCATATATAATACAAGTATAATTATTTAATCATATTTTATAATTCTATTAATTAAGTAAAAAAAGGGGCAAGCCTATCAACATGTCCTGCCCAAACTTGTTTCATTAGAAAAGACTTTAACATACAACAAATAATTGCATTCATCAAGCTCAAAATGCCTGAAAACCTTGAACTTTCATTATTTTATAAAAGGTTTAATAAACATTTACTTTTGCTTTTGCAAAAGCTTTTTATTCATTGATTCTTTCTCAAACAGTGTCCTACTAAAAATTCTCAAATACTGTATGCTTCAGAAACTGAAAACAATTCCAAAACAACTGTTGTGTCAACAAATAACAATTATAATAAAAAGAAACTTGCCATTGTATTGTACCAATTAGTTGCTTTTTGTAAGTCACTTTAAAAAAAAGCATAAATGTAATGTAAATGACAGGGCACTCAGCTCTTTGAGAAATTTAGTTATGTCAATCTACAAAAAGAATAGTGCATTACCCATTTTTAAATGCAAATGAATAATAAACCAACTAATTAAGCATTATCACTAAACTGGCACGTCGATCAGGGCACGAGATGCTTAAAAAAAGGGCTGCCCCACTTTTGCCATGTAGAAAGCCAGAGTCATATTAGGTCATAGCCAAGTGTTGACGTGTCCTCTTGCTTTCCCAGCACTGCTCTGTTTGGCTCCGATCCTAATTCATAGAGATAGCTGTCTAGGCCTGTACTGTGCAAACACACACACCCACATACACATACACATACACACACACACACACACATATACATATATATATATATATATATATATATATATATATATATATATATATATATATATATACACACACACACACACACATACACATATACACACATATGTATATATATATATATATATATACACACACACACACACACATATACATATACATACATACATATATATATATATATATATATATATATGAGGTCTATAGCTTGCCTCTACTTTTAGCTTTGACATCTTTGATTCTTTTTTATCTGTTATATGTGTGAGGCAGGAATAACACACACATGCACAGAAACACCTCACACCTGAGAAAGAGGCCAAAGAGCACGGCAGGATGGACTTTAACATCTGCCATGAGACAAAGCAGAGATGAACGGATGTACTAATGTTCTCTCACAGAGGCGGTGAGATTAACAAAAAATTATCAAAACGATAACAAATTGGGAACTTCAGGGCATTTGAAAGGATATTATCAGATTTGACTGGGGAAAAAAATTCATCAACATGCCTGTACGCCTGACTGTACTCATATATCCTAGGTGGGGCCTGACAGCATACTGAATATTATCTCATTATTACTACAACTTCTCTGGAGATACACTACTGAAATTATCTTTTTGGCTATACCATCAAGCCTTAATTGCCGGTCAGAACTTCTGCCTTTAGCTTGCCAATCCTCCTGCACACCACTATTACAAAAGCTTTCTTTCTCCTTTGTCCTTCCTTGAAATTATCCCATGCAGCTACATTCTTTTCTCCAACGCAGCCCTCAGATTGTGATGAAGTGTTGCTCTGGTGTGTTTTAAAGCAGCTCCTGCCCTTTATCAAAATAACAAATTGATGTCACTGCGTCCCAAAGTGCAAGTGCAGGAAATAATTTACCTATGATTTGACTTTAATATTTCTTCGTTGGAGAAGCACAAAGATTTTAACTCATATCTGGGCTGCGTGCCTAGAACATGATTTTGGGTCCAGAGAGAGTGATAGAGAGAGAGTTTCCAGTGTTGCCAATGCCACAAAGTCCAGTGGGCTTTTCATACAACTTTCCCCATCCATCAGTCTCTTTTTGTCTTGTTTCTGGACACCAGGAGCCTTTCTCAGTGATGACAGCTATTTATGAAGTTATACAGCGTAATTTACCACATACACGTCCAAAAGAGCTCTTGGTAATATTTTACTTTCACGCAAGAATCACAAACAGATTCTCGTGTTTTGTCACTCAGACACAATGAGAAATGTTATCTTATGAATTCAGACCCGAAGAGTTTTAGGAGCTCTCAGCACTGTGATAAGGCGATGGTGGTTCAACATGAGAGTGTAATTGAGAACGCAAGAATGCTACAAGTTTCATTCTATTTCAAGTTGCTGCAAAACAAAATTAAATGCATCACCACAGGTCATTATTCAATCGCATGTCAGCAAAACAATGAACAATGCATCAGAACCCCAGCGGCATACCCTACGGATTCTTTCTACACGGCTTTCTTAATATATCAGGATCTGGATCATCCTTTTTCCTGAAGAAGGTGTCTTAACCTGCAGCTCAGAGTGAGTGGGCGGACGCATGAATCAGAGCTGTCAATAAGAGAGACAAGTATACGTGCACGTGCAGTGATAAACATTCTCATTATTGTCTTGGCTGAGAACTTGAAAGCCCATCAGGGACGATACATCAATTCCCTGTAAAATAACACAACAGATTCTGTCATCTAACGCCCCCTCAACCCACCACACACACTTATTAATTAACTACTGAGCTATATGCTCAATCTGTAAAGAGAGCACTCCTCTTTCTGATTTTAGAGATCTCCATGCTGGGAAAGGAACAAGATCTAAAAGCCCAGCTCTACTCAAGGCCACAGGGATACTGGTCTGCATTCAATGCACAAAAAAACAAGTCGCTTATCTTGCAGTATTGAAGTCTCCATTACAGATCATTCTCCAGCTGCGGTCCAGACACACACTTATATGCAGTGGAAGAGGGTGAAAGCTTGCTCAACAACTCTTTCAAACCATTTGCAACACAGAAGATCCTCTTGATGGATTATGGTGTATGAGGAATGTGGCCAGTAGTGTTGTAGTCAAGATCACCTAATCCGAGACCAAGTCGAGACCAAGACCAATGTGTGTTAAGACCAAGACAAGACCAAGACTTTGAGGGGTTGAGACCAAGACAAGACCAAGACCAAGGCAGGGCGAGACCGAGTCAAGACCAAGACCAGTCCAGCACTCCTTAAATTCATAAAGATCCACATTACTGCCTGAGAAATTACTTATTTTTAATCAATGAATATAATTAGGAAAATACACTATATAGAGCGGTTACCAATCAAATGAAATCATTAACAACAAAATTCATCTTTGCACTGCAGTGGTGGTACAGAAGATGCATCTGAATTGGTCAATTGCAAATGCATAAATAATGTTGAGAATAATGTTTAAAAAAAAACAAATTGAATGTTTGTATAAAAGCAATATCATTTTTGCAGTCATGCTCAAATTTGTGAAAACAGCTCTCTTGCTCTTATGTGATGTTGCTTAATTGTATCACGTTAAAATATAAAAATCCAGATCAGAAGTACTTTTTTGCAACAATATCTTGAATTTTGTGTGCATTTGTATTAATTTGTGACATTTTTTTGACACAATCCCTCATTAATTTCTGAACCAGCACAACAAATAAATCAAATTAGAAATAAGTTATTGATTGTTATTGTTATTGTAAGTTATTGATCTGAAGCAGTAAGTTTTACATCCAATCACAGTAATGATGTTAACAAATGAATTAGACAATGCACCGGCATTTTAGTGATATCCTCACAGTTGTGGTCTTGAAACAAAATCCGTGTCCTCTAAGTCTGAGACCGAGACAAGACCGATTACAAATGTGATCGAGACCGAGACAAGACCAAGACCTTCAAAAAAAATTATCTTAAGACCGGTCTCAAGACCAAGACCAGTCTTGAGTACTACAACACTAGCATCCAGTGACATGCGTCCTTGTGCTTCCATGTGGCTAAAGTTCTGAAACAGAGGCATTAAACTCAGTAATATTTACTCCCATTTCTCAAGACTTACAATATAAATGGGTAAGTGTGGGAAAACAAAAGAAAAAAAATTCTTTAAAGGCACTTAAGTTAATGACGCTCAATAACTCTGTTCTCGACCATTAAAAGCATTTGTCTGGATATATAAACGCTACAATAAACGCAGTGTCATATCACCCATAGGCCAGCTGAACCAAAGGCACAGAGCTCTCAATGGTAATTTTGCAAAAGTGACATGCAATCAAAAAGAGCAAGTCTATCCATTCACAATTCATTTTTTTGCATCGTCACAAACAAGGAAATCATATCACGCAGAGTTCCAACAGCGGCTCTGGAGAGCAGCGGAGAGGTGTAAATCACACACAGTGAGCTGCTTGCAGCACTGGTGCAAGCAGGCAGGAAAGAGACAGCCCACAAAATCCCTCCACATCTGTTCAGACTCAAATACAAAGTATTGTCAAAGCAACATTTTTCATTTGAAAAAAGTGCAATAATTGCAAAGAATGCTAATCTAATTATGGGTAAAACTACATTGCTGTATTTTGTATTGCCAAAAGTTAAAAAAAAAGTTGTATTGCCAAAATTAATATATATATATTATTATTATTTTTTTTTTTTTTCATTTATAATTACAATTATATACTACTCCGAATTACTCTGCAGAACAGAAGACTTTAATCTATAATACAAAAAGAACGTACAACGCAAAGTATTCCTGAATATATTTGGACATGACCAAAGAATGTAATCAAGTGTCAGGCTTGTGGCAAAACTCTAATCCGGCAAACAAATGTGTGACTGAAAAAGCACAGGCACAGTAGTGGAGAAGCAGAGGTAGATTTAGAGATCTTTTAAATAAACAGCCCGCTGCACCCTGCCACGCCAGCACTGCTCTTCTTGATCGCCTTCCAGTTGGAAACATTTCTTAAAGTCTTCCCAGCAGGGCCGACTCTGCCAAGAGCGGAGGTTCTTCTCAAAATGACCTACTACTGTGACTCCAAACCCTAGGGCAGAAGACAAAACTCTCTCCCTGCTGGAGACAAAGCAGCGGATCTGCCAGCATCTGAGCCCGTATCATACAGAAAATATAAAATATAGATGTAAACATCTGCAGAGGTAAAAAAAAAAAAGTTGTCAGGTAACAGCATTCTGACTCACTCTAAACATGAATTATAAGATCTCTTCCAACACGGAATAAAGCGCATTTCGTCTTTGCACGGTTGATTAAGCTATTCCAGAAGTCTGAGCTGTTTTTTGTAAGGCTCATTTAAAAAACGAGACTCCAGAGGGTGATTCAGGCACTCGCTGGACCACATCTGATCTAGAAAACAACAAAAATAAACTTCTCTTCTGCTGTACTACACTGGCATGGATGAGAGCGAGTGAGAGTGAGGCTGCGGGCTCAGGTGGAATCCAAACACATCTTCATAGAGTAAATATTTAGGGTTGCTCACCATTCTCCCCGCAGAGGAACCTGGGTGTGATATGAAACGCAGCCAACCTTCCACAGACATCTCCAGCTCTGGCCACATGAAGTCCTCTACTCATGCCAAGAGCTCAGGCCTTTATAACTGAGGCTACTCTTTGTGCCCGACTCTCCTCCTCTCCTCTCCCCTCCCCTAAAAATCTCCTCGATGTCCTCTAATGAATATCAGCCACTAGGATCAACACATGAAAGCTAATGCTCCACTTAAGATTCTGACCCTTTTTTCCAAAACGCTCCCTGACACAAATAAGCAGCCGAATGTCTAAAAAAGTTGCGATAAATGCAGGCCGGATGGCAAGCGAGGAAGAGCGGGTGATCAAAACAGCTTAATTAATCTGTTAACGGGCACATTGGGAGCTGCCGCGCTGGGACGCGACCATGACTGTGCCACTCAGGGCTGTCAGACGAAAGTGGGGCATGCATTTCTGAGCGGAGCGAACGAGCAAACACTCTCCTGACAAAAAAAAAACAACCTCAGGCGGGCAGGCGCACACACACGCGGACTGAGAGAGGACCAGTGGATTACACCGCAGGGGTGTTCTGGGGCGTTTGAGAGCCCAGAAGCGACACTTCAAACACAAAGTGCCCAACCATGAAGAGGGGTGGTGAACATTTCAGTGCTCATTACATGAGATCCTAGTGGCTTCACATGCACATCTAACTAGGAATGATAAACTTATATACTGATATGAATTGTGAAAATAAATAACAGACTATGTGCACATTCATTTAGAGAACAAAACGTTTATATGACCGAGTCATTTCAAGCCCAAATGGAAGAAAAAGGCACTCCGTTCTGGAATATGAAAACTAAAATGCAACGCAGAGCCAGTCTCATTATCAGCACAATTTCAGATGTTATAGTATTTTGTCGGTCAGCACAGTCGAGTGAGAGTGTCTCAGAAAGGCTTGACGCTTGGATCGGCCCTCCTCTCCTTTCCCGGGGGGGACTAACTGCGGCACTAACGGAATGAATCGATGAGGAATGGGGGCAGGACAGCATGTTGCCAGCTCAGGGGAATAGAGCCTCTCAGATCTCCCGCTGATACTACTCTACACTGTTGGCAAATACGCTCCAAACTGGGTCTGTCCAAACTAAATACATCTGATCCGTGAGTATCTGGATTAATAACAGAATAGAAATAGGCTCAACACTCTTTAGTTTTAGTAATTTCCACAAACAATTAGCATTTGCTTCATGCACTGAACTGTGACCTGCTGATCTTTGTACAGCCTCACAATAACCTAAAATATGAATATAATAATGCAAAACTTACAAATAATTGTATATTTATTATATATATATATATATATATATATATATATATATATATACATACACATACATATATATAATAAATATACAATTATTTGTAAGAGGGTGTATATATATATGAACCGTAAAAGTAAAAACACACTAAAAGTACACATCAAACATCTATGTCAAAAAATGTTATTTCTTCACCAGCTCTAAAGTTTGGGACAGTTAGTGCTAACTGCAGACAGAATTGTTTTAATGACAGCATACAGAACAGGTTTGGAGCTTAAAATTTGTTTTGTGAAGCGTCTGTGTGCAGCGTAGCTCTGAGCGAAAGGCCCCTCCGGCTGCCAACGGGACTGCGGTGGAGTCTGGCACACGCCTCATCTGTCCCTCTCGCTCTCTCTCTCTCAGCCCAACACACTCACTCAGACTACGGCCAGAACCTCTGTGCATGCTGCGCACTCTCCCTCGAACGCTGCGGGCTGCTACATTACATTATCCTATCAGCAACAACAAAGAGGTAGTGGACATGCCGAGCGGTTACAGAGAAAACTAAGGCCTCCACACTGCTGGCTCTCAATACGACTTACACAAACCAGATCTGTAATGCAGCAGAGATTATTTCTTTCCTAAATATTTATTGCAGCCTGCAGATCAAATGTGTTTTGTAAGTGTTCAGGTAGAGCAAACAATTTTTTAACAAGTTTAAATATTTTACAGCTGCGCATGATAGTTTATAATTCACTAAAACTACATTTGGTAAAGTTACACAACTGCTGAATTGGACTATGGTTACCTCGTGATTAGAGAGAATATAAAGAGTTTACTAATCCAAAATACTGAAACAAGCGTCTGTCATATAGAATCAAAAAACACAGCCCCATCTAATTTATTTAATAATAAATTCAACTGCTGGAGGGTGAGGCGTGTAATTGTACTGTTACCTGTTTGAACACATTCACTAAGAGCTGAAAAGTACAATACATATTTGTGGGACTTAAAAGCCCAAATCCCAATTAAGGTTTCCCAAGCAGTTATTAAAATGAAGTTTGATATGAACTACGAACTGAATTATACCACAAGATAAACTGTCAACAAACAGTTTGACCTTTATAAATGTAGCTGCTATTTACATATTTTTGTGTCAAATCGACAGGTTTAATTAATGGACTGTCATTATGTCTGTCAGTAAGTATGGGCGTTTTTCGAATCAAGCATATGGAACAACTTTCTTACCGAGCAGAGTTCTTAAACTTTTTCTCATCTACAAAGGCTAAACTGCAACAAAGTTTAAACTGTATTACTTTTACATTTTAACTATTATTATTATGTAAGTTTCTAAGTAAAAAGGTGGACGATGGCTAAAAACGATCTGAAATTTAAAACAAACCGAAGCAAAATGATTTACTATTGATGCACTTTTCTCATCAAAGCCAAGGTCAAAGCCATTTAAAATCCTAGTGACTCGTGTCAATATACAGCAAGGCAATCTGAGACAGTAAACTGACCTTAAAAACCCTCTGCCTCAATTCAGACTGCTGACAAAAACGCTTTTAAAATACTATCACATTTGCTTAAAGCCTGAGCACTATTACACTGCATAAAACTATTTTCTGATTAACTCAGATGTAACAAGCAATATAGGATTTGAGTAAATTACAGAAAAAGGGCGATGTCTGGCAAGTCAATGTTATTCTTTCCAGAATGCTACAGTTTTTATCTCTTTTTAAGTGACTGGCTTTGTAAAATCGAGCAGATGAAAAAATACTTCAATAAACAACATTTTGCTTTATCCTATTAATTGCAAACTTAAAAAGCACACAAAGCAAGAGCATGAAGTCAGATTTGTATAGACATCTCTGTGTAATTCTACATATTTTGTAAGTTTTAATAGTCTTGGCATAGAATATATATCATGGTGCTACGCAAGAACTGTAATAATCCTGGTATGAGCACATATAAGCTAATTTTATACATTTTAATCGACAATAGTAAACTCTATCATATACTCTTTCATATATAAAAGCATGCCCAAATGTTTAACTGTAGCAAAAGTTTTATTTTATCTTAACTATGACCATGTAACTTTCCCCTCTAGTTTATGATTAAAACTAAAGCAGATGACTATGCACTTAAAAGTCTATACTGCATACAAACTCCATCTTAAATACAACGATAAACGACGACTCATGTTACCTCTTCCAATTGATTTTGACTTTGTTAACAGTGTAATATTCAATAATAGAAAATTACATCAATTCAATAAACTAATACACATGGGTATACAGTTTGATGTTATATGACTGAATCTTAAATATAGGCAAAGAGAAGCTCTCAGCCCGCCCTTTATGAACTGAAATCTCGTCGCGCGATCAGGAGCAATTCGTTCAGAAAGACACAAATAAGCACTTTACCTGAGTTAGACAGAGAGGAGAATACATCATGTTGAAAGGGGAGCGCGTGACTTGAAATGTGGCAAAACACCGACAAGTTAGTGGATCATTTTTCACAGTTAATCATGGTAAGCCTCATCATGATTAACACTTCCACCGCCGCCACTTCTGACTTCCACTTAGAGTCCGTTAAATCAAGGGACGCCCGGCAAAAGAGAACGCGCAAACTGTGTACACGTTTGAAACCAAACTTTGCAGGCAGGAAAACGCGTGGGGTGCTGCAATCTGTTCCATTTAGGAAATGGTGGGAGAAAGAATCAAAGAAAGAGAAAATGTTTTCATCAGAGGGAGGAATGAAATGACGTTATGAAAATAGCCCATCCCAAAGAAAGTACTTCAAGGAGCAAGAGAGGCTAACTCTGGTTTCCACTGTCCATGGGGCATCCGTTAAGTCCGTGAAATTAACAAAAAAAAAGTTATTTGCCTCGGTTTCTGAAGCTCATGTGGTGCGGAACAAAGTAGCAAATGACTTTCTCCCCTCTTCCCCAATGCGCACGCACCGCTCTGCCCTCTCGCGCTGATCCAGTTCGGGCGCAGCAACGTTCTGCGCGCTTCACCCGCGCGCGTATTCCAAACAATTTTACTGCAACACGCACTGCTAAAGTAGCGATTAGAGCCAGGCTCGCGCGGACATTGCGTCACAGAGAGCGCACATGCATGCATCCATTCATGACCAAGTGTTCGGGGCGTATCGCTTCATGTGAGTGGATAAAATAAAAAACACCCCGCGTAAAGTACTATAAGCAGTGTCTGATGATGCAAGTTAACTTTACACATAGAAGAATGCTGTCTCAAGTTATAAACAAGGTGAGGACTTGTCAATCAGTCAATTAATTTCCTGAAACGCGTCTAATTATTAATAGTATAGAAGAAGATCACGTCATAGTGGTGCGCGCCATTCTAACTTCACTACAATTAGATTATCACAAACATTTATAAAGCCACCGTAAGAAAAATAAATAACTACACAAGTAGCTTATGATCCGTCGTAGACTACACACATCAAGGTCTCAAACGTGTTCTTATGGAGTTATTATCTTAAAACTTTGTAGAAATCAGGTTTAACTTTGTTGGAGTGATCACATGGAAATTAGTTAAACTAGGCGTCAATTGACTTAAATTAAAGTGTAAAACCAGGCGTGCTATTAAAACGAACAGTGTAAACAACACCTGTTATTTCTCTTGAATATGCACTGAAAAAAGTGTGCACAGTGGTGTCAACTACAACCAGACAGAGAGCTGACTATCACACTGATGAAACCCCGACGCCTCAAGGGCAAAAAATTAGAAACCAGTCATATCCATAAGTATCATTCTTTATCCTTGAACCTATTCTGAAACTGCCACATATTATTATTATTTAATCTCGGTCATTAGAATATTAGTATTTTTTTTAAATATAAAGAATAGATTTGAGTAGGCAGTACAATATGAACATATCAATATAGCTCTAAACATTTTATTTTTTATTTTTTTTTATTTTTATAAAAGTCCGAACTTATTTTACTTAGGCTACTGTAAACAGACAATGTTATTAACCCAACAACTGAAGGAGAAATATATAGGCTACTTCGTATACTTCCTGAAAGTAGGCTGCTACATAAACTGAAAATATCCCTGCAGAGAGCAAATAGCTAGCCTATTATATATTTTAGCATTATCATAATTAGTTGTTAATATAAGCACAAATTAACAGGTAACAACAGCAGTGACTAAGATAGCTAAGGGTTGTTGAATGTCTTCCCTTAAAGGGAAAGTCTTATCCTTACAAAAACGTACTGTGGAAGTAGGTTACCATAGTAGCCTACTTTATCAGGTGTCATACTATGTACTTTGATATATAACATAGTACTGACATTCATGTAGCATTGCATATTTGCATAATCCAAATTACTTGCAAGCATATGGTAGCCTACATGCCCAAAACATGGAAGTACCATGGTACAATGTCTAGAACTTTTGTAAGTGTATCAAACTAAATGTTAGGCTACTATTCTGTAAACAACCAACTCGGGTCAAATCAATTTTTGGCACTGTCTCGTGAAGCCTGTTTACTTTGTTTTATTTAAAGGTTAAGTTTGCTATTGCCACGCGAACATGACAAGCAACTGCAGTTTCTAGCACTTTTTGAAACGATGCCGAACTCCCGGTTGGGCTTTCGCACACTAACTGAGACTTCTGCCGGGGAGGGAGCGCCTCTGTCGGTGTAGATGTCAAATTCATGCCGGCGAGCCTGCGGCCATTTTCTGCTGTGCAAACTCGAATGCTGGGCATCTGCCTCTACTGGCTTTAAACTTCAACTTGGCCTTCGGAGTCCCGTGGTTAACACACACACACACCTTTTTTCTTCGGCTGTCACAAAACAAATAACTTTCATTACGGGAGAAAAGCCAAATCGCACTGTAGCTATCTTAACCATTGCGCGTCTCAATAACGCGCCAGCATTAAGCCTTTCCCACAAAACCTTAGGTTTGGCCGAAAACCAACGAGAAAAGGAGTAACCGGCTGGCAAGAGAGGAAGCAGGGGGAAAACCTAAACACGGCGCCTGTGTGTTGATGATGATCTCATTTGACTTTAAGAGTGCACAACTCGTGATCTCCTTCGTCTTTTGGAGCAACGACATAATAATGATGAAACTGATTTGTTAACGTACCATTTCGAAGCGAAACTGCCAACCTCCCCCCCAAAAAGTTACAGCTTCGAGGCTTTTGTAGTTCTGCAGTTCAACGCTTGGTCATCTCGTCGGGTGCTTTTATAACTCCGTATCCATTTATCTTCGCAAAGAAGTAATCCGCGCTCTTCGGATGGGAGAAATAAACCCGGACACTGACCACATACAAAACGTCCCACGCGAAGTCTTCGAGCCTCGTCCAATCCGAAATCCGCGTTATAAGGTACAGAAGGACAGAATAAAGATTTTACAGTATGCACGGCTTGCTGCAGAGTGCACTGGCTGAAGGTGCTGGCTGTTGTTTTGGTCGTGTATCTTTAATTTACAGTGCTGAATCGTCGGTCTCATGGCTTTGCAGCATTGCACATGCAGCACGCATAGATGTCCTTGTGTATAGAGAGGAATCAATGTCTCGTCTGTTCTTTTGTTTCTTACAACACGAATGACAACACAAACGGTGTTCTGAGCTCCATACACACATCTTACGGTCCGCGCGGAGAAGGAATTGATGAAATACGGGGGTGGCGTGAGTGTGTGTGTGTCCGTGAGTGTGTGTGTGTGTGTGTGCAGCGGAGCAACTCGCTTAGAAGAACTGCACTTGATGGCGTAGTTTATATGTGTATAGGCCTACTATAGGCTACTTTATATATGGGTCAATGACGTGACTTTCATTTTTGTCAAAAGTTATTAAAAAATATATAACAATGTAATGCATAAAATGACTGCAATGCTTCATAAATGATGATCATGTCAAATTAAGTAATTCTAAAAATACTGTGGAGATGCATGACCGAAAAATGAATTACATTTGTAAAGTAAATAGATAAAAAGAAAAACCTTGAAAAAAAAATTGAAAACTTGAAAAAACAACAACAAAAAAACAGCCAAGCCTATATATTTTAACTAAATTATGTAGCTACACTCATAGGTTCTTTTTACTCGATTGTTTAAAAAATAGAAAAGGGTATAAACTTTTCAAAATCATGAAATCAGCCTGAATTCACAGAACTTGGTATGCGTTTAAACTAGATTTTTTTTTTTTTTTTTAGGCCTAAGGATATATAGTTATATTTATCATTTGCCCATATAGTGGTGCAAGGCTGTTAAACAGTGATGACAGAACAAACACAAAGTGTCCAAATAACTTCAAGACCTGTTTGGAGAGTTGTGCCATCCCCGTCGCCAAGATAAACAATATAGCTTTATCACAACAACACTGTGCGTGCGTGTTTGTTTTGTGTGGACATCTCTTTGGGCGTGTGTGTCTAACTTAATAAAACAGTTCAGTGCCATTATTCTCAAATTATTTGCTTTGAACGAGTTGAATTGAACATGGTTCCTGGGACCATGTTGCCAGGCTGTCACTTGAAATTGCGTCATTATAGTGCTCCGTCAATTGAAGTGTCCTTACTTGACTCAACTCCCATCTCAAAGGGTCACAAGACGCCTTGGGCATTCAGAGCATAAATAAACTAAAAAACGAGTAGGCCTATAGGGGGGAAAGTGGTATTTTATACGATTTAGGCTTGCATGCAGAATAAAATACTTGTCTCGAAATGTCGTAACAATTGGAAGTAAAGTTTCAGAATGGCTACTTCGCAGAAATTGTACTTTAACTACAATGTTTAATTAAAATTTAATTTGGAAATGTAAGAGTAGCCCACCGCAATTGTAGGTATACACTATAAGCCATTGTCTTGCTGAGGAAGTTCGATGAGGAACTCGAGAGGTTAAACATTTGACTTTAGAGTTCAGGGAGCTGTTGCAGCTTTTTCGAGGAAGAGGAAACGTAAGTCTGAAGCTTCGACAACGTTAAATACTATAAATAAGGTTTACTCTTTGAGCACTGCACAGGTAGGCCGCACTTTGTGTACTATGTTTATGAAAGCACAAAGGCGTAAAACCGCGAGTTCATTAAACCTCTGCCAGCAAAATATTTGCTTATCCTTTCCGTCATTGGCAGTCTTTTCTTTTTCTTTCTTTATTTCTTTTTTGTCGATTTAATAAAATGTATATATTTAAAAAAAAAAAAAAAAATAGATACAAATTAAAAAGTCGCAGTTGGTCAATATGAAAGTATTGTCAATATCCTTATTGAAGAATGAATATGACTAAATAGGAAATTGATTAATTTGTTATATTGAAAGGGCTATTATTTGCCCTTATTAATATTCTGAAGCATAATTTCCTAAAATGAAGAATGAAGCTTCATTTTCCTATATAGCCGCAAACCCACAGTTAAGTTCAGACATGAAAACAAAAATATCTGTAATATTACATAATTTTAACTTCAAGCGTTTATTTAGCCTATATCATTTAATATTTTAACACAAATGAAAAAGTATGGTATAGCTTTCTATGCTGTCACCATAATTATTTTTCCTAAATAAATAAAATACACTTTATTTTACTTTTAATTCATCCGCATGACTGCCTAAAACTATAAATAAATCAACTTAAATATAGATGCTACTTATATGCTCTGCTAGATTTAACATGTTAAATTGTATTCTGGGGAATCTAAATAGGCAAAGTTTTTGTCCTTTTAAAACAAGACTCCAAAATCCACATGTCCTCGTGTATTTGTTGGCAACTTTGAATGCAGTCGCAGATTTTGGATCCTTCGGACTTGGGTCGCTTCATTCCCCATGCAAACGCTTTTGTTTCACCCACAAAATAACTTTTATAAAAGAGTTATAAAAAACTTCTGCTCCACTCTATGAAAACAAACAGATTTTGTCTCACTTTATTTATAGATCTAAATTACATTTTGGCTTATTTTAAATCCTACTGAAAAAAATTCGGTGCTGATTTTCCGATGACTGCGTATTTTACAATCGAGTCACGCACGCACGCAGAGCAATGGGCTATATTGTTATGACTAGGCTACTATAGCACATACAATTTCAAGTTCTAACTTCATAAAGTATGGTCAGAAAACAGACACAAGGCACATGTACAGGCTTTCAAACAGAGACAAACACACAGATTCCACACACAAAATCTGAAAGTAAAAAAAAAAAAAAAAACTTGTTGACATACACATTTCATTTTTCACTGTCAAATCTCAAAGCACCTGAAAGACAAAGAACAGGCATTTAATCCAGAGAAGAGTGGAACAAAGCAAAGACCAGCACCACAGCAGGGCAGATACCAGGTTTGCTGAGTAAACTACCCACAGGTGCAAAATCATCTCTTCAAAATGAATCATGTTTTAGGTAGCAATAAGTGACAGTGTAATGCTCTGTAAAATGTATAATGAAATTATATTCTAATTCCAAGAATGCAAGGATGGCAATTTTATTATTTGCATCTAAAAAAGTCTAAATGTATAAAACACCAATATATGCCAGATTTAAATGCATTTTTTATTGAAATCACAAATGACAGATTAACATGTATGAAATGAAAAATAATGTTTATAATAGGAATGATATGATATTTGCATTCTCCTCTAAATGGGTTATTCAATATAAACATATAACAATATGTGAACTCTGTTATAATGTATTGTTGTATACAGGTCAGGTATAGAGTTCGGTGGACACTTGAACAAAGTAAAATGGTAAGGGGAACATTACAAAACAGTTCATTTGACAATCACCAAGGACTCAACCCCTTCTTTTTCCTCGTTTTCTGTTTGTATCAGGAGAATTCATAAAGTAAACATTCAGAAATTGATAGATCATATGTCTCATAAAATGTTTGGTGGAAACGTGTTTAGTCTGTTTTAGCCTCTTAACTCACCCAAGCACGTAAGAACATAATCTCTAGAAAAAAAAAAAAAAAAAACAGCCTGCGGGTAAGTAATCGTTCTGACTCATAAAAGTGGACATCCTCAAGAGGGCAGACCAAAAACAGTTGTGATATTGTTTTGTGAAAAGCATTCCAAAGCTCAGAGAGATGTTTACCTACTTACTTATTATTGTGATTCTTTTGCGTGGATTTATTGTATTTATACAGACAAGTCATATATACACACTCTCAAAAAAATAAATAAATGGTACAAAAGCTGTCAAAAGCTGGGGCGGTACCCTTTCAAAAGGTACACCTTTGTACCTAAAGAGTGCACATCCTACTTCAAAGGTACATAATGGTACCAAAAGTGTACATATTAGTACCTAAATGGAACATATTTTAACCTTTTTATGGGGTACTGTCCCAGTGGCAGGGGATATAGCCTACCCAAGAAATTAAACTATGTGACTTCACTTTGGCTAAATGTAGAGCTGGAACAGTTGGTTCAGGCAATATTACAGATGAGGTCTCTAGTGTACAAAGACTGCACAGTGAGTACTAAGTATCAATTACTGTCTCTATCAAGTGTAGAGTGAATAAACAGTGCCATACTCCTACTAGTGGACAGATGGAAATACTGCAGTGTACCATGAATAAAGTGTGGATATGTTGAAGCCTAAAGATGCATCTCAGCTACAATACTTACAATGGTCTTATTTCTTTTTAAATTAATACCAGTCTGAAATACATCTAATGGCTGGTTAATTTCCTATTTAACTGCTGTTTAAGTGCCTTGCAGATCTAGCATGTCATATTTTCTTCCCTCTCCTCAAATGGCATCATTGTAGTTGCAGTAAAGACTCTTAGCACATGTGGACTTTGCCTTGTTGTGGCTGTTTCTATGTCACGAAATCACATGTGGATGTAATGCATGATTGGCCTGCTCCACAGAGACGCATATATACTGCCCAAGGCAAATTCGAGTCTCCAATACAGCTTCACTTTTCCAAACTACTGCAAATTGAAAGGGGGAGGGGAAAACGTCTGGAAACTCTCTCTCAAGATACAGATCCAAGGCATGCAGTCCTTTGCCAAGACTTTGCACCTTCTTCTCAAAGAGAAACAACTTTTCTTTCACTGCTCTTGCCATCTGAATGCTTACTAAGTGCAAATTGTGCATAATTTTCCCATTTTGGATCATTTGTGGTATATTACAGTCACCTTCAGGCGTAAGCCAAGCAATTCTATAAAAAACAAATGGTTCAAATCAAGTCAGCCCCGCTCTCAGTGCACATTTTAATAAATGATACATTTTCAATGTGCAAATGAGGTGAGAGAGAAAAATGTTAATGGTGACATAAGTATATATTCTTTTTACACAGCCTATATACGTTTAAACAACATTTCAGTGGCCTATATTTAGTGCTCTAAATAAATGCTTGCAAACAGTAGCCATGGCAATCCATTAAAGTGGAAATGAAGCAGTCAGTCAAAATAACATTATTAAGTAAATGGATTTTCACTCTAACCAAAAATTAGATAACAAACACATAATCAATGTAGCCATTTTAAAGAAAAAATATGTTTGCATATGCACAGCTATCTTAACGGCACACAGGGTTGTTTAGCTCCAATTAATAAAGATTATTATAGTTTGGATTCTAGTCTTTGATTTTTCTGCTTAGTTACTTTAATCATAATATAGTAATAAAGTGGTGCAGGGATGACGCATTTTTGACGCATACAAGTTAGTATTTTAGCACTTCCAGTTCCATCTTCCTGAAGACAATTGGTTTTTTGAATGGGTTTTAGGTTAAATGGCTGAATCCTGAGAATGAGATAACAGCCAATGTGCAGATAGTGAGTTAACTCATTTCAAGTCAAAGCCCAACATACAAACAACAAAAGTAATCAATGATGTACACAAAGCTAATGGCAAAACCTCCAGCCTTCATTGACAGAGCTAACACATGGATCCATAATACAGTAGATGCTACCATGATGACGTGATTCATGGTTCAAAAGAGCTTTGCTCAGCATCAAATATCCACCATTTGCATAATGTTAGAAATGAATCACCAAATCCTCTGCGGGACTCCAGTAATGGCTATTAGAAAATGATTACACCGCAGTAATTTGCCAGTGATTATGCTGTGATAAGCTAATGACCCGGCACCCTGCAGCAGAGTCCAAGAACTCTAATTACATGCAAATTAGTTAGCACATGTCAAGACCTTAGGACAAGTGCACATATTCTACAGCAAAGCTATCACTAATGATCTCTTCATTAATTGAATGATATATATTACACTTAGAAGGGATTAGGTGCTTAGAGATTTGAGTCATGAAAATGGCTTAGTATGGGAGTCAGAATAAAACTGACAATTATAAGAATTAAAATCAACATTCAACCTTTTTTAAGTTTTCCTTTTCATAGCTACAGGCCCCTTACTGGATAAAGAGATGGAGCAGGGAGCTCCTGCAACATATTGTATGAAACTGAGGTTTGGTTTCACAGACATGGCTTAGATTAAGCCAGGTTTAGGCCTTAGTTCAATTAGGAAAGGTTTATATAAGTGGCTTTTATAAACGTGCCTTAGAGCATCTAATCCTTAGAACAAAACATTACTGGCGTGCATCTTGAGACAAAACAATGGCACTGACGTATTTTAAGATATGTCGATGCAAGTTGCTTTCAGTTAAAACAGCTCAAACAAGCATTTTAGTCTGGGACTAGGCTTAAGCTGAGGTGACGCGATGACTAACAGACAGCAGATAAATGGCTATCCGCCTGTTACTCAAAGTGGTGTGTTTATAATGTAAGCGAATGTCAACACAACGTTGTAGTGCTCTCATTAACGCGCATGCGACGAATGTTGTGTTGATGTGAGAGCACTCGCATGTCAACACAATACGCATACGCAAGCATCGTGGTGCTCTCTTGAACGCGCTTTGGAGATTAATATCTTGTAAATAAAGTGGTAAATTATGTTTTGGGTTTTTTTTGCACAAACAAAGCACTTGCGTTACTGCTATATAAAATTGAGGTTAAGCCACTTGGGTCACATGGATTGCTTTTATGATGTCTTTACTACCTTTCTGGGGCTTGAAAATGGTAGTTGCGGCTGCAGATTTAATTAAAAATATCTTCATTTGTGTTCCAAAGATGAACAAAAGTCTACAAGTCTGGTAGTCATTTATTTGTACATTATTTTCATTAATTTTTAATAATAGGCTACATTTTAATAAAACATTATAATGTAATGATGTGAAAATGAAACATTTAGTTAAACTTTAGCTTTGGTTGCAGGTTTCTTAAAGGCATAGTTCACTCAAAATATATTGTCATCATTTACTCAGCCTCTTGTCCTTCCAAAAGTGACAATACAAATTCAGTGTGGTCTAATGTTTTTATTTTATTTTATTTTCATTATATAGAGGGGGGAAAACATCTTCACATCTTTTTTTCATCTTCATTTGTGTTACAATGAAGGAAAAAGTCATGCGTGTTTGGAATGACACGATGGTGAGTAAATGATGAGGTGAGTTTTCCTTTTGAGTGAACTATATTCATATTTAACTGGTTACAAACATCTTCTTTAAAGATTACACACTTGAATGCAGAGGAGCTTATGCAAAACACTCTGCGAAAACTACTTAGATGTTGTGATAGTATCACACAAGCTATACTAACTAACTTTTGAAAGGAGCTATTTGACTTATGATACATAAAGAGACAACTCTAGTCCTGATTGGTCATCTCTTAGGGTGCTTTCACACTAGCACTCACCCGGGTTCGATTGACGTCAGAGTTCGTTTGGATGATGTGAATGCTGTCTTCCTAACTCGGGTGCGCACCCGCGAACCGTATCCGGTCCGCTTAAAAAGTGGTCTGCTGATGTGAACACAATCGTACTAAATCGCTAAAGAAAAAGTGTGTTTGTGTGTGTTTCACTCATTTTCCTGACGAGCGTGACTGACATACTGCAAGCAGAGAGCTGTAGGCTATATCTCATTTAGTGCCACTACGTACTGAAGCTTTGGTAACAAAACCAACTGTTCCCAAACAAAAATATAAAAGTTCGGTAAACAACTTATGCATTTTGCCACCTTCTTGCTTGCCATCGTTACCAAGCAACGGGATAAACAGCTGCTGCTTTGATGACGCAAACGCACCCCGGTTCAGACCAATGATCATTATATTGATCAGTGGTTCAGACCCAAATAATCATAATATGAACACAGTCCAGCGGGGGCAGGGGAGGGGGGAGCAATCGAATCAAGTGTGAAAGCACCCTAAGTTATTAAGTCCAGCACCTACTCAATTCTAATCAAATGTAATTTGTTATGACCTAACAGCTTTACGTCACAAAAATTCTGTTCAATTGTGGTTAAGGTTCAATCATGGGGGGAAAAATGAGAAGGCAATATAAGATGTTTGGACCCTTTACAGATGTGTATCTGTGGTGTTGTGCTTTATCCCAACTATATGAATCATTTTCATGTGCTTTGTATTTCAGTTTTGGACACACCTCAAAGCGTAATTACATTTTCCAATACAGATAAACAATGTTACATGCTGCATGTTTACAGAACTACAAAGATGATGCATGAGGTTTGGCTTGAAGCTGCAGTGTTTAGGGTTGGGACTCTGTCCAGTTACTGTGTGCCTTGGATAGAGTAGACTGGTTGGATTTGTTCTGAATAAAACAAAAGAATAATGTGTGACAACCCTAAATCAAAAATTATGGAAAGCACCTGTAGTGCAGTCATAGAGTATTCAAGCAACAAAATAAAATAATAAATATAGGTGAAAAGTGGGTAAAGTCAAACAATAAATACAATGACTTTTTCTCCTTTAACTAATTGTTATTTAACTTTACATATTTTTAAGTACATTTCCTACCGTACAACATACATATTTTCCCCATTCTCTAGATAACTAGGCCTATTTGGAGAAATATGTAACTAACATTACCGTGCACCAGACGAACGAAAGAGCAAAGCGTTGTCTCCCTCTTGTGGTGACATGCAATATTTCAGCCTAAACAGAATTACATGTACACCATTTGACAAAGAATTACAAATTTCTTTTTTCTATTAAGATAAATCCTCATGAATGTGTTAAAGGTGAGGCTGATGTAACGAATGAGTTGATCAGATAAATATGTAGCATGTGAGAACCTTACAAATGATTAGGGCTGTAACGACAATATGTGTCGCCTAGTATTCATATTAGTGGTAGACTTGTATGGATTTTCCAGTGGTTGATTCTTAACCCTCATACTGTACAGTTAAAAGTATTTACATATTATGAACTGCAGTGGGTAGTGGGTACTAAAGCAAAGCATTAACAAGACCAAAGGCAGAGATAGTAGACACAACATCGCATGCAGCTGTCTGAAGATCCCCTCTCACAGATGGTGTCAGGATTATACTGGACTGGCATGCAAAATGCAAAACAAAATATTTGTTTTTTTTAAGGTGGTGGATTATCCAAGACCAAAAGATTGCCTTTTCAGTGCCTCTGCTCTGCAGTTCATTAAGAGACGAGCACTAAAGCTTTAAGATCCACTTGGCATGATAGGAAATGTTTAATTGTAAGGCATTAAGTCTTCATTTAGTTGCGATACAGTTGCAGGACAGGACAGGACAGTATACACATTTTTTAGGATCCCTCTTATTTTGTTAATATTATCTTGCATACTCTGCAAGGGGCTCAGCAGAACGGAACTGTCAAAATGAGCTGTATTTAATAGGATAGACTAACGTTAAAAATTCTGTCTTCATTTACTCACACTCATGTCATTCTAAACCTGTAAGACTTGCATGCACATTACATAAAAGCATATTCAAACCATACAATGAGAACTGAGATTCTTGAATGATGACCTTTTTGTCATTTGTATAGCGTTCGACAGCCCCTTTGAGGCAATAATATGGGTTTGGAACAACAGGAGAGTGAGTAAATGATACATTTAATTTGGGTGAGCTATTTCTTTAATTGTAATAAAATTGTTTTTAAAAAATTGTTAAATGCAACATTACCTGTACTGCAGTCAATAATAGCAATAAGAAAGAAAAGTATCACGGTATTTCCATGTTTTTTGATGCGGTATCGTGGTAATAACTATAAATTAATTTGGAGTGCGGTGTAAATATCATAACATATGAATATGCCAATCATTCATTGCCATAGCATATATTGAAGTACCATGGTATCTGATACTATCATTGTACCAGTGTACAGCCACAATAATACTGGTTCATCTACACCTGTACACCCAAAGTCACAGATCACATGATCCCAAATACGGTAAATGGCTAAAGAAACGTGTAAATGCCCGGGGGATACACCCTCCCACCTCAGGCCAGGCGGCTCAGCCAGTACTGACTGGCTTCATCTGTGAGGGCTGTTAGTGCGTCTCCTCAATGACCATTCTCTCTAATTTTAGCCTCTCTGCTCTCTCTACTGCTGGGAATGATTCATGTCAGTTTCCAGACGTCTGAAGTCACAGGCTGGAACCACAACCCCCGTGCTGTCCCACTCTTATGCTGTAGAAAATCACTACGGGGGAAAGATTCATGGGCTCTGGTACAAATTTGGCCATCCTCTCTGTTTTGAGTTACCATCAAAAACAATGAACTCTGCTGTTTAATGGGGTTTGGCGGTACAACCCTGAGGCATACTTCCTGTTAAGTCTAAAGTGTTACGCATGCTGGTATTCGCAATTCGTGCCATGCTGATGTAAGCTTGACCACGTGTGTTACTACATCGTCACAGTGATGGATGTCAAGCATGGCAGGAAAAACAAGTTCTGCTCTTAAGTAAATCTAATAACTGATACATTTACTGTGCCAAATTTTGTATTTAAATGATTTTATCTTTTTCTACAACTTTGCAGGTTATCAACAAAGCACTTGAGCCAGTAATAAACAAAGGTCAATTGATTTTTCTGATTCTTAAAGGGATTGTTCACCCCCAAAAAAAGAAAAATGAAGTTATTCCAAACGTATATGCATTTCTTTTTCGATTGAACAAAAAAGAAAACATTCATTGTATAAAAAAAAAAAAAAAAAAAAACATAAAGGGTTAGTTCACCCAAAAATGAAAATTACCCCATGATTTACTCACCCTCAAGTCATCCCAGGTGTATATGACATTCTTCTTTCAGACGAATAAAATCAGAGTTATATTAAAAAAGTCCTGGCTAATCCAAGCTTTATAATGGTAGTGAAAGGGTAGTTCTGTTTTAAAGTCCATCTATCCATCATATAACTGCTCCACATGGCTCCGGGGGGTTAATAAAGGCCTTCCGAAACGTTATACCAATACCTAACTTCGGGCGGATTGCCGTACGCATCGATTTACGGTAAAAGAGTAACCCTTGAACCCTTGACGCATGCGTATTGATGAACACAGAAGCGCAGAGGATAGAGCAAAACAAAACGTAGCGTCGGGGGTTACTCTTTTAGCGCAAGTCAACTCGCACACTGCTGACCGCCGGAAGCTAGGTATTTTAGTTTATAAAGTTTTAAATATGGATATTTTTCTTACACAAACGTGCCACTCCGCTTCAGGAGGCCTTTATTAACCCCTGGAGCCGTGTGGAGCAGTTATATGATGGATAGATGCACTTTTATAGACAGCAACAATTCACTGCCATTATAAAGCTTGGATTAGCCAGGACTTTTTTAATTTAACTCCGATTTTATTCGTCTGTAAGAAGAATGTCATATACTGACTTGAGGCTGAGTAAATCATAGGGTAATTTTCATTTTTGGGTGAACTAACCTTTTAAGACATGTTTTTTTTTTTTTTTTTAAATACCTTCTTTGTGTTCCACAAAAGAAAGATTTGGAACAACATGAAGGTGAATAAATGATGACAATTTTTACATTTTTGGGTTAACAATCCCTTTAAGCCACAAGAAAACCTCTACCATGCCCAGAGACCAAATGGCCCTTCCCAACAAAAATCTGAGATTGTTCTAATAGCGTGTGTGCTTTAAAACCTAAAAGTTTGATTTACCCTGAGCTTTAGCTAAAGTGTAATTCTGCAAAAATCCAACTAAGTTGTAACCATGTTTGTATTTAATTCAAAAACCCCATTAACCTAATCTCCTCTGCACAATTTAGGCCGTATTTAAGGAAATCCCAAATTCTGAGGAGATGTTCCTTTGATGTTCCTTTGATTCTTCCCTCCCTCTTATTTCATGAGTAGGACGGGAATCAGATTTGACCGTATCCAAACAATCTTTGGTTTCTGAGCTACAGTATAGTGAATAAAATTGTAAATAAAATGTTTGTGAGCTGCAAAGTGCCACACACACACCTGATCATTTGAGAAACCCACAGGTTTACACGTCGCACATATGGCACATAAATTTACAAAAACGTTTCTATATAAGAATATATATATATATATATATATATATCACTCCATTTCCCTTGTTTACAAGACCTCCAGCACGGAAGTTACTATGAAAAGAGAGTCTATAGAGGAGCTAAGCAAGCATAAACTCCTCCACCCACACGTAAAATGCAAAAAACAAGATAAATTGCAATCACTTTGAAAACATTTTTGCTTCTCTCTGTTGTAAGTTGATTTTCATTTTCCGCTTGTCAGATGTGATTTCAAAAGGCTGTGGCTACAACAGCACAACATGTGTAACCCACCCACATGTCTTGAGCTGGGCACCTTTGAATCAAAAAACATCACAAAGTTGCATGTGCATTCAACACTCTGCATTCATATACATTACACCCGATATAGTCTTAACAAGCAACCTAATGCAAATAAGGAGGAGGACAGGAGGAAATAAATAGTTTGCTAGAATGTATAACCATACTGTATAAAGTTCAAAAGAACAGCAGATTTTTTTTAGGAAAATTAAATGAATTATGAAACAACTCTTTTATGGAGAAAGTTTTGGGGAATGTATGGAACCG
The DNA here is from genome assembly GCA_039654625.1 of Rhinogobio ventralis. Lineage (NCBI taxonomy): Eukaryota > Metazoa > Chordata > Actinopteri > Cypriniformes > Gobionidae > Rhinogobio > Rhinogobio ventralis. The sequence goes on from CM077211.1 coordinate 25,969,549, forward strand.
AACGAGTGAAGCTTACAAGAAGGATCAAAGCATGAAGTGAATGAGTGAGAACATGTGTGAAACACCGGCTCCGAGAGCAAGGTAATTTCTCAAACTGGGCTTGACAAACAATCAAAGCCCTTCATTTGTGATTAGTTATTAGTAAAGGCTCATAGCAAATGTTAATTGCCAAGTTAATTTAAACAAATGTGTGGGTGGCTAACGCAGTAAAGAGTGAAAAGGAGGGAGGATAGAGAGGAAGAAAGAAAGCGAGAGAAGGATAAAGGGTGGGCAATCACTTTTGTTATAACAGAGACAAAACAGGGAACAGAATCAATCCATTATCGATGAATAAATAAGCAAAACTGAAGACTTGAACACTGAACAAACAAAGAGCGTTCCAACAGAAACTGGCTGAGAGAAGAAAAGAGCTCTCCAACTCTGGAGAACACATTAAGATAAGCTAAAACACAAAGCATATGAAATAATACACGTGGACGGAATGGAGTTTAGACAACTTCATGTGCTAATGATAATGTGAAACTAACCAAATCAGCCCATGCAGAACAGGAGCTGTACATATTGTGATATTCAAATGATATTCAAAGCATTCTGCTCCAAAACAACTTGATTTAATGCCACATGTCATTTTGGAATCATTACAACAACGCACTGTGGACAGTTATATCAGGTAAGTCAAAGCTAAGTGCCTACAATTTAAGAAGGTTTGATAACTTTTCAATAAAAAATTAGTTAAAGAACGTTATATTATATCTATTATCTATTACATCTAAAAAGTCTATTTTATTTAATTAAATAAAATATTTTATTACACATCAAATATTAAATGATAAAATATATAAAAATTTTAATTTGTTCAAATGAAGTCAAATGAATTTTTAAGTCAGTACATTTCCTAAAATGTCAAAGAATTTTAGTAAAATAATTTAATTACATGCAATTTCATAAAATATGCCAAAGCAGAATAAAAATTCCCAGAAACTGCGTCTAGATCACACAAGCTTCCTCCCAACAACATAGCGCACAGCTATATTTCCAAAGTCATCTGAGGTCACCTGCTCACCACACTACAAATAACACGTCAGACCCCTCAAACAATTACTCTGCTGCAAATTACGTCATGACTGGTGTAGAAAAGATATATATATATATATATATGCAAAATCTGCAACAGGTTGAACATGTTAAAGTTGAAGTTTCTTTAAAGTAGGTTAAATAAAGACACTCACCATCCACCAGGTCTTGGCTGTCATATCATAACACAGCTGCCATTTCACGGCATTCTCTGCCGCGTTGCCACTCGTGTGTGTGATGCTGGGGAGCTCCATAAAGAGAGACAGATAGAGGAAGCGAGAGAGAGAGAAAAGAAGATGTGGATGTTCTCAGAGCAGTCCCAAACTCAGCCAAACAGGAGAAACAAGAGGAACAGAAGTGCAAATCCTCCTCAGCTGCCTCTTTCTTGCTCTCATCTTTACCTCCCTGTGTGGCACAGAGAGAGACTGGACAGTTTAGAGGGACAGAGAGAGAGAGAGAGAGAGAGAGCACGAGGGTGAGACCTAAAGGATTAAGACTTCGACAACAGTTCCCACTCAAAAGTCCACACTCTCTGAGCAGACCATGCATACACCCAGACCACATCACCACCACCACGACCGGCTGCTAGACAGACCAGCTAATGCCAGCTGTGTTAACAGTCACACACTCATGCAAAACCACACGGCTTTGGTTTTATAAAGCACATGTATGATGAAATTGGGAGTTGATGCAAAAAATCGTATATATGAGAATATAAAGAGAACATATGTAGTGTGCAGTGTTCAAACATGCTATTTTCTTACAAGCACAGCAGGTCGCTCACACACCCACTTGAACAAAAAGTCAATCCTACATCGAGACCTGGCCACAATGATGTCATCCAACATCAACAGACTTTTATTTTTTCTTTTGACCTTGTTAAATCACGAGTTTCCTATCTGTACAGCAGTGCTGCAGAAGCCCCGTCTTCATGCAGTAGTGAATCTTCCGCTTTGAGACCACACAGCTGGCAGCCAGGGCAGCCCAACTGATTCTGTCCTCTTTATCATCTTTGATTCACACAGAGCTGAATAGAAAACATTGCTGGGAGAATAAATTAATTTTTTTCTTCCAAGAATGTGGAAATTAAAATGTTTTTTTTCCACCACCTCCATCAACCACATGGCAATGAGAAGTCCGGCCCTTGCTTGGCCACAGGAGTGCTGAGTGAGTGTGGGGGACATGTGGGAAGTGTTTGTTTGGTTTACTTGTTTTTTCTTTTTCTTTTTTTTTTAATTTTGGAATTTTTGTTTTTATCATGCATCAAAGAACTAAGAGTCAAAAGTCCCCTTTAAATGAAATATATTACTATCCACCCTATTTTTCACAAAAGAGCGGGCACGGCCATTTGTAACCTGTGAATGACCAGTGTAATACGCTTCCATTACCTTTAGGTGGTGTCGTACCTACAGGCACTCGAACATTTAAAAATAAATTGCTTACCTCCGCATTGCAAAATAAGGTGGATAGGCCTAATACTATAGGTGCATTCATGCCATGTCATAATTACCGTAATTACACGATTTCAACTTGTAAAAAGCATGCACATCCTTGTATAGCTCATAATTGCAATTTGTATGCTGGGAATTTTTGGAGAGCTCCTACTTGTACCACCTGACTGCTGCGGATTCATTTGAGCATTGATAGTGTTGCCATAGATATGCTAATTAATTAGCATATGACTAAATTTCGCATATGACTTAGGGGTGTAACAATATATCGTGTCACAATATATCGCAATACAAAAAATATGTATTGTGGATAGTGACAATCTGTATTGTGTATAGTTCCCCCAAAATGAAAATTACTGTGCGAGAAAAAATTCTGAGATTTAGTGTCAGTACTACATTAAAGTACTATATATAATGTTGAATATAATGTATAATAATGCAATGGGGGAATATTTGGGGGTCCTGATAATGCCAAATGTCTTATGTTACCAGTAAAAAGTGGCCAACATTATTTATATCTAATCAGTGACAGAGTGCAAGCATATTAGTCTTAAATAATTCTGTATTTTCAGCTTCAGAATCATAAATATTTTTATTCTGGTGTCACCATTGTCCTGTGCATTGGCTTACCAGCACCAAGCCCAAGCCTATTTCCACCCCAAATGTAATACCAAATTTAGCATTTTAATCAACAGTAAAAAAAATTCTTACCTTTTAGCATATGTCTTGGAGTATCGCAATTATACTGTGAGTTCAGTATCATGATATGTATCGCATCGTGACACGAGTGTATCGTTACACCCCTAATATGACTACATTTAGTACTATAACAGTACGTAGATAAAATGGTAAAAAACATCACGAGAAATCTAAAATATGTAGGTGAGCTCAAAAATATTATTATACAAGTAGGAAAAATTTCAATAATTTAAAAATCCTGAAATGAATTTAAATTTAATTAAAAGAGGTTTATAAGTTGCGAGGAAATACAACAAATTTGACTAATACAATTAAAAATGAAACATTCAAAATAGGTAACCTTTTTACATATTGTTCAAAGTATAGTGAGAAACGTGTGTAGTAAGACAAGAAATTCGTTTACTGACAGCGACTAGGCAAGGCGAAGCAAATTTTAATGGGTTATATTTGCTTTTTTGACGCAACACAGTTTGCGTCCAGTGTAGACAGGGTGTTACATTCTCTGTTACTTTGTCTATTTTTGATCCACCAAAGAAAATCTTTCCAGACAAAGTCACAACAGAATGAATGGTTTCATGTCTCCCAAGTCCCAACAACACACAGTAGTGGTGTTAGTTCCAAAATGAATCAGTCTTTCTGAACAAATCAGTTGAGTGAATGAATCAATGACTCGCCCATAAAGAGTTACTTGTTTCGTTCCTGAATTAATCAGTGTTTTTACCGAATCAGCTGAATGAATTACTTAATTGACTCGCTCGTAAAGTCAGTTACACCTACTGCCAAAAAGATGTAACCTGCAAAAAGAATAAAAAAAATACCCACCACTAATGAACAGACTGAAAGTCTGTCTGGAACGTGCAAACACAGACAAGCGGAGTGAAATAAAAACACTGAAAACTCCCAGTGCTGTTGGAATCTATCAGCACTCCAGAATCGCTTCTTGGTCAATCAAATTTGAGAACTACTGAATAATAATATATACTGTATTCTTTATTTTTGAGTCTCAAAAATGGGAAAGTCAGAAAAACAAATAACTTGTTTTTATAGAAGCTTGTTGGCCCCCGAAGTACATAATAATACTACTGACTTATATTCCAGCCAGAGGGCTGTTGGCCAACCACAATTTTGTAAGGACAGGATATTGGGTCAGACACTTCAACTCACATCCAGCATGCAGAAGAAAACAGAGCTCTATGTGATGCTAAAACGAACCACATGAACCATACTCACTCTTTGACTTTAGAAAAGGGCATGACAATAGACAAAGAGCAAACCTCAAACAAGAATGTAATTTTGACTAACCTAAATGATAGTGTGGACAGCTAGTCACTGCATCAGATTTGCCTAAATGCTGATGTTGTTTATGCATTGATGTCATTAATGACTTAGCCCTGCTTGTTTACAAATGATCTGTCATGGCACATCAGCCTCTGCTACACGATCATGGCAAATGAGGTCTGTGTGAAATGAATCATGGCTGACACCAAAAAAGCAGCATTGGAAGTCAGAACAGCAGCTGATCCTTGATGAATTCTAATCCAGTTCCAACAGGTTCAAGCCAGGCCTCCATCCCAGCTGGGGGCTGGAAACCTCACTCATGTACATTCTTTGGTCATCCACAATGATTCGTGATCTATCCTTATTCTGACAATAATCACATGCTCTTTGCCAGTAACCTTTTCCTCTCTCTAATTGCCTTCTCTTAAAGGTTTTTCATGATTTTTGAAGGAGAGTGTGTGGTGAAACTGCAGAGTCACTCTGCAAGGACCCATCAAATGCCCACATATTCCCCTTCTGAGACAAAAAGCCTTTAGAAATTATTTTTGAAGGAGATGATACAAGAAAACTTGTAAAGCCCATATTATAGTGCATCTGTATTTTCTTTGCTGTCAGACATAGACTTAAATTTGGCATGAAACGGAAGTTGCAATAGTCTTTTCTTCCCTGAGTAAAACAGCTTCTCAAACAAGAAAAACTGTATGGTGGGATCTTAATTTCTCCATCAGGAATTGTTTGGATCGTTGTGATTTACTATTGCTGTGATGCCATGTGAGTGACAGATTGTCCCGCCCTCACGCCAGTAAACACATCATCAGAGAAAAGAAGAGATGTTGTTGCAAGAGAGAGGGGACAAAAGATTACGAGGGCACATGATTTTAAAAAAAATAAAAAAAATAAATTAAAAAGTGCACAGATAAATCACATAATAAATACGGCAATATTCCATAAAAAAATAAGAAGTGTCGATCTGCAGTATGCAGAGCTTGGGATTGTGAATTTGAGTCTCACCTGGTTGATGAACATTGAGCATTCCAACGATATTCATACATCCTGTCAAACTTCCTAAACCCATATGCCATGATTCATCTACTATGATTTTCAGATGTAGTATCTGAGTTAGGATTTACTCTTTAATTAATTTAATTATCTATAAAACTCAAATAACATGGAACAACTTATTAGGACAACAATGTGGGTTGCCAACTATTTTGAAGACATTTTAAATATAACAATAAAGATTTTTTTTGTTGTTATTTACTTAACAATATATTAATTATAAAATGATTTGCCTACAGCTCTTGCGTTTGGACATAGCCTGCTACTTCCTAGGTCCCATAAACCTCAAGTGACTTGCTATGGGTTTGCCTTTGACTTCTGAGAGTTAAAGCACTATGTTACAGGGTTAGTTCACCCAAAAATGAAAATGCTGTCATTAATTACTCACCCTCATGTCGTTCCAAACCCGTAAGACCTTCGTTCATCTTCGGAACACAAATGAAGATATTTTTGATGAAATCTGAGAGGTTTTCACACATGGGCAGCAACGTCATTGCAACATTTTAAGGCCCAGAAAGGTAGTAAAGACATCGTTAAAATCGTCCATGTGACTACAGTGGTCCAACCGTTATGTTATGAAGCGACGAAAATACTTTTTGTGTCCAAAAAAACAAACAAAAATAACGACTTTAATGTCTTCAATGTAATTCTCCTATTCACATAGTAAACAGTGCAGCTTCCAGGGTCAGAACTGGCTCATTATTGGCTAGCTCCTGTGTCAGCATCACATGCATGGGTCGTGGTGATCACGTGAACAGCGTCGGCCAAAAATGAGCCGATTTTAACAATGCTACCTTTCTGGTCCTTGAAAGTTGCAATGATGTTGCTGTCTATGTGGGGTTCAGAAACCTCTCGGATTTCATCAAAGATATCTTCAATTGTGTTCCGAAGATGAATGAAGGTCTTACGGGTTTGGAATGACATGAGGGTGCGTAATAAATGACAGAATTTTCATTTTTGGGTTAACTAACCCTTTAATTAGCCTATAACTTCAATTATCTTCTGACCAAAAACTTTCATCAAGGTTTGTATTTTGTATTTTTTTTTTTTTTACTACTACAGAATAACCATCAAAACTATATAACCTGCCTAATAATCGTGTTCGAAATTATTCTTTGTACAGTGAAGTGCATTTGTGAGTCCATAGGCACGTTGAACTTGGTATTTTACGCAGGGCAAAATGCAGCTTGTCAAGCTTCCTAGGAAGAAATTTAATAGGTTTGGTTACATATCATTTTCAGCCATGGGAAGAAAATGAATCATACATTTACTGGAATATCAATATGAAAACAAAGGACGACAGACATTTAAATAAAACAACCCAAAGAGAAACTGAGTTTTAAATAGAGTTCTAAATGGTCAGCATGGTGTTGTGCCACAGGAGCGCTAAATGTCAAGTTTCTGTTTATACGCGAGTATGACATGCTCGTGGTAATTTGAACGCTAGTAGGACAGTTTTTTGGTAGTGTCCAGTTAAGAATATGATAGAAAGTGACATCCCCTCCATCCAAATCCACGAAAAGCACAACGTGGAAGACGTTCACGTACATACCCTCAAACATTACCATGGTAGCCATCGAATTCATAACATTTGTTCCACCAAATATATTCAAAAGAGAATGAAAGTGTGCAAAACAACCCTGGTAATGGTAGGCCTATTTGGAAATGCACTGGTTACTTTTTTAATTATTTATTTTGTATGAAACTCACAGTGTGGAAGACATGGAAGGTTCAAGTCTCAGACATTTACCATGGTAACCACCGTTTCCACCAACAACATGCCATATAGATATGATTATTCTTGCTAGAATATAACTGTTAACCACTGTCAAAAAAGTAAACACGTCATGACACAAGATCCAATTTTAGTAAAGCTTTATTGATTTAAAGTCACCATAAAATCAAAATATTGCAGTATTTATCTAAGTAAGTTATTTATCTGTGAAAAAATAAATGAATGTAAAATAAATGAATGTGCCCTAATAAACTTTAATCAAAATAACTTCCCCTTTCTGTTCTCTGATGTAGGGTGACCAGACTTTTCATGGTGAGATAGGCCAAAATATAGTTACCATGGTCATTTTTGTTATAGAAGCAAATGTGAAAGTCTTCTGTCTCAGTTCAAAAAGTCAAAAGTGGTCACATAGTGTTAAAATGAAATGCTGTTGGACCATAATAACTAAACTGCTCTTACCACACTTATAGTGACTGATCTATAAAAGTATATAAAGTGAATGATTTGGCAGCTTGTGTGCGATTTGCTGAACCTCTCTGAATCCTTCCATACAGTCATAGTGCAACCCCAGTATACTTGGGTGGCAGTCCCCTACCTCTGCTCCCCTCACGATGTAATCTTATATCATTCACACCGCTCTGCCTTCATTCAAGTACAGGCCATGGTCCAGACTCCAATTAGTGGTCACACTAACAGGCGGAGATGACGCCTGCCCCTCAAATTACCCACAGCAGCATGTTTAAAGTCTGCAAGGGGGGTATTGCTGCTGGCACACCGTGGGCTGATACCCAGGAGTCAGGCAGCTCTGCTTTAATTAAAGGGTGCACTTTTGCATTTGTTTCTGCTGCTTGTGTTTCAGAAATTTATTTCAAATGGCAATGCCACCCAGTATTATGACCTTAGTGTATTCAGGTACGACGGCAGGATGGCATTGATGGACTGTCTGCAGAGCTCCAGGAGGGAAGCAAGGCTGTAATCTTGAAAAGCTTTTGTAGCACAAATATGACAGAATCCATGTGCCATAACCTCCATATAATTGTAGAGATCCTGTACTTTTTTATTCTTATACGCTATTGTAATTGTAGGATATGGAGTTACTTGTAGAAACATGATTCAAATTAATTTCAAAAACACATTTTAATCATGTAGCTAGGACACAGTTTATTTTTTATGACATAAATTTAAACATGATGATGGATGCCAATGTAAAAAAAAAAAGTGATTCTCAACCTTTCTGACTCGAAGAATCTTCCATGTCAAACCCAATATTAAAAGCCCCATAGAGGCTAAGATATTGATATGTCATTTTGACAAAACTGCTTGTTTTAAAATGTTTTTATGAACAGGAGTATTGATAATAATTAACTGTGATTCATTTAGTAATTCCAGAACTTCCAATAACTGCATGTTCTTCCATAAAAAACAATAGTTTAGGGAGAAAAATAATTGAGGGAGAAAAAATGTTAAATTTGATGTGCTTTTTAGCATTTTAATTTAGAGTTAGATTATTTTAATATATTAGTAATAATGTATTTATTTAAATACTTTTAAGTCACCCTGCAGCCTCCTTAGAAGCTTGCTGAGGCCCCCTAGTGGGCCCTGGGCCCCTGGTTGAGAACCACAGCACTAAGCTCCTTAAGTCTCCCTCTAGTGGATAAAAATGTAACTACCATATAATTGAACACCCAACAGGGGAACACAAAAGATCACATCAGTATTAACGTGGCTGACAAGCTAGTTTTCTCTTGGCAGAGAAGACAACAGCCTAAAAAATAGACATGTTAGTGAATAAGACAGTGAAGACTTCTATGGAATGTAAATGGAGAACCAATGACGTAACTGGAATGACACCAATCCTGAAAACGCTGCTGCATGACTGAATTTTTTCTGTAGGAAATGTTTTATCTTTTACAAGTATCACATGTACCACTTCAAAACAGCACAGGCCAATCAGGTCAAACAAGCTTCACACACTGCAAACATATCTGTAGTATTTTTTTTTAGATTGTGCCCCTAATGAGGTCATTTAACTCCAGCTTGCTCCTGATTGTTAAAACTGTACTCATCTTCAATGTGTCACATAATAGTTTTTCTGTTTGAGTTGTCTCTCCATGTGACAGACCTGATATATTTCAAATACAACACACAAAGAGCCTCATCTTGAGAATGTTAAAACAATGCAGAAACTTGCATATCCAAAGTGCTGAGAAAAGAACTCATGACCACAGAGCAGCACATTATCTTCTCTTCCTTGTTCCTGTTTAGTTGCAAAAGAAAGCATACAGTTTGCTCTGTAGTGTAGCCTGTTTTTAACACTCAATCTCTCAGTTCAATCTTCCATTGCTCCCATTGCTACTCGTATCATCGTCATGTGTACCAATCAGCCCTCTGATGACCGCTAGACCTGAAGAGGCACAAATGGATTTGTAATAGGAACAAAGAGAAAGAAAATAATGCAAATAAGTACACTTGCAGATGAAAAGCTTAGATAAACACTAACATCAAGCATGCATTATTGCAAAATGCTGTTCAACAGTTAATTGTTCAATTGTTATGGACAAACAATACTATGGAAGTCAATGAGGCCCATCAACTGTTTGGTAACCAACATTCTTCAAAAGATATTTTGTGTTCAGCAGAAGAAAGAAACTCATACAGGTTCAAAACAACATGAGGGTGAGTAAATGATGACAGAATTTTCATCTGTCATCCCTTTAAGTTACCATTGTATATATTAAAGTAAATTTTATTTTTAAACTTCCTTTTTACCCTGGTTTCTTCTGAAAATCTAGTTCCCTTTTTTATTCTAGAACAAAGATCTTTCACCAAGCCATCATATCCACCATTCAGGCTGAGCCAGATTTTAGTGGTTAAACAACAACACATTTTGTATACGTTTCCAAAAATTCCAAGACTCACGTTGGCGAATTGTGATTGGCCAGATGAAAATGGTTGAAAGACAGAGAGCAGCAACAGCAGCCACACCGGCAGTGACGATCACCATGACATTGTGATAGAACCATTTGCATTCAGGGTCCAGTGTTCTGTGAATAAAGAACCAAATAATGTGAGAAGCTGTACAAGGCCAAGTAGAAACCTACATAAACCACGTGACAATGAATAGTTAGACTTTAACTCTCAAACACACACATATAGGCCATCTGCAGCATACACATTACAACAATCAGAGACAAGTAGATTATCATAGCCACTGTGCATTCAAGATGGTATTTGCAGACAAGAAGGGTATTTAAATATTCTATATTCCCAGCCACTACGGTCAGGAGGCTCTTTCACTGGAGATGCGGGATTGTACTCACTGACAGGGATGTAAAGCCTGTATTGTCATGACTCCAAGTCCATTGGACACCTTATCAGTGAAGCTCATTGCACCGTACACAAAAGCACCGCTTTGCTGTTTAAAGAGAGATATTCATTAAAGCAGTCAAAATATTTTTTTTTAATGTTTTTAAATATAGTAAAAAAAAAAGTATGTTTGTGAAATATTATTACAATTTAAAAACTGTTTTATATTTGAATATATTTTTTAATTTCTGTTGAAAATTCAGCTTTGCATCACAGGAATTAATTACATTTTAAAATAGAAACGTTCGTATAATAATGAATAATTAAAGACTAAGCATTTAGTAAATATTCTAATGTAAGTCTCACATACCTAAAATATACATCACAATAACGTTCAAATCGGACATAACTGATAAATATGGAAGCTTATGTGTAGCAAATTTCAATTTGCAATGCAATATGCAAAATGGCAATGCAATATGTAAAATGGCAATGCATTTCAGTATTTAAATTTACATTTCCCATACCGTGTGTGCAACATTTGGTGCAAAATGATCATTCAAATTGAATAATATAATTAAAATTTGCTATTTCCTACACTAGTTTTAACAGATCATTTAAATATATCTTTTAACGCTTTATAAGTTGCAAAATTAAAATGAAAATGTATTACAGAACTGATTAGATGTGTTTAACATGTTCAAGCAAAAATTGTAGCAAAATGATCATTTAAATGTTATTTTTGCATTTACACTCACAGTTAAGATACTTGCGATTGCATTTTCATTAAATGTCCCGCAATGAATGAAGCAAAATTTAATGTGGAATTGAAAATGCAATCCGAGCCGATCAAGTCTCCGCCCCGCCCTGTCAATCATCGCATCAAGGCGGGGCCAGGTGTTGGAAACATGGCGGCAGTTTGACCAGTACGTTATTAGAACCATAGATATTTATGGTTAGAACGTCTCTCAGAGAACGCGCCTGGCGCTCGTGCACCTTAACACGAGCGCGGTCGCGTGTCTGCTGAAGTGAGCGGTGCTTTACAACAGGTTATTTTACTCTCAAACAATCTTAGACAAGCTGTCCGTGATTATTGTTTGCTATATCAGTATGGTTGTATTTTTTCTCTTTTTTTACCATTTGGATTGTTGTTTCATGCATCAATTATATTAATTAAACGATGTAGTCCATCTGGATGGTGATGGGTGTTATTTATATCAATAATAGGCCTAATAATAATAATAATAATAATAATAATAATAATTTGTGTTCCCAAAAATAACTCTGGTGATGTATAAACCCATCTTTCACATCTAAGCACGTTGGTCTGATGTGAACAGGTGCTGGTGGTGTGATGGATATTTTCTTAGCATTTGAGCATCATTTAAACGCTACAGCAAAAAATATAGGCTATGTTGACTTCTCCCGCCCGCAACATTCACTTTTGTCCCCCTCCCGCCCGCATAAACGTCGGCTATAAATAGATTATTTTCTGTATGTCCATAAAAAATCCATGAAATGGTTTCAAGTTACTAACCTACACATTCCCGCATAAACACTCCTGATAAATTACTTGTTATTAAATCATCAATATTCACAAACCACTTGTAACAGAAAAGCGTGGTTTGGCATGGTAGAATGCGTGCAACGGCTCGCACGCACTCACAGGAACGCGAGTAACGGCCGAGCTCAGTATTGTGACTGAATAATAAGGTTTCTTTCTCGCAAAACCCTATAGTATGCCTCCTGACCACTTTCCATATATGGCGCGCGTCTCACTGTATCATTGCGTGATACTTTTGTATCATTTTTGTGATGTTTTTGCCTGGTCGATATTCACTGCCATTATATGGAGGAGCGCGTGCAGGACTATTTTTTTTTTAAAATTTCTGCTTTTGAGGTCCGAAAAAGATAGAACGACACAGGGCATTGGAACAACAGTAGTGTGAGTAAAAGATGGTTTTATTTTCATTTCAGGGTGAACTATCCCTTGAAGTGAGCGGTGGTTTACAATTTTACTCTCAAATAATCTTAGACAAGCTGTCCATGATTATTGTTTGCTATATCAGTATGGTTGTATATTTCTTTCTCTTTTTACCATTCTGATTGTTGTTTCATGCATCAATTGTATTAATAAAAAGATGTGTAGTCCATCTGGATGGTGATGGTGCTATTTATAACAATAATAGGCCTAATAATAATATTTTTTATTCCCCCAAAATAACAGTTTTTATTTATGAACATTTTATTTAAAACTTCACAAATGCTAGTGTTTTTCAACATTGTACAAATCTCCCGCTCCAGCACATCCTTAAGCTTTTTAGGGATTATTAAGGGAGCGCACTTTGCACGCATTCTACCATGCCCAAACCACACACGCGGCAGACTATTGCTTCTCTGTTACAAGTGGTTTGTGAATATCGATGCTTTAATAACAAGTAATTTATCGGGAGTGTTTATGCGGGAATGTGTAGGTTAGTAACTTGAAACAATTTTAATGGATTTTTTTATGGACATACAGAAAATAATCTATTTATAGCCTACGTTTATGCGGGCGGGAGCGGGACAAAAGTGAATGTTGCGGGCGGGAGAAGTCAACATAGCCTATATTTTCGCGGGAGCGAGACTGAAAAGTCTCTGAGGTCATAAATTGATGGACATGGCCAGCAACAATATGAGGCTGTAGCGTTTAAATGATGCTCAAATGCTAAGAAAATATCCATCACACCACCAGCACCTGTTCACATCAGACCAACATGCTTAGATGTGAAAGATGGGTTTATACATCACCAGAGTTATTTTTGGGAACACAAATTATTATTATTATTATTATTATTAGGCCTATTATCGATATAAATAACACCCATCACCATCCAGATGGACTACATCGTTTAATTAATATAATTGATGCATGAAACAACAATCCAAATGGTAAAAAAAGAGAAAAAATACAACCATACTGATATAGCAAACAATAATCACGGACAGCTTGTCTAAGATTGTTTGAGAGTAAAATAACCTGTTGTAAAGCACCGCTCACTTCAGCAGACACGCGACCGCGCTCGTGTTAAGGTGCACGAGCGCCAGGCGCGTTCTCTGAGAGACGTTCTAACCATAAATATCTATGGTTCTAATAACGTACTGGTCTAACAGAACAGTCACTGACAGACGCGCGTGATCATTTCTGTGTTCTTGCTCCACTTCATCTGCCAGTAAACGCCTCGCTCTAATAGCTCTGCTGCCGCCATGTTTCCAACACCTGGCCCCGCCTTGATGCGATGATTGACAGGGCGGGGCGGAGACTTGATCGGCTCGGATTGCATTTTCAATTCCACATTAAATTTTGCTTCATTCATTGCGGGACATTTAATGAAAATGCAATCGCAAGTATCTTAACTGTGAGTGTAAATGCAAAAATAACATTTAAATGATCATTTTGCTACAATTTTTGCTTGAACATGTTAAACACATCTAATCAGTTCTGTAATACATTTTCATTTTAATTTTGCAACTTATAAAGCGTTAAAAGATATATTTAAATGATCTGTTAAAACTAGTGTAGGAAATAGCAAAGTTTGCATTGCAAAGTGAAAATTGCTACACATAAGCTTCCATAGATAAATCACTAGTAGTTCAGTGAGGGAGTCAGTTGTGAACTCGGTAATCATAGATATGTATACGTAGATTCCACATTCAACCACTCCAGACGTTAACGTGTCTGCCATCTTGGAAACGATCAACATGTCAGATGCTGTCGTCACTCAGTAAAAATCTATGAGTTTTCCAAAATGCCACAACATTGTGCAGCCTCTGCTTGGAAAAAGTAAAGATTTAAATTCCCGAAGAAATGGGATAACAAGCTAGAATGTGTTGGTTTGTGTTTTTATATGTATTAACTCAATATTTCAATATTGCCTTCATCTTGTATTAAATCCTATGAAAATCATCTGCTGCAGTCTATTGCAGATGTGGATATTCATACTTGAGTATAACTATGGTTGCAGACACACAGTCAACTTGCTCTCGAATGTTCACCGGCCATAGAAACAGCTGCTAATGAGGCATCTATATATATGTCAGTAATGGCTTTGAACTGACTCATTACAAAGAACTAGTTCATTAGAGTAATTTGTTTGCGAATCGGACATCGATAACAAGATAATATCTGACGAAACCACACGTGAACGAACAGTTTGCCTGATTGATGTTCTATTTTCAAGTACTGTCTTCACTTGATCACATACTGTTTGATCTCCGATGAGATTGGCTGTCATGGACAGTGACATGACCAGAATGACAGCAGATCCAGCTCCCAGCAGCACGGCGGCTCCGTAAACCCAGTGACCCATGTTTGTGTCCACCAAAACCCAAAAGGAAAACACCATTATGGGCACAAGACCTACAAAATAGGTCATCTGCAAAGGCAGAAATTACATATGAGGCATTTTGATTCATGGTGTTTGGATAAAGCAGAGAAACAGTGAAGACTCACAGAGGTGCCAATCCGTTTGCTAACAGGCTTCATAGCCAGAGAAGAAACCAACCCACTGACATACATGACCAGGGGAATAGTTGCAATGTAGTTCTGCAAAAAAAAAGAGATATTCTGCTCAATTTAATTTTACTTCATTGTGCCAGAACATAACTGCCCAAACCAGCCTTACTGTACACATGTGGTAAAAGTTCAAATACACTGTGCTAATGTTAGTTTTCCCCCAAGCAATTAAAGTCAATGTTGTATTAGACCCAATGACTTTCTTTGCATAGACAATTTTTTTGTTTAAATGTTTATTTTGTGTTCCACCCAGTGTTGTTTTTATATGATTTAATTATGACTATAGCATTAATACATTTTTTTGAATTCGTTTTCATTTTTATTTTGTTAATCGATTAATCATATCTAAAAAAGTTAGTGTGTATATATATATTTACAAACTTTTATGTTAGATGAGATTAATCGATTTGACAGCAGTTTACATATATATTTCTATTTAGCATTATTTTTTTTTTTATTTCAGTATAAGTTTTAGTCAGTTTAGTACCTTAACTTACACTGTTTTTTATTTCAGTTAGTTGCCATGGCAACATTTCTAAAAGTTTTTAAAGTTTTTTTTTTTCAGCTTTATTTCAATTAACAAAACTCAATTCACAAGTCTATATTGGGAAGTGTCATGTTCCTCACCTTTGGCAGTGATAAGGAGTTTGTCAGATACATCGGGATGTACGTTTGGGACAAGTTTACAATCAGTCTAGTGCACATATATAATATGGCAACCTGGAGGAAGAAAACAATTCTATATCTTTATTGTTATTAAATATCATACTCTGAAATATTTTATTATAAGACAGCTTTTTTACATGTTTGTAGTGTCCATAAGGTATTTTTTGTGTCTGTGTGTTTTGTTCATAGTAAACGTGAGAGGTCTCCATGAGATTACCTGATAGAAGGCAGGCTCGATGAACCATTGTTTCCACTGGATCAGGGGTCCGGAGTTCTGGGAAGAGCGGGGGATTGGAGGCTGAGATTGTCCAGTCTCTTCACTCACCTGAGGCTGGACTTCCTTAGTGCCCACGTGAAAGATGATGGAGGTAACAGTACCAATGGCCCACACTATGAGCGCCAGATACTGTCACCATAGATAAAGCCGATTTTATGAAGAAATTAACACAGCAAATTATATTTTGAAGAATGTTGGTAACCAAACTGTTTCAGTTGCCATTGACTAACATTGTAATTTTTGTATTATGTCAATGGGACTTCAATGTTTGGTTACAAACATTCCTCCTCAACATTCCTCTTTTTTATGTTCCACAGAAGAAAGAAAGGCATACAGGTTTGGAACAACATTAGGGTAAGTAAATGATGACAGAATTTTCATTTTGGGGTGGACTATCCCTTTAACTCTGAATACAAAGTATTGAACTTCAATTTGGTCTCCATTGCCAAGTGTATGAATATATTTGCATTTGCTCACTCTGAATGTGGGAACATCAAACCAGCTCAGATTCTTGAAAATAGATGAGTCTTCTGTCTGTTCGGATTGGAAGTGGAACAAGAGCCACGCCACAGCATATACTGCAATGTTTGCCACCACTGTGAAAGCATACCTGTATAGGAAAGCAAACAACTCTTCAAATCATCAATAACAAAGTTACATGAAGTAACAAATTGACGTCCAAGAAAAGACAGAGTTTAGTTTAAAGTCTCAATGAAACATGCACAGATGAATAGTTCAAAATAAGTTCAATAACATGCATTTAAAAATAGATTTAACATTTTTTTGGTGGTTTCCTGTCTTAACAGTGTTACTGAGTAGCTTATATGACTTTGAAGTTTGTCTACACTACATTATTGGTTTACTTTGGTTATTTCACTCGAAGAGGTAATGATACCTATATGACGTTAGTTCCACTTTGGCGTGCTCGCATGTGACCAGCTCAGGAATGAGCGACAGGTGGGATATCTGGGTAGCAGCCCAGCCAAACTGGAAGATGATGATGAATGGGATGACGTAAATGAGTCCCGTCATCTGTGGGGTTCTCTCATCACATCCAATGCAGGGGTTGAATATGAAGGGGAAGGAGGCAAACACACTTAAAGTTCCTGAGGGAAAATGGACAGTGAGCAGTGAGTGCAGTGAAACTGTGACACTCAGGAAGTGACATCATTTGGACGTTTTTTACAGCATGACAGTAAATCTACATTTTGACAATTTTGGTACAATTTGTAGTGTTGGCTTAATTTGTGCTCATTCAACCCTGTTACCCAAGTTAAAGAGTTAGTTCCCCGAAAAATGAAAATTCTGTCATTAATTATTCACCGTCATTTCGTTCAAAACCTGTAAGTTCATCTTCGGAACACAGATTAAGATATTTTTGATGAAATCCTGACCCCTCCAAAGACAGCAATTTAATTACCACTTTCAAGGCCCAGAGAGGTAGTAAAAACCTAGTTAAAATAGTCCATGTAACTCCAGTGGTTCAACCTTAATTTAATGAAGCGACAAGAATACTATTTGTGCACAAAAAACAAACAAAAATAACTACTTTATTCAACAATTTCTTCTTGTGTCAGTCTCCTACGCAGTTTGCGTTGGCCAGCTCCTGTGTCAGCATCACACGCATGCATCGGGGTGTTCAAGTGAACAGCTTCGGCCAGTGGTAAGCCGCCGTTCTAGCGTAGCTCTGACGTAACTCAGAAGCGCTGCACTGTATTTATTACGTCAACAGTGTAGGAGACTGGCACAGACGTGAAGAAATTGTTGAATAAAGTTGCGCACAAAAAGTATTCTCAAGGCTTCATAAAATTAAGGTTGAACCACTGGAGTCACATGAACTATTTTAACAATCTCTTTACTACCTTTCTGGGCCTTGAAAGTGGTAATTAAATTGCTGTCTATGGAGGGGAAGATGAACGAAGGTCTTGCAGTTTTGGAACAACATGAGGGTGAGTATAATGACAGAATTTTCATTTTTGGGTGAACTAACCCTTTAATGTGAGAAAGAGAAAGATATAAAACTAATAACTTTGTTTAATTTGTGGTAAAAAAAAAAAAAAAAGTATTTATAACTACAAACCAACCTTTTATCCCAAATAGCAAGCTGCTACATAAACAAGTACATTTACATTTTATTTGTATTAATTGCAAAAGGGTTAAAACAGCTCATATATAAATTTAGTTTGTTTCCTGAACTTCACAATCTATTTCGTTGCCACTTTGTTTCAAGTTGCTATTTTGCACCCTATTCGTGGAAAGTACATCTAACATTTCCCTGACTACAGCTGACAAGCTTTCGATTCTTTTTCCTGTTTGCTAATATGAATAGCCTATGAACCATCATGCCAGACGGAGTGTAGCCTATACGGCTGCATCCAAGTCCCAAAGCGGTAGTTTGCAGAGATTTTAAGCGGAATACACCTTCTACAGATTATTTTAATGCTCCACGGCAACTTTTATTGTATAGAAATGCTTTGAGTAGAATGCAGAAAATACCAGACAAAAATCAAAGAACGCGCGCTCCAAAGAACAGCTTGATATAGTCCATTATTTAAGTTACAAGTTTAATTCACACTCTTACCCACTAAATGCCAGGTCTTTCTTTTCCCATATTTTCCACAGCCGGCCGTCCGATCAGACTCGTATCCGATAAGCGGGGTGCAGATCCCGTCCGCGATCTGTCCGACCAGCAGCAGCACACCTGCGTTCGTATCCTTGAACCCGAGAACCGAGTGATAATACACCAGTAAATACGTGAACCACATAGACGCGCAGAGGTCGTTAAAGAAATGTCCCACAGCGTACGTCAGTCGCTTACACACTGGTAAAGTCACCGGCTGATCGGACATCGTGAAAGAAGGAAACGATAAACGGAGTGAAACAGACGCTCTTACACTAACCGATAGAACTGAACCCCGAATCCCATTGAAAAGTATTAGAATGATGCTTTAGTAGCCTATTAAAGTAAAAGTAAAATGGTTTCTGCCAGTGATTGTTTGCATCCAGCAGTGCCCGCGTTTTCGGTTTTATTTCTTCATCTCACACCCACTCTCTCGGGAAAGGGGATGTTACTAATTGATTTTCATAGACAGAACATGCCCTCTTTTAAAGGAGGAAAATATGCCACAATCACATTTGAATGAGTAAAAGCGAGCTAAAACAATATTGATGCTTTGCACTAGAAAACAACTAGACCTAGAACATTAGATACAGAGCTATATTAGTTACATTTATTGAACATTGTCTAAGCAAGGGCTTTTGTAAATGTATTTTCTTTTCTAAATATTTTTTTGGCAGAAACTAGCCTGTATGGTTACCAATGTAATTTTTTGTAAACAAACATGTTTTAGTGAAAGAACATACATTTTGTTCTTCATGCAACCAATAAAAGGATGGATTTAAATTGACCGTGTAAAAAACTGAGAACTGAGTAACGGATATTTTACAATGGACATTTACAATGCTGAACATTTTTCTAGAATGAAAACAGACAAGATGTTAGTTCCCCGAAATACAAATGCAGAATATATTATCACTATTGTTAATTAATGACTAAACAATCACCTGATAACTTCTTTTTTAAAACCTCACAAGATCTGATCATCATATGACATGACAGCACATACACATGGTAATAAGACATTCACTATAAAATAATGATGATGTCACAATGGGTCTAATATGAATGACCTGGTAATCTATTGGGATTGGTGGTAGGGGAGACCTGGGATGAAAGTTGCACCTTTTGTTTGAGCATTAGTAACTCAGTGGTTGTTTGTGCTAGATCTCTCAAAATTTGTTACAAGTTAGCCACATTTGCCTACTACAAATATAACTCACTTGGACACGTACAACACAATCACAGATTATGTGAGTTAATGTCAAGTTCTTCTAGAAGTGCATTTGTGAGGTCAGGCACTGATGTTGGACAAGAAGGCCTGGCTCGCAGTCTCCGCTCTAATTCATCCCAAAGGTGTTCTATCGGGATGAGGTCAGGACCTGTGTGCAGGCCAGTCAAGTTCCTCCACACCAAACTCGCTCATCCATGTCTTTATGGACCTTGCTTTGTGCACTGGTGCGCAGTCATGTTGGAACAGGAAGGGGCCATCCCCAAACTGTTCCCACAAATTTGGGAGCATGAAATTGTCCAAAATGTCTTGGTATGCTGAAGCATTAAGAGTTCCTTTCACTGGAACTAAGGGGCCAATCCCAACCCCTGAAAATAACCCCACACCATAATCCGCCCTCCACCAAACTTTACACTTGGCACAATGCAGTCAGGCAAGTAATTCTCCTGGCAACCACCAAACCCAGACTCGTTCATTGGATTGCCAGACAGAGAAGCGTGATTCGTCACTCCAGAGAACACGTCTCCAGTGGCGGCGTGCTTTACACCACTGCATCCGCCGCTTTGCATTGCACTTGATGTAAGGCTTGAATGCAGCTGCTCGGCCATGGAAACCCATTCCATGAAGCTCTCTATACACTGTTCTTGAGCTAATCTGAAGGCCACACGAAGTTTGGAGGTCTGTAGCTATTGACTCTGCAGAAAGTTGGTGACTTCTGCGTGACTGAGTTGCTGTTGTTCCCAATTGCTTCAACTTTGTTATAATACCACTAACAGTTGACCGTGGAATATTTAGTAGTGAGTAAATTTCACGAATGGACTTATTGCACAGGTGGCAACCTATCACGGTACCATGCTTGAATTCACTGAGCTCCTGAGAGTGACCCATTCTTTCACAAATGTTTGTAGAAGCAGTCTGCATGCCTAGGTACTTGCTTTTATACACCTGTGACCATGGAAGTAATTGGAACACCTGAATTCAATTATTTGGAGGGGTGTCCCAATACTTCTGGCAATAGACCCTTTTCACAGACTGATGACGCGTTTTAATGGTCATCAGTATCGTACATCCTGCAAAGTTTTTTGTATTTTCATTTAAAAAAAAAAAAAATTATGTACATTTATAACAGTAATACTTTGTATTATATTACTTTTGCATCAAATTACAAAAAACAAGGTACCGCTGCTGTGAGGGTGTTTCTAATACAGAGTCTATGGGAGTGATAGAAAAAATGTATTCTCTCTTTTCACTGCTCAATCTCACTCTATTTTTTCCCCTCTTTTTGAATGTTTTGAAATCACTATTGTGGCGTTTTTCTTTCGCTATTTGAGTAAATGGGGACACAAAAAATATATTGAATGTATTCTCTCATTCACCGCTATAAAAGTTAACCCAACTATGACAACTTCTGCCCTGAGAAACCCGGAAATGTGAAAAGGGTCTATATATGTAACAGTGAGAGCTAATTTGCTGAAATATGATCCACCCAATCTAAATTTATGCAAGAATGTTATTGAAGAACAAAGAATGATCAGTTTTGAATAAAGTGAACAATTTAAGGTATCAAAAAACATTGAATTGTATTTCAAGGACTTTAAATTTAGCACAAAACAACTGCAGAGTGCTTGAGTGAGTGTGTGTATTTCTGTCACATTACAGTTCAGTTACTAGCTATGTTGCCATCCACCTATTTTATGTGAATTTTGGGATATCACATAAAAAACGGTGAATGCAAACTCTGAGATATGCATAAATTCTAAAAATGTGCACAAAAATCATATGTGCTCAATTGAGGTGGATTATGTTTTTATGTGATAAGAAAACGTACATAAACTATGATGGAAACATATTTACCACATAAATCCCTCAATGTACAATGTTGCTCACAGTCACATGCCACTTCTCATGTGAGCTCAAAAAGGGAGATGCGAGTGTATGATACTGATGACATCACCTAGCTATTTTCTGACTTTGTCAAACTGACAGTGTTACAACTGACCCCATGTTGCAACACTCCCGGTCTCCCATAGTGTATTATTGATGTTGAAGATAAAAGAAAAGAATTCAGACAGCAGGTAGCCTACGTTGAGCTAAAATGACTAATTACTTTTGTTATATATATAGGCCTATATATTTGTTCTACATATACACACAGGCTATTTGTATACAGAGCCAATCAAATTTTTTTATGAGAAAAAACACTGTTTTTGATGTTTTTTAGGCCATTTATGCTGCGTTCCAGGCAAAGGCTGCGTCCGAAAAGCTAGGCAGCTGACTTGTTGCCTCGCTGCCTTATCAGACAATGACTTGTAAGGCAGCGTTTGTGCATGAATGCACCTCACAAAACTGATTTCGGACAGACGTCTAAGGCAGTGTAACAGTTAAATGATACACAGCAAAATAGAGAGCTTTGATGAGAACTAATTAAACAAATATTGAATTACTACATTAGTAATTTCTCGCGGAAATTTCATCAAAAGTGGAAAATGTTGTTCAAAAACGTACATTTACACACAAACTGACCAGCAAACGCAACTAAGTCACGCCAAACTACGTGAGCGCAAGGAATTGTGGTAGCTAGATGTAAACATTTACAATCATTTCTATCGCCAAAGGTGTTTACTCCTTGCTTATTTGAGGGAAACGGTGGAGAAAAAACGGCGCATAAGGCAAGAGAAGCTGTTATACCTTTTATTTTACGTTATTTGTATATTTGGAAATGTAATTGGTATTATTCTTGCACACAATGGTCTGAAAACTAGCTAACGCTAGAAAAGCTGCTGATACTGCATAACATTTTGCGGATAAATAACGTTAGAGCAATACCTTATTTTAATAAACGATTTGGTTTTTAATGTACGACTTTCATAAACCGCATTCGTAGGGGCTGCCATTGTTGTTTCGCGGGCTATGTGACGTCAGAGCGCGTAACTGGGACTAGTATCGATGTAGTAGGAGTTCGGTGGAAGTCACGGGTTTGACTGCTGTTCCAGTGCACTTTCACGGGTAGAAGGTTGGCAAAACACGGGTTACTGGTTGCCTGGAACGCGGCATTAGTTTACGAGGACACATTAAGTGATTACGTTGTAATAACCATGTAATTTTATACACATCTGTGTCCTCATAAACCATATATAAGGCGCGCGCACACACACACACCGGCCACATACACCTGTTCCAACTGCTCGTTATCACAAATATCTAATCAGCCAATCACATGGCAGCAACTCATTCAGGTAGGGTCGGACTCTGGCGTAAACAACATGAAAACACGGATTCATCCTGGTGCTGGTGGTGTAGGACATATATTCTTAGCACACATTGGGTCCTTTAGTACCATTTGAACATCGTTTAAATGCCACAGCCTACCGGAGTGTTGTTGCTGACCACGCATATCCATTTATGACCACAGTGTACCCAATCTTCTGATGGGTACTTCCAGCAGGATAACACTCCATGTCACAAAGTGCAAATCATCTCAAACTGGTTTTTTGAACATGACAATTTGTTTACTATACTCCAAAGGCTTCCACAGCATGGATGTGCAGCCGACAAATCTGATGCTATAATGTCAATATGGAGCAAATTCTCTGAGGAATGTTTCCAGCACCTTATTGAATCTATGCCATGAAAAATTAAGGTCCAACCCAGTACAAGCAAGGTGTAGGCCTACCAAATAAAGTGGCTGGTGTGTGTGTGTGTGTGTGTGTGTGTTTTTAACAATAGTGAAACAATATAAATAGCCTATATATACACACACAATATAAATGTTTTATATTAAATACTTTTAAACAATAATTGATTTAGAACTGTTAAAATTAAAACACACCTTAAGCTGAGAAACATACAACATAAACCATATGAGGTACAAGGTGAAAACACTGGAGCTGTTCAAAACACAGATCTGCAACAACATTCATAACCATTATGTCACATGCACACGTAAAACAAAACAAAACAATACTATCACTCAAAAAATGTCAGTGCGGGACACTTGCTTAAATTTTAAACATTTTACTTGGAAAGGCACAAACTATGATTTCCTGGTAAATAAATTTTGATGTGAGAAATAAAACTGAAGTACATTTTTTCTTCTTTTCCTTTAACGGTCCTTAAACAGATATCAGCTCTGTGCGGGAACGTTCCGACATCAGTTCATATTGTCTGACGTTTTTCCTCATCGTTTCATTGCATGCCCACTGTGTTGTGTTCTCTTTTTTTCCCCAAAAGTGCAATAACAACAATGATGAGAATAATATCCATTTGTCTCTCCATCGCCCACAGTACCTGAGGCCAGTAACTGTGCTACAGAGTCCACAATGACAGAAAAAAATGGAAGAATTTATATTTTAAAAAAAAAAGACAACAACAACAAAAAACGGACAAAAAGAAAGCATTTCCAGGACACAACAACTGCTTTACAACCCAGGGATTCCTGTCAAAAAATAAAAAAATAAAATAAAAGACTCCAGAGTCTGGTTGAGATGAAATGTGTCCTGTTATTTTGTAATTTGGTGGGGTTCATTCCCAGTGCAGAGGCGACTCCTGCCCTCACGTTTTTGTCACGAATAAGAATTATTTCTAAGAAAACTTAAATCATCCATTCACTGATGTTTCATCCCCTGATCAATGAACAATAAATGCTCTGCATGGAATCTAGTATACAACATGTCAAACAGCATCTTTTTTGAGTTCACACCACCGGGGTTCTTATATAATCAGTTACTCTCATATCATCAAGTTCTTTTCTTCTTTTTGAATGTTTATGTGTGATCTTTTTTTTTTTTTTTTTTTTACAGATCTTGTATCATATATCTTCATTTATTCTCTTTTTTTTGTTGAAGGAACCAGAGTCTATTGGACAGTCAACAACATTCCTTTGAACTCCATTAAGTGGTGAAGCATCTATGAAAGAAAGTGTAATGGGAACAGAGAGAGACAGAGAGATATAGACATAGACAGAGACAGAGAGAGAGAGAGAGAGAGAGAGAGAGAGAGAGATCTGTGTATTTTCTTGCATTTCAAACTTAACAGTGACCAGAATGTATCAAGTTCTTTTCAAAGAGTGAGCTTCACTTGTGCCTTTGAAGAGCTTTCCTCTTTCTTCTCTTAAAAAAACAACAGCACCTGAAAGAAAATCAGAGCAAAAAATTACAAAAAGACAACAACAAAATTCAAATGTCTTGGAATTAGGTTATAAATTGGAGAGCACTGAGGCATAATGAGGAACATTACATCAGTGCAGGGACATTCATAAATGTCACAAAATTAACATAATTCATTTTTAATTAGAGTTGACGAGTCACAGTGATGCAAAATTGGCATATCCAGCATTGTGACATGTTTATGCAAATTAGATCTTACAACCAATGGGATTGAAGACAGCAGTCGAGTGTTTTCAAGTAGTTCATTTTACAGTGATTCATTTGCCTGTTATGATTCATCATCAACCAAATACAGGGATAATAAAAATATAAAGAAAATAATGCACGGATGCAAGTGTCAGCAACTGATATGATGCATTATTATCTGCCATTTGGATTTAAACATTAATTTTAAAACAAAGGTTTTTTGTTTTTTTTTAACCAGGTTTACATCCCATTTGTGAATACATTTTAAAATCTATAGTCAGTTGTGGCATCCAGCAGTAGGAACACATTTGGGGGACTTACTTTGTGTCGTCCGCCACCTCTACCTCAGCAGGTGCAGTGATGGGAGCATTGGAGTGTCCTGCGGTCGGGTCGTCTGTGTTTAGCTCTCCATTTGTGGAGCTCATGACCTGAGGATAGCACAGACAGACACAATATAAACATTTCATACAATCACCAGAACTAAAGCATTTTCTTTACATATTTTGTGTGAAATTAGAAAGTCATAATTCACATAAGAATCGTATGTGTCCTATAATAGAAAAGTACTGAAAACTGAAGAGATTGAAGATTTATACCAAAAGATCACACTTCGTTCAGAGTATGTGATATACTCTAATGAACACATGCACTGACTGTTATTTCATCAAAATAACATTTGATTCACATGAAACTTAAAGTACTTACTAAAACACCCCTTTGCAACCAAAACAATCATTCTTAATGAGTATACCATTATACAAAATATGAAATGTCTTTATGATGAATCAATAGTTCATCCAATGTATGTACAGTGAGGAAAATAATTATTTAATCCCCTGCTGATTTAGTAAGTTTGCCCACTTACAAAAAACAAAGGGTCTATACTTTTTATGGTAGGCTTATTTTAACAGATAGAGACAGGATATCAACCAAAAAATCCAGAAAAAAACCACCATATAATGGTTATATATTGATTTGCACTTCAGTAAATGAAATAAGTATTTGATCCCCAACAAAACATGGCTTAGTACTTAGAAACCCTTGCTGGCAAGCACAGAGGTAAGAATAAGACATTTCTTGTAGTTAGTCACCAGGTTTGCACACATCTCAGGAGGGATTTTGGTCCACTTCTCTTTACAGATCCTCTCTAAATCCTTAAGATTTCTTGGCTGTCGCTTGTCAACTAAGTTTCAGCTCCCTCCACAGATTTTCTATAGGATTAAGGTCTGGAGACTGGCTAGGCCACTCCATGACCTTAATGTGCTGATTCTTGAGCCACTCCTTTGTTGCCTTGGCGGTATGTTTTAGGTCATTGTCATGCTGGAAGACCCATCTTCAGTGTTCTGGCTGAGGATGAGGTTCTCGTCCAAGATTTTATGGTACATGGCCCCGTCCATCGGCCCCTCAATGCGGTGAAGTTGACCTGTACCCTGAGCAGAGAAACAGCCCCAAAGCAAAATGTTTCCACCTCTGTGCTTGACTGTAGGGATGGTGTTCTTGAGGTCATAGTCAACATTTATATCCCTCCTAACACGGTGAGTTGAGTTGATGCCAAAGAGCTCAATTTTGGTCTCATCTAATCACAGCACTTTCTCCCAAGCCTTCTCTGAATCATTTAGATGTCCATTGGCAAACTTCAGATGGGCCTATACATATGCCTTCTTGAGCAGGGGGACCTTGAGGGCGCTGCAGGGATTTCAATCCATTGCGGCGTAGTGTGTTACCAATGGTTTGCTTGGTGACTGTGGTCCCATCTGCCTTAAGATCATTAACAAGCTCCTCCAGTGTAGTTCTGGGCTGATCCCTCACCTTTCTCATGATCCTCCTTACTCCATGAGTCAAGATCTTGCATGGAGCTCCAGACCGAGGGCGATTGACTTTGTATTTCTTCCATTTCCGAATAAATCGCACCAACAGTTGTCATCTTCTTACCAAGCTTCTTTCTGATGGTCTTGTAGCCCATTCCAGCCTTGTGCAGGTCTACAGTCTTGTCCCTGACATCCTTTGACTGGTCTTGCCCATGGTGGTGGAGAGGTTGGAATGGAAGATACAGATTCTGTGGACAGTTATCTTTTATACACATAATGAGCTGATATAAGAAGTACTTTCTTAAAGTGACAGGACTAATCCATGTTCCACATGGGCACATAACCAATCTGTGGAAGGCAGAATTCTTGCTGGTTGTTAGGGGATCATATACTTATTTCACTTGATCAAATGCTAAATCAATTTTAGTTTTTTCTTGATTTTTTTGGTTGATATTCTGTCTCTATCAGTTAAAACAAACCTACCATAAAAATTATAGACCCTTGATTTCTTTGTAAGTTGGCAAACTTACAAAATCAGCAGGGGGTCCAAAAATTATTTTCCCCACTGTATGTGTGTGTGTCTGTATATATATCCTCTGTAGGCTAAAATAATTTATGAAAACATCCTGTTTCCTGCACAGATTTGCATATGCCTATATGAACATGTGATCATTCAAATAAGACGTGAAGTGCAAATAAGACATTTATGACTTTAGGTAGAAAACATGTGACTATATTGCAACATTCCTGTTTTTAAAATACCTTTTTAGCAGTTTGTTTGGACCTGAATGATAGTCAACCACTATGAAAGCCATTTTGTAAAACTTGAGCAACTGGCATCTTTGTGCAAAGGCAGTGTCAATACCTCTAGATCAGTGTTTCCCCACTGTTCCTTGAGGCACACCAACAGTGCACATTTTGGATGTCTCCCTCATCTAACCCCTTTATCTCCCCGTCTTGAAGTCTACTAACGAGCTGATGAGTTAATTCAGGTGTGTTTGTTCAGGAAGAGTTGGAAAATGTGTAATGTTGGTGTGCCTCCAGGAACAGGGTTGGTAAACACTGCTCTAGATAGCAGTAAAACTAAAGCTAGTGCATTAACTTTGGCACTAAAAAAAAAAAGGATGAAAAGAATCTCTGAAATAACTAACAGACTGTAAACAAAAACTAAACAAAATTTTTAAAAAAAATTATAAATTCAAAACTAGGTCACACTTTACAGTATACTATGGTTCTTTAACTATGTACTTGCATCAAAAAATAAGTACAATGTACTTACTGTGTTCATGTTGTATTGCAAAACACTTTTGCTGCTATTGAGGTGGGATACGGGTTAGTTTAGGCACAGATTTGGTGGTATGGTTAGGTTCAAGGGTGGGTTAAGGTGTAAGGAAAGGGTCAGTGTAATTATATATGTAATACAATAATTATAGATGTAATTACATACAGGTATTTTATTAAATATAAGTACAATGTAAAAACGTGTGTACACAATAAGTGCATTGTATCAAATGATTAATTTAAAATGTTAGTACACTGTAGTTAAAGACACCTAATATAAAGTGTGACCCAAAAGTATAATAAACCTGTGCTGATGATGATTAAATTAATTAAACAATTATTATTATCTTAAGATGCTAGATGAAAAACAAGACCTGTGTTTATACAACAGGATGTCATTCCAAAATCCAACACTGGGTGGCACATGTGTTTCATCAAGTGTCTTCACCACATAAGAATTTCTCTTTCAAATCCATCAGCATCCATTAGATCCTATCACATTTTGAGCTGCTCTCCAACTAAAACGCTTGATGGCTTCTATTTAAAACACATGGTATCTCCAAGAAACGGCACTGCTGCCATCTGTAGTGTGTCCGGAGCCTAAAGGTGCCAAGCTGAGCGTCACAGATGAATGAGTGCGCGAAAAGCAGATAGAGAAGCAGCCATGCTCACTCAAAAAGTAGCACCACGAGCAAGAAGTACCTGCACTGAACCCCCCAGCCTCTCGGCAGTGAGATGCGACCCCAGAGTCTCCTTATTGGTCACTGAAGTGGGCTGGGACTCACTTCCTTTGGGTTCAGGTGACTGATCGACAGCGGAAGAGCATTTTGGGGTAGGAAAGCATGGATAATGGGGCGAGTTGAGGTGGAGATTTTGAGGTATGATGGAAAGGGGCCAGTGGGTGAGTAAACACAAACAAACGAAAAAATTAAACATTAAAAAGGAGACATCTCACATGCAGAAGCTTGCTCAGTTACTAATATAAAAGTTATGCATGACACAAACTAATGAAAACAGAAAAACCAGAGTGAGAAAAAAATAAAAGCAAACATGCAGAATTAAGAAAGGCTTCTATTAGAAATCAATGTGAGATTTTACAAATAATGACATGAACACAACCATTAAACATCTCTTAACATAGTTTTTAAAAGACATGCAAGGGCAAGCAGAGGGGCACATACAATAATCTCCCACCAGACTGTTAAACTCATTTTATGCTTGTGTAGCATGAAATGAATGCAGAGATACTCATCACCAGGGGTTAAACAGATTTTTAAGACTTTAGAGCATTATGTTTTTAATACACCAAGCAAAATCACAACTGTAAATCAGAACACATTTGATACATTTTATTTAAAGATTTCACAGGAATGGATGGATGAGCCATAATGAAATCTAAATCTCCAGAGTGGCGTTCTGTGTTGCATTAAAGAACATTGTCTGTTTGTTAGAGGATGGATATTGGGAACGGAAGCACATTTTGGCTACATTTTATTTTGTGATGTCATTGGAACATGGATGAGTGACAAAGAAAATGGTGTATGTGCCTGAATGGCTTAATGAAGGCGACTAATTTGAAATGTGCACTACCGTTCAAAAGTCTGCAGTCAGTAAGAATTAAAAAAAAAAAAGTAATGTATACTTTTATTCAGCAAGGATGCATTCAATTGATCATAAGTGACAGTAAAACATTTATAAATGTTACAAAAGATTTCTATTTTTAAAAAAGCTATTCTTTTGAGCTCTCCGTTCATCAAAAAAAATGTATCACGGTTTCCACAAAAGAAATTAAGCAGCACAACCATTTTCAACATTAATAATAAGAAATGTTTCTTGAGCACCAAATCAGGTTAATGATTTCTGAAGGATCATGTGACACTGATATTACTGTATTTTGATTAAAAAAAAACTTTTGAACGGTAGTATATTATCCAGACATTCTTGCCCTGTCCACATTGTCAATCATCATTATATCAGGACAAATACAAACAGATGCAGGAACATCATATTTATGGTCTTTAAGCATCTCCAGTCAGAACATTTATGCTCTACAGAAAGTGCAGACAGTGCTGATAGCACTGAACCAAAAGCATTTTGATTCAGCAGCAGGGAACATTGTCTCTAAGCAACTGGCCACTAAAACAGATTTGTTTACATCGAGCAAGGCACAACTAACCAGCCTTCCATTCCACTAATTAATCACATGAACGATGCTCAGAAAGTGTGTTGCACAACTGTACCATCACACAAAACTGGAGCAACTCCTCTGACAACAACTTCTCTCTCATCAATTTGTACGTCCATCAGATTATTATTCTGATTGATCATGTCAAAAGAGGAAAAGTGGACAGAACACTCGCCTGGAGTGGGTATGTTGTATCTGGCCATGAGTTTGAGTGAGTAAGATCATCCTGGACTCACCTACACTGCAATGGAGCGAATCAGATGTACACTACGACCATCTAGGGCGATTAATATGTATAGTGTACTTCCCTGAGGTGGGATATACTCACCTGACGGAATCTATTTGTGAACCCAACTCACCTGGTTTTTGGTCTGGGGTTGTGCTTTGTCTCTGCTGCTCGGCTGGGGTGTGTCTGTGGGGATGGGGCCTATAGGTGTAGGCTAAAAAAAAAAAAAGGCAACGATCTCACCATTGAGCATGTCTCACACACGCATACACTTACAAACAAACAAAGTCAACACAGCATGACAAAGGCATTTGACAGTTGAAGTGCACAAGAAAAGCATTGAGGAAGTGCCTGTGGAGGAAACAAACACTCACGAGAGGCTTGCCGACCCAGTCGTACTCGTAATCAAAGACGTAGCCATTCCTGTCGAAGAGGTCTGTGAAGAGCTTCCTCAGGTAGTCGTAATCTGGTTTCTCAAAGAAGTCCAGTCTTCTCACGTATCTCAGATAGGTGGCCATCTCCTCTACAGTGTGTAAAAACAGGAAAGGCATTAGTTCAGGGAAACACTTCACACACTACTGTGCTTGACATAGGCAAATCGATGCTACTAACCTGGGAAACTTTCACATAACACTTCGATCGGTGTAGCTCGCTTGGTGTCGCCAATTTTCTGGTATCGCTCTTTCAATGTGTCCGCCTGTTTGGGAAACAAAGATGATTTAACACCCACAAACTCTAAAAAACCTGGCTGAAATGTAATTAAGCATAAGCAACATACAATTCCAGGGCAAGATTTTGCCTGTGGCTAGTTTTATTGAACAGGTGATGACGCACACACAAAGCGAGATTGCGTTACTATTTTTTTTTTTTTACATGTACTTTTTCCATCTCACCCTACTGTCATGTGCCTTCCATGTAATCCATTTAAGTGATGAATTAACAATGATGTGTGAGAGAGCACTTCAGCAGGCAAATGTGTTCAGAAGCAACTGCTACAGCCATGTGACTCATTACACTATGACACATGGCTGAGCAACTGAAGAACACCACGAGCAGCTGATAGCTGCATTCGTTGCCATGTCATCACACTTCTCAGTTACACTACCGTTCAAAAAATACTTTTATTCAGCATCGATGTATTAAAATGATCCAAAGTGACAGTTAAAGACATTTATAATGTTAGAAAAAAAATATTTTAAATAAATGCTGCCATTTGAACTATTCATCGAACAATCCTGAAAAAAAGTATCACAGTTTCCACAAAATTAAGCAGCACATGTGTTTTCAACATTAATAATAATAAGAAATGATTTTTCGGAAGGATCATGTGACACTGAAGACTGGAGTAATGGCTGCTGAAAAGTCAGATTAGTCATCACAGGAATAAATTACATTTTAAAATATATTAAAATAGTATTTTTGATCAAATATCAAATGCAGCAAATGCAATTACCAACCCCAAACTTTTGAGCAGTAGTGTACATGTGGATGAAAAAAGCCCTGAAAGCTGTGGATTACTTTATTAATTCCACAAAAAAAGGTTGCAAGGTTCAAAACTATTGTAACTCTTTGTACACTGCTGTCCCCAGACTTCGTTAGCTCGTCTGCAATTGGTGCAAAATGCAGCAACACGGCTTTAAACTGAAAAAGTTAGCTTCCCATAGTAGCTTCTTACATTGACTTCCTGTGAAGTTTAGGATTGATTGCACCCCAGTATATCAGTGATTTTCCCCTCCCTTCACTCTCCCTTTAGAGTAGTGGTCTTCACTATTTTTCTCATGAGAGCCACACTGATAGGACAAAATCGATAGGAGAGCCACTTTTACCGCAAAGTATCAAACGTTACATACAGTCATAAATAGCATGTCTGCTTATCAATCTGTCATCTCTGAACATACAATATGCAATGCAATGAATACAAAGATTGATGGATAGTGGGTATGCATAATATATTTTTAATGTAAACTTCCTTTTAGTGCTGTCAATTGATTGAAAAAAATTAACTAGATTTATCACAAATTTTTTCTGCGATTAATCGCAATTAAAAACACTTACGTTTTTATACGTTTTTAATATATTTTATAAATCGCCAAATTAATGTAGAAGAAACAAAGACAGTATATTTTAAATATTTCTTTAATGCCATCTTTTTATGAATGAAGGCCAGTATCACTGATACAAAATACAGCCACTGAAGCCAATTTTAAACATTAATTGAGAACAGGATTCTGCCGCACTGTCTGTGCTCATGATGCTGGCGCGTAACCCACACCACTAATCCTAGCTGACAATGCGTATCATATGCACGTAAAAAGTCATTTTGCCATATAAATCGCACGATAAATACAATTCGTGTTATAGATACGCATTTCATGAGAATGTGTTGATCTATAAGAGCACATTCGGCGTTAAAAGCTGGAAAGACCGCCAAAACTGGCATCTCCGCAGTGAGTCGTAGACGTAAGGGCAGAGCAATATCCTTTCTAGTCTATATTTCCATCTTGTAATGCCGCTGTTTTGGGTATTTTTAAAAATATATAAATTACTTGTAATAGAGCAGACACTGAGTTTTTAATGGGTTATGTTATAGCCCTGCTTGTTTTTAATGTTTTTATGAAATATATGTATTGACTGCATGATCATTACACCGTAATATTTACTGCCATGCGAGCCGCAGATTAAGCTGGGCGAGCCGCGCAATGAGTTACACTGCTCTAGAGCAATTAGGTTTTCTGAAAAAATACTTTAAAAAGGTTCCTCATTGGAATTATAAATTGTAAAGTATTTTGGGTCATCATTTGTTGTTTTTATATGTGCTATATAAATGTGCTATAGTTGATTGATTGAAAACACACTCCAACATAAAGCTGTTCGATTAATCGTAATCGATTTTCGATTTCAAGTTTGACTTCCAACGATTATGAAAACGATAATCGAGGTAAAACGATCATTGCTTTCCGTCCAGCGAATCTTCCATTCCTTCACAGCGGTGCGCTTCCATTCCTCCCTAAAATCCCAAACTTAACATCCAAACCAGCCAAATAAGTGTGTTGTAAAATGCAGTCTACTGTTGCTAAACTGCGGGACGTGTTTGATATTAAACAGTGTTATTAAAAGCGCATTAAGTCGCAGAAGAGACACTGTTCCCCAGATGGCTTTCTGTATGCGCGTTCCAAGTCGGATGTGCTTTGGATACGCGCCTAAACGTGTAAACACAAAAATGTCAAAATGCCTTTTTGGAGAGCATTTACGTAAACACAATGAGTTATGTCTTAAGTAAACATACACAGTTGAGAAAGAAAACTCGAGTATACCGGTATATTGGATCTGTGCATTAGCTCTTAAAGTGACAGCAGCCTAATACACCTGCGGCAGTCTGTCATTAATGATAATCAAACAACAAATGACAAAGAGAAATCACTTACTGATTTTAACTGAATAACTTAAGTAGCTTTAACTTAAAGAAGATTAATCAATATTTAATGTGTACAGCAAGACTTTGCAGTGTTATTTTACATTTGATTATTCTTTTTTTTTTTGTAGACTATTACTTATCTGAATAAAACGTATCCGAGTTGAATAAGTTTCAGAAAAACTTATTTAATTTGTATTTTCATTCTGTTGTATTCATTTGTTTGTTTTGTTTGTAATTAGCTTCTTTGTTCTTATTGTACTACTGACTGTTTACTTGTCTTATGTAATTGTTTTGAGGACCTTTTTCTTTTTCATTAGTTAACCTAGTAGGCTATTAGTTTTTGCTGAAGTATGGATAATTGTGAAATTTCACTGATATTTAAAATGGCTCATATCGTGAAACAAGACTTTGATCATATAGCCTACCAATATTCGTGTTAAATAATCATGATTTTAATACTGACGATGTATGAAAATGGAGAAACCATTACAAGAAATGATGAACAAACTGTTAGGAGGTAGAAAAGTACAAACCTTCAAGCCCTGCCAGGGCAAACTGCCTCGTAGGAAGTACATAAACATGTGGCCCAGTGCTTCTAGGTCGTCCCTTCTGCTTTGTTCTGAGGGGGAAGAAAAACAACAACTGTTATACGTCAAACTGATGGATGCAACAGGTACATTTTCGCTGTAATATGAGACGGATATATTTAAAACTTCATGATTAAGTAGGTTACATAAATATGAGTCACTCAGGAAACTGAAATTATGTACGTAATTTAAGGTGGCTTGCTGATTTTTTTATTTTTGCCCTTCTCTCAAGAAATCAATTTTAAAAATACATCCGAAAAATTAACTTAGGAAAATGAAAGGAGTACACACTTTATAGTACACACCTTTTCCCAAATGTGTGTTGATACTCATATATCGGGCAGTGCCAGTCAGGCTCTTATGCTCTCGGTATGGGATGTGTTTTTTGGTCTCAGGGTCTATGTATTCTTTGGCAAGCCCGAAGTCAATGATATGAATGGTGTGCTGCCTCTTGGACCCCGGCCGCCCCACCAAAAAATTCTCTGGCTTGACGTCTCGATATATCAAGCTCCGTGTGTGAACATACTCCATCCGTGTTATCTGGAAAAAAAAACAAGGAAGATTGCGGTTGAGGACATTCTGCACCAAAAAACATTAAAAAAAATACCACAAAAACATGACAGAGCTGAACGATTCCAAGAAATCATTTAGAAAACAGCCAAAAGAAATCTGAAATGTATGAGACGAGCCAAAACTGCTGAAAGAGGCTAACTGGCTTTCTGATAGGATGCTTACCAGTTGAATAGCTATCATTAGGACGGTCTTGAGAGAAAAAGTGCGGTCGCAGAGGTCAAACAGGTCCTCCAGACTGGGCCCAAGCAGTTCCAGAACCATAGCGTTGTACTTCCCGCAAGGCCCGAAGTAGAAGACCTGAGGAACTCCCTCTGCAAAGACAAAATGATCATTTAACAACCCAGTGAAATACAAATGTAGAATCTCACATCTCAAACATTGACTTTTACATTTAAAGCTTTTGTCTTTTAGGGAAACCATTTTGCATTATTATTTCCTTAACAGGACCAAATGTTTAGCCTCCTGTTCATAGTCAGTAGAGGACACCGTCTCTGACAAGACCTATAATGACAACACCTTGAACAAAACATGACTAACAAGTCCTGGGAGAGAGAACACATCATGCAATTCATTAAAGCCGCGACTATCAGAGGACTGTAAAACAGCTGATCTATCCCATGGACACAGCACGATCTCTCCCACTGTAAGTACTCAGAGCACAGACTAAGGGCATGAGTCTGAAAGGTTAATGGAGGCGGGACTGATGACTTGAACATCATTCAACAGGACTGTTTTGCTTCCATTGAGACTTCTAATATATAGCACAGTAGAAGTGGGTGATATACCAGCTGAAGCTATATATACACTGGCATACATTTTCAATTTCTACCACAATTATGCAAAAGTTTATGGCGGGGAATGGCTGTTTAATTAAAGAGCAAAGATCTCTTTGTCAGACTTTCTTACCTGCTGCCGCTATTAAACATGGAGTTGGATGTGATAATGCGGAGTAAATAACTTCAGAAATGACTAAAATCACAAAAAAATATATATATAAATAATAATAATAAATTATATATATAATAAGGGAGTGAAGGGCAGGTTTGCCAACTTTTATCAACTAAAACGAGAAGCCTATTTTTTGTGACATCAGGGAGATACATTTAAAAATAAATAACTTAAAATTAAGAATAAATAATAAAAGGAAAAAAATAATTCTTTAAATGCGTGAATATACGTAAATATCTAAATTCTAATAACATTTTAGAATATAACAATTTTAACCAGGTTTTTAATAAGAAAATATATTTAATAAAATATACTTATTTTCTATAATATTGTGCTATATAATTTTTTTATTTTTTGTGATTTTTATATATTTAATGTTTATATCATCCACCCCTAGCACCATGTTGCATACAAAAATAAATCACTGTACTTAACAATAGAACTACCAGAATTCTAGAACTACTGGGCTGTCGTCATATTTTATAACGGCATCACCCTAAAAAAACAAGTGTCAAAATCCTTAAAATTTGAATAAAGTCAAACAATATGGATTAAATGGAGCACTGAGCGCCAAGCGAACACAGATAGGTCAACATATTACGATCTTTTTTGTAATACATAATTGTTAATACACACATTTAAATCAGGAAAAATCAGGGTACTACAGCTATATGGGTTTAATTTCAACAAAGTTATTACATTGCAAAATATAAAAATGGTGAAAATGACCGTTTTGGTAGTCTACACGGGTCCAAAAATTCATACCCGAACCCGAAGAGACCTGTAATGTGCTACATGGAACCGACCCGGACCCGTCTATTATTTCAAAAGCTGGACCCGGACCCGTGCAGATCCGAGAAATGCCAAAAATGTAGTACCCGGAACCAACCTGGACCCGTCTATTATTTGAAAGCTGGAATCGAACCGTCACATATTCCATAACTGATATTAATAAGTCAATAAACAAGTTGCGAAAAAATATAACACTTTGTCTTAGCCTACCTATAGCCGTCGTCTCTCTTCCTGATTGTGATGCATTATGAAAAAGTTCTATCCATGTTATTCCTCTCTTGTTATTCCAAGCATGATTAATTCACTCATCATTTCAGCTGTAAAAGTCCACTTTATCTCACGGTGACGGATGACATATGCGACTTTGCAGATTTGCATTTCGACTTGAGTTAACTCGCATAATAACTTTGACTGTTTGTCCTTTTTTATTGTATTTATTTGCTATCATCTCTGTGAGCCGAGTCTGACCACCAAAACTTTAAGATTAAACAAGACGGTTCATTCACATTATTTTTAAAGTCATTACAGTCACTGCGGAAGCTCCGGTTGCCATAGAAACATAACACGCGCTTGAGACTGCACATGCGCGTTAGCTGGAGCAACCTGAAATATTAGCTTTTTTACACAATTTGAGCGTCATAGAAAACATTTATGTGACAGTTCACCTGAGATTTTGTTGCTGATTTGAAATATATTATTTAAATATGAGTACATTATTACCGTGCGCTTGCATTAAATCTACCCGCTTTGCTTCTAACGGCAGGCAGAGAGAGAGAGAGAGAGAGAGAGAGAGAGAGAGAGAGAGAGAGAGAGAGAGAGAGAGATTGTTCGTGTTTTTTTTTCTTTTCTTTTTTTAAACCTTATTTCCCATCTCACACTTTTCTTATCCTAATTTTACAAGTTGCAAGTTACAAAAAACACACAAGCCATGCTGACTGACTCTGATCACGGCCAGGTGTTCCCCGAGTCCTATCGACTCGGGTATTACACACAATGTTAAACAGACCCGGGACCCGAAGTATTAGATTGGGACCCGACCTGGACCCCGGCTGACCATTTAAAATATAGACCCGAACCCGTACGGATCCCTGGTCGGGTCCTGGGTCCACAGGTCTCGGGTGCTCCGTGTAGACCTCTAAG
Source organism: Rhinogobio ventralis (assembly GCA_039654625.1). Lineage (NCBI taxonomy): Eukaryota > Metazoa > Chordata > Actinopteri > Cypriniformes > Gobionidae > Rhinogobio > Rhinogobio ventralis. The sequence continues at coordinate 26,007,803 of CM077211.1, forward strand.
TTCTAGTGTTAAAGTGCATTGTTACAGACCAAAGCAAATAGTCTGGTACAAATAACAGGTGTTGTGCAGGATTAGGTTTTTTTTTATGCTGTCCCAAAAAAAGCTGTGACTCCACAAAACAAGACCTCAAGGACAAACAGTTCTTAACTGCTGCCCAATGTCAGTCAATTTCCAATTCAATTCCAGGTCGCCTGTGCCAGATCCCATGTGTGTGTGCTTTGGCCCAATCGTCAGATGCAGAGGCACATGAGACACACTGAGACAACAAGCCTAGGAAAGCCCAGCTCCAGGGGGGATTATAGAAGGATTTACCTGATCGGGCAAACGTCATTCCCACGGGTGGGGATGCTGAACACGCGCACACACCTGACTGCACTTTAGCCAGCCGGATCTGCTTGGAAACCACAGCCTTGAAGGATGTGCCCATGGCAAGACTGCAGCCAGGAAGCTGACTCATCAAAGCACCAGATCCGAGGTTTAAACCCAACGCCAACTCGGCAATCAAGAGGGAGGAAAATTACAACCATGCCTAGCTAGAACACTTCCCTGAATTGTAAACAAGGCCATCGCAAGTTCTTAAAGTGTTTCAAATTATACCAAAGAAATGAAAAATATGAATAATTATTATAGTGACAGAAAGCAGGGCTATGAGAGGAAGCACAGCCCATTTTATCCATGCAATATGCAAAAAAAGCTGCACAACAGAGGGGCCTGTGATGTGCAGTAACTACAGAGACTATAAAAGTATTTGGATACTTTTGTACAAACAAGTCACTATAATGTCTCATTTAGGAATTAACCAATATTAACATTCTAAATACTTATAATTGGACAATTATTGTTATGTTATGGCATATAACTGATAAAATGCTAATAATAATCTAAAAAAAGTTAAATTAAATTCAATCTAAATTTAATTCAATTTAGGCATCACAACATTATGATGTACAATAAGAAATATTGACAGCAAAAGTAATCAAACAAAAAACACTGCTGGAGTTTCTCAAAGCTATTTGTCGCATCTGAAATCGCATACTGTCTGAGTATAGGTACAATATGGATTAAGTTTGAATTTAAATGTACTTCACGACCGTTAAAAAAATACACTCACCTAAAGGATTATTAGGAACACCATACTAATACTGTGTTTGACCCCCTTTCACCTTCAGAACTGCCTTAATTCTACGTGGCATTGATTCAACAAGGTGCTGAAAGCATTCTTTAGAAATGTTGGCCCATATTGATAGGATAGCATCTTGCAGTTGATGGAGATTTGTGGGATGCACATCCAGGGCACGAAGCTCCCATTCCACCACATCCCAAAGATGCTCTATTGGGTTGAGATCTGGTGACTGTGGGGGCCATTTTAGTACAGTGCACTCATTGTCATGTTCAAGAAAACAATTTGAAATGATTCGAGCTTTGTGACATGGTGCATTATCCTGCTGGGAGTAGCCATCAGAGGATGGGTACATGGTGGTCATAAAGGGATGGACATGGTCAGAAACAATGCTCAGGTAGGCCGTGGCATTTAAACGATGCCCAATTGGCACTAAGGGGCCTAAAGTGTGCCAAGAAAACATCCCCCACACCATTACACCACCACCACCAGCCTGCACAGTGGTAACAAGGCATGATGGATCCATGTTCTCATTCTGTTTACGCCAAATTCTGACTCTACCATCTGAATGTCTCAACAGAAATCGAGACTCATCAGACCAGGCAACATTTTTCCAGTCTTCAACTGTCCAATTTTGGTGAGCTCGTGCAAATTGTAGCCTCTTTTTCCTATTTGTAGTGGAGATGAGTGGTACCCGGTGGGGTCTTCTGCTGTTGTAGCCCATCCGCCTCAAGGTTGTGCGTGTTGTGGCTTCACAAATGCTTTGCTGCATACCTCGGTTGTAACGAGTGGTTATTTCAGTCAAAGTTGCTCTTCTATCAGCTTGAATCAGTCGGCCCATTCTCCTCTGACCTCTAGCATCAACAAGGCATTTTCGCCCACAGGACTGCCGCATACTGGATGTTTTTCCCTTTTCACACCATTCTTTGTAAACTCTAGAAATGGTTGTGCGTGAAAATCCCAGTAACTGAGCAGATTGTGAAATACTCAGACCGGCCCGTCTGGCACCAACAACCATGCCACACTCAAAATTGCTTAAATCACCTTTCTTTCCTATTCTGACATTCAGTTTGGAGTTCAGGAGATTGTCTTGACCAGGACCACACCCCTAAATGCATTGAAGCAACTGCCATGTGATTGGTTGATTAGATAATTGCATTAATGAGAAATTGAATAGGTGTTCCTAATAATCCTTTAGGTGAGTGTATGTTTTTACAGTATGAATATGGGCAGTATGAATGAAATTCGGACTTACTACATCCACCATGTTGTTACTGTCACGTGACACCAGTGTCAGTTGCGTCGCTTCATTTTCATGTATAAATCCTCTCCCGTGGCCGCATGGGATAATAAAGTGTCCATTGAAAGCACACTTTAGAATCTAGTAGGTCATCCGGGTACTTTTCGCCTACTGCTTTCGATTACTATGTATTCGGACATACTCCTCATTTGGCGTACTGTTCTTGCATACTATATGGTAGGGAAGTATTTGATTTTGGATAGAGCAATTGTATGTGGGCTTTGTGATTTTTTTCTGTGGCACACCGTTCCACTTTTAACAACCTCTGTGCAGTGACGCTAAAGGTTCAACAAGGAGATTTTCCTGCCATTTCAAAACCCCACTTGCTCACATCACTAACAGAGCCTGAGTGAAAACAACACAACTCATTGTTCATCAAACACATGTCCTCTCAGCACAGACGCACTGGAATGTCAAAGTTAGCACACATGCCCGAATGAATGCTTGCATATTAAAGATTCAGCATGCAGCAGGAGAACAACAAGGCCCTGATTCCATTAGCAGGACAGTGGAGAAGAATCAAGGACTGAAACGTGATCGTTCCGCCCGGCACAGGTCCCAGTGTGATTCAGGAGATGAGAGGGTTTGCGTTATCTGTCCTGCTGCATATAACATCCACAGCCTGAACTGCAGAGAGTGCCATGACCCTGTTTTTCCCAAATGTCAGAGATTGAACGCAACGATTGAAAAGCCACTAACCAAGTCACAGTCACACAATGCAATTCAGCTAAAAATAACTCGAAAGCTTTAAATCAGCAGCACAATAGCAATTAAAAATTTAAACAAGCTATTTAAAACAAGTTACACAAGCGAACAAACGCCTCATGCTCTAAATAATTGACAGAGGAATAAAAGTGCATGGCATTTAAGGTGCAAAACTGTTGATGGGCAAAGCAAAGATCCTATTTATGACAAAAGTGGGATTGTGACATCAAATTATGGAGCGCAGTTAGAAAGAGCAATACACCCCGGGAAGTATCCTAACATGACCTGGACTCTTTTTCCAGGACAGTAGAGAATTAACATTCTTCTTTAGCTGCAGGTTTAAGTGAGTAGAGGTTCTCCGGTGGCTTAAGACAAGTCTCACAATGGCAGATCCTTTCAAAGGATTCTTTTGGAAAGCTGGAGGTCTGGTTTAGTAGGCTTCATAAAACCTTTAGATCCAGATTTTGCAACTGTGAATCACTGGCCCCCGCTGGCTTGCTTTGGAAAGTGATGTTCACTTTGAAGTGATGGATATGCATTATCAGAAGGTAAGGTTGTGTAAGATCCAATGTCACATTGAAAATCATAGGTTGAGTAACTTAAAACTACATTTCAAAATAGTAATTCATTTTCTAGAACGAATAAGAAAGCAGCACAAAAGTCGTTCCACTTTTAAGATGCATTCATCTGTTGGGGCTGAAAATCTCTTCACATTTTGAGCCTAGTGGTCTTTTGTTATGTCCCATGTCTGAATCCTGTGGTTTAGGCCTTGGATCCAGGGTAAGGATGAATTACATGCACCAGCAAAAAGGCATCAGAGAGGGAGGATAATCAAACACTCTCTGAACTGCAAGACACATCGGTCTGTAGTACACAAGCAAAAGAAAAGCTAAAGTTAACTTGTATGCATTTCTTTATTCTATGGATCTAAAATATTTTGAAAAATTAAAAAACAAACAAACAAACAATAAACTGAGAACCAGTGTTGTTTTGGACCCCAATGACTTTGTATGAACAAACACAGTTGAAACATACTTCAAAATATCTTGTTTGTTCCACAGAACAAAGAAAGTCCTATAGAGAACGACATGAGGTTGAGTAAATGCCTCCAGAGTTTTCATTTTTGTGTGAATTATCCTTTTAATATACCTTTAAATCTACTTTATAGAAGTTCTATGAGAGAAAATTACTTGATAAAAGACAGACTCAAATAAATAATCAAACAATAAAAGATAAATGATTACATTTTCTTCCATTTTGTGAAAGATCTTGATCAAAACAGCAGCAGCAACCTAAACATGATAGCCAGCTATGTTTATTTTCTCTTTGCACACTTCTGGACATATGGCTTTCTTCTTGAGAGCAATCAGTCACGTGCTGGACATTCGATAATGGCAACCCAGCCGCGAGGAGTCATGTAGATATAAATATAGTGGGCCTGCCCTGCACGCCTGCACTTTCACTGGCTATTAATGTTGCAGGGGTGGCAGCAGTGGCTCCGGTGATCTGGCAGGGGATCAGATCCTGGCTGTGGAGACAGGCGTTCGGTGAATGAGATCATTGCATTGCACGGTGGCTACAAGTCGATGTGAATAAGAGCCGCACTTCATGCCAGTCAACCTTCCGGTTCAGTGATCAAATGGATGGATGCACCAAGGATTTGTACAAGCTGCTCATCCTTTTCATTAAAGAGCTTAAAAGGATCAAAGTTCAGCCTTCTCTCTGCAACATGCATGGTAATTACAATAAAAATAGCTGGGAGTAGCGGCCCAATCACACAGATTTAATCCATTATAACCTCATTCATAAAACAAACGATTTTTTAAATCTAGGAGGGAGACACAGTCATTACGCAATAACACATCTTCTCATGGTGGACTTCACCTAGGTAACCTCTCACTTTATACCCCCTTAATCTCAATCCCATTTTAGACCCTCCTTTTCGCTGTCACTTGCTGCTGATGGGTGAAACAGCCACATCAAAAGGTTGGAGCTCGCCGCCCCCATAATTCTCAGCACACAACTGAAGGATGATCAGTCTCACACAGGATGAGGAGGTGGTGCTTTTCATAAACCATACAACACACGATTCTCGAAAGGCTGTGGGGCTTACCTGAATTTCCCAGCTGTTTATAAAATCTATATTCCAAATGGAGTTGAGGCGCTCTGGATTTGATTGGCTCCTGAAGAAGAAAAAGACTAGGCATTAGAGGAATATAGAAAAGTTATCAGAGAATCTCAAATGTAAACATACAAAAACGTGACAATCCACAGCTTTAGGCCAAAATAAAATAAAGGTAAAAATCGCAACATTACATTTCCTTAATCACTAAATACAAAAAAAAATTCAGACTACAGCAACAGTGAGATTTATCAGTGCATATGTAATAAGAATGGCATAATCTCCCCAGAAACAAGCCTTTATGCTAAAAACATAAATAATCAGAAGCACGAGACATTACACATCTCCATGCATATTTTGGACATTTTCTAAAAAGGAAAGTTTTTACCATTACATACACTACTTGGGGTCACTAAGATTTTTTAAATGTTTTTGAAATGGGACTCTTGCACTCAACCAAGGCTACATTTATTTATCAAAAATACAGTAAAAACTGAAATACTGTGAAATATTATAATTTAAAAGAATTTAAATGTTTCTCTCATTAGTGTCACATGATCCTTCAGAAACCATTCTAATATATGATCAAGAAACATTTCTTATGTTAAAAGCAGTTGTTATCAAAATCAGGATTCTTTTAAAGTTTTAAAAAATATTAATTTAAAAATAAAAAATAAATCATACTGACCCCAAACTTTAGTAGAGTAGGGATGGGACGGTATGAAAATTTCACATCACGATTATAGTAACAAAAATGATCACAGTTTTGTTCAAATGAGATTAAAGTGTTCAAAAAGAACTGATGCACACATTATATTTGAAAATCAAGAAACAACAAATAAAACAAGCAGCTCTATGCACTTTTTTTAAGCAAGATTCTATTCTGTGGCATTTCCTTCCTTATAATGACCGTCGTCAATAGTAACGCATTATAACACAGCACACATCCATGTATCACAACGGACGTGCTCGTGTTTCATTCAAATGCAACTTGCCGTCTTGCGTCTCCGTTTTTGATTGTATTGAAAATGAATTCAGAGGACTTTACTATTAATACTACTATAATATTGTTGCGATCATCTTGTCTGGATTGTTTTGTACGCTGTACAAAATGGATTTATAAACAGGTAAGATTTAAAACATTAATCTCAATTCAGTATGTCCCTGTAATTATTTATGTGGTACAAAATAAGTGTACAATGAATATCCATTATTATCCCTTAAATGTCACCCTTAATAGTCTTGTTTGGACTTGTTCGTTCGTCTTTGGCTCAAAGCCACTTGCTGCAAACTTTTTTTCATGGAAGCTTTACGTTAATTTCAAGTGAGTGAGATAAAATATTTAAACTCAAAACAACATTTAATGTCCAATTATTTCACAGACGTAGTTTTGGTATTGAGGTCAGTTAACTTGCCATACATTTACCTCAGGCAGTCATTCAGTGTCCACAGCTGGTTAGTTCACTAGAGAAATGAACTCTTTTGCTAAATTTATGCAATATATTAGCCTATACATTCATTATATTCTACTTAACCTGTTAGTGATGTCTTGATTATTTATGTGTGTTTAAATAAATCTGTCATGAAAATGACAGACACTGTGACATTATATTTCAACAACGAATTGGAGAAAAAACATAATTTAATAATTAGATTTAGAAGTTCATGCAAAAACTGCCTTATGTGAAGTTTCCATGTTTGCATACTTTAGATTATTTGAGTGTTCTAAAAATAAATAGCAACTGAATTTAGGCTAATAGTTTGCTCTGTTGTTAACCTTTAATACTATAGTAATGTGCAAGTAAGGGTTCACTATATGGTTTACAGCATTATATTTAAGAAACTTTTAGTTATAATTGAATTAATTTAAGGACAGACAATTTTTTCAGTAAACCACTGTTTAATAAAAATAAATAAAAAGCAATTTTGTAAAACTGCTGTACCGAACCCGTACCGAGACTTCAAAACCGAGGTACGTACCGAACCGTCCGTTTTGTATACCATTACACCCCTACTAACCGTCAGTAAATTTTATCATGGTTTATCGTTAAACCAGTAATCCTCCCATCCCTAGTGTAGAGTCTCTCATATATTGCAATGTTTTGCGAATGCATGTGCATATTGTATAGTTTTAGGAGTGACAACAACATTTAAATGTGAAAACAAATCCTCTACAATATAGCTATAATAAAAAAGTGTCATAAAAGTAGTCTTTTATGTGACTTGTGCACAAAAATATCAAATAAGTCTCTGAATTCTTACAACAGCCTTGTGTGAGAAAAAGACCAAAATTTGACATCTGCCCGGGCTGTGCTTGGCCATCAGCAGCAAACTTGCGGACAAATCATTCTTTCAGATATTTTCAATAAATCAGTTGATCCAGTTCACAAAACGATTGATTGAATGATTCCTTCACAAATTGGTCTGATTTAGTTCTTGAATTCAGACTCACTGAATCAGCTGCAGCAGTTAACAGCTCATTCAATAGGGAGATTATTAGTGAATAACAATTTATAATTCAGTCTGTGAAAACCGTTGCTTTGTGTATGTGGCCATAAAGTTTTATTTAGTATTCAAGTTTTATTTTTAAGAAGAAGTTCAACAAACTGGTAAATAAATTAACCATATTTAAAATGAGATATAGACAGGACGTAATTCACAGAAAGTAAATTAAGTTCTATACATCATGGGTATTCACTCACTCATCTCATTCACTATGTTTGAATAGTGCTTGTATTGCACATCATTTTAGTAATTCCTGCAGGTTTCCCACTCACACCAAAAGTGTACGCAACACTGATCTATATAAGTGCCGTGCACATAAAGCCACCTCTCAAACAGCTCGCGAGTACCAAATTGACTTCTTTTTCATGGCTTATTGCACTTAAACGGTCAAATACATACAAAATTATGTCAAAATGCCTTTCTTGGTGAGTATTCAGGTAAATACAGTCAGTTTTGGAATGTAAATACTTGAGAAAGAAAACATGTTGTGTAACAGTATAATGGATCCGTGCATAGGCAAATAACCTTTGTAACTTTAATTGTAAGCATTAAGTGGTATTTCATTTTTACAATGAAGACGATCCAGTGTTATTTTACATTTGATTACTTAAATTTCTTTAGTAGCCCATTTCTTACCTGAATACTATTAGACCCACCTGAAAAACTTAAAACCATTTTTATTTCATTTGTCTCTTTATTCTATTGTATTTATTTGTGCTATAATTTGCAATTTGTTTATTTGTTCTTATTTTATTACTGACTGTTCACTGGTCTTTTTTTGTTGTTGTAAATTTAGTTTAATGTTTCAAATAAAGCCTTCCTGTGCTGTGTGTAAGCTAATGCAACAAAATGACCCAAATTATCCAAAAATTATGAGATCTTAACAAATTGTCTAAATGGCGGTATATATGGCAGTTTTCCCCATGGTATCATAAATGGTATCAAATATTGATATTTTTCATGGTATCGTATCTAAGTTGAAAATTACAGTATCATGACAACACTACAAAGTACCATTCAGAAAGTTATTACAAATTTCAAGTGAGCTATTTCATCATCATTCATTCATTATAATCATCAAAATTAAAGAATACAGATGGAAAATGCGCTATTCTGAAAACTGAAGAGGGAAGGGAAAAGAAAAGTAAACACTAACAACAAGACTGTAACAGTTCTCACAGCCAAACTAACAGCGAGTCTTCTGTCACCCTCCCAAATTTTCTTTGTTATAAAGAATCCATCCTTGCACTCTTTATATAAGTCAAGAGAGATTGCCTGGAAAAAACTTTCCAGTGGTTAATGGCCTGTAACAGAACACAATGAGCGAGTCCTCAATCAGGTGTCATGTTACAGAGTTCAGCAGTCTGGACTCTCAATCTCCCAGGGCCTGCTAACACCTAGCGCTTAGCGTTTAGTAGCATCTACCTGACCACAGATGTGAGATCATGCCCAAGACCAGGGCAAGAAACCTTAATGGTGTAACGGTGGCTCTGTAATTAAAGCTCTTGGGCTGGTAATGAAAAAAATCATAATTTCAATCTCAGGTGTGTTTTTGGGTGACCCATGAAACCAATAACACAAATATACTTGAGTAAAGCACTTAACCCCAAGTAGGGCTGGGCTGTATGGCGATATCTTGTGGTGTTATCTACGTAACAGTACTATACTGGTATGTTATCTACAAAGCACAGTACTACTTAAAGTTATCAACACTAGTTTAGAGTGATAAAGGAACATGCAGAAATGAGAAAATAAAGAGCTATGAAATAAATTAATAAGCTATGAAAAAAGTACTCAATTCAGTACTAGCGCTGACTTACACAAACCCGAAGCGTGCACATAAAGCTGCCTTTCTCATCATGCAATCCCAAATTCAGTTTTCTTTGGTGGCTTTTCAATCGGATTGTTTAAAACAAAAAAAGAACCAATGTAGGAGAATAGTTATGCGCAAACAGCTGGAAACTCTGCATATTTGTGCAGTGTGCGCATGTCAAAAATCAATTCCGATTTGCAACTTGGTGATATAAACGCGCACATCAACCCGATCGCTTTGTTTAGCGTTCATGTAAACACTACATTCAGATTCATCAATCGGAATGAATTCAGTCTGACTGAAACAAAAGGTGTGCATGTAAACATAGCCAATGATCTCAAAACGCCCATCATGTACAGTATTCATGTAAACATCATATCACCCACCCCTAAACCCTAATTTGAATGGAAAAACATCTGACAAGTAACCTTGACGTTTGATATTATATCAGTAATGTTTTATAATATTATTTAAATATTTAATTTAGTCTAAATTAATTTCCCTCTGATTAATAATATAATATAATATAATAATATATTTAAAATGTAATTTATTCCTGTGATGGCAAAGCTGAATTTTCAGCAGCCTTAACTTCAGTCTTCAGTGTTGCAGGATCCTTCAGAAATCATTCTAATATGCTGATCTGGAAAACAGTTGTGCTACTTAATTTTTTTACGTTTTTTTTTTATGAATAAAAAGTTCAAACAACAGCATTTGATTGAAATAGAAATCTTTTGTAACATTATAAATGTCTTTACTGATACTTTTGATCAATTTAATGCATCTTTGCTGAATAAAAGTTTTAATTTCTTTAAAAATGCATACTGTGGATTTGGAAGGTAAAATCAGTAAAGTAATGGCTGGGTTAGGTAAAACACTGCAGACTAAGAGAACTCTATGCTCTGGATTCTAATGGTTCAATCCAGCTCATGTTACTTGCTCAGAAAACGAGCAGACACAGCGGGGCAGAGCTGCATCTGTTGAGCTGTGATGTAACAGTGGTCAGACACACACGGCTCTTTCCAGGAAGAATAGTGAAGGGATCGGACAGATTAAGCAAACCAGAATGTCCATCCAAATCTCTCAGTTAAGGGGAAATGGAGGGGAAAAAAGTATAAAATAACTTAAGGACGTAAGCATCTGATAAACATCTAAACAAGCTTGAAATGAAACATTAAAGGGATAGTTCACCCAAAAATGAAAATTCTGTCGTCATTTACTCATTTATTCCAAACCTGTATGAATTTCTTTCATCTGCTGAACACAAAAGAAAATATTTTGAATAATGTCAGTAATCAAACAGTTGATGGGCCTCATTGACTTCCATAATATTTTTTTTCATCCATATTATGGATGAAATAGGGTCCATCAACTGTTTGGTTACCCATATTCTTCAAAATATCTTCAGCAGAAGAGAGAAAAGTAAAAAGGTTTGAAACAACTTGAGGGTGAGTAGATGACAGAATTTTCATTTTTGGGGGAACTATCCCTTTAAGCATCTAAATATAAATCAAGCAATCAAATCAACAATGACTACCCATGATGTATTCAAATCTCTGGGAATCTCCTCACAGTTTCCATAGGCTTAAGTAACTTTGTATTGCCTTCAGTTTTCTATTTAATGAGATGGAAATGATCTGAAGCAGTTAGTGAATTCCATGCAAACTTTTGACACACCGTTTCGGTTCATGCAAATTAATCACTGCTACAAACAGGATGCCCAAGGCATTGGCACGGGTTCCTAATATGAGCACTGTGCCTTGTGCAAATACAAGAATTCAGGGCCCTGTCCCAACACCAATGGACAGCTCCACCCAAAACCACAGACATGTCCAAAGAGCATTATACTCGTAGGAAATATTAGGAGGGAAACACTCAGTGTGCAAACAAATATCAGCAAACTACTTTATTCAAAACTAAACTGAAAATCAAAGTCAAATAAAGGTAAAAGTGTTTGTACATGCTAATTCAACCAACAAATACACACTGAAAAAAATGGTGTAGAAACAATTTGCACTTAGAAATTTCATAAATAATTACAAAGAAAGTTACACATTGAATGAAACAGAACATTTTAAAGTAGAGAAATAGGATATTACATTTTTTATTTTTTATTTTATTGATTTGTGAAAAGTAGTCGCTACTATATGAAAAGGATGATTAGGCTAGATGACATTAACTGAAAAGACTAAATAAATTACTCATTAAACATTCATAATAAGACCAGAAACAAGTAATTAAATAACAGAGTCACAGTGATTATATTATTATATAATATACGGCCCATTGATGTACTGTAACCGATAACATCAACGGGTCAGTATCATTTCCTCTTTGACTTTCCAAATGACTGAGCTAGTATGAATGTACAATCTCCCCGAATGAGACAACTGTAGGCAAGCGATAGGGAACAACCACGAAAAGCATTTCTACAAACTGAAGCTTTAATGTCATTAAAAAGCTGGAGAGATGATAAATCCACTGCGCAGAAATAATTTAAGAGTACATGATCTCATTTTAATATGACGTTCTGTGCCTTTACACCCATTCCATTATGAAACATATAATCCAAAAAACGACTGTGAGAGGCTGAACGGAGTTAATCCTCGTCAGTCAGTGGTAATCGATGATATCATCTGCTCCATTAGAGGACTTTAGTACATCTTAACATGGAGGATAAAGTATCACTGGCTACAGGCATTACTTAATTAAAAATCACATTCAATGAGTTGTCTTATGATGAACGAAGCAATGCAATGCAGTATATTTGCAAAATGTCACGTTAAAAATATTATTATTTCAAGGACTAAACAGGTTAACATTGGAGAGAGGACTGAATTCACAGCAGTTAAGTCATCTATTGCTCTGAAATACCCTGCAATTTGTGAGATTGTCCACATAATTACCTTCAAGAGATCATACTGTATGTAATCTGTGCCCTAGTAACGAGCCTCAATGTTTACATGCGTTGATATTTTCAAGGAGCTAATCATCTGGAATAAATTTGTAACTCTGAAATTATCTCAAGTCAAGTGGACTCAAAAAGTAAGGAATTCAAGCAGGGGACGCTTAAGGAGATGCATGCGCAATATTCACTGAAATGTGCCAGAAAACTAAATTAACTAGAACGTCTGGGCCCCAAGGAGAATCTGCAATGCCAAATTGTGTATGTATGTTTTGATGAGGTGTTAATAAAGCCAGGTGGAAATCTGTCATAATTGCTGACATGGGCCGAAGAGGGAACTTTGCACATCCAGCAGCCCACAGAATGAGAATGCTATGGATATGCAGTACTGTGCAAACATCTTAGGTACGTTACTATTTTCACCCCAAAAAACTGGTTTTAAGCCAATTATTTATATTTTTTGCTGTAGTGTGTCAATAGGAAATACCAGTTTACATTTCCAAACGTTCCTTTTACCATTAATTGTAATAAAACTTGGCTTAAAAACACTTTTTGGGTGAAAATACTAATGTGCCTAAAACTTTTGCACAGTACTATATTAAAGTCTATTTTAGTCTGCACTTTTTTTTCCAAGTAATACTCCACGACCCTCTTGCCCATTCTTATTAGAGATTGCACCAAACTACTTCTTCTCAAAAAGAACAAGTCAGTGAGTTGCCTAAATAACTAGTTGACTAATCAGTCCTAAGTCCTGTATAAATTAAGCTGACTTCGGAATCACCTGACCCTGATCAGACACAGGCCGGTGTTTTAAAGTGTATATAAAGACAGAGTGTAGGTTTTACGGTGCAAACTTTCTAACAGCTAAAACAGCACACATGCATGTTATTTAGTGTCGTCAGTAAAAAGAAAAATTAATTAACTGACTAAACTACTATGGCTGTACTCTAATTCTACTAATAATTTAAGTTGCAAAATGAATATTTTTGAGAAGAGACACTGCAACTCTGCTTGGAATGTCTGCGATTAAAGACAAACTGAAACATTTCACTTCCATAATTTGCCTTTTTTTATTTAACAAAACAGATTCAAACGGAAAATAAATAATTTTTATCAATAGGGGTTTGATTGGATCTTGATTATCATACAGGTTAATAATACCATGCAGTCTCAGTTAGTTTTTAATCCGCAGAAAACTCATTCCAAAAGCTGAGAAAGTACATTTTGACAAACAACTTTTTCTTTGAACTAGCATTAACTGATAACCCTCACACAATAACAAAGATATTAAGAAAGCAAATAGGTATAACTCAAAGATAATTTGGTACAAATACCCAAATGATACGTTTCTATCTCAAATACTTGAAGCTAAAGGAAGTGCATGATACTATAGTCACAAGGGCCTTCAGTCTGAAGTAATCATGGGCAAAGGTGTCGAGGAGTCTGGATAAGACAGAAACAGCTGGTCTGTGTCCCACTCCTTCAACTCCTCGATTTCAGATCAGATTTCAGCGTCCCAGATGGAGGGAGAACAGCTGCAGGGGTCTAACAGCAGAGCTTCATACACAGACTGGTACCACTGTCACTAGTGCGATCGGCCCAAGGGAGATGGGAGAGGATTCCAGAGCAGGCCGTCATTCACACAGTTGAGGAACAGATGTGACAGACCTAATCTACTCTGATTAAATCAATCTTCTGCTTACTGTCAGGACATTGCAGACAACTCATTACATATTCTTCTTGATACATCCATGATCGACATCTTATTCTGTTCTCCAAAAACAAATGCATGCAGCTGCTGGAAATCAAAGAGTAAATATAAAAAAAAAACATGGCTGCACATGTCCAGAACATAAAAAACAAAAAGGTATATCAAAAACTCCTACTTCAAATAAATTTGTTCCCTATATTTTTCATAAATAAGAGGAATGCAGGGCTGGGCAATATCCCACTGAAAAATATACACGCCGTACCTAAATATTAATTTAAAATGTTTCTTTTTGTCTGTGAGGAGGCTATTCAATTTTATGGCACATGCATTTTGATTCTTTATACATGTTGTCCAATGTCTTCTTTGCATTATTTAGGCAGCATTTTATTTATTTATTTTTTATTAAGAATGTTGGCCATAGGAGTATAAAATTCATTTTAAAAGTTGAGAATCTCACACTGGTTCAAATTAGGCTATTGTAGTGTATATGTTAGATTTGTAGGAGAAAGAGAGGCGTACACGAGCTGACGCAGAATTGATGCGCTAGATCTAAATGCAGGGCTCGACAACAAGGACAGCCTGATGGCCAAGAGTTGACGGTACTGTCACTGTCCCATTCGGGCTAGTGCTGAAGAGTTATGAAAGTTTATAATTTGCACATTTTTCAGTCTTGCCTATTTAAACATTCAAGCGCAAGAAGAGGTTAAATAGAACTCAATTCAGTACTCACGCGCTGTGTGAGAAGTTTTGTGAGCACACATTCGAAGCACGCGCCCAGAAAGCCACGTGAATACTGAATTGAGCTAACTTGACGATTTCACAAAAATGTATGTCAACATGCCTGTCTTGGAGAGTATCCTAGTAAACATGGTCGGTTAAGTCTTCAGTGAACGTAAACAGTCAAGAAAGACAACACGTGTAACAGTATCAGTATATTGGATCTGTGCGTTGTCTTAAAGGGACAGCAGCCTAATGTTCCTGCTGCTGTCTGTGTTTTTAATGTTAATCGAACAACAAAAGACTCACTGCTCTTGAATGAATAACTTTTGTAACAAGGATTAATCTATATTTAATTTATACAGTGATATAAAATTACTCCCACTGTGATAACACTTTTGTCATACCCCTATATGGATGAATATCTCATTCAGCTGTGAGTTACTCTCTCTTAGCAGCTCAGCTGCTTTCAATCATGTGACAGAAGCTGTCAATCACTGCAAAAGATCTAGCACTTCATTATTAAGTAAGTGCTAATGGACACCATGACAAAACCTTCTTGCCTAGAGATTTTTTTCTTGCCTAGAGATTGCCTAGAATATATCCATTCCTCCTGCGAACATGCCCATTTCTCACATTCCCAAGCTCCCGGTCTTCAATGACAAATGGATGAATGAGAATGCAGAATGAAGGAGACTGTATATGGGTGGGGCTCTGGACTCCAATTGCAGAAAGAAAGAGAAATCACACAGAGATATGTGGACACATGTCTGATCAAACAAGCCAGAGCTCTTGTATTACTACAAAGTAGCTGTTTGGAAGCTGTCATACATGTATTACACAACTGGGATCCCCAGCACAAGCGTGTGTGAGAAAGAGAGAGAGAAACTATGTGGTGTTTCCACTCCTCTGCTCTGTTCTGTTCTGGGTCCCTGGTGAGCCTCTCAGTATGGACTGACTGGAGCACTGTGTCGACAAGAACCAAGGAACAAAGAGAACCTTTCATCAGCTATAATTCTCTCTCCAACTACTGTTGTTTCTCCAATTCTCCTCCTCTTTTTTTCCCTTCTCCCACTCTTGCTATTCTAGTGATTTATTTAATCAGAGGGCAGAGCCTGACTGTGGCTCTTTTCTTTCTCCATGTTAGGAAACAGTGACACAGGAGTTCACCTTTGCTCCAGGTGAAGATGCCACAAAAAAAGCAAACTATACAAGCTAAAAAGAAACTCTAGAAACCTTTCAGAGTTTATTAATTGGCAATGCATGTGATCAATGTTGGTTATGTTAAATAAAAAACAAAAAAACAAACATGAATTTGCCCAAGACTAGAAGCTCAGCAGTAGGTCTTCAAGCTAATCCTCTGCAGCAAATATCAACATTAAGGCAGTTAATTTTCAATCTATATCAAACGTGTGCCACGATCAACTAACGAGAATGTTTAACTGACAGCACAAACGTGTGGTATACTCATTAAATAAGCAGAAGGCAGCTGGTGAGGACTGTGGGTGTCTTGAGGTTTTGGTGCTCAGTGAAAAACAGACATGCAACATTCTGCTCATGTTTGCATGAATATAAATATAAAATTTTATTTATAAAAGTTTTTTTTTTAAAGAAGGTAATACTTCCATTCAGCAAGGAAGCATTAAATTGATCAAAATACTTGACAGTAAAGTATTTTACATTATTAAAACAGAAAATGTATTTTTGTTTTGAACTTTCTATTCACCAAAATAATCCTGAAAAAATGTATCACAGTTTCCACAAAAACAATTAGTAGCACAACTGTTTTCAACATTGATAATAACAAGAAATGTTTCTTCAGCACCAAATTGGCTCATTAGAATGATTTCTAAAGGACCATGTGACACTGAAGACTGGAGAAATGATGCTGAAAATTCATCTTTTCCATGGAAAAGACACAGGAATCAATTACATTTTTAAGGTCCCATGACATAAAAATTTCACTTTATGAGGTTTTTTAACATTAACATGAGTTCCCCTAGCCTGCCTATGGTCCCCCAATGGCTAGAAATGGAGATAGGTGTAAACCAAGCCCTGGGTATCCTGCTCTGCCTTTGAGAAAATGAAAGTTCAGATGGGCCAATGATTAAACTACAGAGAGCGATCAAAGAACACTCTCTTTATAATGTTCGAAGCGGTCAATCACACGTCGCGAGTATATCTGCACACTTGCCCAAACTCCTGCTATACTGAATGATGTTGTTATGCTGCACAACGAAGCTCTTACTGTATTCATATCGATATGTGTTTGCTGTTAGTTGTGGTGAAAGCATTTTGTGAGAAAAATAGTTTTGCTATGACGAGATCACTGCATTCACACGATAAACAGACTGTCTGTCTACTCAATGCTCATCACTGCAGCCTTTCATGTGATGGGAAAAGATCTAAAAATAATGCTATAATCAACACTTTCACGATTCGTTAATCTCAACAGCTATAATAGTAAAAGTATTCGAGAGGGGTTCCACATGTAATTCGCATTTCAATCACAACAGTGGGCGTTTACACTGAAGTCTTACAGCAGACACGCCCCTTTAAACAGAGCATTCAAGCCAGAGGGCTAAAATCAGGATAGAAAAATGCCTTTTATTTCTAAATTATGACATTTTATGATGTAAAAATCATACTAACAATATAAGTACACCTCAGGAAACATTATAAAATAATAAAAAAATCCACATCATGGGACCTTAAAAATATATTAAAACACATTTTAAAATATATTAAAATACATAACAGTTATTTTAAATTGTAATAATATTTCACAATATCACTGTTAGTGTATATTACTGTCTATTAAATAAATACATCCTTAGTGAGCAGAGACTTCTTTCAATAACATTGAAAAAATAATCAAGTAAATATTGCTGTTTATTGCTATCTATTGGTATACTGGTACATATAACAGTAAAATATAGTTTGAAATAATGTAAACTAATGAACACACATATTTGTTATAAAATATTTTCATTTAGTTCATTGAGTTTACTAAGTAAAAAACAGTGTGGAAACTATTTTTGATGATTTTAACCCTCCTATTGTAGTCGGGTCCGTTTTGACCTGGAAGAGGTACTTACAAATTTTTTGTTTTTTAAATCCATAGTTTTTAATATGAAGATGAAATTTTGGAAGACACTTTTATTTTAGATTTTTCTTAACCCAGAAAATTTAAAAGATATAACCATTTAAACTAAATTGTTACACCCTTTGCATTTGTGTCCATTTTGACACAAAAGTGAACTGTGGCTTGCTTTACATATGAAATTATACTGTTTTTTTAACATCTATTATTTAGATTTGTCTCAAATTAGTTCTGTAAAATACATTTAGCCTCTTTTCTACACACATACACACACACAAAAAGTAAAAAAACCAAATAGTCTAAATTTAAAAAAAGGAAAGAGGGTTTGGAAATGGAAAAGCAGACATTTTACTTTGCTGCCACTTAATGATGAACTATTGCAGCATGAAAATGATTCAGGCTGCTTATTCATATTAAAGTAAATGCAAGTATGCAAGTAAAATTAATAAATGTTGTTTAAAAACACTTCACAGTAATATTGATGTTTTGTATTCATGGGTTATAAGCTTCAAATGAATTTAAGTCATTGGAGTTAATTCTGCTAATTCTCATATTATATGTTCTTAAAAATGTAATGATATACTAACAAAAACGTTCTGCATAAATATTGATAAATATATATATACTTTCTTGCATCACACTGGTTTTTGTTAAAAATTTCAAAGAATTTTCCATTTTTTAATTAATAAAAACTTGTGTGCATTCACTCATTAATGAGAAGTTACTGATTAGATACAATATGGTTTTAGTTGATAAGTTATGTCTGTTTTATAAGCTTACATTCCACTGGATCCAAACAGACCCTGGAATGTAAAATGTGTATACAGTTTTTAATGCATTAGGTGGGAAACTAATTTTATTGTTTTAGTTATTACATTCAACAATTTGATTCTACTACTTACTCATACACATGTATTTCAGAGTAAAGACATAATAAAATAAAACATAATAAATTTCATTAAAAGGCTTAAAATGATTGAGCTTTTTTATTAGCTATACTGACCACCCCCTATCAAGCTATATTATAGCCGAAACAGTGGAGAGAAATGCAGTGGTATGGGTACATCATCATACTAAATAATTTTAGCACTAAAATTACAGTGCTTGACTTCACACTGAGCGGTTAAAAAGCACTTTGATAGGCAACAATGCAAAGATAATGAAGCCTTTGACATTACTAATGCAAAGATAATCATATCCTTCACTGGAGGATCCGGGGAGGAGGGCGACTAAGTGTGCACACGCTATCTATGACAATTCCTTTCTCATGGTGCCAAGTTATTTGACAGTCATTTCTCAGAACACAGGACCTCCAATCAACAGCTTAAAATGATCCCTATAAATCTCCCATCAAATAATAAAACACAACATGGACTTTAAATAGCACTGGACTTTGAGCTTCTGTTTGGGTGTAGCATGAATTGAACATGTCAGAAGAGTTTCTGAAGTCCATTTTTTATTATTATATTATACATTTTATTTATAAGTGCCTTACATGACACCCAAGGTCCCTTGTGCTGTTTAAGAGTACAGATAAATGAATGAAAAAGATATCCAGTTCTCTATGATAGTCCCTGGGGCAGCAAAATCTCTTCTCATATCTGAGAGATGTGCCCTGGTGATAAAAATGGATTTTGGACACCCATTTCCTCAAAGGACCCTGTCATGTTTACTCATGTTTTAGAGGCCAATTTAAGCCCACAGAGAGTGTGAGCAGTTACGTCATAACGATCACTCACTACAAGGTCAGTCAATACATTACTGTGTTGTATGGATAAACGGTCTGCCTGTTTAGAAGTAAAGCCTTAAACTCACTCGTATTTATTGTAGTGGCCCAGAAACAGCCCAAAACGTACTTTAGGTTAACGTCCATTTCACTCTGCATAGAGAAAATACTTTCTACATTGACAAGTCAAAGTCAGCCAAAGTTAGCAAAACGTAAAATATAATTGGTATCATCTTTCTCGCAAATGAAAACTCCATAATGTCCCCTATCAATAAACGTCTTATTCGCTCATTAAGAGGAAATAAAAATCGAGTAAACGTCAACAAACAGTCATAATGATTTATTGCACTTTCCGAAAGTTGAACAGGGAAAGTCTGTGTGCTTTCCTCATTAGCTATTACCTAAATCAGTTTCTAAAGTTACACTAGCTACATTAAAGTAACAATGTGTGAGGACCAACTGATCAACTGTGCATTACCAGGATGCTGTGGACGTGCATTGCAAAGCATACCATTCTAAAATAGGGTCTACCTATTGTAATAACGTAGTTACGTGAACCTTAAATATGAATATCTAGAGGCAAAACTCTGAAAGTCCAATAAATAATCTTGCCTGGCGTAATATTTAAACAGTCATTGTGAATCAGAAGCAGAAGCCAAAAAAGCAATTTTAAGATGAATTCTTGCTTTATATTATTAAATAGAGGACATCAGTAAAAATGTATAAATATTATAATATACCCATAAACATGGGGAAGATGTGGCATTTTCAATACTCTACTTTTCACAATAGTACTCACCAATTTGATGGCCACATATTCATTTGTATAAAGGTTTTTGCCCAGCCGCAGTTCCCCGAAGTTACCACAGCCGATCTTCTTCCCAACTCTGAAGTTAGGGCCGACCATGAGGACCCCAGAGGTCCCCGTTGCCCGGCCCCCATGTACAGTCCTACTACCAGTTGCTTTCGACATCCTTTTCCCTTCCTCTGTCTCTCCCTTCCCACCTCTCTTCTCAAAATCCATAAGCTTGTGATACCCTGGCCTCTCCACGGTTACTCCCCTGCCATGCAAAACAGAGAAGTTTCAAAACAACCCCCAGGGAACGTGTGGGGACGATGGCGAGAAGACAAAATGAGTGAAGGGGTTTAAAAGTATCTATATACTGGTGATTTTTGAGCAGAAACCGATGTCTTCTGCAGACGTGGTGGGTATCACCGAAAGCGCCGTCCTTGCATTAATCCTTTGGTGGATGGGACTCCGTTACTGTGCAGTTGCCCTTAGAGTAGCATGTCACTGCCTGAAGCAGGCAGGTTATGCTAGCATATGCACACATACAGACGCACACGCAAGCACTCACACATCCACCCACACACGCTCCTCAACACTGACATACACTATTCCTGCTAGTGGCACCAAAAAAGTGAACGTCCCCTTGTGCTCCTCATGGTTTCCTTGAAGTCAGTCTTGGGTAATACCGTGAACATTCTTCATGTTCTAACACTGCTATAAGCAGACTCAGACAGAACCAGCTGCAACAGGTTCGAGCAGTTTAGTCCGACTTTCTCTGGATACCTGAAAGACACTGAAAAAGAGAAGTAGAGTACCAATTAGTATCAATAAATTAATCGATCATGCACATTCTTGATATACCAGTCATTAAATTTCAAAAAGAGCATGATTTCATATTTTTGCTCATACTTTGTTAAATTTGAATGACCAAGCATTTTAATTTTTTTTATAAGCATCCAAGGCTATATTCATGGAAAAAATTCCATTTTAAATTGAAACACAGAAACTAATCCTGAGTGACCACAGATTTTAATACATTAATGAATTAATTGTATTGCCATATTAACATCAAAGGCTATATATTCAAGGAAAAAAAATAATACAATACATAATTTAACATCTTACAACATTACAAACAGAAATTTGAAAATTTACCATGCATTTTAAAGTGAGTCCTCCACTATTTCTATATTTTAATGTATTTTTAATTGATTAACTTACTTTTATTGCCATATCAGCGTCAAAGGCTATATTAAAATAAAAATAATAAAATATAAAATTATACAGTATACAATTAAAGTCTACAAAATCTTTCAGTTTAATATTTGGATAGAAAATGTTTTCAATGGATTTTTAAAGTGAGTCCTCCATTAGAAAAATAAATATGCAACATGATGGATAGAGGCATGACGGGATAGTATAAAGCACAGACATTAATCCTGGTCCTCAATGTGCATGGAATCCATTTTCAGATTACCTCAATGTCCAATAAACCTAATCAATAACAGCAAGAGACAAAGCATTGCATGCTAGACATGATGGGAATGCATCCTCACTGGATGAAGAGAAACGGATGTTACTTTAGAAAAAAGAACCACTCAGTCACAGTTTTGGCAACCTTAGGAACAAGAGCCAGTTTATGACGCTGCTACAACAAATTTTGCTGGTCTGCCTCCAAGGCATGGGGTTTTTTCAAAGTGTGGAGAACAGAACGGTTGAGAATTACAAGCCTAACAGTGCCCGTATCAGTTTCCAATTCCAACAGGAACTTTAACGACACCTGTGTGGTTGATAATGGAGAGGGGAAGCGGTGTAGAAGGTCAGAGATCTCTGTTGCACACCAACCCCCCCACCCACCCACCCACCCCCCATCCAGGGTCAGCACTGCTGTTAATGTAAATGGAAAAGAAAGTCAGAGCAGGTAATGCAAGAACTATTGGAAAGACTGCCATGCTTTCCCTCAGAAAATGCACTTAAAACGATCAATGACTGCCTGACTGGCTGTAAAAGGATACCAGACCAGAGCTGATGAGCAATATACAAACAGCTCAGCAGAAAAAATATCTTTAACATTTGGGGGGGGTGTTTCACTACTTAATTTCAACATCCAAGGCACTGTTTGTTCAGCAAGTGACAAATGCAGCATCAATGAATTTGATTATTAATGCACGGCTCATTTTTCTAGTCTGAGGAAATTATAATACTTTAGCCTGCGCAAAAGAGAATTATGAAAAATGATGCCCTGTCATTCAGCAAAATAAATGCATCACCAATCATGCCGGCTTAGCTTTTGTAACAGTTAAAGGGAGTGCTGGACACTGCTTTATGAAAGGGACTGAATTTGCATACATCAATTCTCAATATGAAATCAATCATTATAGCAAACACTTTATCTTAATTGCACAATGTAGAAGCTACATAAAGGTGAATAATAAACACAGGGTTATATAAGGCACTTCAAAAGCAGGGAATTACATAAACTGATCTTAAACTATAGCCTGAAAATCTGAATAACCCCAAGTAAAGCAAGCAACAGTCTCGTTTGGTCATACACTGTGGCACATAATGCATTTAGGCGGATCAGGATTGGCAGTCTATCATGTCTTTCGATGGACTGTTGGTCACTACCCCATACGGTACCATAAAAATGCTGATTACAGGCTCTACAAGGGCGAAATGGAAAACCATGCCACAAATCAGTTAGGGATCACAAAAGTCAGACAGGGATCAGATGTAATTACATGATCTGTGGACAAGAACTAGTGTATAAGTACTGATTATGGGACATGTTTCCATCTACTACTTTGATCAGGAACAATTTATCTATGCTTGAATGAAGTTTAACAAAGATAGACATTCCATACTACGCCATAAAAAATATTTCATTTCATATTTAGGGAAAGATTTATAACAGATTAAGAGATGAATCTATCCATCTCACAGATAACGCAGGAACATCATCATAAAAAACACCTGATACAAAAGTGCATCAGATAAAGCCAAAATGATGACTGTAATACCATAATCTGGAATTAAAACTGTCTGACTAAATAATGGTTGCCAAATTAGTGTTCACAACTGTTTTGAGTCGCTTTGCCTACAAGAAAACAAGACAGAGCAGCTAACGGTTACTTTTTTTCTGCTTATCTGATAAAATATCAAGAGACAAGAAACCAGGTTTCAGCATAACACACAAGGCATTAAAAGTTCAACTGTTTTAGCTTTCAAACAGGAAACAGGCAAGTGTTAGAGGCCGTGTAAAAACTAAGGCATCTACTTCTACTTTCTCAGATGGGCAAAAGAGAGAAGCTGGTGCCATAAATCTGCTTCTGTGTTGATCTATAAGGCCTTGTGTGGTGTTGATTTGGGCTTGAGAGAGAAAGAGAGCTGCCTGGTCATTTATTTCCTTAAGCACAGTCTGATTTTCCATACTAATTTGTTTAGCCTCTATGTGAAACTGGGAGATACAGTTTAACAGTCCTCTTGTTTGCTATCTGACACCTTTCCAGCCTAATAACTGAACAAAATTGGCGCCCAACTCTATTTTAAAATGTAAATCACTAATGTGTCAAATTAAAACACACTAAGCATCACTTCCACGTGAGCTTAACACCTTAAATGTTTTTAAATTGCACAGATGGTAATAATTGCTGAATACGCCCTTGACAGAAGAGATTTCCAAATCAGTAGTACAAAGTCTAAAATGTCAAACAAAAATATATTTATATCAATCCTGGCAATGAATGTGTATCTATAAATTGTTTAATTTCATGATGAAGTGTCAGTTCTAGAAAGCTTCCTATCCTAGCCTAGCAAAGAATACATACTTGTACAGGTATTTAAACATTACATAATGTCTTTAAATGCATTTCTTTCAACCGTCTTCTTGGCTAGTGGCTTAAAAACGTCCTTAAAATGATTGGCTGTCTAGCTGAGTCGTCAAATATGAACTAAATACACGTCGAAATGTATTTCATTTCACATCTAAAGCAGAATATATTCCCTTTCATATTTGAAAAGGTAAGGAAATACCGACAAACCAGCTAAACAACTCCAAGCCTTGTTTGACAAACATGACAATAATCCTCCACAAATGAACTAGCTTAGCAACCCACTTAGCTAACATCACATTAGCCGTCTAGCAACGAACCTTTCAGTCTTTCGATTAAAACGAGGATGGAATGTTTTTCCTGAGGAAACATAAAGATGTTTTTACCTGCGTGTGAGTCCTCTATGTAGTATGCCGCGACATGGTCCTTAATTTATGCTTTGAAAAGTGATTTAATTCCCCACTAAAGACTAGCCCGGCTTCGCTGTTGTCTCTTTAAGCCTACCGTTTCGGTGAGCGAAGCTCCGGCGTCACCCGACACTCCCATTGCTGTGGATACGTTCTCAAAAGTGCGTAGATAGATTGGTGAATGTGCGGCTGTGCTGTCGAGCGCAACAGAAGCTCCATACCGTCCCCACCTGGAGAAAAACTCAAATGTTTTTCCCTGATCAACAGTTGTATACTGCTGGAATGGAAATATTGGAATCAATTTAATTTGAAGGAAGATGTATAAATAGGGTGTTACTTTGGAATAAATTATGGGAAAGTTGGTGATAACAAGGTTGTGAAGAGATTAGGTCTATTTGAGTCTATTGACAAAAATATAAATTACTAAGAGCCTGAGGGAAATTATATGTTAAGAAATGTTATTTCTGATTTTTTTGGATAACAGAACCATTTGTTTTCATATAGAGATAAAATGCATATATTTTCCCCATTAAAGCCCATATTCTGTGTAAGCCTTTATTCTGAAAAACATGTTTATATAATATATGTGTTGTATATATATATATGTTTTATACATTATTTGTATAAGATGTAAATATCCATGTAATCAACATATTAGAACTGCTCACTCTTGCCATTTATTATTCAACTCTAATTCCCATTCATATGCTTTTAATAGCACACAGGTTGTGACAAATTACATAATAGTTCATGAGACTTTTACAAATATAGACCATGACGTTGCTTTTAATGACTTTTCACTACAGCCTGTATCTAATATCACACAGAATATCTTTTGTACTGGACATGTCATGCACATATATAAATGAATATTCATTTATGGTGAATATTTCAAATAAGATTATATAGATGCCAGCAGTCTTATCCAGATTTATAGAAACTAGATTGTTGGCTTAAGCTAGTTATGGCTAACCATTTTACATGATGCTTTCATAATCCAAATATGACCATATTCATATTAACATCTGAATATTGTTTTGCATGTAAACACATTCAGTGATGGGTGGCTTTCATTCATTTAAAAAATGTTCATATATTTACTGTAGCGATATGAAAATGTACAAGTGCAGACAAAATTAAATGCTATACTTAAATGTTGATGAGAATGCTCCACAATTGGCAAAATTATTTATTGCATTGACAAAAAATATGAAAACCAAATGTGCAATCCCAGAATTAGGCTACACAGCAGTCATTATTGAATACTACTGATTCAGGTGTTTTTCATGTTTATTTGTATTCAAAAAGTTCATAAAAATCTACAAAGTGCTCAAATATGTGTGTGCAACACAATCGTTTTCGTAACAATGCTGTAAGCTATGCAAAACAGAGCATGAAAGTTGACAAAATAAGCCAGTTTGTAAAAATACAATCAAAAACCGTTAATGAAAGTTACAGGAAAATCCAACCAAATCCAAACCTTTCCATTATTCTCAGAGTAAAATTTACAATGTTGTGGGGACACAGGAACACCTGTTCCCTCTTCATGTCCTAATAAGGATGACTGGCTCACGGGGGCTTTTTGGTTGGTGGTAGGGCTACATGTCCAGGTGGTGGTGAACCATAGATTTAGATTGACAGGCAGACTGAAGCATGCGACTGCTGCATTTCCCCAATGGCACAAGATTGATGGCCGTGCTGTGCTGCTGTTGCATTATAGGTAAATATGTAGGAGAGAAAGGCAGACCTGCAGACAGCAGTCCAAGTGCAGGAGGCATTGGTTGTTGGTAGTGTTCTCCAGTAATGAAAGGAAGAACAGCAGATGAGTGTAGTCTGGGGTGGGAATGAAGGTGAATAGAATCCGCTGAGGAAGGAATGGTCTTGTTTTCCCTAATAGAGGGTTGAGATTTTGAATTAAAGCCTTTCTCTTGATCCTTCGCCCCTTCTTTCCGTTGTTTAGTAGCAGAGCGCACTTGGCTTTCTTCTTTGGGAAGGGGTGTGAAGCGTTGACCTTTTCTAAATTTGGCACGTCTGTTTTTGAACCACACCTGAAAAAACATGTTTTGTTAATCTATGTTTTAAGCACATTTAACCTGCGCTCTTTAAAAGAAAGGTTCCAAAATTCGCAGTAATGTCATAGAAAAACCATTTTTGGTTCCTCAAAGAATCTTTCAGTGAAAAGTTCTTTAAAAAACAATTATATTCCTAAGGAACATCTTAAAAATCTAAAAAAGAGCCTTTTGTGCAATTAAGCTTCCGTGGCTGTTAAAGGTCTGTCATGGAGGAACTATTCTAAATGTATTGTAATATTTAGAAGTGTTCTGCTTGTTGGACACTGCAGATGTTCCTGTGTCTCTCACCTGGATACGGGCCTCTGGGAGGTTGATGCAGACTGCTAGTCTCTCTCTCATGCCTACATCTGGATATTGGGTTTGCTGAAAGGCCTTTTCGAGCGCTTGTAACTGGGACACATTGAAGGCCGTGCGACTGCGACGCTGCTTTTGCTGGTTCCCATAGCGTGCCTCAAGGATGAGTTCTAAAAGAAGGAGATATTTATTAGTTGTTTACAATTCATTTCATGATACTTAACATTGTTCATTTATATACTGTAGGGCTCAAATGTGTGAGTCCACATAAAAAATTATAATAATAATAGATTCAAAATATGGAAATAAATAGAAAGTTTTACGATTTAAAGCTTCTTTTTTTTTTTTTAACAAATAAGCATTATGATTTAACTTTGTGTACTTAGGTCAACTTTTATACATGATTGTTTAAGCAAAAAATGCTGGGTTGTTTCAACCCCTGGTTGTGTTAAATATGGACAAAATGGATAAAATTTTTGGTTTGTCCATATTTGACCCAAACATGGGTTGAAACAACCCAGCATTTTTTAGAGTTACTAATATTGTTATAATTTCAAACATCTGTAATAATAAAAAAAACTGTAATAAACTGCAAAAATGCAAAAGCATTTTCAGACGTCCCAACCTCGCTGGATATTACTAAATAAAATTATGCACAATATATATATATATATATATATATATATATATATATATATATATATATATATATATATATATATATATATATAAACAATAAAGAATGTTTATAAACATATTTTATTTTAATATTAGCTTAAAATTAATTCTATTTCTATTAAATATATTCGTGAATATAATCAAATCGGTATTAGATATAGCCTACATCTAGACATCTAGTTCATTTTTAATCAAATACGCGTAGCCTATAATATGAACACTACTGTAAAGTGTGACCAGTAATTAAAAGCTCTAGGAATATGCCTCCGAAATCAGATGATTACAATTTTACAAATGCTGCATTTACTCTGTACTTCATTTATATTCTGGGTCTCTAAAGTCAAGCGGCATCTCACCTGCCAGTCGCTCCGCCACCGTGAAAGTCTGCATAGACGCCGGACTGGCCGCTGAATGAACCTGATACGGCTGCGCCATCTGCTGGTGAGCCTCGTGAAATAACGAGTTCACGCGTTGCAATGGAAAAGGCCCCTGGCCGTTTCTTGGTCCACAGAAATACACAGAATTCATTCTGCTGGCTGAGAGGATAAAACAATATATGATAAACACACATAAAATGTGATAAGGAATAGGTATAAAAGAGCACAATAGAATATAAAATGTTTCTATAAATAAAACCCATAATGAACACTTACCTACAACTTCCAATGAACTGTGGAATGATCAGTTGCAAAAAACAGACATTTAACCAGTAAAATGAGGTAAAGTACGAGTAACTGCTGTTTTTGTTTTTTACTCATATAATTCTAAAATCCCAAGGAAACATTTCACAGGAGCTGGTAAAATCCTCAAAAATGTTACAATGAAGTTTCTTTTAGTAAGGCAGACCTGTAATGCTCCACGTTGACTACGGTTTAGGTTCTCTCCAGCTCAGTTTCCACTATTTAAGAGGCATTAACTTCAGCTTCCTTCAACCATTAGCCAATAGAAAGAAAGGTATTAGCCTGGATTAAGTGGGATAAGGGGGAGAAAGGGGGGTTTGGGGGCTCAAGTTTTTGAAACTATTGAACTTGGGAGATTTAGGCAAAGCATCTCCCTTCAATAAGCGGGCATTGCGCTCCCCCCTTTAAAACAATTAAAACAATGTGGTCGGCTAATCTCTGGGGTTGGGCAGATTAAAATAACAGCCTTTGATTGTCCGTTGTTCTCTTCCTTCTTTCTCTGCCGTTCCCCAGCTTTTGTTAGTATTAACTCCAAGGGGGGGGGGGGGGGGGGGTGTATGCTTGGCTGGTTTGTTTTGCTAACTGGGCCCATATTTTGCCCAGAAAATGTCAACTTGAGAATGCACTCTGGAAGTGGCCTATTAGGGTAATTTCTTAGGGCTAAATGTTCCTTCTTATAAAATCCTCTCAAAAAGGAGGATTTAAGCTAGCATCTGAATATAAATAAAATACTCAATCAAATGAAAGACACACATGGGATAAACAAAGCAATTTGCAGTCTGTGGTATCAAAACTGCTTGTAATTATGCAATAAATCACCAAGACAGTTATGAAGCAAACATATCAACCAATCTGAATGTCACTCCTTGTCATTATCCCATCAGACATCTCTCAACACCCTCTCTCATTGAGCTCAAGCAGCAGTTTAGCACCAGCTGAAACCTCAGTCACCTCAGATCAGATCATCCTCAGTAAAACTGCAGCCGAGCGGCTGGGAGCGGCTCAGGAGGTTCAGAGATGTAAATTCCGCTAAATCCTGACACTGTGCAGCTCAGGGCCAGGAAGGCGAGGCATGTGGAG
This sequence comes from Rhinogobio ventralis, assembly GCA_039654625.1. Taxonomy (NCBI): domain Eukaryota; kingdom Metazoa; phylum Chordata; class Actinopteri; order Cypriniformes; family Gobionidae; genus Rhinogobio; species Rhinogobio ventralis. The sequence goes on from CM077211.1 coordinate 26,037,361, forward strand.
AGCTAGATTATGTTTCCCACGAGTATCAGGGCAGTTGCACACTCCTCGGTTGGTCGGTGTGTGTGTGTGTGTGTGTGTCCAAGAGGGCAACACAGGAACCAGTACAGCAGCCAAGCACAGGAGCTGGGCTAAACTGGCATGAGACTGGCACACACACACACACAACCTTGACCACACATTTGGCTCACTTTTATATCCACTTTCCTGTTGGAAAGGATTGTTTGTTTGTATCCAGACAGTCATGGAATTCTGGTCTTTATCAGAAAAGCAAATTTACATAAATCTCTCTATCTTTACAAAGTGAAATCTATGGGAATATTAATGAAATGATAGAGCAGGTATATTTCCTAATTCTACTTTTGGCTGTTTAATACATTTCACAGTAACTAAAAATGCTTTTCTAGATTTAAAAGAAAGAAAGAAATTAACCTACTTTATTCACCAAGGATGAGTTAAATTGATCGAAACAGTAAAGACATTCATAATGTTACTAACCTTTTCTATTCCAAATAAATGCTGTTCTTTTGAATTTTCTATTCATCAAAGAATCCTGAAAATATGTATCACGGTTTCTAAAAAAAATTAACCAGAACAACAAGTGCACAAAATCAGCATATTAGAATGATTTCTAAAGGATCATGTAACACTGAAGACTGGCCATCACAGGAATAAATTACATTTTCAAAATATTTTAAAACAGAAAACAGTAGTACTATTTCACTGTATTACTGTTTTTACTGTATTTTTGATCATATACGTAAATGCAGCCTTTGTGAGAAAAAAAAGAGACTTTTAATATTTTAATAACTTTAAACTTTTGAGATGATTCTTTAAATGTTCGTGCTGAAGAACCCTTTATATGCAGAAATAGTTATTTGTGTGTTAGCGTTTAGGGTTCTTTATTCCCGCCTTTTTGTTGTTTTCAAATCTGTAACGGTTCAGCCATTTAATTAAACAGACTTTTAACACACTCCTGACAGGTAAATGATTTCTTTCTTACAATGTCTATACATTTGAATTTATATCTGGTACTGGTAACTGGTTTCCTACCACTTATGTGTTTCTCTCTTTTTAGTTTAACAAAACATAAGTTCAGTTAAGGATAGGTTACTTATCTTCTCTTCTAACAGAGATATTGAATTTATGATCCAAATTGTTCGATTTTTTAAATTATAACTTTATGCATAAACAGTCACAAAAAACATCCATGAATTTATATCACCGTTTCCTTTTAACATTGTAAAGGGCTCACATACTGTCAATTTTTGCTAATTTTGGCATTCATAGACATTGTTTTTTCATTGTACTATACTGTATATTGTGTCTTTATTATAAGTCAAATTGGTCTCCTGTAATTATATACAACAGCCAACACTAATAGTGAATTTATAAAACAACTACATACAACTAAACATGTCAAGCAACTATAGCTGAATTTACTTTTATTACAATTAAATGTGGAAAGTTTTATTCTTTCATTCAAGTATGTTTTGAGCCAGATTTTAATACATTTTAGTTGTGATACAGTTTCTATACTTTATATCAGAAAAAAAAACAATACTTCTTACAATTCATGATTTGAGCATCATGTAAAATTAGTTTGTAGATGGGAGAAAAAAGTGCTTAAAAATAAATATTTGTTGGTGGGCAAAAGCCAGTTGTAAATGCTTTTAAAGCTTAGATATGTAATGCTTTACAAGTCTTTTGGTGTCCTTTTCAGCTGTCAAATGGCAACAGCTCATCTAGACCAACGCTTTCCACATTTCTGATATTTTCACACCTGACTGACCTTTCAAACCATCATGGAATTGTGCTGAAGTTTTTCTCCCTGTGTTCAAGGCTCTGCTTTTTTCTCCCTTTGCGGTGTTCTTGCCTGTCAAGCTGTATTAGTGTCCTCTCAAAATAAGTCATTTAGAAGAACCTTAGCTGAGCAGCCTCTGAACCCCATTAAAAGCTTGGAGCTCAGAGCCCAGAAGCCTTTGTCTCTTCAGCCTGCGGGATTAGTGGAGATTTGCTGCTAAGAAAAAAAAGTAGTTATTTCATGGCACTTTCATGATGAAACCTGGCCAAAGCTGTGTTGGCTGGGAGGATTAGAGTCGCACAAAGACGCTGGTTGTGTGTGACCCCCTCCCCGAAAACCACCGCCCCGGTGCAATGCCCCCTCCAAACCCCAAACACACACCATCCCCACCTCATAACTCCGGCTCAGTCCGTAATGAGAGCTGAGTTTTCATCTCCTGCCCACTAAAATTGTGTTTCGGCTTTACCCCCGACCCACTCAACAGCTTTAAAGAGACCACAAAGTAGTGGATGCATCTGGAATTTTCTCATTCAGATGTTTATTTACATAGGTATAATTGGATGCAAACCCATTAATTTGTCTTAGTGCCCAGCTATAGTCAAGCTTTGGAGGTTTAGGCCCTGTCTTCAGAGTTTAAGGGGTTTAGAGGATGTGTGCTAGTGGATCCACTCACAAAGACACAGATTAGCAGTATTAAAAACACCGGCCAGACTAAACTCATTACAGAGTTTCAAACTCATAAAAAATGTTTTTGCTTGTTGTAAACAGTTTTCATAAACACAAAAATGACATGAAAAAAGCAAAAAGATGGATGAATAATAAATAGAACTGGTATAGTATTGAGGAAAGCATAAGACACCTATGGGGCACACACATTCACACAGAACGCATTTTCCATTCAACTGCACGAGCATCTAACACATGATGCGTTAAAATATGCACTCAAGTTAAAATAAGTTCAAGTGTGAACCGGCTCTATAAAGCAGTTAGAAGTTCAACTTTTAAAAAGCATGTCTTTAGACCTTGCGTTTTCCCCTATTTAACTGTGAGATGTGAGCAAATGGAATAGGATTTTCTTTTTTCCTTTTTTCCCTTATTTTAACATGAGTGTCATGTGCCAGATGCTGCAAAAGATGTGAACACAACCACGACGGTCAAACACGTCCGTCTAGCGCATGTTTCCATATTAGAAAAACAATGGAGAAGTAGCGTAGTGGAACGCAAAAATGCGTTTTGTGTGAACAGGCCCTCAGAATGTAACAGGCAGTTGTTCAGCAAAACTGAACAGTGCTTGCCTCATTAAATATTCATTAGCTTTGCACAGAAACTTTCATGTGCTGTTTGTTTCTTTGTCAAAGAAGAAGTGATTGTTTTATTCTTACTGTTATGTTCCGAAAGCTTGGCCTTCTCAAGACTGGACAGGAATAGGGGAGAGTGGGGCAAAACCTAACGCAGGGTTAGTTGTAACACACATTTTAAAACTTTCGGTAACACTTTACAATAAGGTTTCATTAGTTAACATTAGTTCATGTATTAACTAACATGAACTAACCATGAGCAATACATTTCTTACTGTATTTGTTCATCTTTGTTAACGTTAGTTAATAAACATACAGCTGTTCATGGTTTGTTCATGTTAGTTCACAGTGCATTAACTAATGTTAACAAGATTTTAATAAAGTATTAGTAAATGTTGAAATTAACATTAACAAAGATAAATAAATGCATTATAAGTGCAGTTCATTATTAGTTCATGTTAACTAATGTAGTTAACTAATGTTAACTAATGAACCTTATTATAAAGTGTTACCAAACTTTCCAACCATGCCAGCATAACGAAACATAACAAAATAGTGTATTTACTAGTTGCCATATCAACACTATATCGATATAAAATTGCTCCAAAATTAAAAAATCTTTGGAAGATATCACTGAACCTTTATTTAACCATAGCAAAAGTAAATTTCTTACTTAAGTTCATTTTTCATCTCTATTTTTTGTATTTAAAATGAGACAAATCTGATATTATTCTAATCTTATATCTATTATTTAACAGTTGAGAGAGATCTTTAATGCTGATCTAACCAGCAGAAGACACTAAATCCCACTTTAAATCCCAGTTGCGCAGGTGGGGCATGTTGTAACACTGCGTTACAATGTGCCCCTATTAGAACTATGCTATTCTATTCTATACTTTTATGAATTCTATTGAGAAACCATAAGAAAGAGGTGAATAAAGACTGAGAGTCAATGTTCAGAAATTATTAATTATTATTGTTTTGAACTATACTACAGTATAGCTGTGTTTTGCGTTGTGTTTAGTGTCAAACTCAAAAATTCGTTTATTTTTAATTATTAAAAAATTATTAAAAAATTTGAAAAAGTTAATAATTGTTTTTTATTGACAAAATCATTTAGTTTGTCTTGGATATTTTTTTGATTATATCAGATAACATTTTAAGCTCTCATTTGGTCATGTTACAATGTGCCCTTCACATGTTACAATGTACTCCACCTATGGGGCATGTTGTCACGGTTCACTTCCATTCTTTCGGGGGAAATCAAGAAAAAAGTATACACTGTATTAATGAAATAAAACCACATAATTGTACTAGACGTGTGCAATTAATGTGGGAAAAAAGAAATACTCTGAACCCTAAGGGGATTTATATAAATCTCTTATAAATATAATATAAAATCTCTTCCCTATAGGCTATATGATGCAATACAAGTGGATATTTAAGTAGCTAGATCACTTGCTGTGTTCATCCAATCACTGACAATGAAAATATGCAAACAAGACTGCATGCACGAATGTACAGTGTCTGCCAATAACCATAATTCCTAACCCATGAAGATTTAAACACTGTGAATTTGTGAAACATTCAAAAAAATAGCCCAGGAATCTGTTTACCTAATTTTAAATGTAAAAATCCTTTACGATTTGAACAGGGTTTAGACTTCATATAAGAAGTTAAATGTGTACAGTAACTGTATTGATGGTTTGGAGTGCTAGTAGTGCTGCAGAATTGGACCTTTTATCTCAATGGACTTTTTAAAGCTGCAGCTAAGTGAAAGCGTTTTAATATGATTTGGATTGGTTTAAAACTACAGGGGGGCTCTAGAGAAGGACAGAGGGGGTTCATTTAGCCTTTTGAGAGGTTTTGTTTACAGGTCCTGTTTAACAGATGTTGGAGTGAGGAGCAGAATGCTCTCCCTTTCTTTAATTACTTATCAATAGTGGAAATTTGTATTGACAAGCGCCTGTCAAGAGGAGAGCTTTGTAGTTGTCAGTTATCTGAGAGAGAGCCGCTTAACCAAGAGGCCCCTCGGACACTCGCCGGATCGATCCCAGCGCAGCACAATTGGCTCTCTGGGCAGCTCTGTGTGGACAGGAGTGTGTGAGGGGGGCCTCAGAAGAAGTGCTGTGGGACTAAAGACTTCTTCAGAGGGGGAAATCGATGTGGCTAGCTTGGCCTCTGACCCTGCGCAGTGAGGGTCCAGAAGCGCAAGGTCAGCGGCACAGTTTAAGCTCCAGTAAGAGATATTCTCAAAAGAGCCTCTGAACATGCAAACACAAAAGCTATCGAACAAAAAACAAATGCACTGCAGGAGTAAAACTTGCACCAGATGTTTACACTTGATAATGGACTGATCCTCACTTTTCAACTGTTTATCTACCAGTTAACTTATAAACTTGTGTTGAAATGCAGAGTTTTAAATAAAGACCAAAATTTAGAAAAATAGAATAATAATATATTATATTTGCATGAGGAAGATCCAGTTATTAGGAAAACAGGAGAAAAAATGGGTGTTACCAAATTTATACATATATATTATAATTTTGGGGGGCCAAACTGTATAACACAAAAGACTTTTGAAAATGTTTTCATAAAAATATCTATATTTCAGGAGAGTATTTGTCTGTCTGTCTGTCTGTCTATGTTTATATATATATATATATATATCTGTCTGTCTCTGTCTATCTCTATCTGTCTGTTTATCTCTGTCTGTCTGTGTCTATCTGTCTGTCTGTCTGTCTGTCTGTCTCTCTCTCTGTATCTGTCTGTCTCTGCCTATCTCTATCTGTCTGTTTATCTCTATCTGTCTGTCTGTCTCTGTCTCTGTCTCTGTCTCTGTCTCTGTCTCTGTCTATCTCTATCTATCTATCCATCTATCTGTCTGTTTGTCTGTCTGTCTGTCTGTCTGTCTGTCTCTCTCTCTGTATCTGTCTGTATGTCTCTGCCTATCTCTATCTGTCTGTTTATCTCTATCTATCTGTCTGTCTGTCTATCTCTCTCTCTGTATCTATCTATCTATCTATCTATCTATCTATCTATCTATCTATCTATCTATCTATCTATCTATCTATCTATCTATCTATCTGTCTGTCTGTCTCTATCTCTATCTATCTGTCTATCTCTGTCTGTCTCTATATCTCTATCTATCTGTCTATCTCTGTCTGTCTCTATATCTCTATCTATCTGTCTATCTCTGTCTGTCTCTATATCTCTATCTATCTGTCTATCTCTGTCTGTCTCTAAATCTCTATCTATCTATCTGTATGTCTGTCTGTTTGTCTGTCTGTCTGTCTCTGTCTATCTCTCTCTATCTGTCTGTTTGTCTCTGTCTATCTCTATCTGTCTCTGTCTATCTATCTATGTATCTCTGATGTTATTTTCAAAATTTTCCTTGAAAAATATAAATGTATAAAAATATATAATATAAAAACAAATATAAATGATCTATAATAAAATACATTTAAACTATTTTCCTTCATCCAAACAGCTCAACACAAGACAAACAACCATGTTGCATGCAAATTCAAAAATAAAAACAGCAGTATGACAAATCGATAGTGAAAGATTCAGTGATCTTTCAGCACAGACTGAACTGCATATGCAGCCAAATACAACAAACCCTATAATAACATTTGCAAAATTTGAGTTTGAGCCCTTAACCAAGCAACCAAGAAATAATGACAAAACCTAAAAATCGAAATCATGCTTTACCAACAAGGACCCAACAAACATAAAAAATCTGCATGGTCTGAAATAAAGTGTTAAAAGATTTACTAATGGAACATATTAATCTCATATACAAAGCAGAGCAGTGGCCGTTACACACTGACATTAATTTGCAGTAACAAGACAGTATTAAGAGACAGCTTTTTTTTTAGTCTCTGTGGACCCAAATTTTACGAGTCTGGCTTATCTTAGGCCTAACAGATCAATATGGGAAATAACTAGAGGATCAATTGCCTAATTAGGTGACAAGATTGTACAATGGCGTAATGACCTATGATATATGCGATTAGCATATACTATTCTTTTGGGTTGGAGGAGGTAACTGGTTTACTTCTCTTGCTTAGTGTTGCTCACAAAATGCAACAATATATAAATCGTATTATATAAAAATTGATTAATGTCATGGCATCAGATGACTAAATATCAAACCAAATGGTAAAAACACTACAATTTGCCCATGAGCATCCCTCCTCTCTCGGGTGACCCCCAGCAAGTCAAAGGTGATCAGAGGAGCGACTGATCGAACTTGATAATGAAGAAGACTTTAAGCTGTTTCACTGCACATGCTCAAATCTTTAAATCACTCAAAAAACACAGTGAGAGCCGCCCCCCTTCCCGGCCACCCGGACATTGTGCGAGATATTGATCCTGCCGTTGTTTTTAATACCTGGGGTCCGGGACTGTGACATGAGATGGCTGGGGCCCAGGGTAAACACATGGGCCTGGGGTGAGCAAGATACAATAGACCTCCCCTCTATGCCTCCACAGGCTCTTTGTGTCATTTTGTTGTCCGAGAAAACAGCTGCTGAAGAAAAGAGTTCTTAGCCAGGCACCTGCTGGAAAAGGTCTCATACGTATATAGACATACAAAATAACTGGAGGAAGATGGTGAAGTGGAACAGGCAGGTCCGAATAAAAGACCAGAGAATATTCTCAGTCAAAAGCTTGACATCAGTGTGTGTTTAGAAATTCACTTGGACTGAAACACACATGCTGACATACTTCTCATAGACTATCCAATGAACATTGTAATAATATATAATAATGTTCAAAAGTTTGGGGTTGGCAAGATTTTTGTTAATGTTTATGAAACATTTTTTTTTTTAAATTCTTCGATGAACAGAAAGTTCAAAAGAACAGCATTTATTTGAAATAGAACTTTTTTGTAACAAATTTTGGTAAATTTAATGCATCCTTGCTAAATAAAAGTACTAATTTAAAAACAATCTTGCTGACCATAAACTTTTGAATGGTAGTGTATATGTTAGTGGTAGTATATAAAGTTTTTATAATGTGTAATATATGAATGCCAAGGTGATAATAAATATATATATCAATCAGGCATAACCACCTTTCAAATTTTGTGTTGGTCCCTCTTTTGCTGCCAAAACAGCCCTGACCCGTCGAGGCATGGACTCCACTAGACCCCTGAAGGTGTGCTGTGGTATCTGGCACCAAGATGTTAGCAGCAGATCCTTTAAGTCCTGTAAGTTGCGAGGTTGGGCCTCCATGGATCGGACTTGTTTGTTCAGCACATCCCACAGATGCTCGATTGGATTGAGATCTGGGGAATTTGGAGGCCAAGTCAACACCTCAAACATCTCATTGATGTGCTCCTCAAACCATTTCTGAACCATTTTTGCTTTGTGGCAGGGCACATTATCCTGCTGAGAGGCCACAGCCACCAGGAAATACCGTTTCCATGAAAGGGTGTACATGGTCTGCAATAATGCTTAGGTAGGTGGTACATGTCAAAGTAACATCCACGTGGATGGCAGGTCCCAAGGTTTCCGCCGGCTTTCCTTAGTGCATCCTGGTGCCGTGTGTTTCCCAGGTAAGCAACGCACACGCACCCGGCCATCCACGTGATGTAAAAGAAAATGTAATTCATCAGACCAGAACACCTTCTTCCATTGCTCTGTGGTCCAGTTCTGATGCTCATGTGCCCACCGTTGCCTCTTTCGGTGGTGGACAGGGGTCAGCATTTTTTATTTATAGCTTTTAATAGAAAAAAAACTAAACAGCTAGAAAAACAGCTTAGATACAACTTATGTACAGCTCATGGCATAAATGTCAGCTAATTTAATAACATTACAAAACACTGTACAGCCATCTTGATCTTTAGTTTTGACAATTATTAAAGTTATGCGTTTTAGGAGCAGTCTGATGTGTTGATGTGTTTAAAGTGGCAGGCCTGCACAGATGACATGACATTTAGTGTCAATTTACAAAGTGCTTCATTTTAGAGCTTAAATGACCTAATACAAATTAAACTAAAAAGTAAATCAAAGTAAACAGTTTATTTTTTCAAATTGTCCTGTCAGCTCATGAATCACATGAACAAAATCACTAACAAATCTGAATGTGTAAATAAATTGTACTAATTTGAGTACAGATAATAATACTGAGTCTGGCTTACAAGACATTGAGTCAGGAATATGTCAGAATTATCTAGGTTTACATATTCGCAGCTACAGAGACAGCGATTTAGAGTGTGTGGATTGCTATACATTATTACTAGAGGAAGTGACATCACATCAGTGCTGAAAAACATGGTTTCAAGTATAATTGTGGATTTAATATACAACTATATCTGTAGAGTGCAACAAATATACTTTCCAGGAATGACACCTGGAGCCACATCACCTAAAGTGAACTTTAAAACACCATCAAAACTGAGAGGGCTAGGGTTCTTGAAAACATAAAAATACTGCTGAAAAAAAAAAAGAAAATACTTTAACTCAACAAAAGTTCAATTTCCCTCAGCCCAATCCATGTCCACTTCTAATGATAATTACAGCCATAACTAGGTCTGTTTTAGCGCATGATAATTAGGATTGCTTGTTTTATAGGGCACTAGCTCCGGTTGCTAGGAGCCATGGTGGTCCGGGCTTTGCAATCTGTCACATTATTCCCACAGGTCTCCTCCCCTTTGTGTTAGTCCTTCTCTTTCTTTCCCCATCATTCAAACTGCAGCATTTACTCTGACAGAGTTTATCCGACCCATGTGACGCATGGCCCATTATGAAGTTCTTCAGTGACTCTTCCTATATGACACTCTGTTCATCAAAAATCATTCCAGGTCATAACATGGTGAGAGAGATCTGGCAGGGTCAGAGGTCATCTCTTCACCTTGGCATCTTCTTTGATCTTCCAGACCATGAGTTCCATGCAGGCCCGGGCATCCTCACTGGAGTCATGCCCCTCCACTGTAAAGAGACAGGAAGCACATATACAGTCCAGAGCATGTTATTGCATGTTATTCTCAAACTAAAAGACAAGTGAGTTTGATAACACAATATTATTATGAAACATTCTTTCAACAGCTAGATAAAAAGGAAGGTGAATCTCATATCCAGGCCAGATTAAAACAAAACATGAAAGCATGTTTTGCCTTATAGAAAATTAAGCCCAATTTAAGCACAATTAAGAATGCCATATTCTTAGTAGTGTAATGATATTTAATTTCAATTTATAAATCATTTATTTATTGTGATAGTAGTAGTACTTGTTGCACTGAATTTAATTTATGCTCAATTAATCAAAATATATCAAAAAATAAAAATAAATATATTTATAGCAGGGTATTAAAGTATTAAAGTCCAGCAGGGTTATAAAAGTAAGAAAAGAAAAAAAAATCCATTGCTTAAAATAAACGTTAACTGAAAATAAAAACTGATTTCAGCTAGTTGCCAATGCAACATTTCTCATTTTCATTTAGTTTAACTTGATGTACTAAAATGACTAATACTGAAATAAGACTGAATAAAACTATTTAAAAAATTAATAAAAACTATGACAAAATCTTACTAAAACTTTAACTAAAATTAAAATGAAGACAGAAATTATAAAAGCCAATTCAAAATATAAATTTTATATAATAGTATCTCAATGATATTACAATAACACTGGTGCTCAGACAGTAACGGGACAATAATAATGACAGTAATACATGCAGCTAATAATGACAATATGACCATATAAAAAAATCATAATGGCCCTTAAAAATAAGCCTAATTTTCTTAATGCATAATACAATTTTTACTTTTTTTTCGGGGTGAAATACAGTAGTGTGCAAAAGTCTTAGGCACGTTGGTATTTTCACACGAAAAATGTTTTTAAGCCAGTTATTTATATCTTTTACTGTATGTAGTGTCAGTAGGAAATATCAGTTTACATTTCCAAACATTAATTTTGCAATTAATTGTAATTAATCCAGTGAGTTGTCTGTGATTGCATGAAGAAACAGAAAAAACTGAGACAGACTAAATCCAGAAAAACTAAGGCAACGTCTCCCAGACACTTGAGGAAACCTACCTGCAAAACTACAGTACTGTGAAAAGTTTAGGCACTTGTCAGAATGCTTTAAAGTGAGAATGCTGTCAAAAATAATAACATAAATAGCTTTTATTTATGAATTAACTTCTATTAACTAAATCAAATCGATATTTGGGGTGACCACCCTTTGAGTTTAAAACGGCTTTTGTCACCTGCATCTATTCCTACACCTATTCATGTAGTTTTGCAGGAAGGTTTCTTCAAGTGTCTTGGAGACGTTGCCACAGTTCTTCTGGATTTAGTCTTTTTTCTGTTTCTTCATGTAATCACAGACTCGATGATGGTGAGATCAGATCATACCGGCTGCTGTCAGACTTCTTGTGCATAAAAAAATTAAAATCTCACTGGATTATTACAATTAATTGCAAAATGAATGTTTGGAAATGTAAACTGATATTTCCTACTGACACACTATACTGTAGTGTGTCAGTAGGAAATATCAGTTTACATTTCCAAAGATATAAATAACTTTTGCACAGTACTGTATATCCTGTTATTTTTTTGGTGTGTTTGACCCAAGAAAGCCGATACTGATAATGCAGATTTAGTGCAGATTAACATCCTCACCACTGTCCTGTATGATGCGTTTGAGGTAGTCGGCCATAAGGTTGCGCAGGGCACGTTTGTAGGGCAGACCCAGACGGTGAGGAAACACAATGGCGGTGTCCACGACCATGCTGTGAATAAGCTAGTAAACAGAGAACAGATAGCACCATTATGTTCATAAATATTCATTAAAAGACAAAAATGGCACTGTTCCAAACTCTACTATGCTACCTAACGGTATACTTGTAATTGTGCAACAGTTTTAATATATTTTAAAAATGTAATTTATTCCTGTGATGATCCTTTAGAAATCATTGTAATATGCTGATTTGATGCTCAAGAATTTCTGTGGAAACCATGATATAAGTTTGGAATAAGTAAAAAAGAAAAAAGGAATTTAAACTTTTATTCAGCAAGGACGCATTAAAATGATCAAAAGTGACAGTAAAGACATTTTTAATGTTGTTCATTAGAGTAATCTTTGTATCACAAGCACACATAACATTCCTAAAAATTCTATCTAGATAGGTAGCACACTAGGTTTTGGATCATTATAAAGACAGTACAAATAGTATTTATGTGAACCTTAAGCGCAAACAGGTCACTCTCAAGACTGTGTCCAATTAGAATGGACTTAGCACTGAACATGCTCAGCAGCACCGCCTGCACATCTCTCAGGGTGATGGTGGTGTTCTCCAAATCATCCTGTGTCACACCTGAAAACCTGGACATAACAGACACAGGTGTAATTGAAACTGGAAAACTGAAAGGCAAATTAATGGCAAATCTCTTAACACAATTCCTACCGTGTGTTGTAATCCACCACTTTGCTCCCTGGCTTTACAAACGTGTCATAGATAACTTTGAGGTCAGAGTTAATGACGGTGACTCTAGTCAGCTCCAAACCTTGCTTTGTGTAACACTATAAAACAAGTATTGAGTTGAAAAATGTTATAGCATTTCATCAGATTAAATAATCATTTAAAGCTGCTTGTAATATCAGCTTTATATACACTTTTCACCCACAACCGCATCCTGTTTCCTTCATGAGGTTTTTTATTACCACATAAAATAAGCGTGGGTGTATTTGAATAACTGTTCTCACCATCTCACAGTCCAAGGCGTAGACACCTGCATTTCCATCTACTGGCAACGGTTTGCTAAAAGTCTTCACAAAACCATCCAAGGACTCTTTACGACCATCTTGTACATGTTGCTGAAGAAAAAGGGAACAGCAAAAACTGTTATTTAATCCTTCAGAGACCTCATACACATTACTTAACATGCTTTTCAGTATAATACTCACCCTAAACAATTCTTAAAAGCTTTTCCTGCTTCAACAGGCAGATTCAACTAGCAACAGACTTATAGATGCCTTAAGGTAGTGTGTACAACCTTTTTTATCTTATGTATCCCAACAAAAATATGTTTGTCATCAGAAAAAACAATTACATATGTGTAAGATAAAGTTAATTTATTTATGTCAATATCAAAGGCTATATCCATGGCAATAATAAATGAATGAACTCAAATGAAAATGTTTTTTTATTGTTAAAAAATAAAACCATTGCCTAGTAACACAAAAAAACAAGTGTTATAAATTAGATTATATATCTTAGATTTCAGCATCTGCATTTTACATAGGTTTTGATGCAATTTGAGAAATGTAAAATCTGTGTTCTCTATATAACATTACTAACAATAATATGTAACATTTACTTTGATATTATCTATAATATATTGTATAACTATTACATTTTATAAATAAAAACAAACATTTAAAATCGTATTTAAGGAATTTTAGATTTAAGAAAATTTTGTTGGAGAAGATGACTAAAGATGACACCTACTTTACACACTTCACATCCAGGAGAACCAACCGCACCAGAACAGCAGCTGTAAAGCGTCTCCCAGCCTCCTGGAACTATGTAAGACACACAAACATGGCAGTGTTAGGTGTGACATACTGTATACACTAAATATGCACTGAAACACATGAAGCAGTTGCACTGTCATTGCAGAATCTCATCCCACGTCTCATACGTACACATACCCACCTCTGTTTCTGCGTAATCTTCCCCAGTGGTGACTGCACTCCTCTTTACGCACACAGCTGCCGTTAGCGTTTATCTTGTACTCAGCGCCACATCGACTACAGATTTTGGAAAAAGCTGAGGAAGACATACAGGACAATTAATCAAAAGTGAAAATGTTAGGGGAAGGGAAGACATGTTCAAATGTAATTCAATGTCATTGTGGTGAGAAGCAGGGCGGGGCCGAGAGCCGTGGGAGCAAAGCAAGACCGGTGGAGTGAATGTTAAATGAGCAACACCTGTGCAACACACCGGATGAGTCCAACGGACGAGCTCCGGAAGGATAAATGGAGGAGTGATGACAGTGGAAGACAAGAGTTGCTGTTTTGCTTTTGCTGCAGTCGTCTGTGAGGGGCTGCCGCTTTACTTTTTAATAGGACCCCAAGCGATCCCATTGGCTCAAAATACTTTTAAGAGATTTCAAGAGATTTTATGAGATTTAAAAACTGGAAGATTTGAACTATTGCGAACTTCTACAGGAATCAAGTTCCATAAATGAGGAGCCGCGTAACCAAAAACTTGTGACACGAGTGCGTGGAAGAACAAGTGTAAGTGCAGAAGCCGATCTTAGAGTGAGGGAAGGAGTGTATATATGAAGAAGATCTAGACGATATGAAGGAGCCAAATTATTAAGTGCTTTATAGTAAGAGTTTGAAATTTACACAAAATTTAACTGGAAGCCAATGCAAGTTTTGTAAAACAGGAGTAATATGTTCAGATATGTTATGATAAATGCTGTTTGAACTACGTAATGACCATTAATGTCTGTATTAGTTACTTGTAGTATAGCATACAGATACCCAAATTAGCCTGATAGCTTAATTTGCACTTGTCCTACATGTATTCACAATCATCTTTAATGTAATTACATGTTAAATTAAGTGTTAAATGTCCAAATATTTCAGTTATAAAAAGAATGTAATGATGTTCAAGTGAATAATTAATAGGCTATATTATTATTATTATTAATTAATTCATTAACAGTTAATCGAGTTAAAGAAATGTTTAATTTGATTTATTATGCACTATATAGTAACCTATACATATTTTAAATAAATATCATTTGTATGTACTTAGTATAATCATTAACTGATGAGGAGGACCCTATTTGTCATGACACTGGTTCCCACCTCCTACCCTGAACTATGAACTTCGTTATGGTAATGTCATATCAAATGTTTCAAGTGATGCATTGTGTCCATGAAAAACAAAACTATATTGGCTTATGGGGTGATAAAAGTTTGAGCGTAGTGCCACCTAGTGGTTTGGCTCTGTGTTAAGAAATGGTCAATAACCATAAAAATAGAACTTACGGTCATTGTTTTTCTTCTCTGGAAGGTTATGGACGACGGCGTGACCCGACATCTCGGGGTGAGGTCTGGGGTAGCCATGCTCCTGCAGCTGTTCTTCAGTCATTGCATACTTTTTCAGTTTTTTGTAGAGAATGGTACCTGAAAACCAGCATGATGCACAAACCGCTGTAAATTGATTTGTCTCTGGAAATACCCCATTAATATCAGTCAGATTGCATAGCACTATGAAAATAAATCACCTAGACATGGGTGAGTGAGATTGGAACCGAAAGTGTTATTATTGGTAACAAACACTGTTAAAAATATATCCGTTAATTGAACTAAAGCTGAAAAACGTAACCCTAGAAAACCAAAACGAAAATTAGAAATGTAGCATCTGAAACTAACTGAAATATAATAAGTTAAAGTAATAAAATGACTAAAACTAAACCTCTAATAACAGTTAAATCTAATAATAGTAAATAATATATAAATAACACTATAATTATACTGTGGACATGAGGTACCTTTGAGGTCCACATCCTGCTGTTTGCCGGAGCGGTTGATTGTGTAGCTGGTTGTGGCAGCAAGCCGTCCACCAAGTACTCCTTCATGGGACTGAGCCTTTTTATTCACAGATACAGCCGGGGTCTCTGTGAAACAAAGAGCACAGGAAATATTCATAAAAAATGTCATAAATAATACTACTAGATACATATTATATTCATATACTTATATTATAAAAATGCATTTAATTTTAAATAAAATTTTTATTTAAATTGTGTTACCAATTAAAAATTTTGTGCAAAGTGGATTTTATATTAATTTCAGAATCTCTTCATATTTGGCATGTCCATCTAACAAAATCACTTAAGCTGTATGTAAATTAGTGTCACTAATAATAATGCAGAATGTTAATTTTTTTAAATTAATTTTACATCATACTATTTCTTTTAATTTGGTAAAAAAAAATCCTAAATTGTTTCTTATTTCCAGGTATAAATTAGATTTACATGCCAGAATTTCAATGTGATCTCAGACTTTTGGGCTCTTGAATGATTAATAACAGTTTAATAACGGAGACGCACAAACCAGACAAACTACTGTTATTCTCTTGAGAAACCCCAGAATTACCCTCAGCTACTTTAGACGTATGTCTACTAAATACATGATCTGCGTGTGTGTGTGTGTTGTGTGTTAGACGCACTGAGGGCAGGGGACGTAGGTGTGCTCTTGCTGCGGAGCTTCTTCAGCGTGTTCACAGCTACATTCAGGTAGATGTTCTTACTGCTGCTCCTGTCATACACCACCTTCTCTTCCTCCAGAGCCTGGGAGCAAAGAAGACATCCACAATATACACATCAACGATATATAAGGGAGTTGATATTAACTGAAATGAAATTATGGACGTTGGACATCATACCATCTGAAAGGCTTCCTGTTCAGAGGAACAGAACTTCAGGCACTCATCAATGAAGATGTTGAGGTAACGCTGACGGACATTAGTAGGCACCTTGGCCCCAAATTCAGCAGGAATGACAGGACGCTTCATGGCGGAGCTCTGTGATGGGCAGAAAAGAGAGTGTTTATTGGGGGCATGTAAAAAGACCATTATAGGACTGTTATAGGGCGACATTACCTTCATGGTGGGGGTGTGAGCCACTCTCTTCTGCAATGTAGTGGATGTGGTCTTTGAAAGGATGCCCGCCGACGTTTGAGCTTTGACTGAAAGCTGATCTGTCGCCACCCTGGTGGGTGACAACACCTGACTGCTGGCATCAGCTAATCCTTAAAAAAAAAAAAAACACTCAACGATTAATGTTTTTAACTCCAAAACCTTAATCCTGCTGCAATTGATTGAATGTAGGACCCATTCATACCAGGCTTTGAAGAGGCCAGGGAGGCATTTGGCCGGTGCGCCACCCGTCGCTTTTCTCCAGGAAGCCCCAGTATTGGATTGGTCGACGCAGACGCAGTCTTTACTGCGGCAGCCAGCTGTGTTGCCTGTTGCTGGGCTTTTTGCATGCGTTGGTAACAGGTCTCCTGTGCCGTCATCCTCCGCTGCTGCATCGGCACAGCGTTTAGCGACGTCTCTGACTGAATGAAGCGAATTATTAAAGCAATTATTAAACAACTGGACAAATTCAATTTCTGAACAACTATGGATTCATCATTTAATAATATATGTTATGAACCCTATTTAATTGAACTGGTTTTCCATTGACTTTTTGATCTAATTTGCATTTTGATGTTATTTAGGCACTTAAAACGCAGTGTTGGGGAGTAACTATCTAAAAGTAGTATATACACACACACGTCTGGTTCACTATCGATGTGGGGACTCTCCATAGACGTAATTGTGTTTATACTATACAAACTGTATATTCTAGCCCTTTTCACTAACCCCACCCATCACAGAAAACTTTCTGCAGTTTTTTTTACATTTTCAAAAAAACTTTCCTCATGAGGACCTCAATTTAGGTCCCCACGGTGACACGAGTCCCCATGAGTCAGTGTGCATTCAGGTTAAAGTCCCCACCGAAAAACATGAACACACACACACACACACACACACACACACACACACACACAAACAAATACAAAATCAAAAATAGAGCAAAACCAATAATACTGTGAAATATTACTACAATTCAAAATAACCGTTTTCTATTTTAATATGTTTTAAAATGAATTTTTTTCCTGTGAAGCAAATCTGACTTAAGCAGCGATTACTCCAGTTTTCAGTGTCGCATGATCTTTCAGAAATCGTTCTAATTCACTGATTTGGTGCTCAAGAAACATTTCTTATTAATTATCACAGCTGAAAACAACTGTGCTGCTTAACAGTTTTGTGGAAACCGTGGTTAAATTTTTTTAGGATTCTTTGATGAATAGAAAGTTTACAAGAACCGACTTTATTTGAAATAAATGTTTGGAAACATTATAAATGTCTCAACTGTCTCTTTTGACCAGTTTAATGAGTCCTCTCTGAAAAAAATCTTCTTCTAAAAAAAAAAATCTTACTGAGCCCGAATTTGTTAATAGCATATATATTTACTTCTATTCTGTATTCAATATTCAGTTTAAAAACTGCCACAGATTCTGTCTCGACTTGCTTATAGTCTAACTGTTGTGCACCAAATATAGCTAATTTGCAAATATGAAGCGCAGGGAACCAATAAAAAGAAAGAGAAAATGTCAATCTGCTTTCCAAAACTCACCTTTCCTTGAACTTTAAAATGTGACACCCTCTTCTTCTGACCAGGAAAGAGAGTAGTTAAAGTGCTTTCTGTTTCTTCCTCCTCCTCCTCATCCTCCTGTTCCCTTGAAGACTAAAAACACACACACGAAACTGAAACTGTCAGTTAGAACAGAAAACCCAGAAAATTCCACCACCAGCAACACGTTGACATCCTCAAAACCCCATAAAAGCAGTAGAGTCATTTTAATCAGAGTAATTTAAAAGATTGAAACTCCTTGTGGTACCTGCTTAGCTTGTCTCCCTTTGTCTTCCGTCTTGACCTCTTTGGATTCATTAAATATCCGCAGACACTCCTCCATGGGATCCGAGTCATACTCCATCTCATCTTCCAGACAGGAGTAGTCCACTGCTTCATCACCACCACCATCATCATCCACTTCAGAATTATCCTCTGATGATGATGACGTATCTTCAGAGGTTTTCCTCTTATTATTAATGAGGCTTCCTCGTTTAAAAGCAGAAGCAGACTTCCTCACTATCCTCTCGTCTTCCTCATCATCCTCTTCGACACTCTCAGCACCGAACAAGTCAGCGTGGCTGAGATTCCTCTGTTTGGTCTCTCTTGCCTCTTTGTGATCAAGGATCGAGCTGTTTTTTTTTTTACTTTTATCTTTAATGCTACTGCTGTTGGTACTGCCGCTCCCATGGCTGCTTTTCTTTTTGTCCTTCTCCTTTGCGCTGCTCTCAAGTTTTCCATTCTTTTGGTCTTTGAATTTGGATGGCACCTTATCGTTTTTTACAGGTTTGTCTGTTTTATGTTTCTTGATGTTGCCACTTCCTCTCTCTTTTTCCCTTTGGCTGTGTTCATTTTTTAGCTTAACTATCTTCTTGTTCTTTTCATCATTACTCTTTGACTCGATTCCGTCTTTCCGCACCTTTTCCTTGGACTTACTGCTTCCATCCACAGTCTTACTTTGGTTCTTGTCTTTTTTACTTGAATTTTTTAATGTCTTGTTCAGACTTGAACTTTCCAGCCTTTCTTTCGGACTCTTCTTATTGGGTTCCTTCTCCTCTTTTTTTGGCTTATCAGATTTAACATTTTTTAACTGACTCAGAGACACCTTTTTATGTATCTTTTTGTCTGTCCTGTCCACATCCTGGATGTCATCCGATTCGCTCTGTGAGAAGCCATCGTCTATTTTAGAGACCTGCTTTCTTTGTTGTCCCATCAAACCCATCTCCCGTTCCTGTTTCAAGCCGATGCTGATCCCCTTGCGCTGCAGGCGGCTTATGGACATCGGCCGATACTCCGTCCCCGAACTTTCCTCGTCGGATTCAGAGAAACTTGCAGTGTACTTCGGGACATCTGCCTTAGGTGGCGACGACCTTGGTTTTTTTGCAGTTGGAACATATTCCTCATCTTCCCTTTGTTTTTTAGGATAAAATCTCTTTCTACCCTCTCCCTCTGAACACAAAGTTCTCTGTTCTTTAACAGTCGGTTTAGCCGAATAGTTCGACAGCGGGTCGTACTCCATGTCCGTTGTTGGTTTGGAATTATCCAGAGTGTATTTACACTTACCACGGGACAGTGGTGGGTCGTACTCCATGTCTGTTGTTGGTTTGGAGTTATCTAGAGTGTATTTACACTTGCCACGGGACGGTGGAGGGTCGTACTCCATGTCCATTGTTGGTTTGGAATTATCCAGAGTGTATTTACACTTGCCACGGGACGGTGGCGGGTCGTACTCCATGTCCGTTGTTGCTTTGGAAATATCCAGAGTGTATTTACACTTGCCACGGGACGGTGGCGGGTCATACTCCATGTCCGTTGTTGGTTTGGAATTTTCCAGAGTGTATTTACACTTTACTCGGGATGGTGGCGGGTCGTACTCCATGTCCGTTGTTGGTTTGGAATTTTCCAGAGTGTATTTACACTTTACTCGGGATGGTGGCGGGTCGTACTCCATGTCCGTTGTTGGTTTGGAATTATCCAGAGTGTATTTACACTTTACTCGGGATGGTGGCGGGTCGTACTCCATGTCCGTTGTTGGTTTGGAATTATCCAGGGTGTATTTACACTTAACACGGGACGGTGGTGGGTCATACTCCATGTCCGTTGTCGGTTTGGAATTATCCAGAGTGTATTTACACTTAACACGGGACGGTGGTGGGTCATACTCCATGTCCGTTGTTGGTTTGGAATTATCCAGAGTGTATTTACACTTAACACGGGACGGTGGTGGGTCATACTCCATGTCCGTTGTTGGTTTGGAATTATCCAGAGTGTACTTACACTTGACATGGGACAGTGGTGGAGGTAAAACCTTTTTAACTCTTGTTTTCGAGACAGCAGTGGGCACATACTCCAGCGCGCTGGCATTGTTGCTGCTGCTGTCCGAGTCCAAAGTGTATTTGCTGGAGCGAGGGGACGGGGTGTATTCACTCGCTTGGCCCATCTGATAGCTCCCAGGATCATAACCCTGATGGGATGATGCAGGGGGCTTTGGTCTCTTAACAGAGCTCGTAGTGGGCTCATATTCCTGATCCCCAATCCGGGAAAGCTTCTTCTTCTCCCTTTCCATCTCACTTCGAACAGCCTCAATGGCCCGATTGACCAGCTCCAACTCCATGTTACCAAGGTCCACATCCTGACCCGCCGACAGGCTCGATGGTGGCTCCCCATTATAATGCTGTCCCGGTCTCACAACCTCCGGACTGAATGGATCATACCCTTGATCTGTAAAGTCACAAGATTTGAATAAAATATAGTGAAAAATCAACCACAGAATCATAATATATAACACACCCATATGCCAGAATTAATTTCACACAATAAAGATGTATTAGGCCCATATTACCAATTAAATCTCTCTCTCTCATATATATATATATATTACCAATTAAATCTCTCTCTCTCATATATATATATATATAAAACATATATATATATATATATATATATATATAAAACATATTGCACTAATGTCAAACTAACTTAACATACTACAAAACTAACTTCATACAACAAAAACATTTCCCAGTTACTACCTACATTTGAGGGATAAAAGGTTACTGACAACAGTAAAAGCATTTGTACAAAGCTATAAAAAAGTGTTTATTATAAATACATAAAATGGGCTGCCTGACAGATTCACAGTTGAATTATGCAATTGTTTTGGTTTCTTTGTTCCACAGCAGAAAGCTTCAGTGCATTTAAATGTACATGAA
This sequence comes from Rhinogobio ventralis, assembly GCA_039654625.1. Lineage (NCBI taxonomy): Eukaryota > Metazoa > Chordata > Actinopteri > Cypriniformes > Gobionidae > Rhinogobio > Rhinogobio ventralis. Next base: position 26,058,888 of record CM077211.1, read on the forward strand.
CCAAACGTCTATCTGAACAAAAGAAAACCTGAGACCACAAAGACATTTTAATTCACCGTTTGGACTCGCAGAATGCGCTTTAGCCTTTTTGATGTCGTATATCCCAGAGGCGGCTCGTCTTTGTTTGCTGTGTCTGAAGTGACAGTAGGGTCTGCTGCACCCATCTGTACCGGCTTTCCCATTGTTATTCTCACAATAAAACGGGCAGTCAATCCCACGAAAGAACCCCGTAGATCTCAACATTGCGGTTCATTACCACTGTCACTTTATCTGCCTTTTAACTGGTATGTTTTTGACACTACATGCGTGGTTATTTGCATATCCGTATGTTGCCACTTTCTTTCGGACAACAACAGACTTCCTACGACGCCATATTTTATGAGCGACAGAAGAACGCGAGGCCCCCAGCGAGCGTCGCGTTCTTTACGTAATATAGTTGCCCGGATCACCTGCCTGTGGGAATTGGCGTACTGTCTGTCTGTGTCTGTCTGTGTCTCCTACCTGGTAAATTTGAATGAGTTTGTCTTAAGTTAAAATACGTTAAAAGTTGCTTTAGGCTTTATTATTGAGCCATTGTCTTTTAAACGAATACCTAGCTTATTTGTGATGTAATTGGAGTGGCACGTGTTACTGAAAGTTTGTAGGTGTGGCAGAATTTTAATGCGACTTTATAGGTCAGTGAGTGTGCAGAAGTGCATACATTGAGCATTGTTCATAATAACGGAGACAACACACAAAACAGCTTTATTTTAGAAATAGAAAAATAGTCCGCAATTTATTCATCTCCACTAGAGCCTCTTCTTTCTGCAAAAAGCTGTAAAACAAGAATAAATAAGTCAACTGGTGTATTGAAGTCAAAGTAGTGGATCCCTTACAATCTGGACAGTAAGTCCTTAAGTCATTGCACAATAAATGTATAAATCGCATGGTCAAGGTGCTCTAAAAATGGCCAATTATAAATACACCATTCAATTGATATTTGTAAAGCTTAGAGACATCCTGAGTCCATTGCAAAAACATACAGCCCTACCAGGCTAGAATTCAGCTGTTTGGAAAGTGTTCAGATCTGACCAGAAAGCCATTTAAAAAGTAACCAAAGCTGGGGCCCAGCCAGGGATAATAAACCATCTTAGGCTAATTCAAAGTAGTTTCTCAACAGGTAGTTATTCCAATTTTTTTGTTTTTATCTGAAAATTATTGCACTTCAAAATATCTAGTATTAAGACATTATGATTCTAATAAGTAACTTTATAAGTTTTTTTTTCTTCTGTTTCTGTAAGAGAAACAACACTCACCTTATACATACAAATACACATGTGCAATTGAGTCCAATAACAAAAGTAATTTGTCCAGTAGCAATATGGTCCAAATACACCCCTCATTCAGATGCTAACGCACACTAAATTTGTTGCCCAACACTAAACCCTGTTATAATACTTTTGATCAGGTGCACACACCTGAATGCCATCTCAACTCTTAATTAGCAGGACTTCTCAGCCTATTAGAAACAATGTATAATTAGAATCCATTTAAAATCCTGATTTATCACTGGCAAATGAGGTACATTACTACATTTCTTAAGTAACAGGTTAATTACCACTAAACAGTATCCAGTATCCAATGAGATAGTATTGGTCATTGGTGAAAGAAAGTGCTCTTCTAACACTAGAGGGAGACATACCATTATAATAGTCTGAAATATGAACCTATGTTATCAAGTTGCAAAACATGAGTCTGGATTGTACATATTTTTTAATAATAATAATTGCACACATCTGAATGCCATCTAAATTACAATTTTCTAATTAGTGTGCATGCACTTTTATGGTCACATTTTAGGCTACAATATTTGTAATTGCATATTTTTTTAAAAGTTTTTCCACAATGCAATTACAATTTTTTTAATAAAACTTTATATATATATAACCCATTGAACAAAAATGATTAAAATGGCTGCAAACTTTAAATAAATGGTGACTTTAGTTACAGCACCTAAAATATCTGCCGTTATGCATTTCAATCTAAAATCTTGATATTGAAAAAAAATTACCTGGTATTTGTCAACTACCCATTCTAGTATTTTTATAAATATACCATCCCATGGTTTCACAGATGAGGTTTAAGTCTAGTCCCAAACTAAAATGGATGTTTGAGCTGTTTTAACTGAAAGCACCTTGCACTGAAATATGCCAGTGCCATTGTTTTGTCTTAGGATGCACACCAGTAATGTTTATAAAAGCTACTTAGTTGTCCGAATTAAACTAGGCCTAATCCCTAAGCCTTATGTGAAACCAGGCCTATAAATTCTATCTATATCAGCAATGTTAAAATATACAATAATGGTGCTTGATTTATTCACACTCATACTTGTGAATCTGAGGATACACAGCAGTGTGATCCAAACAGTTTGTTGACTCACTCCCTCTGCATGTTCATGTTCAACCCACACTTTTACAGTAGGCTGCTAAGCTGCTCTGAGATCTCCATGGCAACTGTGGGCTGGCTAACTTTTACATGGTGTTTGCATCAGACTCTAAAGCAGTCGGCCCTGGAAAGTTCAAGTGAAAATCAGCACTTCTCTAGTGGGGTTTACTTAGCAAGGTGATGCACCACGTGACTCTTGCACAGGTGACTGTGATAGCCACGATTGTCAACAAGATCAGCCGCCTTTTCTAAGAGACCAATCTTTATTAGAAGTGTCAATGTTTGCAGTATCAGCATGTGATATGAGGCGTGGGATTGGCTGTGAACACAAGCAGAGGTGGGATTGATAACATTTAAACTTCACAGACACTGAAGTGAAGACAAAACAAGAACGGACATTGTTCAAAGCATTTTATTGCATTTTTGTTGGTTTGTTTTGTACAAAACAATACAAAATTCTGCCACAACAGTCATAAATTTAGCTTCGAGTGAACTGCAGTCAGCCACATGGTAAAGTGCTTTAAATCAATACCTATGTTGTCCCAGGTGAGACCCCATGTCAGATTTTTCCCCAATTATTATTTTGGACAGTTTAGATTTTGGAAATGAACAAACAGTGCTCTTAATGAGTGTTGTTGACAACACCCCAAAAACAATAGCCTTCAGAGGTCAGACTAGAGGGTCACATTAGGTTATAAAATCAAAAATAAAGAAATTGTGCACCTGAATATGTTTATCCCAATAATCTTTGCATTGGGCGGGGAAAAGAAAAGAGAAGGGTAAAACAACAGGATAAAATATATAACAATACTTTACATTTGTTTATAAATGGCAAATATTGGCCTGTTTTAAAACAGGAACATTGAACGAGAACTTTCTATCCCCACTCCCAGACCCCCCCCCCCCAAAAAAAAATTATGCTTGAGAATCCAAGTCAGATCTGTTACTACAAGGCAACCCATAACTACCATATGGGTAAAACAGTTGTGAATCTTTTGTCAAGAGGCACAGGGGCTTCAGAGGACCAGCCAAGCGCCACAGACATTTCAGAAAATACAAACCCAAACACTTGGGATATCTGAAATATTCCAAAGCCAAGGAGAAAGACAAAATACTGAACAGAAGTGGCGGAAATGGTACTTTCCAGACCAAAGATTGCTTTAAATCTCAGCTTATGAACGTTTTTGTTTGCCATTTGTACATCGTAGCAAAAAGAAGTTTCCTGAACAAAACATGAGGAAACTGTTACACATACAATTCAAGTCTTACTATAAGACATAAAAAACCCCACAAAAATGCATCTGTAAAAAGATTCTTAAAGAAAGACAGACAAAAATCAATAAAGGTTACAATCAGTGTCATAATAATCAGCATAATGGGCCCTTCAAAACCAAGGACTGCCATTAGGTTTCTCATATCACAGAGCAACACGACAGGTGACGCTCTGAAAACATTCAACAGGATCATATGCTTGAACTCCCACTGGTGACACTAATGCTTGCAGAATTCATAAAGATTTGATCGGAATCCAGGCGACTGACTTCAAATGTTTTATGCACCTTGGAGAGGGAATGATGGTCTGTGCTCAGCTCAACCAAGTATGCGGTGTCTTCTGAATTGGCATGGGAAAGGCTAAAACTGATCGGAGATCAGCACTCCCAGATACCTCAGTGCATTAAATTTTTAGAAACGAGTGCACTTTGGCAAAAATTGTTGTGTGTTACTAAAATGATCAAGCCACCAATAATTTCTGAGAGAAGAGGGGAGTTTAAACAACCCTGAAGTCACATCCAAAGCAAGAACAAAAACAGTATAACATCAGATCTGTATGACTATATGATTCCCTCTCTTTTTTCCTTCCTTCTCCCCTTTAGCTCGTCACATTCACATACACTTCTCTTTACAGCATATAAATCAACATTAATAAAGTAACAAAAAAAAAATAAGAAGGAAAAAGTTCCACCTGAACAGCACCTGCATAAAATAAGATAGAAAATATTCTTTCAATAAAAAGTTAAACAAAGCTTAATAAAGTTTGAAACATCAGTGTGGCACACTCTAAATTGGAGTCAACCATTAACGTAAATATATATAAAAAAAAAAAAAAAAAAAAAAAAAAAAACAACAAGTAAACTTTCTTAGACCATTTCACTCATACAGCTACATTTTCTTGGAAGACTTTTTTTGTTTAGTTTTTTTAAATCCTTTTTTTCCTGGAATGTTTTTTCCTTTTTTTTTCCTTTTTTTTTTTTTTACATTTTATGTTACTTGAAAATAATCTCTCCCTCCCCTCTTAATATTTATATAGTTCGTTTTTGGTGGCATCCACAAGCTGATCGTTTGAAATTTCCGTACCATAATCATCCCCCTTAAAGTGGGGTACAAGTTCAAAGCCTCGACTCCCTGATACCGTCATTCATCTAGTCACATTGGAAAACGTGTGCTTGTGCAACCACCTGGTTGCTTCCCAGCATGCACTTAATCCCAGTTGTGCTCAGAAAGGTTTATATTCACTCTTATCAGTTATTGATAAGATTTTTGGTGAATTTTACAGGAAAGCGTAATGGTTTCCTAGACATCAGGGTTGGATGCATCGGATGCTGCAATTCCAATTCGAGTCTTGCAAGGCAGAAACCTTGCATTCAAAGTAAAATGCAACATGTTTACTGGTTCTTTAACTAGGGGAACCCATGTCTCAAAAGCAGACTGCTGGGATAGTCTGGCTAAGTGATGCAAGTCAGTACTGGAAGGACACACTCTGGAAGTGCTTGAGTAATGGAGGAAAAAAGCTAGCTATTTCTATTGGTAAGGAGATTTTTTTCTCTGAATTAAAAGGCTGTGGGGATGGACAGCGATGCATTAAGTAAGGTGAGGCACTATTATCAGAGCTTCGCTCCACTTATACAAGATCTCTGCTAAAGTAATGCAAGTCAAAATAGCCTTCATCAGAGTTGCATAAGCACATACCAGTATCTTCAGTATCTGCTGAAGGGGAGGGGGATATATGCGCACGCGCACACAAACACAAACACACACACACACACACACAGAGGAAGAACGTTCCTGAAAAACAAATGCAGTTGTATCTCTCACAGAGAAAATTCACAGTGGATCCAGTTGTAACGTGGAAGCAGCACAGAAAAGGTTTGGGTAGAGGGTGGGGGTATTAGACCTTTGGTGTTTGAGCTGGTATATTATGCTCTACCTTTAGACAAATTTCCGAATGGCTTACGTAACCCAAATCGCTATCCTAAACAGAGTCCAGTTCATTCGCCTTGAGCTCTCAAGGTGATTCCCTAATGTTGATCAAAGTGCTGTAGGAGCTCTTGCTCCAGTGCTTACGGGAATTAAATTAATTTACAACAGGCACAAACTGAACCATGGTTTAGGAAAGGACTGGGTCCCATTCAAGTGGGCAGAAGAAACGGAGAAGGATTTGCACAAAAGATAGCAGATACTTGTTCGTTCATTTGAAATTGGAAAACTGTTCACGGGGAGCCCAGCTCAACCGATCAAGCACAGTCTCCCACAATGACCAGCGGTGCCAGGAGCTGCCTGAGCTCAGAGGCAGAGACGGGTGCTCCTTTCAGCAGGCTACTCCTCTGTCTGCGCTTAGCCAGTTTGGAGTTGGAGGGAGGGGAGAGGTGCATGGACGTGGCACTGGCTGTGATGACCTGAGGAGGGTCCTGCTGTTGCTGCTCTTCCAGGTCGTCTTGCTCGGCCAATTGCCGGTTCATAGCAACAGCCTTGCCCGCAAAGAAAGTCAGATCCTTAGCGTTGCTATTTCTGTGAGCGTGAAAGGAAGGACAAGGTTAGCCTGACAAGGATGCTACGAGCTGCATATACTAGTAGAAAAACTTGTACCAACTCAACTCACCTTTGCGGCAGGATAGAGGAGGGGGAATAGTCAAAGGCACCCTGGAGAAAAATAAAATAAAATGGGGTCAGTTAATTTTTTTTTTTTTTTTTTAAATCAAAGATATGGTCTTAAAGTTACTAAAAATGCATTTTTACAGAACTGTAGTGAAGACAAAAAAACAAACAAAAAAACATTCAGTTCCTTACCCCTTGTACCCAGGGGTGCTGGAGAACCTGAGCGGCACTGAGACGTTTCTTGGCGTCCCGCACAAGCAGTTTGGAAATTAGGTCTTTGGCACTGGAGGAAATATGAGCCCACTCTTTCTCTGGAAACTCATACTTGCCCTCCTGAATGCTTTCAAACAAGGTGTTCTGGGAGAATAGAAGAAACAAGAGAGGAGTCTTTTTATTATTCCACTGAGCAGCACATGAATAATACTTTTGACGTAGGTTTACAACAGTGTGCAGTGGCTGGCATGACTAGATGAGGAGAGTTTTGTACCTGGCACACTTGACAAGGTTCTCCGTTCTCCCATCCACAGTCACTTCCACAGCGGCCGACGAAGGGAGGATAACCACTAAGCATGATGTAGAGAATGACGCCCAGGCTCCACAGGTCACAGCGCTTATCGTAGATTGTGGCCTCCTCGTTGAAGGCTTCCACAACTTCTGGTGCCATGTACTCAGCAGATCCACACTAAGGTGAGAGTGAGAAAAAGCAGGAGGAGTGAGAAGGTAAATCAACTGCCAACAGATCTAGCAGTCACATTGAGAACAAAGAAAAAAAGTGCATGTGTTTGTTTTGTACAGCTGCATTTCAATTTCTGAAGCGTTCATCTGCTGACAAATGTCATGTGTTCTGTGGGACCCCCAAGCATGTCTGAGACCGACAGCATGAGAATCACATGGTAAACAGCAGGTTGCGCCTAGCTGGAGGGGCAACAGATTAACTAGTTAAATTATAAAAGATTCAGCCCTGGTTCTTGCTCACGAAACGCATTTCTGCTGCAGTCCAGATGGAAAATGTGATGGTGGTATACAGCACCTTTAACGAAGTAAGCGCAGTAACGATTGTTATGTCACAGATGGAGGTGGGGTAGTGAGTCATGGCGTGTTTTGAGGGCTCAGCTGCATGCACAGACTGCTTTGTTGGTTTGGGCTCCGACCGCCTCTGCCTGAAACTAGGTCACGCGTTGGGACACGAAAAAGAGGATTGTGTGTCCCAGAAAACCCACAAACTGTGTTTATTACATAACATCAACAGCACATAGACCCACACAAATTTGATGCAAAAGGATAAAACTTCTCTGGGGAGACAGTTCAGTAGTTCAGCAGGACAAAGATTTCTGGAAGGATCTGCAGAACTAGGTTCCTTTTAGTTTTCCTCAGTGGGCTGGGCCAGCCTGCTGCATTAAGAACCTCTTATTATGCAATGCCGACTGAGGTCAGCGTTACAAAATAACTCACTTTAGAAGAAGAAAAAAAAAAAAAGAAAAATCACGAATCCCAGAATTCGTACACTGCAGTTCTAAGCCATCTATAAAGGCCAATATCTGAACCCTACATGTAAATGTATAAAATTTTGCTCATATAACAACCAACAATAAATTACACTCACAAATACACTCGTATGAGGTTCAAACGTGGACGTAAAACAAACTAATAATGCAGCAAATCCAACAACAGGTATGACCAAACCCCCTCTGGATGTTTTCACAGATGTTCAAGTGCAACATGGTCATGTTTTGGTTTGTGTCTGAGGTTAAAGGAAGCGGTCGGTCTGCTCTGCTAGTCTCTTTTGTTATCCTCAACCCAGCTGCCGTTGTTGCTCCGCCTTCTTGCACTTATGTAATGCTATTTCGCAGTGCAGGAATCCGAGTGCAGACAAAAGCTTCCACTGTTGCACCCAACCCCCCACGACACGGCTGTTTTTGCTCACCGCCTCTCGACAACCTCACATTCAAGTGAACACTTCACAACCACCCCCACTCTTGAACAAAAAGACTTGCACAAAGCACGATCAATCTAGAGCAGCCCAGCTGATAGCAAAAACATTGCTACAGTATGCAACTAGTCAGTTAGCCAACTGTACCAGATTTCTACAATTCGAGTAACCTGTAATTAGCAAACGAGGACTCATGTTTTTGCAGCAGTTTCCATGTGTTCTGTAAAAATCGAAGCATATTCCTCTGGCTCACTCGTGTGCCCATCTCTGAGATAAGAGTGAGGGAGGGGGTTTCAAATGATAACTACGCAGCAGATTTTCACTTTCAAGACAAACTTCAGCTGTAAGAATAGCATTGCATCAGTCACTTTAGAGCAATGTAGCTACTAGCATCTAACAAGTGCTGATTATATATGGGGATTTCAAAGGAAGGACAAACTGGCTTGAGCAGTCGTGTTGTCAGCTCAGGTGTTTTTGTGGTTGGCAGTGAGGCATGCATCAGTTGTGTAAGCAAGTCACCTATACATATGCAGATATGAATTTCCCCTGTGGTTATTGGTTAACAGTACATGCAGAGTAAGAGCATAAAGAGAAAGCACTTTTCTACATGGTTCAGGCAGGAAGGTACATGCACTTCTCAGAAATCATGACTGTCTTGAAGCATTTGTTACAATCAAACTACACACACACACACACACACACACACACACACACACACACAAAGCCAATACAATACAAATAAAATAGGGAAAGGAATCTCATAAAAAGCAAAGCAATCTAGTGACAAACAAGGAGTTAACGGTGAAAAAAAAAAAACCTTGATAAAGATCCCTGGGATCCTGCCCAAGAAAAACATGTTGAGTGCATGACCAGAGAGAGTGCACTAGATGCTCCTCCCCCTTTCATCCTCCCCCTCACCAAACCAATCACAGACCAGTTGCTAGGTGTGGGGTGGTAACACAGATTGAAAGACTCATGCTCAGACAGGCTTGAGGAAATATCCACAGAGACAAAAACAAAAGAGAAATGGAGTTTAAAATGTGCTGAAGGGAAAAGGTATGACAGGAAATTGGTGCACAAAGGCCAGAAATGTTTGTTCTCCACAAGTACCATGGGGGTTGCAATTGAAAACATCTAAAAACTGGCTCAAAGTTTAAAAAAAAAACTAAAACAACAACTTATCAACATTTCATCCCTTCCTGACGAAGTTAGTTGCATTTCTTTAATGTAGAGACTGACATGAAAATTGCCAAGAATAAAACATTCATTTAATTCTCACTGCACAACAAAGTTAAAACAGTTAAAGGGATAGTTCACCCCCCAATGTTTTAACAGTTTTAAAAACAATATTGGACTTCCATCATAGAATGACATTAGGGTGAGTAAATTCATTTTTAAATTAATTTGTAAATGTATTTTTCGGTGAGCTAACCCTTTAAATACATACAATGTACTAAATCAAACCCTCTCCCCTATGGCAGAATCATACGAGACTATTGGCTAATCAGCAAGCACAGGGCATAAAGACAAACCCCATATTGTTTACTTACTAGATACACTAGAACCTTTCACCCTTTAACCATTCAGTCCACAAATAGTCTTTTCAGAAAGCTGTTGGACCCAACTCGGGTTACCATGCTGAGGATTTCTCACTGTCCATCCCTGCCGTGTCACCTGTTCTAAGCCGTCTCGCCCCAATCATTCAAAGCTATGAAGCTGACGACATATCTTTGTTTACACACACACACACACACACACACACACACAGACAGAGATAAACGCTTTGAGTCATGCACTCAGTTTCAAATATTTTTGAAGAAACCATAACTTTTATAATTTGAGATTGTAACTATGTAAGCCATCTTATCCACAAGTTGGTCAAGTTGATAACTACAGTGATGTAGATAAACCAAGAATGGACTCAATACAGCCGCTCCACTATCTCACAACAGAATTTGGCCTCTTTAAAAGTTCCATTCTGGTCATAAAACCATTCCTTGACCTCAGCACTGTTTTAATGATTAAATTAGCCAATCAGAATGAGCTACGTTACTGACACCACCCCAAGTCACCCAATGGCATTAAAGCAGGTCCCCTGATAAGAAACCACAATGACAATGTGTTTATCTTATCCATAGATTCGAAACATCAGGGAGGAGGCTGTTAACGGCTTATCCTGTTTGCTTCTCGATCAAATGCTATATTTTGTTTAGATGAATCCATGTTCACAGGGTCACAAAGACACTTACTGGAGTGAGAAGCTCTGGAGTGGAGATGGGTGAACTGTCACTGTTAAGTTTAATCCCGCTGCCCAGATCGAAATCGCAAATCTTCACAGGTGAAATCTGCAAGAAACATGTGAGCAGGAAATCAGATCAAAACTTCTGCTCAGAAACGACTATTGACAGTCATGACTCAGTGTTTACAGTCTGCCTGGAAACCTCAAATCATCTGATCAAACTTTCTAAATCACAAATGCAAAGTGTAGCATGAATTTCTGACTAGCCAAACATTCTGTCGTAAAAGACTCACCCTGTGCTCGTGTTCACACAAGATGTTTTCAGGCTTCAGGTCTCTGTGGGCCATACCTACAAGCGCACAAACACAAGTCATGTGTTAGTTGTGTGGTATTCAGGCTAAGTGAGGATTGTCAATGGGGGTAAAGATAGGCAAATGTTTCCAACACAGCTTGTTGCTAAGTGCTACTAAAATTACCTTAGCATCCCCTCACCCAACAGTACTGACAGGAATAAAACCTTTCAGCCCACAACCTAGAAATCCAGTGCGCATCCCTCAAGCTTAGTCAATGAAATATGATCAAGTTACAACTCGATACAATTTCCAACAACCCCCATAACCTCCCTTTTCCCACCCCCCACGTGTAACACCATCGTCTTATCTCCCCTTTCCAGGCCTAAACTACCCCTCCCCGTCTGTGTTCTCGTACCTTTATTGTGAAGGAAGTCCAGCGCACTCGCAATGTCCTGCACCACAATGCTGGCTTCCTGCTCGCTAAAGTATCTCCTCTTGTGAATGTGGGCCAAGACGGAGCCTAAAAAAACCCACATTGTTACGCATCAACACCAGTGCATGCGATCTTTACATTTAAATTAAATTACTCAGGGCTGGTCTTTGGGCCCAGGGGAGGCTGGGTAATGTTTCTCAAGAGTAACATAACACCACAGAAAACACACATACCTCCTCTAAGCTTCTCAAACACAAGGTAAAACTTGTCCTCCTCTTCAAAAAACTCCACTAGCTCCAGAATATTTCTGTTGGGTGGACAAAAGACAACGTTTTAAGTTAAAATAACATTGTCGTCAATTGCAGACCATTAAAATGTAATCGCACACAAGATTTATTTACTATATTTACAGATAAAGATACTAAAGAAATTAATGGGTTACCTGTGGCCCTGGCACTGGTACAGCATTTCCACCTCTCTGAAAACACGACTCCGGCTGTGTCCTGGCCTCTTCTCAATGATCTATGAGGTGAAAAAAATAGCAGGTTAGGATCAAAGAAACACCCTGAGGTGACAACCGCCCCTTAATCTCGGTGACCATTATTCATTTGGTTACAAATTACTTCCTTAAAGCAATAAACAGCCATTTAATTTACAATAGTTAACCCCAAAATAGAAAGTTGTTCTAAACCTGTATGACTCTCTGCTTTTGTGATATTTATATTTCTTCTCTAAGGCTTTGGAAATCGTTTGTGCATACGTTTTTTTTTTATTATTATATGCATACATATGCATGCATGTATGTTACTGTTACATGTGTGTTGCATATAACAAAGTTGATGTATTTTAAAAGTGAAATTATAAAAATGGACAAAAACAGCCTAAACAAATATTGTGTTACAAGAATGTCATACATGTTTTTTTTCTTTTTTGAACTATCCCCTTTAAGACAGAAACCAAGTCCCCACAAATAGATCTTATTTTTTTTAAAAGTGACAATGACTCGGTTTACTCAACCCCCTGAGTCAAAGGTTACTGTTGACATTGAAATCACATCCTCCCCCATGCAAGGCCTCGGTTTTCCTGATTGTGTGCGGCTCTTCCAGCTCCCTGGATTAGCAGCGCTATTGAGAGCGTGCAGGCAAGCACAATGCATATCAGGTTTAAGAATGAGGCCTGCGGGCCAGCACATTCCCAAAAACCTCAGCGCTGCCACCACACGGCTGAATCAGCAATCAGTCTTCTCAAAAGCCGCAAAAAAATTACAGGGTATAATAAATGCTTGAGGGAACCTGAGGGATGTGGTGACAAATTTCACCTTGTTGCTAAAGTCTAAACCAGTTATTTGCTGCACAGAAAGGCCTTCACAATATGCTGGCAAATACATTATATACAATACGGTGGGAGTAAAGCACCCATAAATCTCCATGTTAGCTTAGGTAGGGGCCCTATAGAGTCTGACCGCTGTCTGTAAATCAAGCCACGCTTGTAAACACAACCCAGGCCCAGCTGAGGCGGCTATTGGGGTTGTTTTCATTCAGCCTTTCCTTTTGTTCAAACTAGGATGCCACAGATCTCAACCCCCCACCCAAACCCAAACTACGCAAAGTGGGGGTTGGCAGGACATCTGGTGAGAGTTGTCTGAAACCCATCCCAGCATAAACTGACCTAATGCTTGTAATGATCCATCATCCTCAGGGACTGAATCACATCACAAATAATCATATAGTCTTTGTGTGGCTGGCTATATTGAAAGAAAACATGCTATGAAATCTAGGAGGATAATTTTAAGTATGACAAAAATAACAAAATCAATAGTCTTTGTGGCAATAATAATAATGATTTTTTTTTAAAAGAGATCCTGATAAAAAAAAAAAAAAGGAACTTCCTCAAATCAAAAAGTGAGAACAAGACCAATTTCTGGCACTCAATGTACATTTCCTAATATGCCTTTGTTCTAGATTCCGCAATGTGCGAGTGAGACAAAAAAAGTAAGTAAACACTTCAAGGATTTAACTCCACCCTAGCCCCCCCCTTTCTCTTGAGGTTTATGTTTCGGCAGACTTGCCAGTACAAAATGTTCCCGCCGTGATACAATCTCCCAGCCAATGAGAGCAATGAATGGTAAGAGCATGTGACCGCTCCACGTCTCTGATTTGCTGGCCTTCTATCCGGTCTAACAAAAACAATGAAGTCTTTCCGCTAAGCCTGCTCTGTAAAACTACAATAACATAACTGAGGGACTGGTTGTTCAAACATCCATGTTTGTGAACAAGAACATTAATCTGTTAAGACAAAACTGCTCAAATAAACTACACAGTAGTTCAGTTTGCAAAGTAAATACGATTCACAAATTTAAAAAAATAATGTTACAATGTAAAATGACCATTTTCAAGCACAAGTGCGAATTTCATAAGCATGGCCTGACTGTGACCTTAGCTTCACCACAGCTTGAAGGAATCTAGCATGCCCTCACCAATCACATGCAACAATGCCAGTCAGCACAAAACGAATAGAGTCACGTATGCTTGTCAAAGAGGGAAATATCATTCCCATTACCCATTTGATTCAATTTCCAAGAGACGGCTTCAAAGGGAAAGTCCTTTCTAACAATAGCCTGCGAATGCCATATCTTCTGCACAGATGCTGCACATAGAATATCGGTTTGTTTACAACACACAAATGCTATTTTAAAGTTACACTACCCAAAGATGTGCCTGCATTGTCGAAACTCAGGTTAATTACATCCAATTTAACGACGTTAACTATAAAAAAAATCTTACCTTCACAGCATATTCTTTGTGGGTGATTTGGCTGATGCAAGTCTGTACCCTGGCATAGGCCCCTTCCCCCAGCACCTCATCTTGCAGTTTATATACATCTGAAATCAAAACAAAAGTTCTATTAATAAACTACTGAACCCATTTGGATGTGTCAAACTGTAAAGTATACTTAAAATTATAACGCCTTAGCCACGTAAAAATAGAAAACGTCGCCCCATCTGATATGCACTGACCCTCAAATCGCCCTGAGAAGCTGTCTGTTGCCCGGCATCTCTTTTTCTTCTTGTTTCTCTTTTTGGCATCTGGGATGTCGATGGGCTGGCTGGATGGCATGTCTGCATGTCACAACAGAAAGAAAGTTCAAATTAAAAAACCTGATACGCTGTTGTTAGGAATACACACCCACACAGTGGCTTCATTATACTAAGAAAAAAATAAGCAGATGTTATTTGTACCATATCTTTAAAAAAGTAAAATATGTAAACATTGGTGTAAACAATAACAAATTTACCAGGCCGGGCGGAACAATCAAAATTGAAGGCAGATTCAAGGAGATGGGATCCTGTTTTGGAAAATTCCTCAGATTCAAAGGGATTTTGGCCCTGAATATAAAAAAAGAAAAGGAGATTATTCACAATCTGAAAAGTTCATTCTTGTTGCACACTGGTTAAATGCCCAGCAGATACTTATTATCAGAGTTCAAATGGATAACTAAGAACTTCCTGGCATTCGGTTTAATGTTTAAACAGTCTTTTATGATCTCTGATACCCTGGCCTATGCAATGAAATCAGCCTGAAAAACTAAAACATTTGTGCCAATTATATGATCCATTGCCTAATGCCAAAACAACTAAACATTCATTCATGCCACAGCTGTACAGACTTGCAAGATCACACTCTCACCTTAAAAGAGCGATGGAATCCGGTAACTTCGGTGATCTTGTTCTGCACCATTTTGTCCTGATTTTTGTGACTTCGTTTGGACTGGTAGATGGCGGCAACAACGGTGGTCTTAGCTTTGGTGATCAAATTCACTCAGCTAATCCAATGTCTTGGGAACCGTGGTGCTTTTAACGGGAAACCTGAGAGAGAAAAAAATGCTTTTAAAATTTAATTACATAGAAAACACTAAATTTCATACAACTAGTTTCCAACAACCTAATGCATATACAAATGAATTATTTGTTTATTACTCTTATGTCATTGCGAATGACTATTTTTGTATATTTTTGAATGTGACTTTCTTCTGCAGAACACCTGCATCTCATGCAATGACAACAGAGAAGATGGCAAAAGGGATGCAGAATCACGGTCAAAGTGGTCCAAACAACTCAGGCTATATTGCAAGTGTTCTTTATAGCTTTGTGGGAGGATAGAACAAAACCATGTTGTTATTTACTGTTGGTCTTCAATTCCAGTGAGGTAATCATTGAATCAAAGAGTTGAACTAGTGAACGAATCAGTCAGGGCTGGGCCTCCAAAAAGCATCGTTAGTCTAGCTAGATCGTATAAATCAGTAGCAATGATCTCGATGATCTACTTAATCTTGCTTTTGGGAGACGCAGTCCTGCTTGGTGTTATACATTGATCAATAGAGTAGATTGAGATTCAACAGATTCGATTCAAATGATTCGTTCGCCAACAAATCATACATCGCTACTTTGTACGCTTATTTTGGACTGTTCTTCACAGTCACTATCGTATTGCTCCAGATTCAGATTTGGAATAAAAAAAATAGTCGTGTGTACTACTTTTATGCTGATTTTGGGTTCTATTTGAAGCTTGACATTTTCAGTCACCACCATTCATTGACTGAATATAAAGACTTTCTTCGAAATGTCCAATTGTGTGTCAGCAGAAGTAAATGCATACTGGTTAGTAACGACATGAGAATTCGTTCGCTTTATGTAAAACTCATTTTAAGTTAACTATCCCTTTAAATAGTCACTCTAACAGACAAAATAAGACTACAGGCGCAGTAATAGCAAGTCACGTCACAAGCAAGAACTTGCATTTACATGCCTCGGAGACTTGTGCCAAGAATAACTCCGGTAGAAAAGCTCGCTATTTCCGTCCGTTATCCACTCAACGACACACTCGATTTTCTTTACTCGACTAATCACATGCACTCGTGATGTTCAACGAATCGCCACGATGATGATCACAAAGAATGATTCAATTCATCATACAACGAAGAGTCCATCAGCATTTGGAATCAGTGTGAAAAAAACACAAACCTCAGAAAGGCAAATGACAGCACAATAATGAAGTCTAATTTCTAGTCTTTTCCAGAAATCTGCCAACAATTAACCAAATCAGACCGTTGCGCCGCATCCTTTTAAATCAAATCATGGACTTGTTTTGTTTAGTCCGCTCATCTGTCAAGCCCGATATATCAGCTGAATATAAAGCTCGTCCTTACCCCGTTGTTGTCTTTAAAGCTCCAGGCTTGACGCCGTTGTATGAGCCTCTGCTTCGGGAGCAGCAGATGGGGGCCGTGGGCGGTAGGGACTAATGTGTGAAGGTACAAAAAGAAATACGGCGATCCTTGGTTTTATAATCTCACGCCCCTTCCTTACCCACCTCCTTTCAGTTAGACCAACCCCCTCGTCTCTGTAAACACGTACCATACATACTCCACTCAGTCGAGAGAGAGAGAGAGAGAGTCACGTGGGCTGGTGACGATGATTATAGCCTGAAAGGCTGCAATGCTTTAGTCTGTTCATTCGTTTTCTCTAAAAATGAAAAGCCTTATCAACTAACACCGGTACAGTAATACAAATCCACTCAAATTCATGATGAAGCCTCAAATGTCCATAATCTAAATCGTACGTCATTAGTATAACTAGTCGAACTAGCATTCATTCTGCCTGATGCAATATTCTGCAACAGACATATTAACTGTCAAAAACCCCAAATGACTAAGCGTGAGTGTTTGAGCAGCTGGTAAGAACAGGCTTTCTATAAAGGAAATATCAAAGCAATAGCTTATAATGATGTATAGAAATGTTTATTACGAAATTAGAGAGTAGAATTTCTTTTTAGAACTATATTAAGGTAGCCTACTCATTTAGTTTGTATTTATATTGTACATTAACACCTTTGTGACCTAAATTCTTATTTGTTTAATATATATATATATATATATATATATATATATATATATATAAATACATATTTATTTGAAGTGCCCCACTGAGATTTGAAGTTAATACTTCAATAATTCAACAACAAATTCACAGTTCTCTGATTATTTAGGAACAATGCATTAGAATTATCCACCACTAGAAAACAACTTTTGATGCTCTTTAAAACATAGTCTCATCTTAATTGGAACGCCAACATTCCTTTCCCTTAACAGGATGGAATCTTGACATAGATTGATGGGGATGTCGGAACCCATGGACACACACGCAGCACGTTTTACAGACATGCTGAGTCAGAGATAGGCAGTCAGGAGTAACTGATCCACATGCTGGTGTTCATGAAAGCTTTGATGGTTTTGATCTCTTGAATGAGCCAAGTAAGACCCATGACTTGAGTCATTTTCAAATTCAATGCAGTGTACATTGTCACAGAAACATTGTGAAACAATGAAGCTCACAAAGTTGTGTCCGTTATATATTATGTTCTCCAATGGCTCAGGCTTTATTTTTTCAGGTGGTCAACTAATTCAACGGCACTTAGGGCCATTTGGGACTGAGAGGCATCTTGTGACTTCCCCCCTCCCTTCTGTCTTTCTAGCTGCCCTCTCAATGTGTTTTGGCCTATATACTCTGCTATGAAAACAGCCCTGGCGATTACGCAAAGTTCAGTGCAAGGCTCGGGAGGAAAGAAGCACATGATGAAATGCCAAGTTATGTTGAAAACAAGCCACGTGATAGAGGAGGAGCAGAGGGTACTCTGGGTTAACAGAATGGGGCCTTCGCAAAAGGGTCCAAATGGTATTCAAACACTCCATTGGGTGGGAATGCATAACAAGTCAATAACAGCAGCACACACATGTATAGCTCCAAGAGGGTTTGTGAGGGTGTAATCTGATTGGTCAGGTTTTATGGGTGTGTTAAGGAAGAGTACTGTCTGCTTATTCTGTATGAGAGATGATTGCAGTGTTAATCTGCATGAATGTACAGTGCAGGAACATGTGTGACATTTTTATGAGGAGGAAAAGTGAGGAGGGTTGTATAGTATACAACCCTCCACCCTCATTGGTGGAGAAAGTGTGAAAGAGAGGTGTTTGTGTGTGTGATGACAGTGGAAAAGTGCGAAAGTGAGAGTGTGTGTTTGGAGAACGATAAAGACAGACGAGTGTGCAAGTGTGAGTGTGTGTGTGCTCGGGCTGATCTCTTTGGGAATTCTGTAGTCCTCTTCTGTTACATCAAGGGTGTGTAGGTTTTCCGAGGTGTCAGCTAGTACATACACACGATGAAGATTTATTCACTTTTGCTGTAGCACCTAAACAGTTCCTGGAATCAAAATCCTTGCAGCAGGAAAACATGAACAGATTACGCCCAGAGGTGATTGTCATCAGACACATTGAGCATTGACAGCAGGATACACCTCAAGCTGCAGAACCTGAGAGTGAATGACTTTACTCACTGTTATGACTGTATGGGTGCACTGAACAAGGCATAGGCCTGCATAATTAAGTTTGCCTAATTAAAAATAATAACATCTGAAACTAAGAAAGTTTTGTAGCGAAACTGTAACTGTGGAGGAAAACAGACTTCCTCTTTCCTCCTAAATAAATAATTTTGTCCATCCCAGAAAACATGTGTGTGAGAGTTGGAGTTTAAAAAAAGAACATAAATGCATGGGTTAAAATAACCCTCAAAACTCAATTCCATTGAAATACTATTTAAAGGGTTAGTTCACCCAAAAATGAAAATTAGCCCATGATTTACTCACCCTCAAGTCATCCTAGGTGTATATGACATTCTTCTTTCAGACAAATACAATCGGAGTTATATTAAAAAATCACCTGGCTCTTCCAAGCTTTATAATGGCAGTGAATGGCTGTTTCTGTTTTGAAGTCCATAAAAGTGCATCTATCCATCATAAAAATGCTCCATATGGCTCCAGGGGGTTAATAAAAACAGAAACAGACATTCACTGCCATTATAAAGCTTGGAAGAGCCAGGAGATTTTTTAAATATATCTCCGATTGTATTCGTCTGAAAGAAGAATGTCAAATACACAAATGATGACTTGAGGGTGAGTTAATCATGGGATAATTTTTAGGTGAACTATCCCTTTAAGTACTCAATATAATCATATCCCAATTCCTTATATTTTAAAACAGATCTAGATATGTAGACATATCTAAGGATATTTTTTGCATACTGATGTTTTGACCAATTAGATTTCCCCCAATATTATGCGTTTATTCAAAGATTTATTTTAGTGTAAGAAGAGTCCCTGGGTTACAGTAGTCTAGTTAACAGTATAAAACAGCATATATCGCTAGGATATACTATACAACCTTATGCAATATTTTCCTGCATTGAATCAGCTTGAAGGTGCCAATGCGTGATTTTACGCGTTTTCATCTCGTCCTGCACGTATCAGCACTCTAGGAGCATAAGGTCAAAGCTCCGCCCATTGACGTGTCATTTCCCTTGCGCTCTAGTTCTGGTACATTCCGAACACAGCAGTATCGTTATTGCGGACACATCCAGATAATAACACGTAACGCGCGGCCAGGCGGTTTTGTTTTGTTGCTGAAAGCGAAAGAAAACGCCTGTCATTGTGCGGATCTGTTTATCAGTGCTGCAGGAATGTAACGGAGCAGCAGACATGTTAGCAGTCTGATGCAACAAACTAACCATGCCATTTGTTAGCCTACTCTTTCCAACAACTACATTTAGAAATGAATACAGTATTCATCGTGCGTGCAGTAGATTCGCTAAAAGCAAAGCTATTAGTTTAACTTACGGCGAGTTGGTAGCGTCGATTATGTTTAAAACGTTTTTTTCTTAGTAACGAAATTTTCTTGTATTTTACAGAGCGATGCCCATATAGCGAATGAATCACCCTCTTTTGAACCACCCTAATGGAAATAGCTTGGAATCATTATAACAGTTCCCTCACGCATAAATATGTTCCATACATTAAATAATGTCCAAAAAAGAATCGATGCGTGAGTGAACTGTGCATTTCCATTAGACTGATTCAAAAGAGTGATTCATTCGATTCTCTTTTAAACATTATTTAACATAGGCATACATATTTATGGTAGTCATTAGCCGTACATAAATATATATCAAAGTACCATTGTATTTCCATCTGTGATACCGCCACAGTCAAAAACGTAGTGCTGCTGTGTCCTGAAAAAAAGAAGACAAACATACAGTAACTGGGTATGTTTAATTTTAACTTTTGTTTTTCCCAATAAACATGTATAATAAATTACACCGCTTATTTTAAATATTTATAGTAAAAAAATGAAGCAGCAGCAATATATTTTAGTGTAGGCCTACATTATCGAAACAGTAGCCTATACTTTCGGTAGAATATTGGCAGAGTAGCAGTAGAACTTGTGAATATGAAAACGCTTATTTATATAAAAATAACCTTGGCAAAGTAAACCCTTTTTAGCTTTCTGAATTGGCTTGAATCTGTGGTCTATATCTTTACTTGGCTTTGGAAATAGGCACAAAACAAACCAGCATGACCTTGTTGTCACACCGTTCAACGTCAGTGTTGCATGATACTAAGACACGCCTACTCATTATAATGCAGAGACTACTGGAAAAATCTGGAACACTCAAGACTCAAGTGATGTTTAAGTCAAGGGTGGAGCGCGATTAAAAGTTAACGATTTCATCATCTGAGGCTGAATAATGATTTCCTCTAAACGTGCAACTCAGCACTTATTCAGCATATAGGCTACTCCACAACAGAACAAAGATCTCTATCAAATTAAAAATGATTAGTCATAGTTAAAACGCTATAGAAAACACAATTATAAAAGAGCATTGTTTTAAAATGAAAACCCGTTGCATAACCAAATTGTGGACCTAGTTTTAAAATATCAGTGACATTAGTGATCAGAACTCAATGCAACATTTCATCATCTAGGTCTGTGTTGTGATGTGCCTTTATTGCCATCTAGTGGACAGGAACAAATGTGTTTGCCCTGCACGTACATGGATCTGCAGACTAAAAGGGCACAATTATTTCTGTCAGCCTTTAAGTGCAATCTAATTGAATGGATTTAACTGTGAAGATTATTAGAAGTCTGAGAAAATGAGACAAACCCATCAGAAAAGACAGTAAGCTGGAGAAACAGGATTATCTTTCATTCAAGTCAGTCAGAGAAGTAAAAATCCACACATAACAGGTGGTGAAATAAAATGGCAGGGATGATGTACTAAAAATATATAATTTTTTTTAGCAGTTGGCAAACATTAAATCATACCTTTACATCAAGTTTTTAGTCAGAATTAGTGATGAGAACATGACCAAAAACCAAGAACAGAACCAATGACATACACAGACAAGAGGAAGTGGGTTTAATATCTCAACCACATACATAAATAGTCAAATATAATCTGCATGTTAAAGATTATAACAGTTCAACAGAACAAAAGGAATGATTCAGAACAAATTTGGAAAAACAAAAATATCTGATAATACTGATTTCTAATAAAAAATACTCTCCATATGCCTACACATGAGAATACTGAGAGATGTACATGTCTCTCTCTAAATAGATTATTACAGTACTTTAAAAGTGTATAAAAAATAAAGTCTTTGAAAGTTTGTCTGCTTGATTGTAAATTTGCGTGGTCCTGATCTGTCTGGAAATGTAAAGGTCCGCTCTCTTTTTCAGTGGCACATCCGTGATGTCATTTCTTTCTGTTGGGAGAAATAACACTGCATTAGCATGTCATAAACCATCACAAAACTACAAGTTTCAAGCATCACTTACAGTATGTACAGGCAGCTACCACATATCTGAATTAAATAAGCCTCTGCCTCTGGTATTCAATTATCTTGAAATTTACTTTCTTGTTTATTTATAGATATAAATGTTATGTTTTTATTGTGAAATACATAAAGATCATCTTTCCTGTGTTTATATATACAGATGCAAAAACTTTGGAAATGCGTTATGCAAAGTGACCGAGCTCCTGATGTCAGTAATAGGACCTGCAGGTGACATCTGATCCCATGGCACGAATTCAGCTGTGACTACTGAGAGAATGAACTGATACATCTATAGAACGAAGGGTTTTTCTGCCTTACGAGCTCAGACGCTCATTAACTGCCTGTGAAAAAATGATAGAGGCTGGAATATCAAACCCGCTGACTCATCCTGTCCTAGTGTGGCCCTACCAATTAGCAACACCATTATAAAATGGGCTTGTTAGCTACCAATCATGAGATGACGCATTAGCGTTTGTTTCTGTATCTGGTCGCTCTTTGTGTCTCGCTTTCTGCTCTCAACAGGTTTTGGGAACTCACTTTGACAGGTTTCTAAACCCATACATACATAGACATAATATAATATAATATATATGTTTTCCTGTACTAATTTACTGCAGATATAATATATGTTTTCCTGGAGCATTTTACTGCAGATAATAATATGTTTTCCTGTTGCAATTTATTGCAGATATAATATAATATAATGTATGTTTTTTTTTTCACGATTTTTGACTGTTGTTCTCTTTAACACATATGCTTACCAGGGGTTCCAGCTCTTTGTGGTCTATGAGGTTGAATTCAGTAACAAAGTAATAGAAATGTTTGTAACAGGTGTTCACGTGGGCCTCTGCTCCCATCTGGCTCACGCGGTCAAAGTGGTGGATATAGACATGGACAAATACCCGGAACAAACGAGACAAGATCTTCTTTGCTACCTGCATGAAGGTCTTGGGGAATGGTGTACCTAAAAAAGAAACAACACATGAAAATGAAAATAAACCACAAAGAGAATGAAAAACCTATGTGTTTCGATGAGAAAACAAGAGCGAGAATTTCAAAAACTAAACGTTGTTAACAGTGTTAATAACGTGGTAGCATACACCATTACATACACGACAGATAAAAAGTATGGGGTCATGTTTTTCTTATTTTTTTAATTAAAGGAAATAGTACTGGGTCATTGCTTATATTTTTTATTTTGTTCATAATTATTCACATAAATAGTGATGAAAGCCAAAATATGAAATGTCATAGATGAATATTTATTGAGTAACCCACTATTTTGTGAAGGGAAGGGGGACAATATTCACCTGAGATTTGAAACCAGATTACAGGGAGGTAAAAATGACTTTAGAAAGATGGCAGCATCATTATTTTATTTTTACACAGAGATTGGTATGTTAGATGAATCTGTTGACTTAAGCAATCTTTTCTCAAAAAATGAGAAAAAGCACTTCTTTAATACTTCTTCAGTTACAGTTTACATTCCTGTAACTCAAGTATTAAAGGATTAGTTCACTTCAAAATGAAAATTTCCTGATATTTTACTCACCCCCATCTCATCCAAGATGTTCATGTCTTTCTTTCTTCAGTCGAAAAGAAATTACATTTTTTGAGGAAAACATTCCAGGATTTTTCTCCCCATCACAGACTTCCATGGCAACCAAAATGTTGAAGGTCCAAATCAATGCAGTTTCAAAGTGCTTTGAAGGGCTTCAGAGGCTCTGCGCGATCCCAGACGAGAAATAGGGTCTCATCTAGCGAAACGATTGATCATTTTAAAACATAAAAAAAAAGAATATACTTTTTAACCTAAATTGCTCATCTTGTGCTGCTCTGCTACGTGCTAAGGATTGCGCAATCGCGTAGGAAAGGTCACGCCAGACGTAGGCAGAAGTACCGCCCCAAGCTAACGCGCAAAGACTAATACAAACGCCCTTTACCAAAAACACTCCATTTTCAACTTCAAAGTCATCTGACATCGTCGTTTTACCTTTTTTTTTGCTAAAGTACGTTTGTATTAGTCTTCGCATGTGCGCTTTGTAAACACAGGGGCGGTACTTCTGCCTACGTCTGGCGTGACCTTTCCTACGTGATTGCGCAATCCTTAGCACGTAGCAGAGCAGCGCAAGATGAGCAATTTAGGTTAAAAAGTATATTCATTAATTTTTTTTATTTTTTTTAAATGACCGATGGTTTCACTAGATGAGACCCTATTTCTCGTCTGGGATCGCTCCGAGCCTCTGAAGCCCTTCGAAGCGCTTTGAAACTGCATTGATTTGGACGTTCAACATTTTGGTTGCCATGGAAGTCTGTGATGGGGAGAAAAATCCTGGAATGTTTTCCTCCAAAAACTTAATTTCTTTTCGACTAAAGAAAGAAAGACATGAACATCTTGGATGAGATGGGGATGAGTAAAATATCAGGAAATTTTCATTTTGAAGTTAACTAATCCTTGAGTTACAGGAATGTAAACTGTAACTGAAGAAGTATTAAAGAAGTGCTTTTTCTGGATCTCTGGTTGAGAGAAAACTCATTTTCATTTTCACTTTAAAAATGTATTTTCTCATCTGCACGACCTCACATCATAAGTTTCTTATCTGGGACACGCGATATGATGGATTATAAATTGCAGAATCATATTTCCACAGCACCATTTATTAATAGAGTCCTGCGATCTGGGCTGAATGCAGACAACCATGTGCTTATGCATTCTAAGAATCTGTCCCATATGCAGTCTTAGTCTATTTATATGCCACTGTAAATTGACCCAATTTGAAAGGCACCACAGATGTCAGATGGCAGGTTGGAGATAATGAGACAAAGCCAGGGAGGTCAAACACTACACTTGATCATCCCAAAGGTTTCTGTATATTTGACAATCTACATCTTGATTCGTAGTTTATTAATGTCTTAAATGCTGCTTCAAATGGTCAAAATGTTATGTTTATATGATGACATATTTGATGGCCATTTTGAGACATCCGTGCTATACTAGATTCTGCATAGCTCATTCTGATGACCTACAAAGGTTTAGGTTTGGAGGACTAAAAAGAGCAACAACAAAAAAAGTGTGTGTAATATATATAGGAAAGAATATACAGAAGCCTCTAGATGTCCAGTATTTGGACATTTAAGCCACATTTTAAAAAAATGTAATGTTATTGTGTTGCAAAAAATCTAATCAAGTGGCATTTATTTTAAACAATAATAAGCAATGTTTCAAGCAAAATATTTCACAAAATAAAGTTTGTTAGGTTTTAAATGATAAAACAAATGACACTAACAAAAGGCGTCAAACTTCTAAACTGATTTCATACTGTACATTTACTAAGTGTCAAAATGACTCCAAAACGTTCTAGGAATATGTCTTGGGTAATTTGTTTGCAGTTACCATTTTGTTTCATACTTTGCTATATGAGCAATGCATTTCATATATTTTTTAAGTGTGACTTTGGTGTCAAAATACATTTTGGACTATTAATGAATTAATTCACTCCTTATTAGCAAAACTAACTTAAACCTTAATGTTAGTAATCTATCAATATTGCAATGAAATCAATGAAGTAAACTGTAAGTTACCAGTAAACAAGAAACTGTCAATAATCTTAAGGTACATGACAATGATGTACTAAAAACAGAAATGTTTTTTCTTTTTGCTTTTCGCATACAGACGACAATGTTGTCAAAACGATCCCCGTTCACACAGATCTGCGAAAAACTATGTATTATTCATGCCAAACCAGTAGATGGTGCTCACTTTGTAAAGAAACACTGCACCTATAGACCGAACATGTAGTACGTATGCGCATGACATCGGTAATCTTGATAACGCACGACAACGGTATCTTTATCAAAAACTTGCACTTTGAAACCCATTTTCAAAAGTTTGCCTTTTCAGGCCCCCAAAAAGCTGTTGTTGTGTAAATTAAAGGCCAAACGGATAAAAAGTTTTCAGTTTTTAGTTGAAAACAGTGTTATGTAAACAGCCCCTTAAGTCCAAAGTATACTTAATTTTTGTGTCACACGCACCCTTGCGTACACGTAAAACATGAAGTATACTCTGGGCTTTAAACTTGATTAAGAACTAAACACATCCAACAAATCAGGAAATGTTTGGTCAACAACAGTGTTTTGGATCTTGTGGTCCTTACCAACATTAGTGGGGAAGATGTGCTCATTGTTGATCTGGACTTCAATCCAGTCCATTAGCAGGCTCATGTATTTGGGTGCTGGGAGAGCAGTGGGCTTCTTATACTTCTGTTCGTCCTGCCAGCGGTACTCGTACTTTGGCCCGCCGGACATAACGGGGCAGGTCTGGTCTGTGCAGGAGTCGTTGATGGTGCCGTAGATGAGGTTGATACGGTTAAAGAAGTCCACCACGTGAACAGCCACCCAATCGTTGAGGTCTTCACCGTGTGGCAGCTGCACTGCCTGCTTCAGGTCCAGACCGGCATTTAGAGACGCCTGTGCTTTCTTGTGCAGCTCAAAGCGCTGTGTTCCAGGCTCAAACTTGCGCTTGGGCCGGAATGTCCTGTCCTTGTTGAAGACTTGTTTTAGGGCCATGGACATGGTTGCTGGAGGACAGGATCGTTGTGTAATGTGTTTAAAATGAGCCTTTTGATAGCAGGGGTGCCTGAAATTACAAATTAAAGGATGGATAAACAATGACAATATTGTGTGGAGGCTTCTCGGGATCAGCGATTGCACTCTGAGGGAGGACGGATGCTGAATGCGAAAAAAGGGAGAAAAAATAAAACTAGGTCAAACTTTCTCCTCCCGGGTTCCCAGAACTTTTGAGTAATTTTATGATGAGAACATCATTTAATGACATTGCACACATAAAGATCAGTTTCTAGTCAGAATTGTATGTTTATATTATTTAACGCTGAGCAAGATAAAAATATACAAATATATATTAATTAAGATGATTTTCTTAATATTTCCAGATCGGAACAAAACAATAAGAGTGCTTGCGATTTTATTTCGACTGTGACACTGAAAGAACTTCTTTGAATAAAAGTCTTTGAATCAACATTTTCATACTTGCATTCTTTCATGCATTTCTTACATAATTATTTTCTCAAACTCAAGGATTAATTCCAATGTGCTATGCTTCAATGTCAAGTGGTAAAAGTTCTCAGATTTTCTCAGTTTAACCAGCTGAACAAAAAATATATATCGTATCTGTATGTTGGTCACTGAACAGGTTGTACAGAGGCATTATATTTAGAATATTAGGGGAATAACTGAGTAACTTCCTGAAGGGCACCATGGGTGGCATTTATTGGCCAGGGTAGGGGGATTCCAACATCTTCTATAGGCTAATATCTACAGTATGTTAATTAATGACACATATACATATATATATATATATATATATATATATATATATATATATATATATATATATATATAAATAATATTTTTTTTGTTTGGTTGTTGAAATATATATATATATATATATATATATATATATATATATATATATATATATATATATATTTCAACAACCAAACAAAAAAAATATTATTTATATATATATATATATATATATACACATATACATACATACACACACTTACACTTACAAATGTAACGTTTTAAATACTGTAAACATGTGAATGTGTACATGTTTCTTAATGAATGGATGCCAGTAGCACACACCAACAGCTAAACAACATGTTGCGCGAGAAGCTCGTCTGTCTACACGGTAATTCCGTGTGACGATGTCGTTTTTAATGGCGTGACCAGGACTGATAATCACATGAAATTAACTTTCATGGAAACACATAGGCGCCATAACAAAATAACCTTTGTAAAATCGCAATTTAAACACCAAAAACGTATTAAAAACGATTTTGTTAAGGGGGTGTTTTCGTAGCGTGCAGTGAAGTTAAAGCAAACTTACCGAGCAAGCGCCTTTCTTGTTCCGCTTTGATGTGAACCGCCTTTTACACCACCCTCTATTTTGTTCGTTATTCAAAAACGTTCTTCGTTATTGTAATCACATTGTATTTGCAATTGTTATAGAGTTAAAAGGAACGTGGCCTTCGCACTGTAACAATTATTAAGTCCACACTTTCTAAGGAAGCCACAAGCCCCTCCCTGCTGAGCAAAGTACACTTCCTCTATTGAAACATCAGTAGAGCCTCTTCAGCCCGCCACTGAATATGAAGGAAGTGTATTGGATACACTATGGTTACACACTAACATCAAAACATTTAATGCATTAGAGATATTTATAGCACAAAAAAGCAGATCACATTAAACTAACTTATTTGTAAACAAAGGTGTCGGGGAGAAGGAGTGAGGTAGCTGGTAGACGTTTTACTCAAGTGAATATTTCCTATAGGTTTAATTGTGAAAGTCAATTTCTGTAGACAAATAACTTAACATCTGAAATGAAACTGCACAATAATATATATTTTTTTTTTTTTTGACCAATAAATATAATTACTAAATTGTATAAATTTGACATTTAAAACACAACTTGCCCCAAGCTGACATAAAAAAAAAAACAGTTTAATCTTTCAGTTAAAATCTACCCTAATTACATAGTTGCCTCTTGAAAATGTGAAAATTATTAATTCAAATATAATTATGTTTGTTTATGTTCAAATGGATAGGTTATGCATATGACAGTCAGCTCCAGTGCATTTGTTTATGAATTGATTGACATTAATTGTTTTGTGGCATGTGCAGTTTATTGCAAGTTTCAAAATGAATCAAGATACAAAGGTTTGATATATATTGCTAAACAAAATAAATGGCAGGAAACATACAATCACAGAATATTTAACAACAAGAACAAGACCATGAAGTTTGAGTGAATATGTACTTTTCATCTTGAAGGTGTTAATGTATGGAGGAGAAAATACATCCATACGTCATTAACAAACACTTTTCCAGGAAAAAAATATTTTCTTTTGACCACCAACTATAATATAACATATTTAAATAGTAAATAGGCACTGGCCACAAATAGTATTCTGAGCACTGATAGTAGCAAGCCAATAATTAAAAAAAAAGATTACTTGCATTGCTCAGTCATATAGTTTGATAGACATAATATTAAAGTAACACATATTTTAAAACAGTTTTCCCATGTTTTTATTCTGTCCTGGCTTGAAATGTTTCCATTTGCCCCTCTGATCACTTAGGAGGCTTTCCATTCTCTGTTTTCATGTAATCCGGTATCTTTTTGCAAATGGAGTAATAGAAAGTTCTCATCTTCTCCTCCACTTTGACAAAGCCTGGCCGTTCTTCATGCCTGTAGAACACAAGAGTCGATGTCATTCAGAAGTTATTCATATTTGCGTCCCAATCAAAGAGACAAGTATGACAAGTAGTTTATAATGTCAATAGCTATGTTTCCATCCAGCTATTTTTCTATGCGCATTTTGGGATATTGATAAAGCCAATCAGTATATACAGCTCTGGAATTAAAAAATTATTAAAAAATTAAAAAATCTTAAAAAATTAAGAGACCACTTAACATTGAGAAATCTATATCTATCTCTCTCTCTCTCTCTCTCTCTCTCTCTCTCTCTCTCTCTATATATATATATATATATATATATATATATGGACAGAAGCAAATGGGCAAATTTGGCCAGGATACCAGTGTTAAACTCCTACTCTTTTTTTCAAAGGACACCCTGTTTTTTTTTTTTTCAAATAAATCCCTTGAAGTGCAAAAAAAATCCCAAAAAACAATATCACATGTGATTCAGTGGATGTGACTGGATAACTGGACTAACTAGTGAATCAATTTCATTGCACATCATCTCCAATGTTGGCTTTATCATTCTGAAATGCCTGAGCCAAAGTCTGTCATCAGAATAATTTGGTATAATGACCTCCCAGAAGTGTCTCACACGATTGCGCTTCCAAACACCAGGCATCCGAACGCAAGATAACATGACAGACGCAAGTCATTTATGATGTAGAAAAACAGAGCCACAGTGGCTTCCCCGATTGCAGCAACTTCCACTTTTATTACGGATATTTTGCGCAATTTTCCCAGGAAGTGACAATTTTGTTCTCTTGAACATGTGATGGATATGCTCGCAAATGTTTTATGCGATATTCCAATTTTGCGCATAAGTTTTGTCACAACTTTGGATGGAAACATAGCTAGTGTAAGAAACTTGATGGCATTAGATTATACTTACTTGTATGTCCAGCATTCTTTCATCAGTTCATACATAGTCTCAGGACATCCAGCAGGGCAATCCATACGGCTACCACTTTCAAGAAAACTCATTACCTCTGGGCCTTTCATTTTCTGCATGGGGAAAATAAATGGATGAAAAGTCACACGAGCACACTCATTTAAGTTGGTTGTAATGTGACAGTGTAAATGTTTACCTTATAAGGCTTCCCTCCAAAGGAGAAGGCCTCCCACATCGTAATGCCAAAGCTCCAAACATCACTTTTGCTGGAAAACTTGTGAAAATGAATGCACTCTGGCGCATACCACTTCAGAGGCCATTTTCCACCTGTACGGGCCTATACACATACAAAATCATACTCTGAATGACTATTCTCTTTTTTACCTTGTACCTGCACCATCAATAGGTAGTTAGAAATTATCCCCTGGTTTCACAGACAAGGCATAAGCCTAGTCCCAGACTAAAGTGCATGTTTGAGCTGTTTTAATTGAAAGCAACTTGTACTGACATATCTTAAAATATGCCAGTGCCATTGTTTTTGTCTCAAGACATGTTTGTAAACGTTACTTAAATGTCCTAATTGAACTAAGGCCTAATCCTGGATTAATCTAAACCTTGTCTGTGAAACCGGGCCTATATTGCTGTAATGGGCCCCTGATGGTCATGTGACTTGTCATGCAACAAGAACAAGGAACTGGTCCCATTGTTAGTATATCGACAATACAATATTGACGATTTACAAATGTATAGAAAAGATTGAATTTCTCCAAGACCATAATAAGTACTTAAAACAGTGTTTACAAAGTGCTATAAAGAAACACAATGGACTGATATGAATTATAATTAAAATGTAATTGTGTTCTAAGTCAAAAGGTGGCGTGTTTCTCTCACGTACACCCGAGAACAGCCCACCTTGTAATAGTTGTCATCTGCACCCAGTGCCTTTGAAAGGCCGAAGTCACTGATCTTGGCATATTGCTGGTTGACCAATAGTACATTACGTGCAGCCAGGTCTCTGTGCACAAAGTTCCTTCCTTCTAAATATTTCATCCCCATTGAGACCTGATGCATTAACATCACAATGTTTTCCGTAGCGATCTGGTCCCTGAATGGAACAAAAAGAGTATCAGTGTAAATTGATGTTATTGAGCACCTTGGGAATTTTCTGATTTAGTCAGAACAAGGTTTTAACTGATGACTTTCTGATTGGCTATTTGCTTACAAAATTCAGATTAGAGCTTTCACACTTACTTTAACACAAAGCGGATCAGGCAGAAATCACTACTAAATCATTTCTATCACAGATAAAGATTTTTTAAATATGTAAATATAAATGAAATTATATATAAAAATAAAACACACACACACACATATATAATGTGACATATTTACACAATATTTATTAATATAATAGTAATAATAATAACATTACATATATTATAAATATCAAACTATAAATAAAAATATAAAAATAAGTTTTTATTTTATTCTATATGGTCACTGTTTATAAAAATCTTCATACACTAAATTTACATTTCATACACTAAATTAAAGTTTATTCATACAGTATATACAGTATGTTCAATACAAAACACACTCTATGTAGAAAGCCATTTCTACATTCTTTGACTATACTGTATATTAATAAAACAAATAAAAGAGTATAAGATATAAATGTTGTATTCCGATTAACTCACTTCTTGCCAGAGAGAAACTTGTTGAGCGGGCCAGCTGGGGCCATCTCCATCACCAACATGAGCGCTTCGGCCTCACAGAGTCCAATCATGCGCACGATGAACGGATCACTCAGCTGATGCATAATCTGGGCCTCTCGCATCATTTCATCCTTTACTGATTTTTCATTCTCATTCTTCAACACTTTAATTGCCACATCAATCTGTTTGCTACACAGGAGAAGGAAACATGAGCTTATGAAGTAAACTTATTTAGGTAAAAAACACATTTGTGTGCTTTTCCCCCTTGGTACTTACCTTTCCATTTTGAATACACCTTTCTTGACACAGCCGAAATTGCCTGTACCAAGCTCCACCTCGTCGATCATGAGCTTGTCTCTCTTGATGAACAGGCTCTTTTTCTTGCATTCATTTGGATCATCATAAGGACTGACAAATGCATCATGGTCCATAGGCAAAGATGGACGTGGAGACTCGGCTCCAGAAGGTCTGGGCACTGGGGAACATCACAGCAGATGTTACATTCATGAACTTATTAGTATGCTATCATAAATTTGGTTTAAACTAAAATACAGAAGCTCTTCTGGAACTTCTATTGGGTTTTTAGAAAAACATGAAAAAATGTTTGCTAACAAGGTGCATACATACTACAACAGTTTTTAGTCACATAAAATTCCTTGTAGTAGTTGTAGTTCTTATGTATGTTAGCAAATAAAAAAAATTAAGCGCACAGCGGTTTAAAAATTCACATTTGAGGTATGATTGTGGGAAAGTCTCTTCAAGTATTGTTACCACAGACCTTATTTTACTCATAAATGGAAAAACAGCATTCTAAAAACCCATAGAAATTCCAGCGGAAATACATGGTTTATGCAAATTCTCTTTTTCAGCACTACAAACGGAACAGCTCTAAATATTTTAGGCTGTATTAAGCCATTTATCCTTGTTATTCTTTGTGCAAAACTATGTGGTCCAATTCCAAAGGGTTTTAGCAGTAATAGCCAAAGGTTTATGCATTTATCACTAAGACAGCTCTGAGACTCTAAGACTTGGATTGGTTTTTCGACATAAATTTCAAGGCATATTTGTTGCTGCTTCTGGATTGTTTTAACTTTCATATTTTGTACCACTATAATCATACCCATAGGGGGCGGTGTGTATCCATTACCTCCGGGCCTCCTCTGCAACACACAAACAGAAACCCAGAAACAATTAACTACATGCACAATATTATTATATGTTAAAAAAACAGATGTGTTCTGTCAGCTATACTTACCCGACCAGCTGCAATAGCTAAAAGTGAAAGAAAAGAAAGAATCTTAGCTATTTTCACTCACACATATTTTTTTTTAAGAAAATGGTACCTGTTCTTTCATATGCATATACAGTCTAACAGTATTTTGCAGTTTTGGGTAAGAGATATGTTTTACATAAATCACAATGCTGTGCCAAATAAAGTTCATACCTGATGTTGCATTGCTTTGGTTGACACACGGTTCTCTCAGTACAGTCACAAGACCATCAGGCTTCATCTTTAAATATTCAACCAGCTGCCCTCCAGAGAAATATGATTATTAAAGAAACAACTTGACAACTACAATAATAAAATCATACAAAAAGGTTTATGGGTTATGTAGAAATCAACATTTTAACACGGTCATAAATTACTATTGTACAGTCAAACCAAAATGTATTCAGACACCTTTAACATTTTCTCACTTTATCACAGTTTATTCGCTATAGTTTAGAAAATGGTAATAAAATATAACAAGAACTCAGAGTTAAACTGTGTCAGAACAAATTCATCTTAATAACGTCAGATAACTTTAATAGAAACGTATGTAATGGATTACAATCAACCAATCAGCTGTCAGCTGTTATATTTAAGTACACAATTAGATAATACCAATTTAGGTCAACCAATTACCAAGCAATGCTTCATTTTGTTCAGTCTGTGGTGTAAAAGATTGCATTAGCAATTAAAGGTAACACTTTACAATAAGGTTGTATTAGTTAACATTAGTTAATGCATTAGTTAACATGAACTAACCACGAACAACACCTCTGTTCAGCATTAGTTAATCTTAACTCACACATATATTAATGCATCTATTCATGTTAACAGTGCAATTAGTAATGCATGACCTAACCATGAACAATGCCTGTAGCTTTACTGTTTTTGTAATGTTATCTTACTGTACATATTTACATTAGTTTACATAGCAGTTGACACACACTAAGGATGAACTAACTCACCATCTCACTCTTTTTAATGTTAACATTATTTAATAAGCCATTGATTTTGGGCTGTTGGTAAACATAATTCTAAAGTAACTAGTTCTAAAGAAACCATCTGAACATCAACGGATAGGTTGTTCATGTTTATACGCACTTTACTATCATTACTTACATTTTGTGACCCTTATTGTAAAGTGTGCACTATTTCAACATTAACTGATGTGTTACTAACATTTCTAGACTCTTTATTAACATGACTTTCCATTAACAAAGCATTTATTATTATTTACTGCTTTGTAATGAACCTACAAATGTTAACACATCAGTTAATGTTGAAATAGTATACACTTGACAATAAGGTTCTCAAAAACCATTAATACATGCTTTGTTTAATCATGTTGATAAAGTACACAACAGCATTTTTACCTTTAGAGTAAGATGGTGGGTTAGAAATGTTCATCCTTAGTGTATGTCAACTGCTACATAAACTAATGTAAATATGTACAGTAAGATAACCTTACAAAAACAGTAAAGCTACAGACATTGTTCATGGTTAGTTCATGTCAACTAATGCATTAACTAAGGTTAACTAATTGCACTGTTAACGTGAATAGATGCATTAATATATGTGTGAGTTAAGATGAACTAATGCTGAACAGAGGTGTTGTTCATGGTTAGTTCATGTTAACTAATGCATTAACTAATTGTGTTGTTAATATGAATAGATGCATTAATATATGTGTGAGTTAACATTAACAAAGATTAACTAATGCTGAACAGAGGTGTTGATCATGGTTAATTTATGTTAACTAATACAACCTTATTGTAAGGTGTTACCGAAAAAACACTCAAGCAAAATATGGTCAGGTCAAAATGTCTAAATAATTTTGGTCCCACATTTTTTTTATCAATTTCCACTGTATGAAGAACATGGGTATAATATGTCACAGTTTACTTTATTTTGCTATCCTCACTTAAATAAATGAACTATAGTGTCCTGCACCCACTAGTAAAAAAATATATCTGGTGTCTGAATAATTTTTGGTTTGACTGTACTGTCTTTTGGATGTTTTTAGTTAAATATTTAGAATTCATATATTTTTCAAATTACAATATTTTAAATCAACTCAAAATGCATTTCTATTTTTTGTGCAATATTTTATTTTATTAAATTCATTTTTATGTTCTCTTTAAATGTACCTTCTCTTCCATTTCTCTTCCAAACACCACAGTATGTACAAATAAAAAACGTAGCTTTTAGATTTTGTACAAAACATCTGTCAAAGGGCATTTTTCAATGTTAATGGAACTAAATTAATTCAATTAGAAACATTTTAAATGTAATTTTGTAA
The DNA here is from genome assembly GCA_039654625.1 of Rhinogobio ventralis. Taxonomy (NCBI): domain Eukaryota; kingdom Metazoa; phylum Chordata; class Actinopteri; order Cypriniformes; family Gobionidae; genus Rhinogobio; species Rhinogobio ventralis. The sequence goes on from CM077211.1 coordinate 26,094,256, forward strand.
AAGCAGATTCGTTCTAGCGACATTGTAAGAAGAGTTTTTTTACTCTTTCATAAAATGTGATGTGAGACACTTTGATGGGTAAAGCATACCTGCCACACAGTGTCAAATTTAGTTCCCTCTGGCATTGCGTATTTCCCTGATTTGTCGTGTAAGATCTGATAATGGTATACTGTTTTTCCGTATGTCACTGACAGCGCATAGGTGCCAAATTCTTCTCTCTCTCGAACTCTAGAAAACAGATTTAGAAAATTAGAAATCACAGCCCAGCTAACAAAAATATATTCTAATTATGATGCCATTAAGTTATGAAAATGTTATTTCTGAATGTTCCCTGCACGTTCAAAACGTAAATGTTTAAAAAAATTGTTCTGAGTTATATGAATGTTAAGGGAACTTTCCCAAAATTATGAAAATGCTCCTTTTGAATGTTCCCTGAACTAACATTTCAAAAACATTGTCCAGAAAACGAACGTTTTATTAACAAGTTTACATTTGTTCATAACTTTGAGAGAACCTTGCAAGGACGTTAGTCAAAGTTCTGCGAATGTTAGCTGGGAAGTCAGATATTTGCTTACCGATGTGCTTGCTGATTGGCCGCCTAAATTATGTTATAGAACTAAATATGTGATCTTGACCAATCCTACTGTCTATCTTTCTGAGTTTAGCAGCTTATGTAAAGGCCATGATGCAGAGGAAGCTTTTTGAGGCAATGTAGATGAGTGAATACAGCATCTACGCCAACATCATTTTTGTAATCCACAATTTACTCATAAAACCACTCTATTCTGAAGACCCAACTCTATCTTTGTTACAAACAATATTAATCATCTAATTTGCCTCTAAAAGCAGCCTGTGTGTCATCATGACCTTTCAACTCGAATGCTACAGGGAAACATTAGACTGTCACGTCTGATGAATCATGTTCTTCACTCACAGGAACTTTCCATCCGGCTGAGATCCTGAGTACAGTCGTCTCTCACCCTCCTGTCGAGGTATCTTGCCATGGAACCAGTGCATTTTCTCATGCGCTGTGGTGGCAATCAGTTTTTCTAGCTGTGGTGCCTGGCTAATGATGGCTTGCTCCATGGCCTCCCCCTAAAAAAGGTAACATAACATGGACATGGTTTCCTTACTCACTGTTGGAGGAACATAATAATTTGGGTGCATTTCTTTTTTAAAGAAACCATAAAATGTATAACAAATGGTGCAAATTCAGAATTTGATATTGCCGCATCTAAAGTGTTATTTGCAGAAAAAACCCTGAGACCTTTTTCAATGTGCATGCAAGACAATTTTTGCGAGTGTCTCAGTGCAAATGTCACTTTAAGGACACCATTATACGCAGAAAAATTAAAAGCATGCTTATCTAAAGAATAATCCAAAATTTGTGCAAATGTATTTCGGACACAATGTGAAGCAGAATGGCTGTAACGTGTCATTAAAGTTACAAGAATTTAAAGGTTTGGAGTCAATTATTCCACTTAATCTATGATTAAAGATATAGTTCTGTCTAGTAAAATTCTGTCATCATTTATTCTCCCTCATGTTGTTCAAAATGTATGACATACTTTCTTCTCTGGAACATAAAAGAAGATATTTTGAGAAATGATTCAGTGTTTTTTGTCCATACAATAGAGGTCATTCTTAAAAATATCTTCTCTGTTCTGCAGAAAAAAAGAAAGTCAAACAGGTTTGAAATTACATAATGGTAATTGATAACAACATTTTCATTTTTGGGTGAACTATCCCTTAATTCAGGCTAATAAGGCTGTATAATTTGTGAGGATCAGAACATTTTTCAAGTTTACAATGTTTGTGTTCTGTGTTGCACTACTTCCATATGTCCCTGATTATGTATTTTGCTTAAAACATACAAAACTGAAGATACTAGACTGGAAAAAAGTGGTTAAGTGATAATGTAGTCATTAAGCCTATACTATTTCATAGCCGCACAGTTACCAAATATTAATCAACACTTTGTGGGTCAACCAGTCATGAATCAAACCTGTTTTGACATCCTTACCTCCAGGTTCCAGGTGTGACGCACATATTCCCTGAGCATATTGTCCCTCAGGCTGTCAAAGACGCCCGTCTTGATTGCTGTGTCGGCTGATCGCAGGCAGGGTTTCCTCAAGGTGCACATGAGCCCATCTGGGTCTTTGCTGTAGTACTCACAGAGCTCAGCAGGTCCGCAGTGAGGCTTCCCACCCGCGATACAGTATGTGCCGTTCAACTGTTTCTCTATGGAGTAATGGTAGAACTCAAGGTTCCAGACCAAGGACAGGACATAGCCACCCAGGCTGCGGAGGCACTGGCGCAGGAGGAAGAGGCCGTCTCCCATGCCAGCCAGCTTCAGGTGCTCCTCGGCCTCCGAACGGCTGATGCTGCCATAGAAGAACGGGAGGTCCGCAGCAGGGTCGGTCATGATGGAGACGACGAGGGGTCGAAGAGTCTCACTAGATCAGAAGCTGCGGAAAATTAAGTTTTGAGAGAGAAAGACAGAGCGAGACAGATTGAAGCGGCTGATAAGTTCAACAAAATGGGGCAAGCTGTTGTGAGCATGTGTTTTTGCTGATGTGGGATGTGGGAGGATGCTTCCCGTCTGAAAGCATCTCTCCCTCTTTTCTCAGTTTCCCTCTTTTTATAACTTAAACATGGAAATTTGCATTTGACGGCCCTATGTGATCAAATAATTAGTGTGTAGAGGAACACATAGTTAATAAGAAAACATGTAAAAGTTGGTGTGGTTGGTGCTTTAGTTTTGCTTTGCAACCGGCAAAGTCTCGCATTCGGATCGAATCACCACAACAGGAAACTCAGACATATCCTTCCCCGCCCCCGCCAGCTCTTATATGACAACCCTCCACCCTGTGCAGGTGCTGATGCTTCAAGAATGTTCCTAAGCATGTCAACAGACACATGCTTTATTGAAACATCTCTGGAAGCGAAAGAAAAAGAAGCAGCTGATTAAAAATGCTGTACTTGTAGATACCAAAAAGGCAAAAAGATGCAACTGTGGCACCATGAACAAAAACAAGTGTCTATAATGACTAGTGATTAACATTTTCCAGTGACTGAATGCTAATGCTGTGTAGGACAGTAGGAGGTCAATAATGAAACATATAAACATCTTGTCTCCACCAGATAGTGAAAACTGCAAAAAAAAAAAAAACCCAACTGCTTATCTCTGCACCTCACACTTTAGATTCCATCGTTTTATGTAAATTATCTGACAATGTCTACTAGACAGAGTTGGCACATGCTCTGAGCTGGAATCACATGGAGTGACAACAAATGGAAGACCCTAGCTTTGATTTAAACCACAGCTTCCTGGACACAGAGCTGCCCACACTTACAGGGACTACAACAGTTGAAGACAGAGAAAGACCCTGCCGCAGCCACACACACACACACATACACACACACACAGACCTTTGTCTTAAACCACCACAGGCCACAGCAAAGACACTGGGGGACAGTACACTGTCTGAAGGGAGACATGAGTCTCATGAGGCAATTTGATCCTTTTCCATTTTATATCTGGAACTTAATGTAGGTGTGATGTTGCAATTTCTTGCTATTATTATTTATGTTCCCCCTGAATATAGCACACTATGAAGGATTTATTTATATGATATGATTAAAAAGTAAATGATAAGTTATTGGTTAACTGCTTTTTTATTATTGTATTGTATTGTAACCATATAAACTACATACATTTTAACAAACACACATACACTCACCTAAAGGATTATTAGGAACACCATACTAATACTGTGTTTGACCCCCTTTCGCCTTCAGAACTGCCTTAATTCTACGTGGCATTGATTCAACAAGGTGCTGAAAGCATTCTTTAGAAATGTTAGCCCATATTGATAGGATAGCATCTTGCAGTTGATGGAGATTTGTGGGATGCACATCCAGGGCACGAAGCTCCCGTTCCACCACATCCCAAAGATGCTCTATTGGGTTGAGATCTGGTGACTGTGGGGGCCATTTTAGTACAGTGAACTCATTGTCATGTTCAAGAAACCAATTTGAAATGATTCGAGCTTTGTGACATGGTGCATTATCCTGCTGGAAGTAGCCATCAGAGGATGGGTACATGGTGGTCATAAAGGGATGGACATGGTCAGAAACAATGCTCAGGTAGGCCGTGGCATTTAAACGATGCCCAATTGGCACTAAGGGGCCTAAAGTGTGCCAAGAAAACATCCCCCACACCATTACACCACCACCACCAGCCTGCACAGTGGTAACAAGGCATGATGGATCCATGTTCTCATTCTGTTTACGCCAAATTCTGACTCTACCATCTGAATGTCTCAACAGAAATCGAGACTCATCAGACCAGGCAACATTTTTCCAGTCTTCAACTGTCCAATTTTGGTGAGCTCGTGCAAATTGTAGCCTCTTTTTCCTATTTGTAGTGGAGATGAGTGGTACCCGGTGGGGTCTTCTGCTGTTGTAGCCCATCCGCCTCAAGGTTGTGCGTGTTGTGGCTTCACAAATGCTTTGCTGCATACCTCGGTTGTAACGAGTGGTTATTTCAGTCAAAGTTGCTCTTCTATCAGCTTGAATCAGTCGGCCCATTCTCCTCTGACCTCTAGCATTAACAAGGCATTTTCGCCCACAGGACTGCCGCATACTGGATGTTTTTCCCTTTTCACACCATTCTTTGTAAACTCTAGAAATGGTTGTGCGTGAAAATCCCAGTAACTGAGCAGATTGTGAAATACTCAGACCGGCCCGTCTGGCATCAACAACCATGCCACGCTCAAAATTGCTTAAATCGCCTTTCTTTCCCATTCTGACATTCAGTTTGGAGTTCAGGAGATTGTCTTGACCAGGACCACACCCCTAAATGCATTGAAGCAACTGCCATGTGATTGGTTGAATAGATAATTGCATTAATGAGAAATTGAACAGGTGTTCCTAATAATCCTTTAGGTGAGTGTATATATACACATACTAATATATATGCTAATATATATGCTAATATATATATATATATATATGTATGTTAGTAATAAAATATTAATTGCTTATGTATATCCAGAGTATGTATGTATGTACAAATACATACACAGTATGTATGTATATATGTATAAGTATGTATGTACACACACATACATATATGTACTGTGACCCTACAGAGCAGATTGGAGATGGATGGATGGAAGGAAATTACTTGAATATTATATTAACAAATATGTATATATTTATAAATTATATACATACATATTTCAAAATTATATTTAAATTAAAAACATTTGAAATTATGTACACACACAATCTTAATAAAGTAGGCTTAGTACTTATAGAACAAAATACTAGTACAGGCCTACTAGTCTGAATTTGTATTTTCAGCAGTCAAAGATGTAACTTCAAGATAGATTTAGCAATGTTCAGCGGAAAGTGTAATGGAACGCGATAAATTGTTTGTCTATACATTATTTTCCGGTGTGAAAAGTAGGTGACGATATTGCGGCCGAACCTCATCTTCTCTTCCGTAATGCAGGTCATTTTTTCAATGTGAACAAAATGTCTCACAGATACATTTAGAAGCAGGCAAACATCTGAGATGGGTGTTCGGAGCATTGAAATTGAGCGTCTTTGAAAACTATTTAAGATCAAGGTGTTGAGGCATACGCTCATTTTCAAGGTTGTTTAGAAGTACATGAAGAATTTGAAGTAAATCTAAAGCTGGAGTTGTTACAGCTCTTTTGATTGAGTTCACTAAAATGCCCCAATAATGGTTTCATCACTTTTACAGATTTTCCATGTTCTGAATGCAAGAATCTGAACAATGTTGTTTAATGATGCCTAAAATATTCACAATGTTTTTGTCCATAAACCCAAACTCAACTGCCTTGAATGGAAACCAATCTTGTTCAAAAAGGCCAAGTAGCCTACAATGGAAAGTAAAACTTTCTTTTTCCTATACGTAAAAGGCTATTTGACCCCTGCCCTTTTCAAGACTGCTCACTTTGTTTGTTTTTTTATTACACTTTTTCTTGTCCAACTTTGCATGATTTTGTGCCCATATTTAGATGGTCTCACAGGACCACTGAAATATCATGGGCATCTGGGCAGTGAAACAGTCTGGATTCTTGCCACTAAACTCACAGCAGTGAAACCTTTGTGATTCAGTGCTTCACATAGTGTGTATAATGTCGTATGATAAAAGAATGAAGTCTGGTATACATTAGTTTCAAACAAGCGGAATTAAAATAAGTAGAATATCTAATTGTCGAAACCACATATATACGATCTTTTAAAATCCTTTTACTGTTTAATGATGGTCTGTACTTGGAAATAACAATAGCACATTTGGTTCAAAGCAATTAACAGCATCTGGGGTGAAACTTTGCAGATCTTCTGCACCTGTTCTGTTCAGCAGCTCAATAAATATTTTATCTTCGTCTCTGAAGCCACAGATGAATTCACTGCTACTCTGCAGTGCAAGTGATGCAATTTTATGTTTGCAGAAACACAACTTAACTTAACTAAACTTTGTCATTTTTTTTTAAATTCACGTAATGAATTGAACTTAGCAAGCATAAACTGACCAGATGCTAATCATATTTACAAATGGCTAAAACATTGTATCAATGCTGGCATTCAAAAACTATATATATATATATATATAAATTGCTGTAGACTGCACAACTTAAAGACAAGGTTTACAACAAGCCACATCTGCTCAGACAGCTCTCAAAAGTGTTGCTTAACATGCATACATATGTGCCAGCAAGATGTTACAAATTAAGATGATATCTACCATCTTAATTTAATGTAATGGCTATGTGTCTGCACGGTATTTGACCTCAGCCGAACATTCGTTTGCTAACATCTCTCCTCATTTGCACGTTACATGTCTGACATTTTGATCGACTTTGAAAGGTTGTGAATTTGCCTCGAAATGAGATAAGAACAGACAGTCCTTGGCAGACAGAGCCAAAAAAGCCAGAATAATCTTATTAAACACTCACCGTGGCCTGTAGCTGAAATCCAGAAAGAGAGGGATAGAAAGAAAAAAAGAGAAAGAGAGAGAGAGAGAGAAAGAGAGACGACACGGCACGGATGAAGTGGTGAAGGAGTTATAACAAATGTATTTAGTCTGCCGAAGTGATGAAGCTCTCTGATCTGGCTTGTACGCTAGATGGCTTCTATGCTTGCCAAGTTGTAGTGTGTGTGTGTGAGCTTGAGAGAAAATGTGTGCGCTTATGTGTGCGTATGGGTCTGTGTGTTTCTGTGCACACAGGTGAACTGTGTGGGCTGCACGAATCACTCAAATTTGCATTCCCTTCAGGCTTCTCAGAAATTGTTACTTACTTTCTCACCCAAGTCTTGGGATGCGACCGCTGAATGCTTTGAAAAGCTGTGCTGCATGCAAACTAATGCCTAAAACAGTTACAAGAAATTGGTTCATATATTTTGAATTCAACTGGTTTAGGGACCCGTTAAGGCATTTGATACATATATTTGGAGCAGTGCACAGTGAAATCTCTCTTGAACAAAAAACATTACATGATTTTATTATTGCACACAGAAAAAAGAATATAATAAATCTTGAAACTGTACAGACAACATCAAAGCCAGAATCAGAAGATAATTTAATCCTCATGTTCTGTTGAGTCTGTATTACTATATTTATGTTTGGGTTCTCAGAGACTCCCAATGTTTAAAGTGTATAATAATAATCATCATTTCGCTCATGAAAATTCTTGTAAATATGTTTGACCTAAATAAACATTCAACTGATTTGAATTATTGAGGTATTAAGGTGCAAATAAGACATGCACTGACTGTTTAGAAATGTGATTGTTGTCCAATATAGTAGCCTAATTCTGCTTGGGGTCAGTTGCAACACAGCAAAACACCTAGAGTCTTAAAGACCCCAAGCAGAACCCTTTTTAGTTTTTAACAAATTAATTTGTAATCAGTTTTCATAAGATTTCAAATAAATCAAGACACTTTATTTGTATTTATGTATTTATTTATTTTAGATTAAAAGACCCTTGGGGTCTCTTATTAGATACAAAACCGAACAGAACTATCTTTACGCCTGTTCTTCATTTCTATGCTAATGTAAAGGAATCACGTTTTCCTCTGAGGGTACATAACTGTTGACGAAAGCGCATCTGGTATCCGGATCTGTTTTGTGGGGTGTGGGGTGGGGGGTATCCGATATCCAACAGGTGATCGAGGCGGCCTCCTCTGAGCACGAGCTCATCAAAGCGAATATAACGGTGCGACTCACAGAGCGCGATTGTTCTTTCGCGATGGCTCCTCCCAGCGTTCAGCGTCTGTCTTCCTGCAAATGAAGGCTGTAAGCATGGGGAAGTCTGATTCATTTTAAAGAATCGATTCTTTCGGACGGTTCGTTTGAAATGAAACTATTCAAAAAGATTTGAAAGTCCCCGCGTGGCGTTTTACGTTCTGAAACGCTTAGGTTTATCAAGTTTTCGAACGTTAGAGAACGGTAAGTGTTTGTTGTAACACCATCAGTTTGACAACACGAAATTAGCTAAAAGATGATCACATCCCACCCGAGTCCTTAGTAGGCATATGGTGTCTCTTTGTTATGATTTTTAGATTTAGCGGGATTTTTAGAACAAAAAATGCTATTGAATATAAATAGAACTGATATAATCTGAATCAGCAGGATTTATAACAGCCACACAAGTTTGTTTAAACAACCCCATGGACAATAGTTATTTTTATAGAATATTGCAGTGTTTATTATAAATGATTTCATGCCGACTTTAATAAACACACTGAATTATACACGCCCTCTTTATACAAACTCCAGCTTTGCTGTAACCATGGTATTTTTACCTGTCAAGCAGGAGCAAATCAAAATTCAAACTCGACGTCATCTTTCAGGCGAATCAGGCGTTATTTCCCTCTGCCTTCATATTCCTTTTAGAACATTTAATCCGTTATTGACAAATGAACAGCAATGAACATTTTGCAGTTCGCACACTCCAAACCGAAAACCGCTTCGAGTTAATCGTACTTCCCGCGCAAAATGATTTGACAGGCAGAACGCGCATCAAAACTCGGGTTCGGTCCAGGCAGTCGAACCAAGTGTTGAAGCACCATTAGGCTATTTTACCGTTTCACACGGAGAACCGAACTTCAATTGAGTATATAATGCGTAATTCTTTTATTCCTTATTTAGGCGTCGTTCCTGTTAAACGTTTTTAATTAAATGTTCAGAATGAAATGAAGTTATTTCTGCATACATTCCTTAAAAGTCTCTTGCAGCAATTTTAATGTAGGCCTATTTATAATGGTTTCCAATTGTGTTTATTGTTTGTTTTTAGTTTAAGTCCTCACTAAGTTCATCGTTTTTATTTAAGATGTTCAAAATGAAATAGTAGGATAATATATGTTGAAGTTGGTTACTTCAGGAGGTTTTAGACAGCGGTCTCTCCTACCGCGTGCGAATCGGCTCAATCGAGTCACTAAAATGAACCTGTTCAAAAGAACTATTCGTTCGCGAATCGGACATCACCAAAGCGCAGTCCGAACTCAGTTCCTCTCTTCAGCGTTGGACTGAAGGAAGCAGAGAAACCACGCAGCACCAGAGCACAGTCCACCGGCTCATCTCAGTATGTGGCAGAGAACTACCCTGTGTTGAAGGAGGACGACAGACCAGACGGAGGTCGGTAAATCTCAGGGTCACCAAATTGCCCGTTCCTGCACAATTAGACGGTAAGGTCGTTGTCAAATTTGTACTTTTATTATGTCAAAACGTGCAAATGCAAACATTGTATCCGTGCATGGTTATCATTCTTATTTGAACGCAAAACTTTCAGGGATACATATGCATGTCTATTCAGCTGTCAGTTTGTAACACAGTTACAGTGAAACTAAAATGATGGAGGCAGCAGCAGCGCTGTCAGACCTGCTGGTGATCACTCTAGCAGAAAGCAGAAATCTCTCTTTGTCTGTGGGGTGCAGAGTCGAAAGGTTTGCCAGGAGCCTCTGAGGAAGGCGTCCAGTTCCCTAGGCGATTTAATAAGCTATCTGCTCTTGTAATATTTCCAGTAATTTACAGCTGCTATCAAATGGAATGACTGGTATACCAAAAATGGAGAATTACAGAGCAACAGCCTCCCTCATGAAATATATAGTTATTATACAAGCATAATACTGCACCATTTGGCTTTTTTCGAGACATGGACGTTTGAAAGTTGGATAAATTATGTAGTTTGAATGCGTAAGTTCAAGTTGGCAACGAGGACGCCTAGGAGACCTGCTCTCTGTCAGGTAGAGCAGTGGTTCCCAACTCTGTTCCTGGATGCCCCCCAACAATACAAATTTTGGACGTCTCCCTAATCAAACGCACCTGATTCAACTCATCAGTTTGTTAGTAGAGGCTCCAAGAGCTGAAAAGGGCGTGTCAGATGAGACATCCAAAATGTGTACTGTTGGGGGGGCTCCAGGAACAGGTTTGGGAACTGCTGAGGTAGAGCGAGCACTTCTCCTGGCACGACTCCACGCCTGTCTGTCCGCATCTACATTTGGCAGAGAGAGCTTGGTAAGCTTGCGGTATAGCTGCTGAAGTCTAGACTTTGATATCAGATGTAGCCTTATGTTTGTCATTTAGGATTGTTACTAGAGGAGCATCCTGATTTGCTGATAACTTTTTATCTGTAAGAACTATCCAAGGAACTGCTCCAGGTTTCCCACGCTCATGGAATATCAGTAAATAGCAGATAATTAAAATAAAAAAAAAAAACATTTCCAGGACTTGAAAAGGCATTGAAATGAATGTTTTAGTGAGTATAAATATTTCAGCTATATTTCATTGGTTTGAAATTTCTCTTTTAAGTGATGGTTTTTGAAAAGGCTTAATCATGAACAACTGGAAAAGTTGTGGAAAATCATGGAAATACATTGGTCTAAAGGTTAGAACTCCGCTGTTCCTCCAGGAGCTGGAAAATAATATGGTTAAATCTTCAAATTGAAAAAAGGAAAATATATTTAATAGAAAATGAAATAAAAGGAATCTGTTAAAATAAATAAATAAAAAATGATTAAAAGTAATACAAATAAATGTAAATAAAGAAACAATATGTTAATGAATGCAAACAACAATTATGTAATAGAAATTAAATATTTTCTAAATAATATTTTACACATATTTATAATATTAATTTTATTTTCTCACAGTATAAGTTGTGTCTTTAAACAAGAAATTGTGTCTTTATACATGAAAATATATAGCTGCCTTTAAATTTTAGTATGAGGGTTCCTTGTATGAGGATGATCATATTTGCAGATCTGTAACATCTAAAAGACTGAAAACCCCTGCACTAGACTACCACCCTCTGCTGGTGAACATCATGAACATCATAAGAAGAGTCTCATTGTTTAGGTGATATTTGTAATAAAATAAATAATCTATTTATTTATTTATTTATTTTTTTTCAGGAAAAAAAACTAAGTGTTTATAGGGTTCTTGTGGTAAAATCTGGCTAGTTCAGGAGTTTGTGGTTTTGCAAGCTGACTAAAATGTTCATGCTCTACAGCCGGTCATGAATAGCTGTCACATTATGGTCTCCGTTGATGGATTCAGAGTTCATTACCGGTTGTTACATAAGTCAGTTCTGCTGACAGTGCATCAGTGATCATGATCTTAATTCCCTTGTTTGTGCTTTGTTTATTTTAAAGAGCCAGCGGAAAATGAATTGAGAAGCGTGATACACCAAGTTTTTGTTTTTGGGGTCTTTCCCAGTTTGAATCCATTGCTTTGTGTAAATCAAGTCTTCTTGTCAGTGGGTAAGAGTGTTTGTGGAGGCCAGTGGTCTGCCGCTCTTTCATATTGTTACAGCGCAGTGTCAAGCTTAAGTGAGGAGACTTTCTGCTTGCATGTCATCCAAATGGAGATGAAGAGAGACTGCCTAGTTTCCAGAGAGGATTGAGACCAAAGATTTCTCCATTGCAGAGAGCGCTTTACATTCAGTCATGTGGGTTTAATTATCAGAGTCTTACTTGTGTCTGATGGCTCCCCGTCTCTGCCGGTGTAGTCTGACAGCACAAAATGCTTCTTGCCTTCTCAGATCACACACGTTCTCGTACCTCATGTCTTCACTAACAGATTACAAGGCCCTTACTGAAATTTCATGTCACATTTAGTATATGTTGACACGCCATCTGTTGCTCACAGATGCTTCTCGTTCTTGATTTGCCCCCAAGAGTAGCCAATTATGAAGTTCAACTCCTTCAAGGCCACAGCTGAATTTTTTGGAGGAGATATATCTTCTGGAGGGTCGTATCTTCCTGTGGCCTCTGTGGCTTGAGCTCCTTCTTCTGCTTGTTGCCTGCATTTTTTATCACAAAACAGATGGACAAGTGAATCATTTGCTGGAAAAGTTTAATTATTTCTCTCATTACACAATTTCTGTTTTATTTTTTTTGGATGTGACTAAAGGATGGGACCTGATTGATTCATATTTCTCCTAATGTTTCTGGTTCCTTTATAGTTCCATTTCCGACTCTATTAAGGATTCTTTTAATTGGTTAGACAATTTTTTTTAATTTTGCTAAGAAGAACCGACTCATTAAAGTCATTCCTTTGGGAATCGGATTACACTAGATGCAATGTAGGTTTTTGATTTACTTAAAAGAAGTCGCTTCCTTATTACACAGCGCTTCCCTGCCATTGACAGAATTTTACGCCAATCCATTTTTTTCACTGTTATACGGTAGAGGGCGCTATTACGCATCTTCTGAAAGTGCATAGAGTCTCTGGATCAAAACATTGGAAAAGAAGAAGCAGAAAAAGTGGTAGAAGCATTGCTTATGCACATGTAAAAAAACGAGATCATCAAACATTAAACAGCATATAAATCATAAGCCAGCACATGAAAATGAAATGTTCACCCAGTCATACCTCTTGACTGTGCAAGCTTTGGGGGTGTTGATGGACTCGATTTACTCCATCTATGTTTTGATCACCGTTCTGAATCCTATCCGGACATCCAGATATATTTCTCTGCTTTTTGTTCAAAATGTTGTTTTTTTATGAAACTTACCTACATTCAAGTTTTTATATAAAAAAAAGAATGCATAAAGCTAGATGTAACAAGGTTTGTTGAAAGGTTTGTCGCTCCGTTTCCCACGGCTCTCGGCCCCACCTTACTTGCCCCATGTGCACCCACGAGATGTGCACTCTAAAAGGAGATGGAAGGATGAGGAGGGAAAAAAGTGTTTTGGTTCTCTGAACACATTGACGCTCTGTCCTCAACAAGCTGAGAGGCCCTCACTTGCGGTGCCATGCAATGGTACTGGATGCCCCTCCAGGACCCAAGCGGATGGCAGTGAGTTCCTCCGTCCCCCCAGCAAGTCACTCCAGGGCTCTCTGTCAGTGTGTCCCTTCTTCCTCCAGGGTTTCAGCATCAATTTAGCAAGGTTTGCTGATAAGGGAAGAAGGAGGTGGGAACCGGAGAACAGTAAACATAACTTTTATCACAAAATAAACATAAACAACAAAACGAAAGAAAAGCGGCAGCTCCTCGCAGAAAAACTGCTGCATACACTAAAACAAAACAACAAGATAAAGTCCAGGGCTGGTCCTGTCTTGTCTTCCACCGTTGTCACTCCTCCTTTTATCCTTTCGGAGCTCCTCTGCGGGACTGGAGACTGGTGTGGCACGCAGGTGACCAGCCTCGCTCTGTTCCCATGGCTCTCTGCCTCGCCCTGCTTGCCACACTAGATTAAAATGTTTTTGTTTGAAAGCATAGGATCTGTTATTTCTTTTGATATATTACATGTTCAGATAGTCATACAACTAAATATTTTGGGGGCCATGAAAGTTTTGTGAAAGTGATCAAAAATGGCTGGCTGGCAAAGCTCAAAGCAGCGTAGTTTGCGACACACAAATGAAGAACATGGAGGACCAAATCTTAGCCCTTCTTTGCCAAGATTAAGATAAGACAGTGTTTTAATGAAAACCACAATCTCAGTCTAGTAACTTCACAATAAAACAATACTCTAACAAGAGGTAATGTAAGTAAAGAGGCGTTTTGCCAAGCAGGAAATAACAGTAAAAAGCCTGGAGGCTTGAAAGGGTGTGCAGAACGCAGAGGCATGTAGTCCATCACTATTTGTAGGGGACAAAGACCTCTTAGTGTTTTAAGATTACTTGCTGAACTTTAAGCTGTTTCAATGCAGTTCATAGGAAATGAGGGGAACTTAAAACCAGAATCAGCCTCTGAGGCCACTTTTGGGTCCTGACCTATTTGTTGCCACTATTTTTTTCAATGAAGATAGACAGTGTTTGATTTTGAATGGAGGAGGTCTGTAGAATATTGTCGGGCAGTTTAACATGACTTATTTTGAGGCAACAGAAATCTTGGATGATTCGCACAGTGGTTTCAAATAGCTTTCCAAAACAGTTTTTCCATAGAAATTAGACAAAACTCCCTCACACACAGACACACTACTTTTGCCATTGTCTTTTTTTTTGTACTGGTCAGGAATAGTTATCCTTGATGGACAAATGAGTGTGCAACTTCTATTTTCTTTATTTCACCCTTACCCAAATTTTCTCCCTTTCCTCCTCTCTTAACCCCTCTAAACTTTTGTTCACTCTCTTTCTTGAGTTTGAGTTCATCCTTTTTTTCATCAGCAGGCAACTTGTATCCTTATGTTGCCAAATAATTTCCCATCTGTTCTTGATTACCTTTGTCTGCACTTGGTTTCTCTTCACCCATCAGGGCTTGTATGGCATTTCTTTCTACCACTTCCCAGAAAGCAAGGAGTGAGGGATGAATAGTGAAAAAAGGAAGTGGGGCGAGGAGGAGGTAGAATAGCGTTTGTTAATGTTGTTGATCACATTGCTGAATGTGATTAATCTTGTGTATTGCTAGGTTTGAAATAGCATTCTAATCATACTGTTTGAAGTATGCATTATGTATGCTGCACAAAGTATGCTAATTTTCCAAAAGTCCAGTACACAATCAAATACCGATGCAAGGAATATGCTATCCCATAATGCAATGCATGTGACATTTTCTGAGATGATTTACTTGCTGAATTTCAGTTTATAAATTAATAAATTTGGATAAAATCATCTGCTAAATAACTTATTGTAACTGTAACTAAAAATAACTAAATGTTACAGTGTTTAACATGTAACATAATGACAATGTGAATGACAACTATGTGTCCATATTGTGTGTACGCTCACACTATAAAAAATAGTAGGCAGTATGCACACACAGTATGTACTCCAGTATGCATTATGCAGTATGTTAATTCCAAAAACAGCCTATGGCCTCTCTCAATGTATCCCTTTAGGAATTGTGGTGCCACACAAGTCCCTCTTGTGGCATTTCTCAAACTGAGACTTTTTGTTTTATAGCCTGCCTCAGACGTCAGCTTGCCCTCCTGACCCCACAATGCTTTCCTTTCTTTTGCACTCTTCCGGTGAGTGACAGAGTGAAGAGAAACAGTGGCCCTCCAGGTTAGAATGCAGGTTTTTTTCCTTCCTCCTGGATGTAAAAGGAGGAATGATTGATTAGCTCCAGCTACATGGTGCAAACAAAAGTCTCCCAAGCCAACATGTTTGACCGGTCAGAGAGGAACCGTTTAGCTGAGGGACTCTCCCTTTCTCTCTTTCTTTCTTTCTTTCTTTCTTTCTTTATTTTTCTTTCTTTCTTTTTTTCTT
Source organism: Rhinogobio ventralis (assembly GCA_039654625.1). Lineage (NCBI taxonomy): Eukaryota > Metazoa > Chordata > Actinopteri > Cypriniformes > Gobionidae > Rhinogobio > Rhinogobio ventralis. Next base: position 26,109,947 of record CM077211.1, read on the forward strand.
TCTTTGTTTCCTTTTGCATCTATCTAACATGTTTTTTTCTCAATAGGGAGGCTCTTATTGATGATCCCTGGTTGTACACATCTTAGAACTGCCCGTCCTCTAGCTCCGACTCTGAGAGGCGAAGCGTCAGGATCCACGTAGAAGTGAAGCCGCCATGGCTCCGGAATTCTGTGCGTCACTTTGGTGAGCGTGGGGCCGTCAGAGGGCAGAAGACATGTTGGGACAGAGGGCTGGGCACTGCACTGAAGCTTGCTGTAGTAACCATGGAAACGGTGTGGAGGAGTTTGACCTGCGTTGGCATCATCGCCATGGTTGCCAGTGGAGTGGCAGAGAGTTGGAGTCCTGAGGATTTTGCTCAGTCTCAAGGTAAGAGGTCACCTCAAGGTCTTGATTGTTTTTCTGTTTATTGTGATGTATTTTAAGTAAATGTGTAAAGGTGTGAAAAGTAAGTATTCATTTTTAGTTATCGTTTGTTGCCATGAAAGTTAGAGATGCATCGATCGACTGGGCATAAATTGGAACTGGACGATTTTGCTCCAAACACGGAATAGTTTTTCCGTTTAATTTTTTCCGATCTCTATTCCAGACTGGCGCACAAACTGCAAATCATTTCCCAAAATGTAATTTGTGTGGAAATATTACGAAGTCTGTAAACAGGACGTTAACACAGGCCAGACAGAGACAGGACATGCTAAAGATGGACGCAAAGAGGAGACAGAGATGCGCCAGCAGAGAAAATACTGTACCAGACACAGCAAGCTCACTGTTCGCGATGCTCGAAATATTTGGAAGAAAAAATATAAATATTGAATTGGGGGTGGGGGGTTATATGAATGTATCTCTGAAGGGAACTGACTGTCTTCAGAAAAGTTTCGATGGCATTTTCTTTTCCTCTTACCTACGTATAATGCCTGTCTTAATAATGCAGTGCTGCTTTGTGTACAGCGGTAACCAAGGGAATGTTATATTGCAGCTGTTTCATAAGCGCCACCTGCTGTCAGAGAGTGAATTTGCATTTTCATTCAGCCTGCGTTTCTTGTTTAGTGCAGGTGTCTTATTAGCGTAATTTTACAAATCCAAAGTCAGACCATTCATTTTTTGCTTTAAATCTTGAAATTATACAATCTAATTGAAATAAAAATGCTCATGCTACATGTATGTAGCATCTTTGTTTGGATCATGATTAAATTCACTGGTTGCCTCTAATTTCAGATGGCTACAGATATTCTTTGTTTAAGGTCTTTTATAGAACAAATAAACAACAGATAAATTTACTTAAAGGTGCACTATGTAACTTTTCCATCCACTAGAGGTCGCCTATTCAAAACAAAGGCGTAGTTTGATGACGCCAAGTTTGAGCGCAGAATCTTGTGACATGTGGTCTTCACCTCTACAGCCGGTGGAAAAGAATCGGGATAGGACTCAGGCAGAAATCATGTTCATGGATGCGATTATTAACGTTACTGTAATATGAAGCAGAGCAGGACCGAGTGTTGTGGGAGCTGACGGGCGTAAATTTCATCTAAGATTTGGGGGGGACAATAAACATAACATTTCTCAAGAGCAATTTTTGAAGGGGACACAAATAATACAGCCAAAATTGTACTTCGTAAGGATATCTTTTCTCTGTCATTTTATCTGACCAACAACACAAAGCGATAGTTGTTTAAATATGAGTAAGGTTCACCACGCATAATAATTAACTTTATAATTATTAAATTATCTTGCGTACTCCACATAGTATTTTATAATATGATATTCAGAAATGTAGATATTCAACTGCAGCAAGCCCTCTGATCTGCCACTCATGATATTGAGCAAAACCCAACACAACGGTAGATCTACAATATTAACCTACAATATTCAGATCTACATTCAGATCTTTGTATTATTGTACATTCTATTTTCCTTAATGAAAAACACAACAACAAAACAGTACAATGACAAATTAATTTAAATAAGCGCTTTTACATTTTGCTTTGAAACCAAATCTTCTGCGATCGTCTTGTCAGTCAGCCTTTCGCTCTCGTGATGAATGAAATCTGACTCCTGCTGCGTTTGTGCGGAGACTCGTTCGGCTCACGCTGTATTGAGCAAACACATTCAGTTTTTAATTGTAGTGTCTGTTTTCTAACTGAACTAAATGATTTTAATACTATAAAAATCAAAACGACGGTGGGGGCGGTGCCGCTGTGGGCAAGAGATGAAACCGGTGTTTTTGCCTGAACACCAGCAACACCGACTATCGCAGCAAGCCTAATCTGTATTAAAGAGTAACGAATCACTTCATCTGATGTTTAAAGTGAATAAAATAGCCTTGACAGCTACTTACTGGTGTTTCACAACTGCTGTCTGAAGAGCTTTGTTCTCTCCCCAAACTTGTGTGGTAGTGGAGGTGCGCGGTGGATCAAACCACTGTGAGGCAAGGTGGGGGGGTGGGGGCTCAAAATGTTTCTAAACTCTAAACTTAAAACGAATTTTATTTTGCCCCGTTTGCGTTTGTATTGTTTTACTACTTACACAATTATTTTAAGTATATCATTATATTACTTACAATACTCAGCATGGTTTTTAGGGGGGACAGCCCTCAGTCCCCGACCCCCTGGGAGCTGAGTAAGGCCGCTGGAGCGATAGCAGGACTTTTATTATGCCACACTCGCCGGCGCCATTTCCGCTTTTCCGGTCATGAGTATGAGGTAACGCAGCTCTGTTTATAATATTAGATACATCTGAGTGTGTTGTTAAATGATGTTATGACGTTACTCTGTGCGTTCGCTCGGCGGCTGCTATGACACTTGTTGCACACTGCAGTAACAATAAAGCATTTCTGCAAAATAAAACCGGAAACCGAAGGTAACGCAGATAAGACGCCATTGACGACTCCCTCACACGTTTGGTTAAAAAAGACATTTTCTCACGATTTACAAATAGTTTGAAACATTTGGGATATTGTAAGTACTCAATTGAACAAAATATATAACACTGGCCTAGTGGTTTTTGGATATTTTACTGCAAAAATGTTACATAGTGCACCTTTAAAGAAAAAAAATTGCTTGTAAAAAAAAAATTGGAATCAGAATCGGCCATGAAAATGAATGATTGGTGCATGCCTAATTAAAGTGTGTATATTTGTATTATAGTGGCCACTTGCTTCTTGGAAACACCACTGTTGAAAATTTTGGGTCAATATGATTTTTTGAAAGAAGTCCTTTATGCTCACCAAAGCTGCATTTATTTGATCAAATACAGTAGAGTAAAAACAGTAATATTATGAAATGTTATTACAATTTAAAATAACTCTTTTCCATTTTAATATATTTTAAAAAGTTATTTATTCCTGTGATGCCAAAGCTCAATTTTCAGCATTACTGAAAATTTTGTCAGCATTACTCCAGTCTTCAGTGTCACATGATTCTTCAGAAATCATTCTTAAGCCCTATTTGGACGGTAATTGTTTCTCATGTGGACGTCTGTAAAATGGCACCTCAGTGATAAAAGTCATGCATTCAGATGAGTTTTGTGATAGAATCAGGGAATACGCTGCATACATGGTCAGTGGCATGATTTTCTGCTGTACCCAAAATGTCATATGCGTTAAATGATTAGAATAAATTTATATTTAATTTAATAATAGGAAAATAATATCCTATTTTTTATTTGATTATTTAAATCTCCTGTTTAAAAATAGGAAGAAAGACGTGGCGCTAGTCTTGTATATTATCTCAAAATTATGGATGTCAATTTAAAAATGTGCAAACTAGCGTAAAAAAGTTAATGCAGCCTGTTATTTACATGGTTAACATAAAGCTGCTTGGTTTATATTTTTAATGTAGCTAATTGCTGCCATAATAACAGCCCATTTCAAATGTTTAGTTGCTTTTCTTCTCTTTCTCCTTTTTGTTCTTTACAGCTTCTACTCGCTGTGGTGGAGCGGTGATGAAATATTGTTCTTGTAAATACTTTCCAGCATTTCAGTAATAAAAGTGTACATCTTTAAAATGCATGCAAATTACAGCGAAGCTCAACAGTTATCGTTCCGTGCTCAGCAGTGGTCAAAAAGGATTTAAACAGCGAATTTTGAATCAATCTTTTCTTGTAAACTCAGAGATTTGGAAAATTACCACACAACCTTGGTGTTTGTCAAAAAAACAGTAGGTAATTCGGCTAGGGATTTTTACGCAGGTGGCGGGAGAAAAACACTGACATTCTGGATTTGGATGGCAATAAAATCACTGATTAGCTCCTGTAAATGTTGAAAATACCTTACGTTCCCATGAGAAACAATTACCACCCAAATAGGGCTTAAAATGCTGATTTGCTGCTCAAGAAACACATTTTTTTCAAGATTCTTTAATAAATAGGAAGTTCAACAGAAGAGCATTTATTTGAAATACTTTGAAATCAACAACTTTTGATTAAGTTAATGCATCTTTTCTTTGTTGAATAAAAGTATAAAAAAACAACAACTTTTAAATAGTAGTCTATCTGTTTTGGCCACTGAAAAATGCATATCAACCACTATTCAACATTATTAGCAATATCACATAATTATTTATATCTTAATATATGGTATCTGAAAAAGACAACTTATTACCTTAGACTGACTTAAATCAGCTTTTGAAAGTGCATGTAAACGGTGAATGGTTACCTGAGAAACTTTCCGTTTCACATTGTACAATGGAGGCAGCAATGGCAGATCATCAAAGCTGTAAAACGGAATGGATTGCTAGCCTCGAGCCTTGAGCAGTAACAAACCATTTAGACAACCAGGAACAGATGCACTGCAACGTCAGTTAGCCATCACAAGAGCCAGCCAGACTCTATGACCCATCTTTCCATGAAACCGACCACTTTCTCTTTTTATACGATTAGTGACCCGATTAGTGATCTCTCTGACAGGACTTACATGAGGCATCCTTTTAGACATCTGACATCAAAATGTACATTCTTGCTGCGCACTAATCCTGTTAAGTCATTTCAAATATATAAGATTTAGACCTCATTCATGTTACATAATAAGAAAATGTTCAAGCATGTGGGTTTGACTTCATTTTGTCGTCTGGTCCAATTCTGGGCAAGTGCGTGAGCTGAGTTTCTGTCTGTTTATTTAAAAGGCGTACGGGACAAATTTGCAGACCTAGTTGCTGTTAAACTTAAATTTTTTGGCTTTTGAATAGCTTAATATAACGCATTTTGCCCTCCCATAATTAGTGTTACATCAAGTAGCGTACAGTTATTAAAGCAGTTTATGTATAATCTTGCAACATGCTGGGACCAGTCACCGCAAGGATATATTTTAATCTTGGAGTCCAAATAGCAGCATGGCAGACGATACACAAACAGGATATGGATGGGTTTTGAGTCGCTGACAGGGCCCCCGTTCAAGAAAGACTGACTTCTCAGACTGGCATAAGGAAGAGTTTTCTCTTCCACAAGTCTGGGTGCACTCGCTGACTTGATACAGCTGTTGCACATCTGGGAAAGGTGGAGAGACGCCTCTCTTTCTCTGTCTCTTTCTCCAGCCCGGTTTCCACATGAAAACTATGGTTATAAAAAGGGGTTCACTTCAGTTTTCCCGCACGGTCCTAATTAAAGGTTGTTCTCCTTAACCTTCTAAAATAAACTTTCAAACCCTGGGCGGCTCCTGACGGTGGTTTATTTGAATCAAAAGTGAAGTCTTTATACTTTTAATGGGTCTCTGTCCAAGGCGAGGGAGTTTATGGGGAAGTAACACAGGCATCCTCCTCCTCTCTGGTTCCTCGTTGAGATTAAAAACACATCAAAGGCTCTGGTGGATCAGTGCTAACTGTAGGTGTGAGAGCAGGGAATACCCTTCCATCAATTGTGGGCCTTGTGTTTATTCAAGATAGCACCGGTTGATGGCGGTCAGAGGGCTGGGCGTGTTGTACAGTTTGAGCTCCACTTTCATGCTTTGACAAAAGACCCAGCTGTGCCCCTGGCTCCTGTTACTGTGACTGTCTGGATTCATATTATAGAGATAGGCTGGAATACCTTAGTGTATTTTTTACACTTGAAATAGTTAGCCCTGGGTCTACTAAACGGTCTCTTCATCACTCCAATTGATGTTTTTTCTCGCTGTTTGACATTTTTCCCCTCAAACGCTGAAACAACTGTTTATATACAACACACAGTTTTTTCCAATTCCACATTTGTCCAAAGCACAGGAACATGAGGCATACTATTGGTTGTCATTTGCTAAGCATCTACCCGTTTCACACTTTCAAGTTTGGCACCGCAATGTGGGGTTAACAGCGCAAAAGTGGTGCTAACCCTGCTTTTAAATTAAAGTGTAAAACACTCTTTTTAACACCCTGGCGTTAAAAGCAGGGTTTAGAACAACGATAACAGTTCTTTAGGCCTAAATGGGCTAATTTGCAGACACTTGTCAAAGTACATTTTTGTTACACGGACGAGTCAACGACCCCTCTGGAGCAACTTAGGGCTAACAACATGCATGCATACATGTTACATCCTTGTTATATGCCTAATAATAATACTATTATTTAAAATGTTTAACTTTAATGCCAGAATATATGTGTACCATTTGCAGTTTAAACATCTACACTAATAGACAGTCTAGTTTTGTAACATCATTCCGCTTGTTTGTAGACACATTGTCATACATACCACATAGGCCTACTTGACTGTAACTATTAGAAAGTAACACTCATTGAAAGAAATAAGTCATGTCTTATACTGTAAATTTAGAAAGTAGCATGTTATTTAGCATGTTTAAACATAAAAGTAATCCTGAACCATGCAACTTTTCAGTTGTTTTACTACCAAACCACTCCACCAATGTAAACCCAGAAAGCAACGCAGGGTGTATAAGGCCATCAGTGAGCTTAAACGTAATCAAAACGACGAACCTCATCTGTTGAGCTCTTCTGTTGGTCCGGTGATGATTTTGAGTCTGCACATGTTTTAAAAACCCAATGAAAACACATGTGGGTCTCAGAAGCAGCTGCACTTTCAGTAATTATACAGTCTTATTGAGCGTCCCAGTCTGAATAACTGCTGTTAGGAGGGAAATAGGCAATCTTTTATATTTTCAGCACTTGGTTTGAGCCCTCTTTCCTTCCTTATGGCTTAATTAAATGGACCGTATATTATAAGGTTACTTGTCCTTCTCTTGCCATTGTACACAATACCACATTTAATATAAGTCACATGGTGCATTTGCTGATGTATTTTTAGAGCTTTGAGAGATTATGGAAAGTAGTAAGACAAGCTGAATCAAGGTCACGCACAAGTCTCATCTTCATGCCTCTGGACCCAAACAAAAGAGTCATTGCTGTCGCCCTGCTCACAGTGTTTGAACTGGCAGGATGGAGTAAACAAATCAATGGAACAAACCTTGTTTCACATTAAGGACACTGATCCTGGTGTACTTCTTCACACAGAGTATCTGAATGTTTAAATGAGTTTGGTTTGGTTTCAGGATGTTTGTCTCTTTGGCAGTCTCCGCCCCTTGGGTGCAGTTTTTCAAATGCCAAATTTGGATAATTAATCTCCATGCTCGCTGTCGGGTACAGGAAGTATACAATTTCAGGATTTCCATAGCAACAGGCAGCCCTTGGCCTTTGGGCTGCTAGCTTGTGTTTCTTCTCTGTGGTCTACTCAATAGTTTCACTGTGAACTCTTTTGTTCGCCAATTGACACGGTCAAAGTACATGACTGCAACTGAATAAAATCCAGAGGCCAGAGGCTCTCTGAATGGGCCCCAGCTGATCCAGTGTATAGTGATCTGCCTCAAATTGATTGTTTTCATATGTATTGTTGATTTGAGTTAACAGTTCTCACTTATTTGGTTTTTAACTGTTTCCCTGCCATTGATGAGATTTTCCGTCCTTTATGACACAATACATTCCTGCCATTTTGGCAATCCATGTTTTCACAGTTGTACGATAGGGGGCACTATTACACATTTTCAGAAATAGTACAAAATTAAATTTAGGATCCAAAAACTAGTGAAGAAGATTGCTTACGCACACAAGCTAACACGATCATAAAACATTCAACGGCATATAAATAAACCTGCCTAATGTTACCAATAAAACATTGAACCCATGAAGAGGTATAGGACTGTGCAAGCTTTAGGGGTGTCAATCTATTTTTTGATCATCGTTCTGAATCCAATCTGGACAAAGTCTTCGACAAAAACAAAAGAATGCATGAAGCTAGCAAAGGCTCTGTTCTTTCTTTTGATATATTGTATGTTCAGATATTCATACAACAAAATATTCTGGAGGCCATGAAAGTTTTATGAAAACTATACAAAAATGCTGCCTTTGGCTCCAGATTAACAAAAGATTGCCAGATCCTTTTGGGTAGGGGAATGTTTGTTTTTTGTGACTTCAAATATCAATAACGTTAACCAGAAATAGCTTACTGCACATTTAAATTAAAATAAAACAGCTTTTGTAGGCTACCGATATGATTGGAGTCATTATCCATGTAAATGTACATTTATATTTAAATGCTTTAATATATTATTATATATTATATAATAGATTTTAATAGAATATTATAAAATAATACTATGATAAAATGTTATAGTATATTATAATATTTTTTATAATATACACTACCATTAAAAAGTTTGGGGTCAGTAAGTTTTTTTTTTTTTTAGTCAGCAAGGACACATTAAATTGATTATAATGTTACAAAATGTATTTTATTTTATATAAATACTGTTCTTTCTATTCATTTTCCACAAAAATATTAAGCAGCACAACTGTTTTCAACATTTATAATAATAAAAAATGTTTTTTGAGCATCACATTTTTTGAAACATCATGTGGCACTGAAGACTGAAGTAATGACTGCTAAAAATTGCCATCACAGGAATAAACTACATTTTAAAATAGAAAAATGTAATAATATTTCACAATATTACCCGTTTAACTATATTTTTAATCAAATAAATGCAGCCTTAGTGAGCATAAAAGACTGCTTTCAAAAACAATAAAAAATCTTATACACCCCAAACTTTTGAACGGTAGTGTATATTTAAGTACTATTATTTGTGCATATCTTGAAAAAATTCTGTGCACATTTAATTACTTATTGTGGGAGTTGTGTAAACTTAACTAATCTTCCATCCATCAATCTCGTGGACATTTTTTGTGTTTCCACAGCTGAGTTTCTGTCCAGCTTAGGCCAGTATGAGATCGCCATCCCAGTGCGTGTGGGGCCGCATGGGGAAACACTATCGGAAGAGGATACTTCTCACGGGAATGGCCGGCACCGGCGTAGCACGGAAACGCAGAACGTTCCAGACCCGCAGCTGTACTATCAGCTCTCCACGTCGAGCGCTGACCTTCTGCTCAACCTCACGCTGCAGGGAGGACTGCTTTCGCGACAGTTCCGTGTGGAATACTGGAAGAGGGGACACTTGGCTTGGAGTCACCCATACTTGCCCAACTGCCACTACGTGGGTCACCTGCAGCACCAGCCTCACTCTAGTTCTGTGGCTCTTAGCAACTGTAACGGCCTGGTGAGCTCCACTGTACTTTTGTAGGAAACAGTGCTAAGTCTCAAATGATGGAAGTCCGCAAAATGGGCTACACCTATTGCCTTAAAAGAATATGCCGGGTTCAATGCAAGCTTAATCAACAGGCATAATGTTGATTACCTTAAAACAGAATATGTTTTCTTAAAAAAAGTTCAGGGTCGGTAAGATTTTTGTAATGTTTTTGAAAGAAGTCTCTTTTGCTCACCCAGGCTGCATTTAATTGATCGAAAAATATTAATATTTTATTGGAAGTGTTCAAAAGAACAGCATTTATTTGAAGTAGAAATATTTTGTGACATTATAAATGTATTTACTTTTTAAGTTTTGATCAATCTAATGTGTCCTTGCTGAATAAAAGTAATAATTTATTTTAAAAAATCCCAAACCTAGTGAACTTTACATAGAAAAGGTTAGCAAGTTTTTTTTTTCAAACTAAAATCATATTAACATGCATATTGTTTACGTCTTGTTACTATACTTTTGAAACAGTGAGTACTTTAAAGTTAATTGTAAGTGTTTCACTGTAAAGAAAAGGAGGGACAAGTGGAAATTAATTTTTGCAATTAATCCCAGAATATTCCTTTAAATGGCTTTATCATTTTGTTAAACATTTGCATCACATGAGGCTCAGATATCCATAAAGATAATTCTGTGTTAAAGTAATGATGTATTATACAATGTAATCTCTTTCTTTCTACACTTGGGTGAGTTGTCGTGACACCCCTGTAGATCTGAAATTAGCAGCTGTTGGTAAAGTCTGTCTCTCCCAGCTGGTGTAAAGCTCAGCTCCAAAAACAGGTGTTTTGGAGCCTAATGATGGATTTAGTTTCAAGCGGCATGCTGTGGCATGCTCATTACTTGCATGAGCTGGTAATACACCTGCGTAAACAGATTACAAAGTCAAGACCAGTGCTTGTTTATCCAGACCCTTTGAGTATAATGTTAATTCTTTGATAAGTGCCATCAGACACAGTTCCTGTAGCATTGGGTTATTCAACTACCTGGCAGGTGCTAATAAATGACCAGCCTGGTCGATAATGTATCCATTTTGATTAAATTGTGTGTGCAACAAAACACAAGTAAATACAATGGAGGATTAAACTTGCTCATGAAGGCGGGAAGAAACTTCCAGGTTAATTATTGGTGATCAGAGTAGCATGACACAATTAATCAGGGAACGCTCAGTGTGTCCACAAGAGCATCACTAAGCACATTACAGGATTATGTGGACTTGAAAAGTGTGACATGAGAGAGCTGAAGAGAGGAAACAATGAAACATGGTAAGATCCTTTGGCCTTCCGCCATGAGTTCCCATTTCATCCAGGATTATTAGCCCAGTGCAAGCTCATTATTTTAGAGAGGAGACTAATGATGGGATGATTTGATGATCTTGTTGTGTATCTAGATTGTAAACTCAGATTGAGCAGATTTGTTCTTTTATATCCACGCTTCATAAATGTAAATGTCAGACCCTTTATGGTAATTTTGAGTAAAAGGAAGTGCTAATCTATGGTTTCTGGGCTTTTTCAGCAAGGGGTTATTGTAGCTGGAGGTGAGGAGTACCTCATCGAACCCCTGGTTTCTGCAAAAAACTTCACTAATGAGGATGGCAGAGAAGGGCGCCCACATGTGGTGTACAAACGGTCCTCTCTGAGATACCAGAACATGGACCAGTCCTGTGGAGTCATTGGTAAGAATGATAAAAACCATGAAGATGTATTTTATACATCAACAACCCCTTGAAAGAAATTTCACCAAACCATTTCATGGGGCCTTTCAGTATGTACGGAATCCCGTTTTATCCCTGACATTAAAGTTGCATTGTAACGGAAGTAGCGACAGATCTTTTCATCTGTATTGTGACGTACATCGGAGTAAAACAAATTAGCGAAAAATATTGAGCAGTTCTATCTATCAGTTGTTGATTAGATGAACACAGATCTTAATGTGAACTTGCAGGCCATTGTAAGAAAGGGGTGTGGTTTAAAGGAATTAGATTTTTCGGATTATTTACTCACTCCCAGGCCATCCAAGAAATATATGTCTTTCTTTCTTCAGCCGAAGAGAAATTAAGGTGAACCATTCCTTTAAGCTGAATAAATTATTGAAAAAGTTTGACATACGTCACCAGAGAGAAGATTAAATCCTGCATTTAAACAATAGATAAATTCACTCTATATGTCATGCAACTTAAAAGAGCTAACTTATTTGGGACACTGGTTTATTGATAAACCAACCTAACTTCCCTTACGAAAAAATATGTTTATTCAAGTGTTCTATTAGCATACTTTTAAACTAAAAATAAAGTATACTTTCAGTCTACTTTTTATATACTTCTCAGAAATACACTTATGTACTTCTCAGAAAAATACTTAAATTTGCACTTAAGTACTGACAGACTTGTACTGACAGAAAAGTGTAAGTATATTTGGCCTATACTTGTACTCAATCTTTTGATCAAGATATACTATATTAAAACTTATATTAAACATTTAATTAAGTATTCTTAATATACCTGCCTAGTAGTTGTTTACTCTTTTGATTGAGTAGCTATTAAATATTGTTTTCACAGTTTTACATACTGTCTTATAAACTTACATTGTTTAAAATATTGGTTTATAATGAAAACATATGTTCCTAATTCTGCGTATCTGAATTGTGTAGGCTAGTCCACTGGTAGTGTACATAGGAATTTACTCTTTCCCCACCATTGACTGATTTTTCCGGCTATCCATGTTTTCACTGTTATATGATAGAGGGCGCTAAGACACATCTTCTAGTACAGAATCGCCGGATCAAAACACAGGAGAAGCAGCAGCAGAAACAAGCGATAGAAGATGGTTTACGCGAATGTAAAAACGCGATCATTAAAATGTTACTGAATGAAATGTCGAACCCATAAAGAGGAAACTACTGTGAAGCTTTGGGGGTGTTGATCAATCTACTCCATCTGTGTTTTGATCATCTGACCTGGACGAAGTCTTTGACTAAAATGCAATTTTCTCAGCCTTTTGTTTCAAATATTGTTGTTTTTTTTATTTATTAAACTTACCCACATTCAAGTGTTGATAAAAATTCATGAAGCTACAATAAAATGTTTTTAAAATGGAAAGAGTTAAAGGTATTTCAGGTGTAGGCTAAATAGGAACTAAGTAGGAACATAGTAGTATACTTAAAGTGCAAAAATAATATATACATAGTAAACTAAGTATGATGTTATACGTTTTCTTTAAGTGAACATAAGTATACTTGCAGTATAAAACTACTAAACTTGTAGTTTACTGAGAGTGTATTTTAAAGTGTACTTCCATAAACTAAAAAAAAAAAAAGTACTACAAGTATTAAAATAGTAATCTACTAGTATACTTATAAGTTCACTTATAAGTACAGAAGGAGTACAAATGAGAAATGTAGTTGTGAACTAGTTCAAGTTTACTACTGTTACACTTAAATGTATACTTTATGTACTAAAAGTGGGCCGATTTAGTCCCAAACAGTATTGACATAGTAGACTTACAAGTTTACTTCTAGTACATTGATATTAGTATACTTACAAGATAATGTATACTTAAAAATATACTTGAACATTACTTAAGTATACTTCATAAAATGAACTTGAAGTATACTTTTTCATAAGGGTTAACTTAAGTAACTTTTTTGAAAGTAATCAATCCATTACAAGCTCATTCACAGTTTGAAGTTGCGCTAGAAGTACTTGCAAAAAAAAAAAGGGCAATAACATTTTTATAAGGTTTTCAACATGTATTTGTTTTACATCACAGGATTTTAACAAAGTCTTGCTCATTGTTTTTCCTCAGACGAAAAGCCTGGTAAGAGCTATGGATGGTGGCAGAGAACAATAAAGCCCTCACCCAACCAGATGGGAAGGGGCCAGTTACCACTGAAGCGCTCTGTTAGCCGAGAGCGCTACGTCGAAACCCTGGTGGTTGCCGACAAGATGATGGTCAGCTATCACGGCCGTCGCGATATCGAGCAGTACATTCTGGCCGTCATGAATATTGTAAGCTTCAACTCTCCTTGTTCTTGTTTGCGTGCTTTAAGGACACAAAAATGTAATTCCTGTCATTGTTTACTCACCCTTATGTTATGAAAACCGTATGTAACCCAAAAGGAGTTATTTATAGCAGAATGTCCAAATCTGTTCCTCATAAACTAATCGCATGGGTTCAGAGTACTAGAAATACAGCACACAAGTTGGATGAACTACTTTCAGGGTGTTTTTTTGGTGCTTATTTGACTGTCCCTGATTTTCAGCTGCTTTCATAGTATGGAAGAAAGCAGCTCAGACATTCTGCTAAACTCTTCACAAGTTACTAAGATTGTAAAATTAGTAGTCTGTAGTGATATACCACAGACTTAAGTGAATCTTTAGAGGATGTTTGACCTATCCAGGTCATTTTTATTGGCTCAAAGTAACTGTCTTCTGTCACCCTGCGAATCCATATTTCTCTCTCCAATTTATAATCCCCATGGGCAATTTGTGGCATTGTTACAAATAGTTTAACACCTGTGGAATGTGTTTAATGAAGGGATTACCTCACGGCCCCAGAGCAGCAGTTAGCACTGGCTTTACAGTAGACTGTAAAATGTCCATCTTTATAGTAAACAGCAGGACTAGAAAAGGTCTAAAAACAGACAATTGGCTCGTTTTTAAGACTGGTTTTTTCTTGTTTCCCTGGAGGTCAGGTTGCCAAACTGTTCCAGGATTCTAGCCTGGGGAATGCAGTGAACATCGTTGTGACAAGGCTTATTCTACTGATGGAAGACCAGGTACTCTTTTTAAAGCACATTTGCACACATGCCTACATAAGACTACATAAGTCACGATTATTTGTGCACTTTTTAATTCCAGTCACATATTGCCATCACAGAAATGTCATAAATTGTACATTTAATGTTTCTCTTTCTGGTGCAGCAGTGTATTTTGTGAGTGCACTAAATGAATGTGTGAAATATAAACGCCTCTGGTGTGAATGCACTGTGAAAGTATAAGCAATTGCTTTAGATGATATACACCGACCAGGCATAACATTATGAGGTGAAGTGAATAACACTGATTATCTCTTCATCACAGCACTTGTTAGTGGGTGGGATATATTAGGCAGCAAGTGAACATTTTGTCCTCAAAGTTGATGTGTTAGAAGCAGGAAAAAATGGGCAAGCGTAAGGATTTGAGAGAGTTTGACAAGGGCCAAATTGTGATAGCTAGACGACTGGGTCAGAGCATATCCAAAACTGCAGCTCTTGTGGGGTGTTCAGTATCTATCAAAAGTGGTCCAAGGAAGGAACAGTGGTGAACTGGCAACAGGGTCATGGGTGGCCAAGGCTCATTGATGCCCCAGGGGAGTGAAGGCTGGCCCGTGTGGTCCGATCAAACAGACAAGCTACTGTAGCTCAAATTGCTCAAGAGGTTAATGCGGATTCTGATAGAAAGGTCTCAGAATACACAGTGCATCACAGTTTGTTGCATATGGAGCTGCATAGCCACAGACCAGTCAGGGTGCCCATGCTGACCCCTGTCCACTGCCGAAAGCGCCAACAGTGGGCACGTGATCATCAGAACTGGACCATGGAGCAATGAAAGTAGGTGGCCTGGTCTGATGAATCACATTTTGTTTTGCATCACGTGGATGGCCGGGTGCGTGTGTCGCTTACCTTGGGAACACATGGCACCAGGATGCATTATGGGAAGGCGGCAAGCCGGTGGAGGCAGTGTGATGCTTTGGGCAATGTTCTGCTGGGAAACCTTGGGTCCTGCCGGCAAACCTTGGGTCCTGCCATCCATACCACCTACCTAAGCATTTTCATAGAAACGGTATTCCCTGGTGGCTGTTGCCTCTTTCAGCAGGATAATGTGCCCTGCCACAAAGCAAAAATAGTTCAGGAAGGGTTTGAGGAGCACAACAACGAGTTTGAGGTGTTGACTTGGCTGCCAAATTCCTCAATCCAATCGAGCATCTGTGGGATGTGCTAAACAAACAATTCTGATCCATGGAGGCCCCACCTCGCAACTTACAGGACTTAAAGGATCTGCTGCTAACCTCTTGGTGCCAGATACCACAGCACACCTTCAGGGGTCTAGTGGAATCCATGCCTCAACAGTTCAGGGCTGTTTTGGAAACAAGGCAAACATGAGGGCTTAAATACACAAGGACTAATGACTAAACAAGACACATCTGTAAACAATCAAGACAATGAACCAATGACAACATGACACAAGAGGCTAGGGAAGCACATTACATGATCACATGAGGTCACAATGGAATCACATGACAAACCAGGAAACATGACATTGAACATAACAAAATAAGAACATGAACATGAAACAAAACCAGAATAAACTGTGACAAATATTTTATTCATGCAATTCTAACCTGGTGCAATATTTAAAACAATATTTAAAAAATCCTGAATGAAACATACACCTTATTGTAAAATTCCAAGTAAATGTACAGTAGATAAACAGCAACACAAGCAACAGAAAAAATGCCATTAATCATTTATTGCAATAATTTTTATGCAAAGATAAAATATCAATGACAGCCCAACACATACACATATAAGCCTTAGTCTGGCTTATTTAACCTGTCAAAGAATTCCTTTTTTGTGTATTTACAGGCTGAAGCATCTTAGTCTGAGGCAGTCAAGACTGTCTGCACAAGTCTGGACTGTTTGCTACCCCGTCTGCTGGGTGTGTCCAGAGAGTCTGCCATGACTGCTCTTATTGTTGATTGTGAACGCTCATATTGCCATACTCATGAATGTACAGGGCCCTTAAAAAAACGTGCAAAATATTGAGTGAAATCTAAGGGTAATCCAAACTGTACTGCTACTGTTCTCGCCGCCTGCCTCTAAACGCAATCAATCTGCCTCTGTCATGCATTCAGGCTTCCACCTCTGTCCTGAGCGGGGCGTGACGACACTGCATGAGCGAGTTGGCTAACGCAGCAAGATCTCTGGAACATGCTGACAGAGTCGGGACCTCAAACAGGCTCCTACAGACGACGCAGGGCAGGAAAAGGATAGGAGTGGGGTTTTGCAGTGTATTTAATGAAGCATTAATGATCCCAAATCGCAGACAGCTAAAAATAAATCCCCCTGTAATTTGTTCCGCATAATGTCATTTGACAAATGATGGGAGACCGGTCATTAGGAGCAGTATTAGCCATGTTGAGATAACCACCGTGTGGAGTGCTGAGGTTTCGTGGAACCAAACATGGTTCATTTTCAGATGAGAACTCCCCACCACCCCCTGTGTTAGACGAAAGCTGGAAAGTTAGAACACTGGATTGTGGGATGATACAATTATAGGCTATGCCAGTTTGTGCATTCTTGGGTTACAAGTGTAATGGTGCTGTGGCCGGCTTGGGTGCTGGGTGCCAGGCAGAGTGGTAGGGAAACACTGTGTGTCTTTCTGTACATGCAATTTGTAGTGTTATTAGTTTGTTGTGTCCATATTACCATAAAAGCCCTGATCCACTGTAAATTCAATAAAGCAGAGAAATGGGTCAGAGCTGTGCATATTTAAAGCACATATCTAAAAAAGCTATAAGTTGTAGCTTGAAAAGATTTGATGCAGGTAATTTGCAGCTATAAAATAATGCATTACAATGGACACCTTTATACAAAGTCTGAATATATGAAGTCTAAAATATTATACTGTAATAATTTGCTGTTTTTTATTATGTATCTATGTTGATGATTTAATCGTTTAAAAGATGAAAAAAAAAATCATTCAAATGTCTAAAATGTTCAAACTTTGTTCCAGAAAGTAATGAAAATTCTGCCTTATTTTGGTGGGAAAACTGTTAAAATGTTATATTTTAGAATTCATTTTATATATTTTCTGTTGTATAGTCACATTGTGCTTGTGTGAAGGGGCCTTAAAGCTGAATTTTTTATGTTAGAAATATTTGTTCCAATTGCATTTTAAAAATGCACATTTATCTTTATACAACAGAAATTCCACTTGTGAAATGCAGTCTTCTCAATAGGAATCTTCACAATCTGGAATTTTGCATGAGGGGGTAATGATATGATTTGCTTGAGGCGAAAAATTTCCCCATTCCTCAGATTCATGTTTGTAAACTTTTAAAACTCAAATTTGCTCTGTTTACAGATATAAAGTTGCTTGGTTTGAAAGTGATCTTTGATTAAGCGGTGCTTAATGCATCGCTACAGTATTGACAATGACAATAGACCTAATTTCCAAAAACGTCCTAATTTCTACTTTGCAAAAGTTTCACTAATGTGACCGTGTCCTAAGGTGTAGACATTATACGTAAGCCATTTGCATACCATACCAATGGTAAATAGTGCTCGGGGAAACCTTGAAAAATAGTTTTTTATGCCTTTTCGTTTCGCACAGGAATAAAATACTTTGAAAGCACCAGCACATTTTCTACTATTATTTGAAAGAAGTCCAGTATTAGTATAGTTACTAAACAAACTTATACACACGTTGTACAATGTACTTGCAATGAATCTGGAATCTGATTCTGATTCAAGTCTTTCTGATCCATATTTTTGTCATGAGTCGGGTTTGAGCTCTCTCTCTCACTCTCTCACTCTCTCGCTCTCTCTCTCTCCCACTACTACTCTCACTCAGCTGTTTGCCATCACAATCAGCGATCTCGCTGATTGTCACCGCACCTATTCCTTCTCTACCCTGATTCTCTCTGCTACTTTACTCTGCAGTTCTCTCAGCTTCCTTGTCAGATTATTGTCATTATGTATGCCCGTGTCTGTGGTCTTTGCTTTATTTGCTAGTGACTCTACATTGATCAAGTTTCGTAGTCGTGTCCTGTCGTGTCCTGTCTGGCTGTGTTCGTCACACCTGTTCTCTGCCCAGTCGCCCTGCTGCTTGTGGCTGCTGTCTGCGGTACGGTGTCTGCCGACTGGGGACTGAGTGGCGCTATCTGCCTGTCCGCTACGGAGCCTGGTTATTTCACCGACAAGTTATTGACTTTTACGTTTGTTCCAGATCAGCGTTCTCTGCACGGCTGACTGCCTTTGTTTCTGTCTACATTAAAGATTGTCATTGTACCTGCCTTCGCTCTTGGGTCCTCTGTTTCACCTGACAGAATAATCTGACCATCATGGACCTATCGAAGGAGGCCCTAATTCACTCAGCGGTCGAGCTGCAGGGTGCCATGCTCTGCAGACAAGAGGAGGAGTTGTCCGCTGCCATACACGCAGATGAAAGCCTGGCTGCGCAGGTAACGGATTTGTATACACAGTTTCATCACCTTTCTCTGGACCAGTCGTTACCACACGGACCACATAATTCCTCTGAACCCAGAATCAACAATCCTCCTTTTTACGCGGGTGAGCCCACTGAATGCCGATTGTTCCTAACCCAATGCGAGGTTGTGTTTTCCCTCCAGCCCACCACATACGCTGAGGACCGTGCCAAGGTGGTTTCACTGCTGACCGGATGGGCACGCGACTGTGGAACGGCCGTCTGGGATGTGGAGGCTGTGTGCTGCGAACAGTTCACTCTGTTTAAAGAAGAAATTATCAAGGCCTTTGACCGCTCAGTTCACGGGCGAGAGGCATCTCATTTGCTTGCAGTGCTGCACCAAGGAAAACGGTCTGTTGCTGACTATGCCATGGTTCTGCACGTTGGCAACCACATGTGAGTGGAATGAACCTGTCCTGGTTGCACACTTCTTAGAGGGGCTGAATGTGGATCTCAAGGATGAGATTTACGCTCGTGAACCTCCCGCCTGACTGGATTGGTTTGTGGAACTAGTTATCCGCCTTGAGCCAGAACCCATGCAGCTGGGTGGTATTCGTATATCCTCTGCTGAACGTCCGCGATGTATCCAGAATCGACTGTGCCTTTACTGCGGTGCCTCTGATCACTATGTTTCTGTGTGTCAGCTAAAAGCCAAGGCTCGCCAGTAGACAGGGGACGCTACCGTTCTTTCCCCATCGTCCAAGACTCGTACTACTCGTACTAATCTCCTGCACGGCACTCATCAATTCAGGAGCTGAGGGTAATTTCATCGACGAGAGATGGGCACGCGAACGGGGTATTGCCCTGAGGAATTTAAAGGATCCCATCACAGTCTTTGCTCTGGATGGCCGGGTGCTTTCTAAGATACTTCAGACTACTATCCCGGTGAGTCTCACCATCTCGGGGAATCATCAAGAGACTATTATCTTTTTTTATTTTTCGTTCACCCATCACAACTGTTGTGCTGGGTCATCCTTGGTTAATGCAGCTTAACTGGGCAGAGGGGACTATTTCACTTTTGTCTTGGAATTTATCTTGTCATGTTGAGTGTTTAGTATCTGCTGTCCCTGCTGTTTCTTCTGTTGCTGTGTTTCAGGAAGAGCCGGGTGATTTGTCTGGAGTGCCAGAGGAGTACCACGATCTGTGGGCGGTGTTTAGTCGTTCCCGGGCTACTTCTCTCCCTCCTCATCGACCATACGACTGCAGTATTGACCTTCTCCCGGACACTACTCCGCCTCGCGGAAGACTATATTCCTTGTCTGTACCAGAGCACAAAGTGCTTGAGAAATATCTAGCCGACTCCCTCGCCGCAGGTACTATTGTCCCGTCCTCCTCTCCTGCTGGAGCGGGGTTCTTCTTCGTGAAAAAGAAAGACGGCACTTTGCGTCCCTGCATAGATTATCGAGGGCTGAACGACATAACTGTCAAGAACCGGTACCCTTTGCCACTTATATTGTTGGCCTTCGAGATCTTGCAGGGAGCAACGGTTTTCACAAAGTTAGATCTCTGCAATGCGTATCATCTTGTGTGCATAAAGGAGGGAGACGAGTGGAAGACCCCGTTTAACACACCCTTAGGGCACTTTGAATATCGTGTACTACCGCTCAGGCTCGTCAACGCTCCCGCTGTCTTTCAGGCTCTTGTGAATGATGTTTTGAGGGACATGCTCAATATTTTCGTTTTCGTATATTTAGACGACATACTCCTTTTCTTTCCTTCTCTCCAGGTGCAAGTTCAGCATGTTCGCCGTGTACTGCAGCATCTTTTAGAGAACCGTCTCTTTGTTAAGGCTGAGAAATGCATGTTTCATGTGAAGTCTGTGACTTTTCTGGGTTCGGTTGTGTTGGCGGAGGGGACCAGTATGGACACTGCTAAAGTGCAAGCTGTCACTGAGTGGCCCGTTCCCGAGTCTCGCCTCACACTGCAACGTTTTTTTGGGGTTTGTTAATTTCTACCTGCGCTTTAGCTGAAATTTCAGTCAAATATCTGCGCCCCTGACTGCGCTCACCTTGTCTAAGTCACGCTTTAACTGGTTGGAGGCAGCCCAGGTCGCATTCAATCGCCTCAAGAAATGATTCACTACTGCGCCTATTTTATTTACATCTGACTATGAGAGACAATTTATTGTAGAGGTTGATGCGTCAGACATCGGCGTAGGGGCAGTGCTGTCACAGCGCTCATCGCTTGACGCGAAGGTTCATCCATGTGCATTATTTTCCCACCGGCTCTCACCCACGGAGCGCAATTATGATATTGGGAACCGTTAATTACTGGTCATTCGTTTGGCGCTGGGGGAGTGGCGGCAGTGGTTAGAGGGGGCGACCGTTCCGTACATAGTCTGGACAGACCATCAAAATATAGAGTATATTCTTTCTGCCAAGAGATTGAATGCCCGGTTTCAAGAGATTGAAACCGGACACTCTATCTCGGCAGTTCTGTTCATCAGAGACCGCTTCTACCACAGAGAAAGACCAATTCTGCCCGGTTGCTGTGTGGTTGGAGCAGCTATCTGGGGAATTGAGCCGTTGGTTAAGAAAGCACTCGCCCACATCACAGTCCCCCGTCGCTGTCCCAAGGGAGTATTATTCGTTCCTGAGTCCGTTCATCCGGCAGTTCTCCGCTGGGGTCACTACTCCAAGCTGGCTGCTCTTCCTGGGATTAGAGAGACTCTAGCTGCTGTCAGTCAAAGATTCTGGTGGCCCACAAGAGTTTGTGATATTCGTAGTTTCATTGCGTCCTGTCCTATCTGCGCCCAGACCAAGTCGAGTAATTCTCCTCCCTCTGGTCTGCTTAAGCCCCTTCCAATTCCATCTCGTCCGTGGTCTCATATTGCCTTATATTTCGTAATGGTGCTTCCCCCATGTTCCCCCGTCTGCAGGGAACACGGTTATTCTGACGGTCATTGATTGCTTTTCTAAAGCAGCCCACTTTATTCCACTTCCTAAGCTCCCCTCCGCCAAAGAGACTGTGTAGGCAGTGTTCAATCATGTCTTCAAGCTACACGCTCTTCCCTCTGATGTTATTTCTGACAGGGGACCTCAGTTTGCCTCTCAGTTTTTGAGGGAGTTTTTGCTGGCAGATTGGAGCCTCCGCCAGTCTGTCGTCGGGATTTCACCCACAAACTAATTGGCAGGCAGAACGTGCTAGCCAAATTCTAGGTCGTTTACTTCGTAGTCTGGCGTTCCAGAATCCTTCGTCTTGGTGTGAGCAACTGCCTTGGGCCAAATGTGCCCACAATTCCTTACCATCGTCTTCCACAGGTCTGTCGCTATTTCAGTGTTGCCTGGGTTACCAACCTCCCCTGTTCTCTTCTCAGGAGTCAGTGGTTTCCGTTCCCTTGGTGCAGGCATTTATTCAACGGTGCAAATGCACCTGGAGAAGGGTGAGAACCGCGCTTGTTCACAACAGATAATCGTCGGCACACTAAAGCTCCCAGATACATCTGCGGCCAGAAAGTGTGGCTTTCTGCTCTTAACTTGCCTCTTCAATCCACCTCCCGCAAACTAGTGCCTCGTTTCGTTAAGCCTTTTCCCATTGTCAAGATTCTTAGTCCAATTGCGGTTCGACTCAGATTACCCTGCTATTTGCAGCGCGTTCACCCCGTATTCCACGTTTCTTGTATTAAACCTGTCATCCGTGCCCCCTCCCGCCCCACCTCCGTTCCTGTTCTTGTAGAGGGTTCTCCTATTTATAGGGTTTGGAGGCTGCTGGATGTTCGTACCCGGGGACGTGGTTATACGTTTTTGGTCGATTGGGAGGGTAATGGTCCTGAGGAGAGAAGTTGGATTCCGGCCCGGGGCGTCCTGGACCGCTCGCTCATCGAGGATTTCTTTCGCACTCGCCAGGCCTCTGCCTCGGGAGCGCCAGGGGCGCTTGTCGAGGGAGGGGTGAGCTCTCTCTCACTCTTTCTCATCTCTCGGGCTGAATCCGAAATCGCCCCCTATACCCTCAAATAGGGCATTATTTGAGGGGACAGCCATTTGTAGTGGTGTCCGAAACCATAGTGCACGTTATTGAGTGCACTCATTCAATCCCACATTGCACCGCAATAACGAGTGTACAGCCGATGTACACACAACGGCTGTCCGAATTCACTCACTCGTTTTCATTCACTCCTTCAAGTGAACTGTATTAGTGGACTAACGTAGGGAATAGTGAATGAGGGTTTAGGGGGCGATTTCGGATTCAGCCTCGCTCTCTCTCCCACTACTACTCTCACTCAGCTGTTTGCCATCACAATCAGCGATCTCACTGATTGTCACCGCACCTGTTCCTTCTCTACCCTGATTCTCTCTGCTACTTTACTCTGCAGTTCTCTCAGCTTCCTTGTCAGATTATTGTCATTATGTATGCCCGTGTCTGTGGTCTTTGCTTTATCTGCTAGTGACTCTACATTGATCAAGTTTCGTAGTCGTGTCCTGTCGTGTCTTGTCTGGCTGTGTTCGTCACGCCTGTTCTCTGCCCAGTCGCCCTGCTGCTTGTGGCCGCCATCCTCGCTGCTGTCTGCGGTGCGGTGTCTGCCGACTGGGGACTGAGTGGCGCTATCTGCCTGTCCGCTACGGAGCCTGGTTCTTTCACCAACAAGTTATTGACTTTTACGTTTGTTCCAGATCAGCGTCCTCTGCACGTCTGACTGCCTTTGTTTCTGTCTACATTAAAGATTGTCATTGTACCTGCCTTCGCTCTTGGGTCCTCTGTTTCACCTGACAATTTTTCTCTTTCCAGCCCACACTAGAGGTAAACCATCATGCAGGGAAGTCTTTAGACAGTTTCTGCAAGTGGCAAAAGTCCATCCTGCACCGGAATGGTCATGGGAATGCCATCCCTGACAATGGAATCGCACACCATGATACAGCAGTCCTCATCACCAGGTTAGCATGCAGATGATTCTAGCTCTGTTTATGGTGTTGTGTTAGGCCTATTTAACTCTTTTGATAGCGTCAGAGACCTAAATTTTGACTCAGTATATGCTTTTGTTTAAATATATACTTTTTTTTTTTTTTAAATGTATACCTTTTTTAAACTCATGCACACTAACACCCGTCTAAAATTTTGTAGCACTCCATTGGTTCTAAAGGCAACAGGTCATAATTTTAAAATGGCTTTAAAGTACTTGAAATGTGTGTTTGGACGAACTAGCGATTTATGGTAAATCTGCTATAGCTTTAATCCACACAATGAGGAGTTGGGTTGAATTCCTGTGCCTGAGAGCTGAGTGTGTGAGGTATGTGTGAAGTTTGAGAAAGAAATAGAGAGTGAGAGTGAAGAACATAGACAGAGAGAAAGACAAGTGTTGAGTCTTTATATTGGAGGCTTGTATCAGAGGGTATGTCTGCTGGATGCATCAAGCGTTTCCTTTCATTGTCTTCACTCTCTTATCAGGAAAGTGTCCAGTCTGTGAACTGTCTCACAGCTCTGGTATCTGAGTGTGTGTTTATTCTGTGGAAACCCAAGAAGTTAATTCACTCCAACAAAACATCAGAAATATGTCTGTGGTATGTTTTCAGGTATGACATCTGCATCTACAAGAACAAACCCTGTGGAACACTTGGTAAGCCATCCATCCATTCATCCATCCATCCATTGACTTCTCTGTCTGCATATATTAAATATTTGTTTATCGAATTCTCACTACTTCTCTGTTCATAACATAGCTAATCGAAGGTTTATTGGTACTGAATAGTTTTTACATTTACTTTTGATTAGTTTGTAGAGACTAATTAATTAATTAACTAATGAGTAGTGCTGTAGTGGGGCTTGTATAATATTTGCATATATGTATTTGCATATCCATCTTATTTTTCAACGCAGAAGTAAGCTATTTCGTGTGAATGTGAGACTTCAGATTCATTAGCCTCTATAGGTAAACAACTATAAGAATGAAAAAGTAAATTGTAAAACTATTGCACAACAAACCATTGTTTATGATTGTGATAATAAATTAAAATATAACAAAAACAAGTTTACAATGTCAGTCAGCACAACAGTTTTGTGGAGCTAAAAGTTCAAATTCAAATTAAAAATGACCGTGCCTGCTCTTATATTAAAAATAAGGTGGATAGTATTGTAGCATATATGTGTGTATGTGTCCATGTCACTGTGCCCATGTGCACACACGTGTCTGTGTCAGGTCTGGCACCTGTTGGCGGTATGTGTGAGCCAGAGAGAAGCTGCAGCATCAATGAAGACATTGGTCTGGCCACTGCTTTCACCATTGCACACGAGATTGGGCACACGTGAGTCTTTTCCAAAACCTCCAAATGCTCCTACAGTGTCTTTTGTTCCTCTGCTCCTCTGTCTTTCAGCCTGGAGCTTGATGATTGATGCTGTTTGCTTTGATTTCAGTAAGGTGAAATCACGCAAATGTCTTTGTTTTTGTATCTTTATGTACACATTTATGCTACAGAAATTGCTACATTCTTTTCTACATTGTCTTAACGGTAGGTTGGTGCAAGTGAGAGAGCCTGGGATAGGTGCAATCTATATTAAAGGAACACTCCACTTTTTTTGAAAATAGGTTCATTTTCCAACTCTCCTAGAGTTAAACAGTTGAGTTTTACCGTTTTCGAATCCATTCAGCCAATCTCCGGATCTGGCAGTAGAACTTTTAGCATTGCTTAGCATAGATCATTGAATCTGATTAGACCGTTAGCATCTCGCTCAAAAATGACCAAAGACTTTTGATATTTTTCCTATTTAAAACTTGAGTCTTCTGTAGTTACATCGTGTACTAAGGCCGACGAAAAATGAAGACCAATATGGCTAGGAACTATACTCTCATTCCTGCGTAATAATCAAGGAACTTACCATGGGTGCAGCAGGCGCAGTGATATTATGCGGCGCCTGAAAATAGGCTAACTTCTGTCAACATAACCAACGTGACAACCTGCTTGCACAAGGAGCGTGCTGGGGACTATTTACAGGCAAGATGCAAATGGTCTAATTCGATTCAATGATCTATGCTAAGCTATGCTAAAAGTGCTACCGCCAGAACCGGAGATCAGCTGAATGGTTTCGAAGACGGTAAAACTCAACCTATTTTCAAAAAAAGTGCTCCTTTAATAGCCTATATTAAATGGTAAATGGCCTTAAATTGTTCTTAACATTTTTATTTATGTAGCTCAGGGTTTCCTAAACTGGGAAACTGTGAGATCTTGAGGGAACGACAGTGGGTGTGTGAGTTGATGAAAAGCTAATAATTAATTAAAAAATAAACACAAAAATGTAATATAAAAACAATCAAAATTAAATGCTTTCTAAAAAGATATTGTGACCATTAACCAACATCAGAGAACTGTGAACTGTGTTGTTAAATTAATTAAATATTAACTTAAAATCTCAGGAGGCAAATGAGTATTTTAGTTCAAAGGAGTTCGGCTGACAAAAAAGTGTGGGAATCCCTTGTGGCAAGCAGTTGAGGGGCCGTTAGAAAACTACCCCGAGGGGGAAAACCAAGACTTGACTTGACACAAGGAGCAGGGAAACACAACGCACATTCGACGACGATCCAGCACAGGACTGCAAACACAAGGAGAATAAATACGGAGCAAACAAAAGAGGGTAACGAGGGAAGACAGGTAACCAATAATCAGGAAAAAAGGTGGGCGGGTTTAGACAATAGACACGAGAGCACATGGCACAAAGAAACACATGCCAGCAAACACGAAATCACAAGCCATGTGGCTAAACAAAACATGACCATGCAGCCAATGAGCACACTCATAAGCAGCGTGTTCACACAAAACATAACATGAAAGCACGCAACCAGTAAAAAAACACCAGCCGCGTGCTACACAACACAAAACATGAAAGCAGAACACAACACATGGACAGAAGAGCGCACGCTCACACGACAAGACAGAGAGCACAAGAACGAGTGAATGCTCATTCTGTGCACTCACGACAGAAGACAAACACGTGGAGCATGAATGTCCAAATCCCAACACAAAACCAAGAGAAAGCTAGACTGAGGTGACAGAACCCTGACATCCTTCTACCCAGGTTTCGGCACCAATGTAACACCGTTCTTTTGTTCAGGGAAGAAGGAGGTGGGAACCGGTGAACATTCAAAGACTTAAATGAATAAAAAAACACAAACTGAACATAACGCAGGCAGCCCCTCACGGATGGCTGCCGTGCACACACATAATAAAACATAAACAAAACACAACGTAAAATCCAGGCCTGGTCCTCTCTCGTCCTTTACTGTCGTTGCTTCTCCTTTTATGCATCCGAGCTCCTCTGTGAGAGATACGAGACCGGTGCGGCACGCATGGTCCCTCGGCCTCGACTGCTTGCCACATGCCTGTTTTCAAAAACTGTGACTAAATTATGCAAGTATATATTCCAAAATCTTCATTGTTCCCTATAGGATAGGTTAGCAATACATCAGTGCTCTGAAATTCCTACCTACTTATGTCATTAGGGCATACCTTTTTAACTCTTTTCAACTTGACATTTGACCTCTACTTAAAGTGGCCTACCAAAACAAACTTAAATTAAAGGATCTACTATAAAGCCACTGGAGCTGTTTAAATATGAATAATGCTCATTAACAACAACTGCACTAATATTTTCTCTGTCTTGCAATATTTATATCTTGTTAGTGGAGCAAGTGGCGGCAGACTCTGATGCTCCAGGCGGCTTACATTGGGCTTTTCATTTGTGGTTTCTTGCACTCCAAGACGTTGAAGTATTGTTTTACTTGGTGGCCCAACATTCCATTCACTTTCTGCAGCTTAATCATGCATATGGATTTATGGGCACGCCTGGCTGTTATCGCGCCACTGCCTGCACATATCATTCCTCAAACCTTCAGAATACTTCCATGAAAGGAAATTCTGTTGTCATTTCTGCTGTTTTGGTAGTTGAAAAGCGTTTTTTTTTTTTTTTGCTATCATTGTTCGGATCTGAGCTGTTTGTGCTGGGTCACCCAGTATTCTGTTGCCTTGGCTACACTCACAGGCCTCTGAGCTGTTTTTATAGGTGGTGAAGTCATTAGTGGTCTGGTCCTAATGGTTCGTCCAGGTACCTTTGAACTGACAGCCATATGACGCTGGGCACTGGGGCTGTCTAGACAAGGAGGCATATGTTTGACTATGTGTAGGATTACATAAGTTGTGTGAGGTGCTGATGGGTTTGTGTGTGCGTTCACATTCTGTAACCTGGACCATGGGATTCCATTTTTTTATACTTCCATAAAATCATTCATCTCTCTCTTTCAGGTTTGGGATGAATCATGATGGTGTTGGCAATGCGTGTGGGGTGCGCAGTCAGGAGACTGCTAAACTCATGGCTGCCCACATCACCATGAAGACTAACCCCTTCGTCTGGTCTGCCTGCAGCCGCGATTACATCACCAACTTCCTTGAGTGCGTTTGCTGCCTGAGACCGATATCTGTATTTCATCTGAAGTTTAATTATTTAGTGTGAAATACTGACTGTATCAACATTGGATTTCAGTATCATACATTTTCAAAGGATTGTATTATGAATATAATTGATGTGAATGTCTTTTTAAACTCAAACACAAACTCAGCCTATCATGTTGTATAAAAGCCATTTGTTACACTTATACTTACTTTACTTATACACTTATACACTAATTTACTTATAATTAATGATAGGCCAATATACAGGCTGATTAATATTTGTTCATTATAAAATGATTGGCATGTGCCTGAAATCTGCTGACAGCTAGTGCACATTTTCTGTTTTCATAGTGAATCTTTATTACATTTAATCAAATGTTATTTTATTTCATTTCAAAGTGTTACACCATTAAACCATTCCCGCGAGGGAATTTAATGCTGCATCAGAATGTTGACGCTATGGGAACGCTTCTATGTCTGAACCATGTGTGAAATCACTCCAATCTCATTCATCCAGTGACGAATGATGGTGTTCCACGGAAGCAATAAAAGATACCCAGCCCAAACATCGTCAGCTTCTGTGCCTTCAGAGCGCTGTGTGAATCTGTCTCTGTCTTTTTGGTGTTGTTTGTTCTGTAGGAAACTAGTATGGCGAATAAGCAGCAGTTTAGACTGTGTGTGACTGCCTTCCCGTGTTATATTATGGGAGGGGACATGCACAATCTGTGTGTGACCGGCTTTGGAGCGGAGCTGCGAATGTGTGCCTTTAAAGGGAGGAAAATTCTGTCATCTTTTACTCACCCTCAAGTTGTTCCAAACCTGTGCAACTATCTTCTTCTGAACACAAAAGAAGATATTTTGAAGAATGTTGGAGAACATTGACTTCCATAGTATTTTTTTCCATACTATGGAAGGCTCTTTGGTTAATCATCAACTATTTGGTTAACCATATTCTTCAAAATATGCTGTGAAAGTTGCGCCGGGCCACAGATTTGTCTCTCCAGGCCACCAAGGAAACGGTCTGTGTCATCAGCCGTTCCATTGCAGCTATGGTGGCTATGGAGAGACACCTATGGCTAAACTTGTCTGGTATAAAGGAAAAGGACAAGACTTCTCTGTTGGAGACCTGGTTGATTCTAGCTCAATCTGAGGAAATGGCAGTTCAGTATTGAGATGTGGTCCTTGCCCACATGGGGTTAAGACTAAACTCCGAATAGAGTGTGCTTTCCCCACTACAGAGAACTACTTTTATAGGCGTGGTATGGACTTGACTGTGATGCAGGCACGTCTGTCTACTGTTTGTATATAGTCGATTCACTCAGCCGTAGGCAAGATAAGAGTAGGCCAAGCCGTCACTATAAAACAGTATCAAAGATCGTTGGGACTTATGGCAGCTGCGTTCATTGCTGCTTCCTACTTGGTGCTGACTCCTGCAAGTCATGCGAGAGTTCTGGATATGGGATTTGGCCGTTGTTCTGGAGGGGTTGTCTATGGCACCCTTTGAGCCTATTGAGTCAGACTCTGAGAAATTCCTTACTCTCAAAACTGCTTTCTTGCTTGCTATTGCATCTCTGAAGAGGGTAGGAGATCACCCATACAGGGTTCCTTAGCATCTAAGCAAAGGATAAGCAAGTGGATTATTGAGGCTATTTCTTTCTTTGGCTTATAAGGCGCGTGGCCTTCCTTCACCTCTATATTCCTGGTTCCCTGAGAAGGCAACGAGACGCTGCGTCACTTTGCCATACTTCCTACATGCCTGAGGGTAAGTGACTTCAGCCAGTCAGAAGCTGACAATATCCGGGTATCCTTTGTTTCGTTGCTTGGTCCGTTGTACATTTCGCCAATGAGATTGGAGTGATATTACACATGCTTCAGACACAATTACGCAGAGACGTTCCCATAGCATCGACATTCTGACGCAGCGTCTCGTTCCCTTTTCAGGGAGCCAGGGTTACAGTCCTAACCGAGAAAGATGCATTAAATTGATTTAAAGTGACAGTAAAAACATTAGTAATATTAAAAAGGATTGATTTGTTTTGTTCTTTTGAACTTTCTTTTCATCAAAGAATCATAAATAAAAATATTAAGCAGCAACTGTTTTCAAAATTGATAATAAGAAATCAAATCAGCATACTTGAATGATTTCTGAAGGATCAGTTGACACCCAAAGCTGGAGTAATGCTGATAAAAAAAGTCAGCTTTGCCATCACATAAATAAATAAATCTTTAAAATATATTAAAATTTAAAAGACTTAGTGTCAAATTGGGTAAATGGCTTACAATAGTGATTAAAACAGGTTCCTTAACCATTAAAGCTGATTCCACAACGAATGTAAACCGTTAACACACTAAATTCCAACAGTTGTGAGTTGTTTTAGATAAGTGTTTGTTGGCATCAGGGCAGTATGAACTAGCCTTTAGACTTCCATCACTTCTGACACACTCATTCTGTTTTCTTTCTGTTTCTTAGCTCTGGCATGGGTTCCTGCCTGAACAATGTTCCCCCCAAACAGGAATTTGTTTACCCCACCACAGCCCCTGGCCAAGCCTATGATGCAGACGAGCAGTGCCGCTTTCAGTACGGAGTGAAGTCTCGTCAGTGTAAATACGGGGTACTTGCATCACTCAGTGTAATTGACAACAGCTCTTCACCCAAGAAAGAAAATTCCATCATCATCATCAACATCATCATCATCTATTAAAAAATGCAGATCAGCATGATTTTTGACTATGGGACCATGGTAATACCATGTTTTTTCCTGATCTACACTATCATTCAATGGTTTGGGGTCAGTAAGATTGAACTTTCTATTCATCAAAGAATCCTGGAAAAGAAAGTGTATCATTAAAAAAAATTAAAATAGAAAACATTTATTTTAAATTGTAATAAATTTCACATTTACAGTTTTTTTTAAATGTATTTTTATAAAATGCAGCTTTGAAAAGCTTTTTTCAAAAACATTTTTAAAAATCTAACTGCCTCTAAACCTATTGAACAATAGTGTATATCACCATACAAGAACAGCATTGTGCTATAATTATTAGAGACGTTTATTGTGTCAGAAACAAAAACAACAAAAATACCATGGTAATGCTATGTTTTTGGACATATACCATGAAAGCACCACCATGCTATCCAAAGTACCTTGGAATGTCGAAGTAACCATTAAAATGGTTGATATGACCCATGTGCAATATTTATTGTAGTCTAAAGAGAGAAACAGACAAAAATTTAGGCCATTGTTTGCTAAAATATTTCTTTTCATTTTTGGGTGAACTTGTTCAAAAATTGTTTACGTTTAAACATTGTTTTTTTTATGTCCTTTATATATATATATATATATATATATATATATATATATATATATATATATATATATATATATATATATATATATATATATATACATACATACATACATACGTACATACATACAATCTAATTTAGAAGTATATAACCATCCTACAGTAAGACATCTATGCTGAAGTGTCGTCTTTGGACAGATGAATTGTGGGTTATGGTCCTATTCAGGTTGCCTTTATATCCCCATAGTAAATCATTTAGCACACTCTCTCCATCCCTCCCTCTTTCTATCTTTTTCTCTTTCTCTCTGTAAATCTGCACCAGATGGTAGCTCTACCTTTCACTGGCTGTAACATTCCATTTTTTGCTCCCCCCAAGACTTCAGACTGCTGGCATTTTGCCACTTTTGTCCAAAACCACATGTTGGTCAAAAATGTGCAATTTTTTGGTTTGTGGCTTTATTCTCTGCCAGCCATGGTTGACCTTTACACCTCCACAGACACGCAGTGGAGTCTGTAAAGTGAGCAATATCTGCTCGTGTTATGTCGAGCTTTAGGTATTGACTGCTTTATGGGATGCCAGTGCAGGAAACTGACATCTGGAGGAGGATTACACACACTAGTTCAGCTCTCACTGTAACTATGTAGTCTAATAAAGCAGGAAGTTATTGGGTAGATCTAAAGTGCAGTGTGTGGCTTATCTACTGTAAAACTGATCTACATCATGAGATGTGGCAAAAAAGTACCATGGTATAACAGTTTTTTTTTTTTGACATATGCCATGGAAGTACTATAATATTATTTAAATTATCATATAAATAGCATCATACATGAATGTACAGTAATAAACATTCATTACCATAGTATATAAGGGCAATTACCCTAGCAACACCCCAGCAACCATCCACAGTAACAGCAACTCTCAGAGCACCTTAGCAATCACATAGCCACGTTGGAGGATGTTGTTTGGTGCAGGAATGTCCTACTTCTACTCTTTCCACTCAGTTCTTCAGCCTCTTGAGTGTTTCTTGATGTCTGTTTTTCCCACATTGTCTGGAGTTTTGTTTAGTGGCTTGTGTGTGTGTGTGTTCAGGAAGTGTGCAGTGAGCTTTGGTGCATGAGTAAAGGGAATCGCTGCATCACCAGTAGTATCCCAGCAGCCGAGGGCACCATCTGTCAGACCAGCACCATCGAAAAAGGGGTAAGCACAGGGAATTCTGGGAGGAATATCAGAACACAGATATATCAAGGCTCAGGAAACAGATCCTTTTTTGGCTTGATGGGTAGATCATGTTTGATAATTAAATGGTTTTATATAATATAAATGTTCACCATATATTGGCATTTTACATATTTATTGTTGATGAATGATATTTTCTCATTAGTGGTGCTACAAAAGAGTGTGTGTGCCGTATGGAACACGTCCAGAGGGTGTAGATGGTGGGTGGGGCCACTGGTCGCCATGGGAGGAGTGTAGTCGCACCTGTGGGGGCGGAGTCTCATCCTCTATTCGCCATTGTGACAGCCCCAGGTGAGTTCTAAAACTTTTCTTCAGCAAGGATGCAATAAATTGGTCTAAAGTGACAGTAAAGACATTTATAATGTTACAAAAGATTTCTATTTAAAATACAGGTGTTGGTCATATAATTAGAATATCATCAAAAAGTTGATTTATTTCACTAATTCCATTCAAAAAGTGAAACTTGTATATTATATTCATTCATTACACACAGACTGATATATTTAAAATGTTTATTTCTTTTAATTTTGATGATTATAACTGACAACTAAGGAAAATCCCAAATTCAGTATCTCAGAAAATTAGAATATTGTGAAAAGGTTCAATATTGAAGACACCTGGTACCACACTCTAATCAGCTAATTAACTCAAAACACCTGCAAAGGCCTTTAAATGGTCTCTCAGTCTAGTTCTGTAGGCTACACAATCATGGGGAAGACTGCTGACTTGACAGATGTCCAAAAGACGACCATTGACACCTTGCACAAGGAGGGCAAGACACAAAAGGTCATTGCAAAAGAGGCTGGCTGTTCACAGAGCTCTGTGTCCAAGCACATTAATAGAGAGGCGAAGGGAAGGAAAAGATGTGGTAGAAAAAAGTGTACAAGCAATAGGGATAACCGCACCCTAGAGAGGATTGTGAAACAAAACCCATTCAAAAATGTGGGGGAGATTCACAAAGAGTGGACTGCAGCTGGAGTCAGTGCTTCAAGAACTACTACGCACAGACGTATGCAAGACATGGGTTTCAGCTGTCGCATTCCTTGTGTCAAGCCACTCTTGAACAACAGACAGCGTCAGAAGCGTCTCGCCTGGGCTAAAGACAAAAAGGACTGGACTGGTCCAAAGTTATGTTCTCTGATGAAAGTAGATTTTGCATTTCCTTTGGAAATCAGGGTCCCAGAGTCTGGAGGAAGAGAGGAGAGGCACACAATCCACGTTGCTTGAGGTCCAGTGTAAAGTTTCCACAGTCAGTGATGGTTTGGGGTGCCATGTCATCTGCTGGTGTTGGTCCACTGTGTTTTCTGAGGTCCAAGGTCAACGCAGCCGTATACCAGGATGTTTTAGAGCACTTCATGCTTCCTGCTGCTGACCAACTTTATGGAGATGCAGATTTCATTTTCCAACAGGACTTGGCACCTGCACACAGTGCCAAAGCAACCAGTACCTGGTTTAAGGACCATGGTATCCCTGTTCTTAATTGGCCAGCAAACTCGCCTGACCTTAACCCCATAGATTTTCTATGGGGTTAAGGTCAGGCGAGTATTGTGAAGAGGAAGATGTGATATGCCAGACCCAACAATGCAGAAGAGCTGAAGGCCACTATCAGAGCAACCTGGGCTCTCATAACACCTGAGCAGTGCCACAGACTGATCGACTCCATGCCACGCCGCATTGCTGCAGTAATTCAGGCAAAAGGAGCCCCAACTAAGTATTGAGTGCTGTACATGCTCATACTTTTCATGTTCATACTTTTCAGTTGGCCAGGATTTCTAAAAATCCTTTCTTTGTATTGGTCTTAAGTAATATTCTAATTTTCTGAGATACTGAATTTGAGATTTTCCTTAGTTGTCAGGTATAATCATCAAAATTAAAACTTTAACTGTCTTTACTTTATATTTAATCAAATAAATGCAGCCTTGGTGACCATATGAGACTTCTTTCAAAAACATTAAAAAAATCTTACCAACCCCAAACTTTGGAACCATAGTGTATACGAGTGATTTGATGATTCATAATGTTCTTACTCTCAGCCTGTTGTACTCACTGAACCTAGTCTGACGACATGCCAGGAAAAATCGGAAAAACTAACAGATCGACAGAAAGACAGAAGATGTCTGGCTGAAATGAACTTGAGCAGAATATATTGTGTAATTGGGAGTTACATTGAAATTGTACTCAGATGTGTCTGATGCTTGTCCTTGTGTGGATGCAGGCCAACGGTTGGAGGGAAATATTGTCTGGGAGAGAGGAAGCGCTTCAGATCTTGCAACATTGATGTGAGTTTGAAAGTCACTTACTGACTCAATTTTTGTGTGTCTGTTAGAAAAGAACATTTGTTCAAATTCTTACAAATTAACTCCTATCCCACTTGTAAAGATCTTTGGCTTGCTTGTGGATAGATTCTGCTTCTGTATCATCTAAATTAGTTGATAAAACTGAAGCTCTGACACATTTTGGGATGCATTGATCAACCTCTAAATCATGGGTGTCCAAACCTGCTCCTGAAGGGCCACTGTCCGGCAGAGTTTAACTTCAACCCTTATTAAACACACCTGAAACCAGCCAATCAAGGTCTTTAGACTTCCAGGCAAGTGTGTTGAAGCAGATTGGAGCTAAAATCTGCCGGACGTTAGGCCTCCAGAAGCTGAATTGGACACCCCTGCTATAAATGATGTAGACGTACTCCAATAGAAGAAAATGGTTCACTGTTGTCATGCTCCATAAGATCCTCAGACTGATTGAGTTGTGTGTGGGTTAGGAATGCCCAGCCGGATCTCAGGATTTTCGGGAGATTCAGTGCTCA
Source organism: Rhinogobio ventralis (assembly GCA_039654625.1). Lineage (NCBI taxonomy): Eukaryota > Metazoa > Chordata > Actinopteri > Cypriniformes > Gobionidae > Rhinogobio > Rhinogobio ventralis. The sequence goes on from CM077211.1 coordinate 26,145,467, forward strand.
GACTTTGACAGCGTTCCTTTCCGGGGGAAATTCTACACCTGGAAGCCTTACAGGGGTGGTAAGTATACCCTTAAAGCACCTGTTCTGAGACATACTGGTCATTTCACTTTGATTTGTATCACTTTGATCAGCCTGTTTTTACTCTGAACTGCTACATTGCTACATTGAACTGCTTTGGATAAAAGTGCCTGCCAAATGAACAAAGTGAGGATGCAAAATATATCGTCAGCAATATTGATATCAGCTGATAAATGTGACTTTTTAATGTTATTGCATCGGCCCAATAAGTAAAATAGGCCAAATTGTAGTCAAATGACTGAATGATTTATAGATGGCAGACCTATTGTTAAATGCAAAAAATAAATGTTTACACAGAGTTTGTAAGATTTTAAATCTTTTTAAAACATATGCACATATGCATTTTGTTTCTTTATTCTTCCTTATATTTGTAAAATATATTTTCCATTTATTTTTTTAAAAGAAAATTGGCCATAGACATGCATATATATATATTTTTATTCCGATTGTTACTAAATGTTTTTTTTTTAATGATTGTGATAAGAAAGATTTTTTGCAGTTGTGCCTGTTTTAAAATTAAAAGCAGGTTTCTACTGTACATGATTTTTGGTGTTATTTAAAGCATGTAGAGATCTGGACTATTAAGGGGTGATTTTTGTGATCAATCTCACAAAATGTAGATTGATATCTAATATTGGCTTCAAAATATAAATAGTAATTGTATCATATTGGTGCATCCCTTGAACTAATGCAAATGTTTGTGCTCAGAACGGAACAGAATCACGTGATCTCTTATGGCTTGTTTCCACCAAACGGTACGGTACACAATTATTTCTGTTTTGATTGTCAGAAATTGTGAATGGTACCAAAATCCCGAACCGTACCACTTTTTTGGCACCCTTCTGTTGGGGTACCTAGCACAGTAGTCTGGTACCTAAAGGGTGGAGCTAGACTCACTGCAGAATGACCCGAATCATACTGTACTGTACTTTACCGCTCGGTTGAAATGAGCCATTAGTTCCCTACCTACATCTTTCATGATTATGGGAATGTTTAAGACTGTTGTTGTTGTTTAAGATTGTTTAGGGCTTTTAAGGTGGTTTAGATATTAGGACTGGACCACCATGCTCCAAAGAACCAATCTCTGCACTGGCTCAGGTCCAGGACAGATGTGAGAGAGAGATAATGAGAGAGAGAGGGTGCAGATAACAGTCTGGCATCCATATGCCGCGCTGCAGACTGCCAACTCCCAGAATCTCCAGTTTAAGTTTCTGCTTTTGATGAATGTGAAGCTGGCTGTCAAGGACATAACTGCCTTTAATCTGCCCCTCCAATAACATAATGGCTTACAGAGAGAAGCAAACTGCAGGCTACAAGCGCTGCTTTCATCAAGTCAGCTGATTTTACAATGGAAATCCTTTGCAGCTGTTAAAATAAGTGCCAGACTGCTGTTTTACCCTGCTTTAGGGTCAGGTGGCATATAGACTTTAGACCTGCACTGTTTGAATCTTTCTTTCTTTCTTTCTTTCTTTAATTATTGCATTACTGTTCGTAATTGACTTTATCTGTCATGAATAATTTCTTTCTTTTTGTTTTATACATTTTTTTATTGCACTGAACAAAATTATAAACGCAACACTTTTGTTTTTGCCCCTATTTTTCATGAGCTGAACTCAAAGATCTAAGACTTTTTCTATGTACACAAAAGGCCTATTTATTTCAAATATTGTTCACAAATCTGTCTAAATCTGTGTTAGTGAGCACTTCTCCTTTGGTCCCGGGGGTCCAAAAAAAAAGTCAATATCTGGTGCGACCACCATTTGCCTCACGCAGTGCAACACATCTTCTTCTCATAGAGTTGATCAGGTTGTTGATTGTGGTCTGTGGAATGTTGGTCCACTCCTCTTTAATGGCTGTGCGAAGTTGCTGGATATTGGCAGGAACTGGAACACGCTGTTGTATACGCCGATCCAGAGCATCCCAAACATGTTCAATGGGTGACATGTCCAGTGAGTATGCTGGCCTTGCAAGAACTGGGATGTTTTCAGTTTCCAGGAATTGTGTACAGATCCTTGCAACATGGGGCCATGCATTATCATGCTGCAACATGAGGTGATGGTTGTGGATGAATGGCACAACAATGGGCCGCAGGATCTTGTCACGGTATCTCTGTGCATTCAAAATACCATCAATAACTTCTCTAACTTGCCCTAACTTCCTTATGTGCGCGAGAACAACACCTCAATGTTGAACCGCCAGACGTGCTGACTGTGCTAGGATCAGCCAGTTGTCGATATAATAGAAAACTCGGATCCCCTGCATATGCAAGGGGGCAAATGCCGCATCTACACACTTGGTGAAGGTGTGGGGTAAAGGGCTAGACCAAAGGGAAGCACCCGATATTGGTGCGCTTCTCCAAAAGCGAACCTCGGGTACTTTGTGTGCTGCAGAAGGATGGAGACATGAAGTATTCATATTGAAATCTATTGTGACAGACCAGTCCTCGGACCTGGTCCGAGACACGGAGTATTGAAAGTAGGCATCCTGAACCGAGCTGCTGGGTGGTTGAGGACGTTCAGATCTAGAGGAGGGTGCAGCCACCCCCATCCTTCTTAGGCACAAAGAAGTACCGGCTATAAACCCCTGACTCACTTAATTTCCTGTCAGACAGGGCTTCTATACCCTTCCGCAGAAGAGTCTGTACTTCTAGAACCATAATCAGAGCCTGCCTGGGGTCCGCACGTGTAGGCAGGACCCCATAGAAACTAGGTACTGGATGGCTTACCCTTGTCATCATCTACAGGACCCACTGAGATAAATTCATCCTCAGATGACTCGCGAGGGCCCTCCACGCCCCGGCACTCGGGCGGGGTTGGTGGATCGACCCTGTGAGGGCACCGAGGACAGACCGCACCGTATGCTGAGGTGAACACCACCTGCCCCCGGGGGGAAATGCCCTCACTGCCCTGAGCATACTGGCATCAGGGCTTCTTAGACACAGCCTTCCTCGGGATGAAGACGGTCCTCGGGCCTGTCTCACCACTGGAAGGTTGCGCCCGAAGGCGCCGCCCACCACCCCACCCCTTCTGAGGGGGAGTGCGGGTGGCGGCGCTCTGCTTTGCTGCACCCGGTGTGAGGAGCTCGTACTCTGTGTCTGCTACTCCCGCACAGCAGCAGAGGAGATCTGGGGCTTACTGGCTTGAAACTTTGCTTTCACTACTCCAAAAACTGCGGAAGATCAGAGCTCACTCTGATCTCCTAGCTTCCCCAGATCTACATCGGATCAGCCTAGAATGCCTGCACGATGTTTTTATAGTGTGTAGACATGCGGCAGCCTGACCCATTACCGAGTACATTCCATTATTATTATATATATGTACATACATATTTAATGCAGCTCTACATGGCTTACAGAGGTGGGGCTTAATGGTCGATGCCGACGGGAGAGAGATGGCTCGCAAGCAACACCTCCGCCCTCGGCACCGCGCCATAATCATGTCTCTTAAAACCCAAAATATTGTTGTATACTGATGTGAGGGGACTGAATAGAGTAAGAACACGGGCCGCTTCGATGAACACAACACCTAAGTGTGGGGATCAGTGAAACGGCAAGCCCCATGGAGGTTGAGCAGAGCAATGGCAGGAAGCGGTACTGCTTTTTTATGCGCTCTCCTGGTATCTGGTGGCCAGTTATCTATTTATTTCTTTGATGTTAACTTGGCCACAGCTTTGTTCAAAACCTCCATGAGCTCTTCACTGGCAGGGGTTTGAAGTGGCGAGTCCTCAACCCCTGCATCGACGCTACAGACATCCACCTCCTCAGAGCTGGGTAACTGTAGCACCGAGACCGCCCCCTGGGCGGGAGAAACCGCAGTGTGGGCTCCCGAACCCAGAGAAGCAGCACTGGACCTGCCAGGTGAAGGCAGAGAAAGGGCTGGGCCCGTCTCTAACCCCGCTAACAGATCCTTTTGCTTTATACCTTACGGGTCGATGACATCACCCGCCTATAACGTTCCGTCTCTCCATTGGTTCCACTGATTACACACGTGCTTCACGACCCAATCACGCAGAGACGTTCCCAAAGCGGTGACGCAGCGCGAGTTCCCATGAAAGGGAACTGGGATTCATCCGTGAAGAGAACACCTCTCCAAAGTGCCAGACACCCACGAATGTGAGCATTTGCCCACTCAAGTCGGTTACGATGACGAACTGCAGTCAGGTCGAGACCCCGATAAGGATGACGAGCATGCAGATGAGCTTCCCTGAGATGGTTTCTGACAGTTTGTGCAGAAATTATTTGGCACACCTGTGCAATAATCATGCTGTCTAATCAGCATCTTGATATGCCACACCTGTGAGGTGGATGGATTATCTCGGCAAAGGAGAAGTGCTCACTAACACAGATTTAGACAGATTTGTGAACAATATTTGAGAGAAATAGGCCTTTTGTGTACATAGAAAAAGTCTTAGATCTTTGAGTTCAGCTCATGAAAATGGGGGCAAAAATAAAAGTGTTGCGTTTATAACTTTGTTCAGTGTAGCTTCTTTTCTTTCTTTTACTATATAATAACTTCATGCAGTATGCAGTGCTAAAAGCACAGTAGTGTGCTACTTTGTGGTCACATGAATGTTTAATTCAGTGAGTGGCTTACAGTTATTTAGCAATTTTAACCAAATTTTGTGTAAACATTTTTTAGCTACATTTACATTAGTTTGGGGTTGGTAAGATTTTGTAATGTTCTTGAAAGAAGTTTCTTATGTTCACCAAGGCTGCCTTTATTTAATCAGTAAAAATACTGTAAAATCAGGAATATTGTGAAATAGTATTACAGTTTAAATATACATGTTATGTTATATAATATAATATAATATAATGTAATATATTATTAATTGTAATTTATTCCTGTGATGGTAAAGCTGAATTTTCAGTCATTACTCTAGTCTTCAGTGTCACATGATCCTTCAGAAATCATTCTAATATGCTTATTTGGTGCTGACAACATTTCTTATTATTAACATCGTTGAAAACCATTTGTGAAAACCAAACAAATTGTACTGACCCGTACATTTTAGTAGTGTACACACACAGTAATAATGAGAGTAAGAAATTTTACTGTGATTTTTATAGTTCTCTAATTATAATCATAATCACATTTTCATAATCACAGCATTCTGTTCGCATGAGCTCCAACTTCATCGCAGTACTACTGCCTTAATCGCATTATACGGGTGCTTGTAAATGTAGCCAGTGTCTTAACTTTTGGCAGTCCGTTGAAGTAATGAGTCCAGAAAAAGATTAAAATCACGCTTTATCACTTTTGCCGAAGTTCAGGTCAAACGCATTGCATTATGAGATACACTATTCAACGCATTGTGCTCTGGCTGTATACCCTCTCACCAGAACCTCCTGAAACCCATACACTCCAGTGAAGCCCTCTTTTAGCCACCTCAAAAATACACCTATGGCCTGCCAGAGCAAAGCCTCATGGGATTCACAGTTTCCATCGTAAGCCTGCTTCAGTATATGTTTTCACAGGCACCCAGGACCTTATCAAATTAGTCCAACACTAACAGAAAATTGGCCAGCAGCTCTAAAACTGCCCTCTTTAGGTTTATAAAACAGAGGAAGAGTTATTATTTAACATAAAGACTGTGGTAGATGTGATTCAACTGATAAGACAAGCGGCTCTTAGGCAGCCAAAGAAAGATTACAGAGTTTTAGCGCCACCGCTGCCAGGTACAGGCAAGGGGAACGAGTTCAGACCCACCAGCCTTTCAAGAGTAATATAAAGGAGGCCCAGAGCAGGGACAAAATCTCACTCTGGTACCAGTATGAGTGAGATTATGAGTCAATTAACTCCTTGTTCTTTGTTACATAACCTATACAGTGTGTAGTATACTTTGCACTTTGTAATTGCTTTGTAAACAATACATCAATGTACAGTATGTTCCTTCTCTCTCTTTAACACCTTCCATGTTTTTTCTATTAATTTTTAGATACCTGTTAAGAGGTGTACAAAACTACATTTTCTTTTTTTTTCAAATCAACTAGTCCCTGGTTTGCCTTAATGACTAGTCAACTAATTGAATAATAGAACGACTGTATATTTAGGCTGATTTAGGTTCACCGTACCCCATTTTTTAGAGGGTGTTTATATAAGATGTGTCCTTGCCTAAAAATTCAGCTTTTTATAGTTTTTTACTGTGCAAATTATTAGCTATTAGCATGCTAATTAATGAATCGCCTCTCAAAATTAAACATATATGTCTGTAAGAAAAATCTAATAGATAAACAAAAATAAATGCAATCTACATAAACTAGCTGACCTAAGAAATTGACTAGCTAGAGGGTACAGTTCTATTCCAAAGTTTGAGGTCAGTAATTATTTTTAATTGATTAAAAGTTACAGTAAAGACATATATAATGTGACAAAATATTTCTGTTTCAAATAAATGTTGTTCTTTTGAACTTTCTATTCATCAAATAATTGATTTCCACAAAAATATTAAAGGGTTGAATGAAAATTATCCTATATTTTACTCACCCTCAAGCCATTAGGTGTACATGACTTTCTTTTTTCAGCCAAACACAATCAGAGTTATATTAAAAATATCCTGGCTCTTCTAAACTTTATAATTGAAGTGAGTCGTACCTTTTTTTGAAGTCCAAAAAACCTCATCCATCATAAAAGTAATCCATATGGCTCTGGGGGTTAATAAAGGCCTTCTGAAGCGAAGTGATGCACTTTTGTAAGAAAAATATCCATATTTATAACTTTATAAACTATAATGACTGGCTTCCAGTAATGGCTGTATGCGATTGCGTCAAGTTCCGGCTGAAGAGTGAACTCTGACCCAACGTATGACGCATTGACAAACGTGGAAACGCAGAGGATAGAGCAAAACAAAACACCGGTCATGAATTAGAAGTCTAAAATGAGAATTTTTTAAGAGAAATGTCAGAGGAGCTTGAGTTTGTTGCCCAGCCCTATTTGTTTGACCGTGAGACTGCGTCTACTCTCACCTAAGCTTACGCTACACCTACGTACTCGACTCTGTGAACGTGTGGACAGACGTTACCGGACGCTAGTGATTACAGTTTATAAAGTTAGAATTATGGATATTTTTCTTACAAATAGCATTGCTCGCTTCAGAAGGTCTTTATTAACCCCCCTGGAGCCGTATGGATTACTTTTATGATGGATGGATGTATGCGCTTTTTCGGGCTTCAAAAAACAAGGGACAGTTCACTCCCATTATAAAGTTTGAAAGAGCCAGGATATTTTTTTTATATAACTCTGATTGTGTTTGGCTGAAAGAAGAAAGTCATATACACCTAGAATGACTTGAGGGTAAATTATGGTATAATTTTCATTTTTGGGTGAACTAACCCTTTAAGCAGCCACTGTTTCTTGAGCATTAAATCAGCATATTGATTTGCATATGAGCATAATGATTTTTTGAAGGATCATGTGACACCTGAAAACTGGAGTAATGGCTGCTGAAAATTAAGTTTTACCATCACAGAAATAAATTACACTTTAAGTGGAGAACAATTATTTTAAATTGTAATAATATTTCACAATATTCACAAAGTTGTGTGATTTCTTTGTCTCTCAGGGAATGTGCTGAGAGAGGCCGGTTTTCCCTTTCAACATGCTTTATTTACTGTTTCTCAAATTTGTAGGGCCATTAAAGACGAGACTGGGGAATAAAGCAAGTGTGTTGTATGTGCATTTCAGCTGCTTTATCATAAGCAAATCATCTAAAATGTGCCCCGGACTCCCCTTTCTGCTACTCAAGGATGTGACAGCAGTGGAAGAATAAACTAACTTACATAAACCCCACAAGCTCATTAAAATACCACATGCAGCCATGGAACTCTTCAGAGTGCTGGCGGCCGTCCCGCAGAGTTAGTATAGTTATAAAGCTTCGTTTGGCTGCATGAAATACGCCGTTCATGTGTCCCCATTGTTAGAGGCACATTGAACTGAGGAGAGAATTTGCCAACAATTTGTTTTCAGGTTTGTTTTGCCATTGTGTAATGTTGTAAAGTTAACAGTGCATAACACATGAGGAGTCAACGAGCGTAATGGTGTTAGCATTAGTTTGTGTCACATTGATATTGTGTACTGCATGTAACAATGTTTTCAATGTCTTACATAAGAGCTTTGTAGATTTTATGACATCCTGTGATGCTCGTGAGGATACATCAGTCAGTTTAAGCTGATGTTTCTGCACCACTAGCATAGTTAGTCTCCTTTGTCTTTCCTATGTAGAAACAACTTGTATATCTGTATATCTCCAGCTCTTTTTGTAAGTATGTAACATGTTAAATGGCTGACTAAATGGCTCATGATCATTGAGGTGTGATGTTTTGCACGTTTTGGCTACAGGTGGGGTGAAGTCATGCTCGCTGAACTGCCTGGCAGAGGGTTATAACTTCTACACTGAGCGCGCTCCAGCTGTGGTGGACGGCACACCCTGTAGGGACGACTCTCTGGACGTTTGTGTTAATGGCGAGTGTAAGGTGAGAGTAACGCACACTTTTCTTCAAGTATACGTATCTGAGAGTTTTCAGATGGCAGGGTTCATATGATAATTTGATGACTTCTGCCATAGCAAGAGAAAAAAGAGAAGAGAAAAACTCCCTTATTTAGTGATTGGCACATAGATCCACCAATCTTTCAACACATTATTGTAGTGATATGGAGAATCCATAGAGTGCTGAACTGTTAAGACTCCATTGCTGCGTCATCGCATTTTTTACTATCTATTAAGGATGCTTTAACACTAAAACTTATTAAACATCAGAGTTCAGTATCGTTTGGTAGACGTGAAAGTGAATTTACAGTATATAACTCCAGGGTCAACAATAAGCATAGCCTGGCCCTGCTGTCCTGAGGCTGATGTGAGAGAATTTTGGCCAGTTAAGCCAGGCTCAGACTACAGGAGTGTTAGGTTGATTTATGCCCGATTTACCCCTCCCGACAATCTGAGAAAAAATCTTGTCCATGACATTGGTCGGTTCTGATGTTCAGTGGAGATTATCTGGTAATGTTAGGCGTTTACAGATAAAATCAGATCTTTAACCTCCCTATCTGCTCAACATGATATTTAAGATTTTAAATCAGGATGATTATGTCAGTTCTTTCACATTAACCAATGAAAGAAAGTGAATATGAGCACTTTTGAAATTGCGCCCGTAAAAAAATGTGGGTCCGTTGAACAGCAGAGATGGCAGAATGGCGTGTGGAACTTTTGCAACAACACGACTGCTTGTATAACGTGACTTCAAAAACATGACACAACCGTACAAACAAACAGAAGAGCTGGGGAGAAATTACGTTGGTTTTGAACATACCGAGTGAGTTTAGAAGAACGCTGTGAGAACGCCTCTGCCTGATTGTGTCGTGAAGCACGTGTGGAATTACTCCAATGGAGAGACGTAACGTCATAGGCGGGTGACGTCATAGACCGGAAACTATAAAGCACCCGTGAACGCAAACAGTGCTAGCTTCTGAAAAGCCTGAAGTAAGTCGATCATGGGCATGCAGGGAGTATGGCAGGGTGACGCAGCGTCTCGTTTCCTCTTCAGGGAACTAAGGTTACATGCGTAACTGAAACGTTCTTTCAAGGGAACTTGCGATACATCAAAACGCTGTGAGAACGCAATACACACATTGCCATAAGAGCAAGTGACCGCATGTGTAAAAACGAAGCGCACACTACTACGATAACACCTGCGCCCCAGGAGTGGAGCCAACATCCAGTTCATAGAACCTTACGAATGTATGCGGTGATTACCAGCCTGTTGCATCACACACATCTTGAAGGGAAGCCCCTGACAATAATGCTTTAGAAGCAGCCATACCCCTAGTAGAGTGAGCCTGTACAGCCAAAAGTTAAAGGCTGACTGGCCGGGTCATAAGCAAGTGAGATGGCCTCAACCACCCACTTGCTTATCCTCTGCTTAGGTGCAGGGTACCCTTTCCTAAGTGACTCAAAACACACAAACAACTGTTCAGCTTTCCTCCACAGGGCAGCTCTGTGGACATAGGCATCCAGAGCCCTAACAGGGCACAGCAGATTTAGTTTCTCTTGGTCTGACGTCCGAAAAGGAGGAGGACAAAAGGCCTAAAGCACAATAGGTCTTACAGTATTAGTAGGAACCTTAGGAACATAAAAGCCTTTACCATGCTGGGCACAAACTCCAAACATGAGAGAACCATCAAGAGGGACTGAATGTCTCCAATTCTCTTAAGAGATGAAATAGCAATAAGAAAAATAGTTTTAAGTGTGAGAAACTTCTCAGACACTTCTTCAATAGGCTCAAAGGGAGCCACAGAAAGGCTGTGTAACACAATGGCCAAGTCTCAGGCCAGAACCCTCGTACGGACTACAGGTCTAAGCCTCAGAGTACCACGAAGGAAACGAGTAACTAGCAGGTGTCTCCCCAATGAAACACCACCCAAAGGAGTGTCGAAAGCAGCTAGGTCCGAGAACCACACTCGGTCCGGCCAGTACGGGGCTACAAACAGCAGACTGACCCCGTCCCGGCAAACTCTCTCCCAAACTCCCCGGAAGCAGAGCAATCGGGGGAAAAGCGTACAGGGGAGCCCCAGAGGAGCCAGATGCGTCTGAGAAAACCACAGAGGGCAGTGAGAGTTCTCCAGTGACGCAAACAGATCTACTTCTGCTCTGCCAAACTTTTTCCATAGGATTTCCACTACCTCGGGGTGAAGTCTCTATTCCCCGGGCCTCGGCCCCTGCCTCGACAGGATGTCCGCTTCCTGGTTCAGGTACCCTGGAATTTAAACTGCCCTGATGGATAGCAGTTTCCTTTGGGCCCACAGGAAGATCTGGTGTGCTAACTTGTATAAGGGGGGCGACCACAGACCCCCCCGATGATTTAATACGAGACCACCGATGTGTTGTGCGATTTATGTGCCATGAGAGCTGATGGTCCTGCCACAGACCTTGAGTCGAGCAACCACTCATGATCGCCCCCCAACTCGTGAGGGATGCATCTGTCGTTAGCATAACACGACGAACATGAGCAACCAAAACAGCCTTTGGAACAGAAACCAAGGATCTTTCCACATGACTAAAGCACGAAGGCATCGCCACGTGTCCTTGAACATGCGGAGCGGGTTTCCCCTCGGGGAGAACCCCTTGGTTCTGAGCCACCACTGTAACGGTCTCATGTTCAGCAGGCCAAAAGGAATCACGTTGGACACAGCTACCATAAGATCGAACTGTTTCTCGAACTGTTTGACAGTGAACAACCGGCCTAGCTTTGGTTCTTTTACTGCTGAGAGAATCGATGCTATACGTGCAGGCGACAGATGAGCCTGCAATGCCACCGAATCCCATACCACGCCCAGATAAGTGGTTCTCTGTCCTGGAGAAAGTACACTTTTCTTTGCGTTCAGCCTCAACGCCAACTTCTTCATATGAGCAAGAACAACATCTCGATGTTGAACCGGCATCTGCTCTGACTGAGCTAAAATCAACCAATCATCGATGTAATTGACTATGCGGATGCCCTGCAGACGCAGCGGCGCCACTGCAGTCTCCACACACTTCGTGAAAGTGCGGGGCGACAAAGCTAGACCAAAGAGAAGTACCCGATATTGGTAAGTTCTCCCCCCGAAAGCGAACCTCAGGAACCTCCTGTGTTGTGGAAGTATGGATACATGGAAGTATGCGTCCTTGAGATCTATGGTGACAAACCAGTCCTCGGACCTGATCTGTGGCACAGTCTGTCTTTGTGTCAGCATCTTGAACTTGAGCTTCCCTACAGAGCAAATAAACTGGCACAGATCTAATATCGAGCGCAACCCTTCATCCTTCTTTGGCACAATAAAGTAACAACTGTAAAACCCTGACTCCCTGCTGGGAGGAGGGACCCTTTCTATGGCCTCCTTTTGCAAAAGAGTCTCTACTTCCTGTGTCATAACCAGAGCCTGCTCGGGGCCCACCACTGTAGGTAGGACCCCGCTGAAAGGAGGTGGGCGCGTACTGAATTGGATAGCGTACCCCTTCTCTACTGTCTGTAGGACCCACTGAGATATATTTGGTAGACGTTTCCACTCCACCAAAAAATCTACTAAGGGTACCAGCCTCTCGAGACTGGCCTCTGGTGTACTGGGAACAGCTGCCTTGACTGCTCTGAGACCCTCCGCAGAGGGGGTGGGCCACCCTCAGGTGGCTCGCGAGGACCTTCTACGCCCCGGCATTGCGGCGGGGTTGGCAGAATGGCCCTCTGAGGGCACCGAAGGGAGACAGGCACCGTATAATGAGGTGAACTCCGCCTTCCTTCGGAGGGGACTACTCTCAAAGTCCTGACACCACTGCTGGTGTCAGGACTTCTTCGACAAAGTCATCTTGGAGATAATGACTGTCCTCAGATCAGCCTTACTCCTAGAGGACTTCGCCTGCGAGCATCACCCCGCCTCCCAGTCTTTCTGAGGGGGAGCACGGGAAGCGACGCTCTGCTTCTGCTGCGCCCGATGTGAGGAGCTCGTACTCGAACATGGGCTGCTGTGCAGCCACCCCAGGGACCTGGACACAGAAAGGGAGAAACTGCTTGAGCGCCTCCACCTGCTTCTTTGATTCTTGAAACCTTTGATTCTTGAAACCTTTTTGAAACCTTCTTGGTTGATTAACCCAAACCTTGCTTACTCAAGGTATGCTGGTTCCAAAAACACGTCCTGTGAGTAAATTCAGACAATCCAGAGTATGTTACCGGTTAACACACAAGACATTCTCAACAGAGCAACAAATTGATGATTCACCATGGAAACAGACACTAAGAAAAAGTGTGCCATTCTACTTCCTCCTTCTTATGTTTAATGGCGATTTATATAACCTACTTAGTGCACATCGCCACCTATTTAGTGGTTGTGCAATCATTTTTTCAATATTTTTGTTTAATAAGTAATCTTTATTCACGGAGAATAATGATTATATTGTTTGTTTGATGCTAATTAATTGAATGCAGATCCATGTGTGAGATGACAATAAAATAAATAATCAATATATTTCAATTGAATTAACATTTAAAGATTACCTTGTTATAATAGTGCTTTAGGATTAAGCCTAATATTGTATATTATATAACTGTAACTATATAACAAGTTTAGTTATATTAATATAACTATATTAATTATATAACACGCATCTGAATACCTCTTAAGAAAACGAACCTTGGAACATAACCTGCTCCGGAGCAGGTTATGTTCAGAGAGTAAGTTGCTATGGCTACTTGCATACCCTAAAATTTAACTCCGGTTTTGGAACCGAAAGTTGAGGTTATCTGCTTACTTACTCTTAAACATACCCAGGTACACTATATTGCCAAAATTTTTGGGACCTCTGCCTTTACATGCAGATGAACTTTAATGACATCCCATTCTTAATCCGAAGGTTTTAATATGGAGTTGGCCCACCCTTTGCAGCTATAACAGCTTCAACTCTTCTGGGAAGGCTTTCCACAAGGTTTAGGAGTGTGTTTATGGGAATTGTTGACCATTCTTCTAGAAGCGAATTTGTGAGGTCAGGCACTGATGTTGGATGAGAAGGCCTGGCTCGCAGTCTCCGCTCTAATTCATCCCAAAGGTGTTCTATCAGGTTGAGGTCAGGACTCTGTGCAGGCCAGTCAAGTTCCTCCACACCAAACTCGCTCATCCATGTCTTTATGAACCTTGCATTGTGCACTGGTGCGCAGTCATGTTGGAACATGAAGGGGCCATCCCCAAACTGTTTAAACAAAAATGGGAGCATGAAATTGTCCAAAATGTCTTGGTATGCTGAAGAATTAAGAGTTCCTTTCACTGGAACTAAGGGGCCAAGTCCAACCCCTGAAAAACAACCCCACACCATAATACCCCCTCCACCAAACTTTAGGACCCACTTTATATTAGGTGGCCTTAACTACTATGTACTTACATTTAAATTAATAATTTGATACAATGCACTTATTGTGTACATGCATGTTTTTACATTGTACTTACATTTAAAAAAATTAACTGCATGTAATTACATCTGTAATTAATTTCTGTAGTCGAACACGGGTCTCTAGTGTTCAAAGTCACTGAGTTTACTGATTGAGTCCCCAATTAATGAATCCAAGGGCAGAGGTGGCAAAAAGCACGGAGTCGTTGATTTACAACAAAAGACAATCTTTACTTAAGAAAATTAAAACAAAACAGAGGAAGCCGGGCTTCCAAGAAACAAAGAAAAACAAAACAGACACAAGGGTCCAAAAACATAACCAATACAAACTTAGCTTGCGGCTGACAACCGTTAGCATAGGCTCAAGACTGAACAATAAAGCATGGCACAAACCCACTTAAATAGGGCAAAACACAGGTGTCACACATCAGGCATAATGAGTGGTAGTGTTCAGCAGGAGTCTGGTGAGAGGTGCCACCTGCCAACCAGGAGGAAAATAGCAGTCCAGTGATGAGTTCTTACAGACGTCTCCACTGCTCTAGAGTCCAGTGGCAACATGCTTTACACCACTGCATCCGACGCTTTGCATTGCACTTGGTGATGTAAGGCTTGGATATAGGTGCTCGGCCATGGAAACCCATTCCATGAAGCTCTCTATGCACTGTTCTTGAGCTAATCTGAATGCCACACGAAGTTTGGAGGTCTGTAGCAATTGACTCTGCAGAAATTTGGCGACTTCTGCGCACTGTGCGCCTCAGCATGCGCTGACCCTGCTCTGTGATTTTACGTGGCTTACCACTTCGTGGCTGAGTTGCTGTTGTTCCCAATTGCTTCCACTTTGTTATAATACGACTAACAGTTGACTGTGGAATATTTAGTAGTGAGTAAATTTCTCGAATGGACTTATTGCACAGGTGACAACCTATCACGGTACCATGCTTGAATTCACTGAGCTCCTGAGAGTGACCCATTCTTTCACAAATGTTTGTAGAAGCAGTCTGCATGCCTATGTGCTTGATTTTATACACCTGTGGCCATGGAAGAGATTGGAACACCTGAATTCAATGATTTGGAGGGGTGTCCCAATACTTTTGGTAATATAGTGTATGTTACATAACCTGCTTTCTGGAATTTTCTGGAATGGTTTCTGTGGTAAACATCTGCCGCTAGTACTCATGGTGGTACTCACTTTGATGATTAACCTTCTTATTCAAAAGCACAATGTGAAAATAGACCAGCAGGGTGAGAGAGGTGAAATTGAATTCTGGTGTGGACCAAACAATCAAAGTGTGAAAACGGCCTAAAATATTTAGTTTATTAGCATATTTCATAATGTAAACTTAGTGTATTTTATTTAGTGTTTCATTTTGTTGTACTGCGCAGGACAGGCTGAATGCACTCCTTTGGAGTGAGTTGGGTTGGTTTATCTTTGTGCTGTTGTCCAGACCAATGGTTGTTTTTATCAACAGTTCAGTTCAGTCCAGCCCTGTTCTGCTCTGCTCTGAATGCTGCAAGAACTCAGTGACCCCCCAGATCCATCTGTCCTCAGTGCACGCAGCTGAACATGATCACAGCGACTTCTCCCACCCTCCCAGTCCGTCAACTCTCACCCTTTCTCCATTTCTTTCCTTCCCTCCTCTCTTTCCTCTCTTCCTCCATCTCCTTTCCTCACTCGTTTTCTCTGCTTTCTTATTTATGGTGCATATAAAAACCGGAGAACAGCAGGGGGAGAAATCAAAGTAGTGTTTGCAGCCTCATGGTGGCTTAGCTTCCAAACAATAAGGGTTTGATTATGAAAGCAAGAGCTTTGAAGCACAAGACATTAAAAACAGCCTGTGGAACCACGTGTCCCGAAGCTCAGCTCTGTTCGGTCCAGCACAGGACATGCCCTGCCTTCTCCGAGTGGCCACTGACTTACCATTGTTGTTGTGAGAAAAATAGGTCACACATTTGCAGGTTATGGAATCTAGGCCAGGTCAACAAAAGTCTTTGGAGCTTTAGTGGGATTTTTGTGAAGTTGCACAGGCCTGGATTTGGAAAGTCTCAAGCAGTTTCAGGTCTGCTGGTTACTGAGTTCTTTTTGTGTTACCTTTTAGATCCTGACAGCAGAGACTCTTCAGTTTCTTCATTAATGGCCTGTTTTTGTGCAAATTTTGCCCATCTGGAGAAACCTGCTTTGCTTTGCACAATGTCAATTTAAATGGATTGTGATCTTTCAAGATCTGGGATTGCTCTCAAGATTGTACTTCAAACCTTTGTTTATATTATGACTGTTAAAAGTAACGTTAACACATGCGATTAGTTAAATATGTTAACACCATCTGAGCTCATGACTGACTTTCTTTTGTGCAATAGAAAAGAAGAAATATTAAAGAATGTACTGGTCTTTTTCTATGCAATTACAGTGAATGGAAACTGAAGCTTTCAAGCTTAAAAAAAAATGCAAAAACGCAATAAAATCATAAAAGCAGAAAAAGACTAAAATTGTTTTTGGTGAAAAGCTGAATATTTGCCATTGTCCTTGGTGTGTTCATGGGGTCTGGAGTCAGTGCTGAATACTGTTGACTAAAATATGAGGGAAAACAATGAAAAAATACTTTTATTTTAAAATTTTAACTCTTGATCAGTTACACAGCTGTCTGGTTGTTCTGCCATTATTAGGATATTTTTTTGCAGAGTACATGGCTTCGTCTATGCTATCCCTGTATTTTACACTTTTCCTGATACACTGTTTGTCTGTAAGTGATGTAAAGTGGATCATTTTCAAATTAAGCATACTTTATTAAATAGAGCATGAAAAATTGTTTTACAATGTGTTCATTTGTATAGAGATATGCCTAATTACTCTGATTACAAAGAATGTTTTATTCTTATTTGAATGTTTGGTAACACTTTAGTTTAGGGTCCAATTCTCACTATTAACTAGTTGCTTATTAGCATGCATGTTACTAGGATATTTGCTGTTTATTAGTACTTATAAAGCACGTATTAATGCCTTTTTCTGCACGACCATATTCTACATCCCTTAATCCTACCCAATACCTAAAAATACCTAATACCTTAACAAATACCTTACTAATTATTAATAAGCAGTAATTAGGAGTTTGAGGCAAAAGTTGTAATTAATAGTTAGTTAATAGTGAGAATTGGACCCTAATCTAAAGTGTGACTGAATGTTTTATACTGAGTATGTTTTGTTCTGCATTTGCAGTTTTGCAAATAAGATATAACTGATATATGACGTTGAGACAGGTTGCTATCAGTGCAAAGCAATGCATTGTGGGGATGGTAAAACTGAAAATATTAATGCACTAACAGTGTTTTAGAAGAATAAAAATGTGAAAAGAATCTATTAAAATAGTACAGTGCGATCAGCTTAATGCACTGCATGCATTTTAACATTACTTAATTTAAATTTGCACAGACATTGACGCAAATGCATAGGTGTACATTATGTAGTGTAATATCTGCAAATTTTGCATAATTTTTTCTTCATTTTGACTTTTGCCTTGATCTCTAAATATGTGTGTGTATCTGTATGCAGCATGTGGGCTGTGACCGGATTCTGGGCTCGGATGTTCGGGAAGATCGCTGCCGTATTTGTGGAGGAGATGGAAGCAGCTGCCAGGTCATCGAGGGGGTCTTCAATGACTCCTTGTCTGAAGGAGGTACAGTGTGTGCACTTCAGTTTGAACTGGAACAATTTGTAAAAATATGTGCAAAAGAAGCATTGCTGAAATACCATTTTTCTCGTTGAGGACCTGGTTGTTGAAAAGTTTCCACAGACAATTTCGTTTCAGACAAACAGTCTTGTGAAATAATGTTTTAGGTGTTAAAATATAAGCCCTCGGTCAAATAGATTCAGTAAAAACAGCTTTTCTATTGACAAAGATAGAGTATCTATTGCTGTGGATTTACAGTTGGTGTTAAAATATGATCATCTAATGTTAAACTAAAGCTTAATTCAGCACAGAGTTGGGTGCAAAAATATTGTTCCTATCAATGATTTAGTTTAACATTAGGGAATCATATTTTAACACCAACTGTAAATCCACAGGAATAAAAACTTGCTTTACTCTGAAATAAATTTGCTTTTCTGCTAACGTCACTTAAGATTTTCTTTAACTTTTTATTAATTATTCTGTTTCAATTAGAAATATGTCACATCATGGAAGTAAAATGGGTTGTGAACAGTAATTCATATTGACTTCCAAGCATCACTATTACAGTCCATAGAGAGGGTTATTTAAGGGTACGTTTACACAACAACAATGTACTAAAAACTGGAAAGTGTTTTGTTTTGCGTGAACAGATGACAACGTTGTCAAAAAAGTCCCCATTCACAGAGATCCACAAAGACGACTAAAACGCTGTATTACCTTCAGTGTTTATAAGCCCTGTGTTCTTTCAGTTCTCTGTCCGATCTCATCTGTGTTTAGTGGTTTTAGTTGTTAAACGGCCAAAACGCATAAAATCTTTCCGCTTTTAGTTGAAAACGGTGTCGTTTAAACGGCCCCTAAAAGGGATGTTTGTCTACATTTTCTAGTGATCATGGCAGCAGAAATGGTTTGAACTTCTTGAGCAGGAACATTTTATTGCCTGTAGTCTGGGTGTGTTTCCATGCATGAGGCCAATGCAAATTGTCATTAGCACTCATTTTTGTAGTAGTGTTCGTGCCATTACTTGATTTTCAGGAGCTAAAACAATGCAAACATCATGTGCAAATAAACAATACGATAAAGAGGCACCAATTTATTCTCAGTTAATTTCCCCTTTAGTATCCTTCAGAAGATGGATAATATTTTTTTTCTGTTAATGGTTATGTGAAGCCTGCAAATGCACATGTGACTGCTATTTCTCTTGTTAACTGAAGTAACACAAGCCTGGTGCCTGAATTGAGTAGCTCCCCCCCAAACCTCAGAAGTGTGTGTGTGTCTGTGTGTGTGTCTGTGTGTGACATGCTTTGAGGTACTGGGAGCAGCCTTGGCAAGTTCCTCTGGTGTCTGGGGGAATATTTTGAGGCCTGGATCTAACTCAGAAGTCCAAGTGAACTGGATTGTCCAGGACATAAGGAGACTGTTGCTCCCTCCTTCAGTGGCGCACACCAACCTCTTTAAAGCCCCTGATAATTCTTCTTTCCTGTTCTCCAGTTAGCACTTTCTCAGCCTGCGTCCAGAGTGATGTCAGTAAACACGCTTCTCAATTAGCTATTGAAGTCATGAGCTGGAAAATGTTAAAATGAACTTGCGCTTTGAGACGGGATCATAGTTAATGGTGTGAAAAGGTGGGAACATTCTTCTAGTATAATTAATTCAATGTATTTCACTATAAAAAATCCACAAATGTGTTGCAAGTTGTTTTAATGTTTCAAACCCTCCACCCTCTCTATAAAAATAATCTGATCGCTTTGTGGTATGTTCTGACACTGAACAGACGCGAGAAGTTATTGAGCGTGTTGTCAAGAACGAAATAAAAATCAGCTCACTATAAAAGAAAAGAAAGGATGGAGATGGAGGCCAAAAGCAGTTTAATAGTAGAGCAAATCCGAATGAGTTTACAGTAACAGACAAGTAAAACTTTATTTTTTATAGCACCTTTTAAAACAGTGTTTACAAAGTACAGTAGGCATAAGAGAAAATACAATCTACAGACTAAGGATGAAATACATAGAAACATTGAAATAAGAGAATAGAAAAACAAAATGCGAGAATTAAGAGAATAGGAAAACAAAATGCAAGAAATAAGTTAACTACTGTACCTGTCAAAAGTTTAATGTTTAATGTCTTTCTCACAAAGGCTGCATTAAGAACAGTAAGATTGCGAAATATTATTACAAATTATAATAACTGTTTTCTATTATAATATATTTTAAAATGTAATTAATTCCTGTGTGTCCCTTCAGAAATCATTCTAATATGCTGATTTGATGGTCAAGAAACATTTCTTATTATTATCAATGTTGCTGCTTAATATTTTTGTGGAAACTGTGATTCTTTGATGAGTGTAAAGTTAAAGTTTTTTACTTTTTTTTTTTTGTAACAATGTAAGTCTTTACTGGCACTTTTTTTTCCTGTCCTCACACATATCAACATAACACAACATAACAGTGTACATTCTTTACCAGGCCATATTAATGTTTACATTTTATTCTTAAAACGGTAAGGAACATATACAGTTAAGGGGTCCATCGATGGCCCTCTTCAGACTTTAGATGTGTTCAGAGAAGCTATATAATCACTTTATGGAAACTCAAACAATGTGTGTAAGTGTTTGTGCGGTGAACATCGTGCTTCAGGTCAGATATGTGTTGGACAGCTGCCTTGCTGTTGAGGGGTGCACAGGGACTCCAGCCGTTCTGAAAAGGCGTTTCATAATTACCTGCTCACATGCAAGGCCCAAGTCATAAACGCTGGGATACAGGATCTGAGCCATGCAAAATTCCTTCCTATAGTTTGTTCTGAAACAGACACACTTCAGTCAGGATGAGGGTTTAGTGAGAAATAGGAGTGATCTGAAAAAACTGCATCTTGGTTTCCACAAAATTATTAAGCAGCATTTTCAACATTGATATAGAAATAACAAATTTGAGCTCCAAATCAGCATATTAGAATGATTTCAGAAGGATCATGTGACACTGAAGACTGGAGTAATGATGCTGAAAATTCAGCGTTGCCATCACAGGAAAAAAATTACATTTTAAAATATAATAAAATAGAACACTTTTTCTTAAATTGTAATAATATTTGACAATATTTCTGTTTTTCTGTATTTTTGATCAATTAACTGCGGCCTTGGTGAGCATAAGAGACTTTTCAAAAACAACATTTTCAAAAACATAAAAAAATCTTACCAACCATAAACTTTTTAACAGTAGTGTGTTAATTGCTTAAATAAAACGTCATTGTAGTTAGACCAAACTTTTTCCTGTCATGCTTACTAAAGTAGAGTAGCGGAGTTTATCTACTTCCTGTTTGAAATAATTTTGCATGTAAATATCTGCCGTTTGGTGCTAATGAGAGTCTAGAGTGTGTACTGTGGTAGAGCCCTACTATGGTGGTCTTGGCTCATGAATATTAATAGATGGTACAGTAGGTTATCTAGCCACATCAGCACAACCTAATTAATATATTTATTACCAAATCCTTTACCATATCATGATGTCACAACCAGCCATCAAAACTGATCTAATGAACAGGTAAATGACACTGAAGTGTAGATTCTGTGGAAGGGTTGTGATGCTGCAGAGGTTTGAATGTGAGCCGGTTCAGTGTGGGTGGTGTTGTTGAATGGCAGGCTGCTGGCTCTTTGCTGGACTGAAGGTTATTCTCAGCTGCAGGAAGCTGTAGTGGGCCCCTCCCTGGGCGGGCAGCGGGAGAACATTGACCGCAGTGGCTAGCCGAGGCTGAGATGATGGGCTATTCTTGGCTCTGGCTGTATTTGTGAGTTCTGGGTTCTTGAGGGTACAAGCACAATTTAAAAGAAACAGTTTATTTAAAATGTGGTCAATAAAAGAGAAGCTTCCAGTCATTGTGCTTCACAAAATGCCAACTGAGTGACCAAACCACTCATATGACCACTAATGGTTCATGTCTGCCTGCTTCTCTCTCTGTATGTATGTATGTGTGTGTATGTTGAGCACTCTAGTATATTCTTATTCAGAACCGGTTCCATTTATTTAAAAATACTTGAACTAAATGGTTTTCATGACTTTCGATTCTGTAAAGCAGTTCTACCCGAAATAATCAGGAGGCAAGAAAACATTTGAATGTGATTTATTTACAGTTTGTATACAAAGTAGTATCGAATAGATGAAATGATAAAGTTCTTTGGCCCCGTCCATAGTCCGAATCCGGAGGGTAGCGGATGCTTGCAGTTCCTTCCTGAAGATGAAGGCAGGGGCGGAGCCTACCCCCTGATGTATGGACAGGGACTGAGCTGGTGGTGGTGGGGAGGAGGGGGGTGAACGCCGGCATCAGAATCTGCGAACGTAGTAATGGGTGGGAACAGAACTTATATACTACAGATGACGAATAATGATTGGCTAGATAGATAATTAATGAATGATGTGACATTTGAGTCTTCCAGGTAGAACGCTAGAGCTCTCATTTCTTGAATATGCATGCATACATATAAATGGTGTCCTGCACGACTAGTTCAATTTCCAAACAATTGTTATATCTGGCATTTGGCAACTGAATATTGAGAACAATAAATGCAATAAGAATTGCTTTTCCTATTTATATATCTTCCTCAAAAGTAGTATAAGTATCGCTAATGGAATCTCGTTAGGGAAACAAAATCATTAAAAGGAATCAGAACCAGAATCAGTAAATTTGTTATGATTCCTATCCTTAGTTGATGGTTTATTGCTTTGTGGCACAGTCTTTACCCCATTGCCTCTTGACTGTTCACAACAAAATCTCTGTCGGTGGCAGGACAGGATTGAAAAATTAGTTTAGCTCTTTTCTTTTTTTTACTCCTTGGTCAGAGGCTGGAGTTGTTTGCAGGCATGTGGTGGAATCTGGCCTTAAACACGTTGTGTGTTGGACAGCAGAACTGAGAGACGTTGCCCAGGAATTCATTCGGAATCTCAAACCTCTGCATATCCCATCACAGTCACTCTCAGTGAAGCACCACTAACTGCATTGTTCTCTTGCTATGAATAAATATGTGTGTGTGTGTGTGTGTGTTCACTCTTTCTTAGGTTATGAGGAGGTGGTCAGAATCCCCAAAGGATCTGTATTCATACACATCCAAGAGCTCAACGTCTCTCACAATTACTTGGGTGAGACAACATTTTTCATGGTTTTTCTCAAATATGAGCCTCTCAGAGGAACCAGAACTAATACACTGTTGGAGTAGATTATGTAAAGAGGTTCCCCGCTGGATTTCAGGCATAGATCTGAGAGGGCTTTATTGTGCCTCAAGGCTCCGCTAAGGTGACTTGCGGCTTTTTTTACATTTTTAAATTGTTAACCCATTACACTGTTCATACTTCACCCTGGGCTACTTCAACCCTGGGCTTCACCCATGCTTCATTAATTAGTCTTGAGTAGTCAGGTTTCAAGATAATATAAATGTGTGTTTGTGAACCTTTGGTTAATATTTATGTATTTATGAGATTATTCACTTAAGGCCTGTTCACACCAACAACAATAAATATAAAGATAACTATAACGATAGCTATATTTTCCAGCGGATGATATCTTTCTGTTTGTTCTGAGCATGTGCTTGTCTGCCGCTTTAAATGCTCAAGCTCATTATAGCAGGATTGATTCTGATTGGCTGTCAATGTTTGTATTATTCATCAGCAGTATAAAATCGATCTGAATGTGATTCCAATGATATCGTTTCTCTGTTTCGCTATCTCTATAGCTGTGTTGTGAACACAGCTTTAATATTGTCTATAATATTGAGAACGATTTTTAGAACTATATCTTTATTTTTACCTTTATAGTAATCATTCTTTGTGTGAATGGGCCTTTATACACAAGGAATACATACCTGTTTTAATAACTGCTCTTCCACCTGTGGAAATATTGGCAGTTAATGTTTACAGTCACTGTTCAGTGGTTTAACTCAAACTAAATGGTTTTGTGATTGTACAAAGTGCATATGGTGATGGATAAAACGAGATGGGAGGGAAAATATATATTTTGCATTTGCTCACAAAGCATTTCCCCAAGAAACTTTTTGTTTGCATTCTCTATCAAAATGTTTGCGTTTTCTCAAGAAGCTTTGCATTTGCTTGCAGAAGCATAGAAATATAGTTTTTCCTGCCATCTCTTATTATTTCCATTACCAGTTAAATGGAAGGAAAAGCTATATTTCAATGCTTTTGTGAGCGAATGAAAAGTTTCTTGGGGGAAACACAAAACTTTCCCTTCCATTTCATATTTTTCCCATAGCCATAGCCCTTAGGGGCTCCATGAGTTTATGATTGGTTGCCTGTTGCTAAAACAACTCTGTATAGTATTTTACACTTTGGCACCACAATTTGGGGATTGCCACAAAGCTTCAATAACCTAAAAAGTTAAAAGTTTCAACTTCCTTCTAAGTGTAAAACCTTATTTAACCCAGGTTTCAAAGTGTATCCACACCCTGGGGTTAGTCAGCGCATGAAAAAAAAAGTCTGTAAATTAACAAATAATGTGTCTTTGTTTTTTTTGTACTGTGTATTGAGGCCTGTTAATTATTAACCATTTCCATGATTACCACAGTGTTGAAGAGCAAGGGGGATCAGTATTTCATCAACGGCAAGCTGACCATCGACACGCCCCGACGCTTTGACATCGCAGGAACCACCTTCCACTATCGCCGACCCACAAATGAACCGGAGACCCTGGAAGCACTTGGACCCACCAACATGACCCTGATCGTCATGGTAATGCAGAGATGCTGGGTGGTCTGTTCAAGCAGGATATTTGTGCACTGCTTGTGTTGGTACAGATGCCTCAGAATTTAGACAGCTGCAATGTATTTGCTAAGTGTAATTTTCGGTATAAATGTTATTTCAAGCTGAAATGTGTAATTTTTTTCATAAATACTTCTGTCCCAGTTTAATATATTGAGAGAACAATGGGTAAGCAATTTGTAGATTTATTGCACCAAAAAGTATAAACAATGTGTTTCTTTGCGCTATCAAAACATTGCTTGGTTTTTTTGAGCATTCAGATCAGCACAGAAACCATAACGAGTCGGAAATTAGTTACCATAACATCGGTTTGAGTCGGGAATATCTGTTTGTTCTAACAATGGAAGATGGGGAGTTTTTTTTTCTAAAACAATTATTATTTATTTAATTTCATTACAAACTGATCCTGCTTCATGAAAATGCTGAAAGTTTGAAATCAAAGTGTTGGCCGGATCAAGCAGTTCACCACGGTCACACTGTGTGTTGCAGGTTTTGGTCCGTGAGGAAAATCCTGGGATCCATTACCGTTTTAACCCACCTGTCAACAGAGATCCACTGAGCGGTTATGCCTGGCATTATACATCCTGGTCCCGCTGCTCTGCATTGTGTGCAGGAGGTAAGAGTTTTCTGTCTGTTATGGTTTCATTGTCTCTTCACTAACACGCATAAGAAAATTATTCACACATGAAAGTGGCATTCCTCAAAGAAACTGAATTTAAATGGTGTACGCATTCACAATGATTGCTAAATGCACAAGAACATCAAGCTGTCCAACACAGTTCACATAAACAATGCAAATTTCCCATGTCTGCCTATTAGGATGTGTGTGACCCTTTTGAAAGCCTGGGAAAAACATTTACATGGACTGTATATAACCCCAGCTTTGATGTCACTTCCTATCCTCAAGCTCTTTATTCTTGCATTCATGCTTTGTGAGTTAATGACCCGTATTTATCTTGCTGATAAGTAACTATTAGCTGTGACTCAGAACTAATTTGCTGTCGAAAACATGGAATCTGTTCCAGAATCGTTTAAAGGTTGTTAAAATGGAAAAGGCAATCCCACAATACATTAAAATCAATACAAAATGGCGGGCAAAGCAAAATAAATGTATATTATAAAACTGAGAAGTGTTGATTAAAAATAAGGATGCACAATATATTGGTACCATATCAGTTAACAGCCAGTGTTAGAGATTTATTTTATATAATATCGATATTGCTCCATATTGAATATTGGATATTATGCATGCTCATTTCTCCTATTTTTACATTTATATCACATTTGCCACCATGTAACACTCAAAATTCATCTCTAATACTGTTAGTAATCTTTAGCATATTTATAAATATACATTTTTCATACTGTACATTATATTGTTGTGATATCTAAATTAACTTATTGAATTTAAAATTATTGATTTTATTTTTGTCAGGTTATATACAAAAGTTTGGGGAGATTATTCTCTTATGCTCAACTAAGACTGCATTTATTTGATCAAAATGCAGTAAAAACAATAATATTGTGAAATATTATTACAATTTAAAATAACTGTTTTCTATTTTAATATAGTTTAAAATGTTATTTATTCCTGAATTTGACTCCAGTCTTAAGGGTATTAATTAAATAAATACAAATCTGACCCCAAACTTCTGAATGGTAGAATATACAAAAAAGTATAGAATAGATATTTTAGTATAGAATTAGCTTTTTATCTCCTTTTGGCCAAAAAATAAAAATAAAAATTAGCTTTTTGGTATCAGGCCAGAATTGTAATGTTTGTCACTAATTTAGTGACCTTCGAAAACCAGCCACTTATAAGGTTCCATTTCATAGGATGTTACCTTAGATGGCAGCTGTCTATTTAGGCAGTAAGCAGCAAGGCAGCTCGCTAGGTTTTGGAACACTGCCATAGCCACAACGGATCACAACTGTAAGAACTTCACAGGGACTGTGTGTTTACACAAAGACAAGAATGAAACAGCACTGACATCAAAGCTACATGTTTGTATGATTAGGGATTGTGATAATCTAGCATGATTTATATAGCAAAGACTGTTTTCTGTGTCACAGGGGTTCAAGTCCAGCAGGTAGTGTGCAAGAAACAAGCTGACCTCTCTGTGGTTTACAACCATTTCTGTGACAAGAAGAACAAGCCCAAAGACAAGAAAAGACCGTGCAACTTGGAGCCCTGCCCTCCAACGTGGGTGTTCTGTATGTGTTTGTGTGTGTGGCATTAACATCCATCCCGAGTGATCCAAACACATATGCACCGTGCTAAATACAGGTGTAAATGGCATGCGTAAGGGAACACATGGTGATTTGATCACGCAAACCACATTCACACATGGTCAGGGATGCATATGGCCACATCAGATTTGTAGTAAATGCCAATGTGTCCTTATGCTTTCCAGATATTTCCAAAAGACCACCAATTTGCCAGTCACTTTAGTACCCAATTAGTGTACCACCCATTTGCTAATTAGTATAATTTTTTATGATTTTTTACATACATTTTTTTATTCATAATTAATTTTTTATTCTAATTCTATTTTTTCAATAGAAAATAATTATACATGACAAATTACAACTTTCTGATATATATGTGTGTGTGTGTATATATATATATATATATATACACTATATAAAGATTTTCTATCTTCGATTTCTAAAGCCCACTGTACATGCACAAGACTTCACATAACATCTTCGGTATGTCTGATCAATGTGGTGCAATCAGTCCCTGATATCTGCTGGTATATGTGTTTCTGTCAGGTGGTGGATAGGAGACTGGTCAGATTGCAGTCGGAGCTGTAACAGAGGTGTGCGCACACGGGAAGTGCTGTGTAAGAGGAAGATATCGGTTACAGAGGAGAAAGTCCTGGATGACGTGGCCTGCACCACACCGCGGCCGTCCATCACAGAGCCCTGCAACAACCACTCCTGCCCACCAGAATGGCATGCCCTGGACTGGTCTGAGGTAGAAGAACATCTATTTAAGTGAAAGCCTACTTCTATAGTTTTTAGTGTTATTTAGTAAGGTCTCTCTTAATCTGTTGTGATTTTTATTTTGCAGTGTACTCCTAGCTGTGGTCCTGGTTATAGATACAGGGTGATTTTATGTAGAAGTGGAGAGAATGGTGAAACATTGCCAGATTCAGAGTGCCCGAAACAAAACCGTCCGACCACCAGGGTGCGCTGCAACATACAACGTTGCCCACCACCGCAGTGGGTTACAGGACCCTGGGCAGAGGTGAGATCTAATCAAAACAGTGAGACTGTCACTTTGTGAAATTATCACAAACACTTAAAACATCTGACTGTGTTGTTTAAACCAAATTAGATAATGACTTGAATAGCTGTGAATGGCAAAAATATTCTTGTGAGAAAAGAAAAAAGCTCAATAAAATGCTTAGTGCACAAGGGGAAAAAAATATATGTATATTTTTTGTTCATTCATTTATTCATTCATTCAAATAAAAAGAAATGTTACAAAAATGAAGCAAAGGCTTCCAACCTCAAAGGAACATGCCGACTTTTTGGGACTTTAGCTTATTCACCATATCCCCCAGAGTTAGATAAGTCCATACATACCATTTTTATCTCCGTGCGTGCCATAACTCTGTCTGACGCACCCACTGCTAGCCTAGCTTAGCACAAAGACTGGAGGTCAACGGCTCCAGCTAGCCTACTGCTCAATAAGTGACAAAATAACGCCAACATTTTCCTATATATATATATGTTGTGATGTGTATAGTTACATCGTGTACTAAGACCGACGGAAAATGAAAAGTTGCAATTTTCTAGACCGATATGGCTAGGGACTATACTCTCATTCCTGCGTAATAATCAGGGAACTTTGCTGCCGTACCATGGGTGCAGCAGCGCAATGATATTACGCAGCGCCTGAAACCAACGTGACAACCTGCTAGCACAGAGAGCGTGCTGGGGACTATTTTCAGATTATTACGCAGGAATGAGAATATAGTCCCTAGCCATATCGGTCTAGAAAATGCCAACTTTTCATTTTCTGTCGGTCTTAGTACACGATGTAACTATACACATCACAACATGTAAATAGGAAAATGTTGGCGTTATTTTGTCACTTATTGAGCAGTAGGCTAGATGGAGCCGTTTACCTCCAGTCTTTGTGCTAAGCTAGGCTAACGGTGGGTGCGTCAGACAGAGTTATGGCACGCACGGAGATAAAAATGGTATGTATGGTCTTATCTAACTCTGGGGGATACAGTGAATAAGCTAAAGTCCCAAAAAGTCGGCGTGTTCCTTTAAACATTATTCTTAAATTTGTTACATTAATGTGTGTTTTCAGGGCAACTTTTATTATGCAAAAAATATTGACAGAAATATTTTTTGTGTCTTACCAGCCAGTGAAAACATGACCCTGCTTTGAAAAGTATTTATTCTTCAGATGTTTATTTACATGAAAAAAATGAAAAATCAATCAAATTAATACACCTAATGCTCTCACTCTTTTCATAACATAAAGTGTGCTGAATCATGATGATGTCATACATTTAAAAAGGTTATAAAAAAAAAAGGAAACGAAATGTCTATCTACTGAAGACAAAACAAATTTGCTGGGTCCACATATGTGAAGTTCCATGAAAACTTTCCAAGTTACTTTTCTTATTCATGTTCCCTGTCCTTTTTGACATGTGTGTCTAGTGCTCGGCTAGATGCGGTATGGGTCAGGAGATTCGTTTAGTGCAGTGTCTGACACACTCTGGCCAGCCATCCAATGAGTGCCCTGAGTCACATCGTCCCACCTCCATGCAGCAGTGCAAGAGCAAGTGTGACCACAGTGGCCCTACAGATAACCCTGAAGGTTAGAGGTCTCTATTTGCATACTATCTGGCCTATATGTAATAATAGCATGTTGCAAATCATAGTATGTTGAAGTAGTATACACAATCCATTGCTCTTTCAGCTTTAACGTCTGTACTGACGCAATTTTACGATAGTAATATGTCCTAATACTGATATACTGTCTCACTGCACACTGAAAAGTATAGAGTGCTGCAGTGATGACATATTTTTGTAGGCCAACCCAGAAGTTAGCATCACCCTGGTTCCCTTAACGAAAACCCAATAGGATTTTTACACTGACTTTCAGATTATTGCAGAAAATAATCTGTGACCAACAAAAGTTTATGGTGATTCTTACATGTTTTGTTCATCATGATAATCTTCACAAATGAACACAAAGTCTATGATTTTTGAAACGAAATTACACCACGGTCGCATGACTTCAATGTCACTACCATTAACTATCAGACTACTCTTTCAGTCTTTATTCAAAAACATCTTTCCTGAACGTTTAAATTTGAGTAGTTTGCAAGAGCACGATTATAAACACAATAATAGTGTGATGCGTTTAATTTCCCAGGCAACCTCTGTAGTCCATTTTAGCCATTTTCAAGTAAAAGCTTTTTAAGAAATCGCAAGCTGTTTTGCCAACTATTTTTAATGGAAAGTAGCTTAAACCTGCTCAAAATGTCGCTAGATGATGTCAACGGCAATTGTCAGCACTTTACATTTGTTTTCTCTCCTAATCCTTGCTCACATACTGTATTTTGATAAAATATATAGTCAAATGTCCAATAAAGCTGTTGTCATTTGTGTATTTCCTGTCAAACAGCAGTACATGTATTACTGACATGTTAACCAGCAGTCCAAAAAAAAGTCGCTAAAGTTATCTGAAAAGTCGCTAGGTTGGCTAGCTTGTGTTAACCTCAGACCTTATTTGGAAATGGAAGTGATAAAAAGCTAACTCAAGGTTTCCGTGTTTTGGTCTACAAAAATACATCATCCCTGCAGAACTCTACATACTTTACTAAAATTAAATGGGGACATGGTCCCTAAAACTGTACACCACAAAGTACTTGTTGTGGAAATGTGTTACATGCTTGAAGAAACTGGGATGCATATTGCCTTTCTCTTTAATGTGACTGATTGTACTTTTTCTGTGTCCTGCAGAGTGTAAAGATGTGAACACAGTGGCATACTGCCCCCTGGTGCTCAGGTTCAAGTTTTGCAGTCGTGCATACTTCAGACAGATGTGCTGCAAAACCTGCCAAGGACACTGACCTCCCTCTCTCTCTCTCTCTCTCTATCTCTCTCTCTCTCTCTCTCTCTCTCTCACTCTCTGTCTCTCTCTTTCTCTCTCGCCCTCATTTTATCCTCCCTACCGTCTTCTTGCATGGCCAAAACCGCCCATGCTCAGCATTCCACTGGAGGAGTGCTGTTAACCACTGGCAAACTGACATCATTGTGGGAGAAAGCATGGAAGAAATGAGAGCGAGAGAGAGAGACGTGAAAAGAAAGAGAGAGAACGTCTGTGCTGCTCTCTTTCTCTCCCTCCGACCAGATGCTTTGGCACTGCTGCTGTGAATACCAGTCTGCCCAGAAGACATCTGTCAGTGTTTCTTTTACTCTTCCACGTGGTGCTTTCGGCCGTTACTTATCATACAGAGAAGTGTTTGTGTGAACTGTCACACCTGTACTGCTAGTTCTCAGTGAATAATAGTCGTCTATTATTGTGATGTGATAAAATAAGCAATTATAGACCAATCGTCTTTATTATAGTCTCAAAGGTGCACTCAGTATTTTTTTGTTTGTTTGTTTGTTTGTTTGTGTAGTGCTGATCGTCTTATACTGACACCTAGTGTTGTGGATGAATCATCACAATAGTTATCAGTATTATTTTGGTGGTATTATTATTCCACAAGCAAAAATGTCCAAAAACAAGCAGGTTAAAATGAGTAGTATTCAGCTGGTCATGTGATCTCAACATGGCTGCCCCCATGAGAGACCCACTCCATGTCAAATAAAGCAGCTTTTATTAGGCTGGGATGTTAAACATATTTTTTTTAAATAACTTTTTACTTTGCTTGTGTTAAAAAAAGGGAAAAAAATATTGAGTGCATCTTTAAAGGCATAATTCACAAAAAGGAATATTATGTCATTATTTACTCACCCTCATGGTGTTCCAAACCTATATGACTTTTTTTATTCTTCACAAAAGAAGACATTTTTGTCCATACAATGACAGGCAGTTGGGTTTAAAACAACATTAGACCCCATTGACTTTCAATAAATTGTAAAAAAAAGAAAAAAAAAAGAAAAAAGATATGATCTATTTTGTGTTCCACAGAAAAAAAGAAAGTCATACTGGTTTGAAACAAGATGAAAGTGGGTAAATTATGTATTTTTATTTTTAGGTGAACTATCCCTTTAAGGGCCTTCACACTTACAGCAATTTACAAAGCAACCAATGCTCATGTTGATTTAAAGTGACATGAGTAAAGGTGTGGTCATATTAACCGCTGTTTTGCAAATATTTGCAGGCAGAATCCAGTAATTTCAATAGGAATCCATGTGTTCAGGAATTTTGCGTGAGGACAAAAGATTTCCCCATGCAGATTTCGCAACGGTTTCAAGTTGACTAAAAGAAAGTTGCAAATTTGTGGCGTTGACCAACAGAAAGCTGCTTGGCTTGAATGTGAGCTGTGCTTCATACATCACTACACTATTGACAATATACAATGATTTTTTTGCCTGTGAAAATTCACTAATATGGCCAGCCACACCTGCTGCAGGTAGGAACATTTAACAGCAGTGACTTGTTGACATTCAACAATTAAATTGCTGTCTGTGTGAACAGCCCTTTAGAGACACTCTAGATCACTCAGATATCATAAGCTCTCATTTGGTGTGGTTGGTGCTGTATACTGTATCTTTTAATCTGACGGCCTTGTGGCTATTTGCAGGTGCTGTGCCGTTGTCTTGCCATCCGGTCACATAATGCTTATGCTAATTATTCATAAGATATCGTGCGTCAGTCAAACCTGGATGAACAATGAACTGTTTAGCAGCTGGAAACGAGAGGTCAGTTTAGCTTCCGTGCACTAAGTAATAGTAGTTAAAGAGGCCAATGGAAGCTCTTGTTGAACCATGTGGTGGTCATACCGTATAGTTTTTCTCAGACACTTTTTACCCAAGATAATGTACTGTACTTTTAACGCACCACGAGTCTCTGTGCATCAACTGTGGTGACAGTGTAGAATTGTGAACCTAGTAACCTTCCAGTTCCTGGGGAGCTTCTGCTTCATTTTATCAGGTCAGGACCACTCCCAAACATTTATACTCTTACCTTTGAGATTGTTAAGCAATTGTTCGGATTCTTCCGTAATCTACTTGCCATTATGTTGTTAAATTTTTTCTTCTGTGGAACACAAAATTAGATATTTTGCAGAGTGACCAAGCTGTTTTATTCCATACAGTGAAACTGGTGGGTAATTCACACGGTTAATGGGATAGTTCACCCATTTACTCACCCTCAAGTTGTTCCAAACTTGTATGAATTTCTTTGTTCTGCTAAACACAAAAGAAGATATTTTGAAGAATGTTGGTACCCAAACCGACAAACTAGTATTTTTTTTCCCTACTATGGAAGTCAATGGGGTCCATCAACTGTTTAGTTTCCCATGTTCTTCAAAATATATTCTTTTGTGTTCAGCAGAAGAAAGAAATGCATACAGGTTTGGAACAACTTGAGGGTGAGTAAATAATAGCTGAATTTTCATTTTTGGTTGAACTATCCCTTGAAGCTCCAAAAAAGATTTTGAAAAGCGCTATAAAAGTACTAAAATTATATTCCAGTTCCTGTAGATTAATACAATAGGTTTGTTTGAGTAAAATACCGAAATGTAAGTCATTGTTTGCAGTGACATTCCAGATCCAATGGCGCTTGAATATGAGAGTAAAAGGGAAGAATTAGGGTGGAAGGAATATTTTTGCAGTTTTCTATGTGGGTCTGTTCCTCACAAGAATAAAACACGCTGTTTCATAAGGGTTTGGAACAGCATAATGGTGATTAAATTACAGAATTTTTTTTTTCCTAGGTGAACTATTCCAAGTTTTTTTTAACTTCTCATAATATATGTTGATTGATTGGATTCCCTTCCAAATATCAACATTTAGTTAATTGAATCAGCTTTGTCTAAACTTACTAGTATCAATCACCGTTAGATAACAGACCTTCTCCATGTCCTGGGTCCTGGCAGCGCATGTCGAATGTTTGATTTGAAGAGCAGATCTTGAGGAGATGGCCTCCATTCAAGGACTGGTGGCTAATCTGTGGTGCTACAGTATGGTGCTATGTCTGTATTTGTCATAATCTCAAGATTCATGTTATTTTTGTATTGTAGGAATTGTTTTGCTAAAGGTAATACATTTGCTAAGGAAAAACTATATAAGCAAGATTCTATGAAAACTAGAATTGTTGTTGAAGTCTCTCTGCAGAGACACTAACTTTGTAATCATATATTTGGTACAATTATTATGTGAAAGATGAAAATGCTGTTTTGCTTTTGATGGTAAGCTTTTTACTTATTTTATTTTAAAATTTTGCTGTGTTCCTACATTTGCAATAACTGTAGATTCACTTTGGAAATGCAGTCACACTTTTTTTGAACTTTGTTTAATGTTGATTTTCACATGCTACTCAGTAACATGCTGTAGCGTCATGTGCCTGTGATGTAGTTTATGTCCTCCGAATTGTACGTAGACCAGTTGAAATGAATTTGAAATGCTGAATAAAAACATGCATTGTGTACAAATAATATGCAATGTTTCATTTTATCTGTATTATATACATTTCTTACATTTTCCTTCATAAGACTTGGTGAGACTTGATTTTCACACACTCTCATATGTCTGTCACATTTAAACCTCAGACTTGTAGCCTAATTTCTTTGCAAGTCCATCTGCAAAAGTAGTGCTATTAATAGTATGTGCATATTACATTTACATACATTTATTTAGTTGACATTTTTAACCAAGGTCATTTACAAATTAACATTATGTAAAAAAAATTCTGCAGGGCTGGATTATATTCCCATGAGATCCCTGGGCACACATCTTTAGAGGACGACGAAGGCGAAACAAATTAGAAACAAAAAACGACGTGTATTGATAGGCTAACAATAAACAAGTAAAATTGTAGTCAGGGGCCCTATGTGTATGTGCTGAGGGGCCCTAATTGGCTTTATTTGGCATTTTTGGCCATGTGACTTGAGGCTGTGGAGGTCTCTGGAACTCTTAAACCAGATTTGTTTCTGATTTAGAACTGAATAAAGAAGATTAAACGTGAGTGAGGGTGTGTTCAGTTTTGGTTTATCGTTTCTGCATCTCATGCAGTTTGTCACCCATTCAACAGGAGGGGCTGCATCCTGTGGCACACACCTCAGAGTAACGGCTGACCTGGAACCTGCAACACATTCGTTTCGCATTATCATGAGGGACATGAGTTAGACCAATTACGGGCCCTCTGTTTGTAGGCGCATATGCGTGTGTACAGCCTGTGGTGAGAGAGCATGCAACTTCTTGTCTCACCTAAGAGTTGTGGGAGTTTGAGGAAGTGATAAGTGCTCAGTGCTCGTCACAGTCTGCTTCCCTTCTCTAAACTTTCTG
The DNA here is from genome assembly GCA_039654625.1 of Rhinogobio ventralis. NCBI lineage: Eukaryota > Metazoa > Chordata > Actinopteri > Cypriniformes > Gobionidae > Rhinogobio > Rhinogobio ventralis. The sequence goes on from CM077211.1 coordinate 26,180,352, forward strand.
CTCTTGTGCTGTAGAGTCTGCTGGTCATGGCAGGGTGCTGAGACACCTTTGGATTGTCACACTCATCTAAGGAAGAACCACAAAGGAGGAGAAACAAACAGCACCGGCATAATGGTAATGTATTCACTTGAGGTTTATCATTGCAGTATAATTACTTCATTACTTATGGCTTGTTTGGACACCTGTAAAATATAAACCTAGTTGCTCCTAAAAAACAATTCTAGGAGTACATAGGAATACACTTTCCTCATTATACTCATTACACAACTGTAGATGCTAATTCTGGATGTCTTTTGGAGAGTTTCCTGTAAAGTCAAAAAGCTTGAGACGACTCGTATAGGATGTGTGAAACTAACTGAAAAGGAAGTTCAAACAACTCCTTAAATGGAAACCGATTAACCTCTGTTATTAGTCAAGGTTTAATATACCATGAGTATTTGTGACTTTTATCCTGTATATTTATGATCAGAGTGCACTTGTTGTTCAACAAAGCCTGATGCTTTCAAACTGGTGACATGTTCACGTTTCCTTTGGTAAGGTGATGCTAAGGGCTTTCATGATGTCAGGATCAAAACAGCTAGGTAGCTGAAAAGCAGTTTGGGGCAGGGGTGGTGCTTCTGAAGGAAGTGAGCGTTTGGCTTGGTGGCGAGAGGTTTACAGAGGATTTTTTTTTCGCAATTGCACCCAGAGGTGGGTGGATGTGGGGAAGTATGTCAGAGGGGACTTGCTGTTTCTGTCTCTGTACTTCCTCACCACTTCTTCAGCTTTCTGAAGCTTGTGTCTTTCTCGGGTGTACTTATAGATCCACCATTGATCCACATTGTAAAAATGAAAATCATGCCATTCACTTTCATGTTGTTCCAAACCTGTATGACTTTCAGTCACAAAATAACTCAAAATAAGGTACCACTGACACATCAAAAATCTTCTTTTGTGTTCCATAGAAAGTCGTACAGGTTTGTAAACTGTATATCAATTATGTTATTAGATTAGTCATCTGGGTACCTTTCACCTGCTATTTTAGGACTACTGTGAATTCTGACATTCTGTAATACTTTAAATTAGGGAAGTAAGCATATTTGGATTCAGTTCCCATCTGCTCTATCATTATATTAGAACTTTAATGCAAAGGCATCATTAATGTCTGTTTTGCACATCAGGTGGTGCATAATCTTTTCTTTTCCCCCTACTTCATAAGAGCATATCAGCTATTTCAGTATGTTTATTATCTGACTCACAATGCTCTGCATTATCAAATTTTGGAATATAAAGACCAATAGATGAAGGTGTTTTCCACTGATTGCATACAGCATTTTCTATTTTTTTTTTCACTTTTACCATCTGGTTCTAGAGGAACATTAGTGATGTCATTCAAAAATAGGGTAACTTTTATATTGTAACTGCAGTACAATGAGTAAAAAACATGGCTTTAAAGGAGTAGTTCACTTTAAAATGAAAATGACCCCATGATTTACTCACCCTCAGCCATCCTAGGTGTATAAGACTTTCTTCTTTCTAATGAACACAATCAGAGTTATATTAATAAATATCCTGACGCTTCCAAGCTTTATAATGGCAGTGATGGGGTCCATTGAGTTTGAAGCTCAAAAAAGTGCATCCATCCATCATAAACGTACTCCGTAAGTTCATTTTACAAAAAGAACCATACTGGCACAATGTATGACGCCGGACGTAGCTTAAGCATTTTGACCTGCGAGAGGAGTTACACTTTCTGCATAAGTTGAATACGGAAGGCCTGTTATCTCTTCAATAAAAGAGAAATGTATTTTCAACTCCTGTGTCCATCAAACAACACTTAATTAGTTTATAATATTATACCTCTGCTGTAGCTCAGAACATGAGCATGCTCCATGTGTGATGTTTGAGCTGTGGTTGAAACAAAGGCCAGGAATTCAGACCACAAACCCAGCGAATGTTTCACAGCTTCCTAATGGTGCAACACATCAAAAGCAAATAAGCCTTAAGGAGCTTGTATAGAGAAACATCTGGTTTACCTCAAATTTAAATGCAAAAGTGAATGTGAGCACTGGCATAGACTCATGCTAGATTTAGCTTCAGCCTCTTCTACTCTAACTTTAGAGTGCTTTCTCTAGAAAAACAGAAGTCTAATTATAAAACTGTTGAATTGTGCATCTCGTGCCTGTTATATTATATGTAAATATATACAGACAGTTGTATTCTTTTTCAAATAATGCTGATTGCTTATGTTAGATCATTATGCTAAGTAAGCTACAACCTTTGTATGTAATACATCAAAATTTGACAGATACACAGCTGATCCAAAACTTACTTACATCTGCTGCTTGTTGCTTGGTAACTATCTGTGGTTTTCTGTCCTAAATAACCACAGACAGCCACCTAATTTCAATCACCTTTCATTAAGAGAATCAGGGTTTTATTAAAAATGTTTAGACTAGACCAATTCCAGTGTGCGCTAATGACAGAACCTACACTCAAATAAAAAAATGCTGGGTTGTTTCAACCCATGTTTGGGTCAAATATGGACAAACCCAACCGTTGGGTTTAAAAATGTAATTTAAAAATTTAAACCAACCCAGCATTTTTATTGACAAATTTAGCTTACCCTTACCTATAGTTCAGTGAAGTCCTATTATTATTATTTGTTTTTATTATTATTATGTATCTTATTGTCTGTGTAAAAGCCAGTAGGAAGAATTTCATTTATTTTATTTCTATCAATCGTGTTTCTTTGTAATTTAAAATCCGAAGTTTAAAACATTCTTATTTGTGTCTCTGTGCAAAGCAACATTTTTAGAAACGACATGTTCTCGACTTTATATTTTTGAAGATCATGTCTCCTGTTAAAACAAGTACATTCATGTGTACATAGATGCACATCTCGGTTCAACTTTTAGCTTCTCTCCTTCTCTATCTGCAGTCACCAGTGGTTACATATGGTGGTAAATACTTCAGCAACAGGGAAGATTGAAAGAGGAACTGGATGCTGTAAGTCGGCCATGAACGTCAGTTTTCCCAAAGCAGCGTCTTTTCCTCGCTTGAATGTCAGTGTAGTATGAAAGGGTGACCTAATGCCCTAAAAATAAAAAATAAGCGGTTTGATGTTTCCTGTTGGGTTTACACAGAAATTTAATGTCACTAATGCAAACAATTTTATGGCAAAAAAAGCCTGTTAATAATAACAATGGTGGATTTGAAAAACAGGGGTTTTCATTGGGATACATTGAAATGCTCTGGGAAAACTTGACCCTCAGCCTCCACAAATGTCAAAAAGCCTCCTCAAAAGTCAGTCTGGCTTCATTTTTGTGTCTTTTTGTCAATTATTGATGGATAAAATCAAGTTCAGCGACATGTAAACCAAAACGGGTTGTGGATATCATTTCATATTAGATTTACACTCTAACAAGTTGATCTCAACATAGGTACTATATAAGCTCTTCTGACTTTATAAACTCCTTCCTGTAGACCTGTTCAGTTTGTAGTCATGAAGGAGTCATGGATTCCCTTAATTTTATATGGGTATTTGGAAATAGTAGTTTAGGATTTATGAGTAAAATAAAGATAAAGTCTGTAGTTAACAAGTTTCTTGCTTTGAAAAACATCAGTTGCTTTATAAGGATTTCATTTCGACAAGGACGTAAACTTGCATCTTTGTCGTACATTTCTTTGGTTAAGTCATTAGCCATTCTAGTTTGCTGATAAATGGAAGTTGTGACTATGTTCTCTCTCTTTCAGGGCAGTAAATATCACTGGCAGAGCCAGAATGTCAAGCAGAGTGGTGTTGATGACATGGTGCTACTCTCCAAGATCACCGAAGATGCCATCGTGGAAAATCTCAAAAAGAGATACATGGACGACTACATCTTTGTATCCTTGATCGCTAAGGGATCAAATCACTCTAGGGTGGATTGTTACACTCCTCAGTTAGCACTACATGTGTTGTTAAGATGGTATGGTTGTATGGTCACTCACAGAAGGTTGATCAGAAGTTTTGTCTTCCCCTTTTGTTTACGTGTGTCTCAACAGTTAGCACACACTCACTTCCTGATTTTACGTGACACTTAGTAGCTAGTCTTTGTTGTGTTAAATGAAAACTTTTTAAAGTCCAGATTACATTTGCAGAAAATGCTGACTGCTAGCAGTGCAAATCATATTGAAATAACAGAATAAAAACAAATTATTACCCAATTTCAGATTTAATGATTGAATTTCAACTGCTGTTTTCAACTTCGTAAAATGTTTTATGAGCACCATATCAGCATATTAGAATGATTTCTGAAGGATCATGTGACACGGAAGACTGGAGTAATGATGCTGAAAATTCTGCTTTGCCATCACAGGAATAAATTAGAATATATTAATTGTTGGCCTTGGTGAGCATGAAGAGACTAATACTAAACCCAAATTTTATATACAGTACATAATCTACAATGCATTCTACTGAATTGAACTAAAACAAATACATTTTGATTGAATTGAACTGAATTTGTTCATGTCCTCAACCATGATTTCAAGACCTATATAGGGCCTGTCTTGATATCGGTGAATCCTTTCAAACAGATGCCATACTTCACTGACCGCGAGATTGAGCTCTACCAGGGAGCTGTAGGTCAAATACAATGAACACTTACTGTCATTATATCAATAATTAGCACGTTTATCATGCAGTTAACATGATTGTATGATGTCAGATCCACAGCCATCTCTCTCTCTCTCTCTCTTTAGGCTCAGTATGAGAACCCACCACACGTTTACGCTCTGACAGACAACATGTATAGGAACATGATGATTGACAGTGAAAATCAATGTGTCATTATCAGGTTTGTGGTTGTTGCATGATATGTGCTGCCTGTTTCAACTCAGATCTGTAACTTGTCACATTCAAACCCAAGCCCACATTCACATGCAAGCCCCCCTTAAAATAAAAAAAACACTTGAGAAAGAATATCAAGGAAGTCACTTTGAGTCCCTTCAGGCTTAATATTCAAAGAAATAAGTTCCCTCACTGTCAAACAACTTTGATTATTGTGAAATCCACTGCATTTTCATGCCATCCAGACTTTCTGCAGAGATCCACATTTCAGTATCAGTGTCGTTTGCAGATATCACTTTTTACTCTCTTCGTCTTCGGCCCCATTCTCACTGTTGGCAGTTCCTTCCCTGTTTTGTCACACCTACAAAAGGCATTGCAGCAGTGGTCACCATTCTTAGTATAATTTCCTTCCTGATTTACTGCAGGCAGTAAAGAAGAGCTTGCAAATGTCTTTAATGCAACAAAAATCTTAATGGCTTTCACTGCTGCCTTTCCAAAGCACCCGACTATCATGTCTAATGAACTAGAACAAGTCAAAAGAGCTTTAGATATAAACAACCAAACAAATATTTAATAACGAAAATTATTATTTCTCAAATAATGACATTTATAAACTGAATACCTTCAACTATGCCATTTTTATTATTTCAACCAACCACTGGACATGATTATTGGATATTAGGCACTGAAATATTTATTTGGTTGACCAAATAGGGGCATCTGGGGCATGTCGCAAGATGTGTCCTGATGTCTGCCTACTTCCATTTTTAAGTCTCGGCCAATGAGGATGAGGACAGCCATATGTAGACATGCCATTTTATTCAGATTACCAGTGCTGTCAATTCTGTGAAGCAGTATTTAACAAAGAATTAAAAAAGGGTTTAAAAGCCACTAACCACACCTTCCTGTGACAGTGATGCCACCTTTTAAAAAAGCATGTTTGTGGGTGTGTGTAAGAATATAGCATGTGAGAATGTGAATTCAAACAGCACTGATGTAAAGGTATTGAATCAGGGTCACATGTGTTATGTTCACCTCCTCTGTATGTTTGTGTTCAGCGGAGAGAGCGGGGCAGGAAAAACAGTTGCTGCTAAGTACATTATGGGCTACATCTCAAAAGTATCAGGGGGAGGAGCTAAAGTACAGGTAACAACTGTGTTTAGAATACCTTTTTACCTTTTAAGAAGCAAGTCTTAGTTCTAAAACCTGTCCTGTGTCGTTTTTTGTTGTTCAGCATGTGAAGGATATTATCCTGCAGTCAAACCCTCTGCTGGAAGCTTTTGGCAATGCGAAGACTGTCCGCAACAACAATTCAAGCCGTTTTGTGCGTTTCACACTCATATATATCCAGCTCAGTCTTATGAATTTACAACACGCAAACCTGTGTTCCATTACTGTGAGTAACACTAGCTCGATTGACAGGGCAAATACTTTGAGATCCAGTTTAGCCGAGGAGGAGAGCCAGACGGAGGGAAGATCTCCAACTTCCTGCTGGAAAAATCAAGAGTCGTGAGCCAGAATGAAAATGAAAGGAGCTTTCACATCTTCTACCAGGTAGGAAAGAGAAAATGAGTTATCCTATTCCCTTTGTCTAATTATAGGAACAGGAATCTTTGTTTTGTTTTTTTTGTTTTTTTCTGTTTTGTTTTTAGTTTAACAGTGTTTAGAAAAAGATAAGGGGAATAAAACACTACAACAAGAACAAAATAAACCCACATCAGTCATATCAAAAATCAATTAAATATGTACAATTTAAATAATTATTTGATACATTTATTATTTAAATATATTAAATATTTATTTAAATTATTTAACATCGTTTCCCAGAATGGCATCTGGGTCTTAAATATTACATTTCTGAATTAATGTTTTTTTCTTTAAGTATTAAGTATATTTATTTTTCAAATAATAAATGAAATGTGTAATATTATTTAAACAATTATTTAATATATTTATTATTTAATATAATATGAAATATTAATATTATTTAATGTAATCTTTTTTTTTTCCCAGAGCTGCAGCTGGAAAATTTGTAGAATTAAAAGACACACAATTTTCACATAATTCTGATGGGTCATTTGACTAGATATTGAATAAACCACTCTTTTTTTTAGCTAATAGATGGATGCACGCCTCAGCAGAGGGAAGAATTGGGAATTATGACCCCAGATTACTTCTACTACCTGAACCAGTCTGGAACATACAAGGTGGATGGAACTAATGACAGCAAAGACTTCCAGGAAACCATGGTACATAATTTCATCAATATTATCATGCCAGATTATGTTTGTCACCTCCACGAACCAAATACACTGAGAGTACAGTTGTGGTCAGAATTATTGGCACCACTGGTAAATATAATCAGAGATGGCTGTAAAAATAAATCTTCATTGTTTATCCTTTTGATCTATCATTCAAAAAAATAGTAAAAATGTAATCTTTCATTGAAGTAAAACAATGGAAAGTGGGGGGTAAATCACATTATGAAATAAATGTTTTTTCTCTAAAACACATTAGCCACAATTATTGGCACCCCGAGAATTTTTTATGAGTAAAATATCTATGAGGTATATTCCCATTAATATTTACATTTTTTAGCACACCAGGGTGACTAGGAACGTCCAGCTATGATGTCTTCACAGGAGTATAAATATGAGGAAACACAAATGCCAAATTCCCTTAATCATTCATCACAATGAGTAAAACCAAAGAATATAGATCTGATGTGCAGCAAAAGATTGTTGAGTTTCACAAAATAGAAAGTGGCTGTAGGAAAATAGCTAAAGCATTGAAAATTCCCATTTCCACCATCAGTAATTAAGAAGTTCTAATCAACTAAAGATGTTACAAATCTGCCTGGAAGAGGATGTATGTCTATATCGTCCTAATGCACGGCGAAGAGGAGAATTGCAGAGATTAGTTGAGTCTTCACATTCAAACAACCCCTACATCACATGTTGTTTGGGAGGGTTTCAAGAAAAATCGTCCTCGCTTATGCAAAAACAAACTCCAGCATATTCAGATGTCAAACACGACTGGAGCTTCAGACGGGACCTGGTTCTGTTGTCAGATCAAGAGCTTTTAGGCAGCAAACCCACCAGATGGATTTGGTGCATTAGGGATAAAAAATACCCCATGCCCACGATTAAATATACCGCTTGATCTTGAATGTTGTGGGCCTATTTTTGCTGCTGGACATCTTGTTCAGACACATGGCATTCTAGCAAATACCAACAGATAAAAAATCTAAACCTGACAGCCTCTGCTAAAAAATATTATAATAGGCCGTAGGGTGGGGTTAGGGTTAGGTTGGATCTTCCATCAGGACAATGATCCAAAACAAACATCAAAATCCCCACACAAATGTGTCACTGAGCACAAAATGAAGCTTCTGCCATGACCATCCCAGTCCCCTGACCTGAACCCTACAGAAAATAAGTGGGGTGAACTGAAGAGAAGAAGCACCAACATGGTGCTGGGAATCTGATGGATCTGGAGAGATTCTGTATGGAGGAATGGTCTCTGATCTCTTGTCAGGTGTTCTCTAAACTCATCAGGCATTATAGAACAAGACTCAGAGCTGTTATCTTGGCAAAAAGAAGTTGCAAAAAGTATTTAACCCTCTGAGGTCAATGATCGTGTCGGCACGACCGCCTCAATTTTTAAAAGGGTGCCAGTAATTATGGCCAACGTGTTTTAGAGAAAAGCATTTATTTCATAATGCAATACCCCCCACTTTCCATTATTTTACTTCAATGAAAGGTTAGATTTAAAAAAAAAATTTTTTTTAATAAAAGATCAAAAGGATAAACAAAGCAGATTTATTTTTACAGCCATCTTTGATCATATTTACCAGGGGTACCAATAATTCTGACCACAACTGTACCTCAGTTTTTCAGTTTTCAGCCACCTAGACTTTTGTTGACCTTTGGTTTTGATGATCTACAGGAAGCCATGCAGGTGATCGGCATACCAGAGATGTTTCAGAAGCAGGTGCTGCAGATTGTAGCTGGCATCTTACATCTGGGCACCATTAGTTTCATTGAGGCGGGAAACTACGGGCAGGTGGAGAGCACAGACTGTGAGTGATATGCAGATGAAGTAAATGCTTCCCTGTTTGCTGTTTTGAGATCACCATTGACTGTCATAATAATGACTAATTATTTCTGTCTTCAAAGATATTTTGTCAGACCTTGCATTGACATCTTTTACCCTGCTTTCAACCCAGTATTGGCTTTCCCTGCCTACCTGCTGGGCATCGACCAGAGCCGTCTACAGGGGAAACTCACCAGCAGGAAAATGGACTCTAAATGGGGTGGTAAATCTGAATCCATTGATGTGACTCTGAACAGGGAACAAGCATGCCACACGCGTGACGCTCTCTCCAAAGCTCTCTATGCTCGTCTGTTTGACTACCTAGTTGAGGTTAGTGAACGACATATAAACACACAGTAACCCTTAGTTGGGAAAAAAGTGTAATTGTTTTGTCTTTCTCTGTCTGAGCAGGCAATAAATAAAGCCATACAGAAACCCACTGAAGAGCTCAGTGTTGGCGTTCTGGATATTTATGGATTTGAGATTTTCCAAGTAAATATTCTTCCCTTTCATTGATTGTCATTGCATATTTTAATGAGTGATTTTCAAATCATTAATCAGCTAATAAGGCATATTTGTAATTTTAACTGACTGTAAATATACACTACCATTCAGAGGCTTGGGGACAGTAAGGGTTTAATTTTTGATCAAATACATTTCAAACTTGGTAAGCATAAGATACTTCTTTCAAAAACATAAAAAAAGTCTCAAGGCCCGTTCACACCAAGGATGATAACTATAAAGATAACGATAAAGATATAGTTCTAAAAATCGTTCCATATATATATAAGAATAGCAGAGTTCACACCACAGCTATAACCATAATGGCACAGAGAAATTATATTGTTGGAATTACTTTCAGAATGATTTTATCCAGCTGATGAACAATAAAAACATTAACAGCCAATCAGAATCCATCCCACTGTAACGAGCTTGAGAATTTAAAGTGACAGACGTGAACGGGTCATTAGCCCCCAAACTTTTGAACAGTAGTGTATTTTTACATTCTGTGAAAATGTAATTAATTTTTTTTTATCAAATTACTACTATATATTAAATTAATATTATTATTAATAATAATGATCTATTTTTTCTAGAGGAATGGTTTTGAACAGTTCTGCATCAACTTTGTGAATGAAAAGTTGCAGCAGATCTTTATTGAGTTGACACTGAAAGCAGAACAGGTACAAAAAAACAACAACAAATCATTCATTACACTTTTCACTAGTATCCGTCCTGCTGTGTGTAAATTCTCGATCTGACAGACTGTTTTTACCTCCCACAGGAAGAGTATGTACAGGAGGGCATCAAATGGACACCCATAGAATACTTTAACAACAAAGTTGTGTGTGACTTAATAGAAAATAAACTGGTAAGCCTGCAAAGGGGCTGTGCTATATTTAGCATTAATAATAATTTATAATGATATTATTTTTTATTAGCTTTTTAAGCTGTAACTCCATTCCCCCTCAATCCCAGAATCCTCCTGGCATCATGAGCGTGCTGGATGACGTGTGTGCCACCATGCACGCCACCAAAGAGGGTGTTGATATAACTCTGCTTCAGAAGCTACAGGCTGCGGTGGGGACGCACGAACACTTCAACAACTGGAACTCAGGCTTTGTCATTCACCACTACGCTGGAAAGGTGCGTGTTATGACTTTTGTGACTTTTAGTCCATGTGTGTTAGATTTTAAGGTCATCAAGAAATTAATAATTTTATTCAGCAATGATGCATTAAATGATCAAAAGTGACAGTAAATATATTTATAATGTCACAAAAGATTTCTATTTCAAATAAATATTAATCAAAGAATCCTGAAAAGGATATATAATGGTTTCTACAAAAATATTAAGCAGCACAACTGTTTTCAACATTGATGATAATAAGAAATGTTTCTTGAGCAGCATATTATAATGATTTCCGAAAGGTCATGTGACTGAAAATTAATAATTAATGGCGTTAATTAACTAGAGTAATTAATGGCTAAAAATTCAGCTTTGCCATCAAACATATTCAAATAGAAAACAGTTGTTTTAAATTGTAATAATATTTCACAATATTACTGTTTTTATTGTATTTTCGATCAAATAAATGCAGCTTTTGTGAGCATAAGAGACTTTTAAAAACTATTACAGTGCTGTAGCATTAATACATTTCTTCAAATCAGGTGTCGTACGATATCAACGGTTTCTGCGAGAGAAACAGAGACGTGCTTTTCCCTGATCTCATAGAACTGATGCAAAGCAGCCAATAGTAAGTGCTATTTCTCGGTTTCTCTCTCATTGGAAGCACTATCCATATTGATGGGCTGTATTTAAGTCTGGTAAAGGTTAGATAATGTAATGTAATGGAAAGCCAAAGAAACAACAGAACAAAGAAAGATGAGCATAATCAATTTTCCCTGAATTTTCCCTTTTTCTCCTCCTGGTAAACACCAGCAAATTGACACATCCCCTTTTCCCGTAACCTCAAATAAAAATATTTATTTCTCTGGCATTGCAGTGACTTCATCCGAAGTCTCTTCCCAGAAAACCTCAATACAGAAAAGAAAGGTAGACCAACCACTGCTAGCTCGAAGATCAAAGTAAGACCAATGTCCTTAATAAAGTCTGAGGATCAGCATACCTGTCACATTTCCTTTATTTGGAGTCACTCACTGACTGTCTGGTCCACAGAGGCAAGCCAACGAGTTGGTTAGCACACTGATGAAGTGCACACCGCACTATATCCGCTGCATCAAACCCAATGAGACCAAGAGGCCCAAGGACTGGGAGGAGAGTAGGTGAGTCGTTCAATATAACATCATGCTCAGACTCCAGATATGGTGCGAACATACTCAAAACGTACTATGCATAAATTTCACTTTTATGGTCCCAGAGCGAAACATCAGGTGGAATATCTTGGCTTAAGGGAAAATATTAGGGTACGACGTGCCGGCTTTGCCTATCGTAGAATCTTCCAGAAGTTTTTACAGAGGTAAGATTAAGCTTGAAATAATATGTTTGGTCATAAAACATCTTTGCGAATGTGTTTTATATGGACATTTTAGTAGCATTGCAGTCCAATACTTAGCTCTGGGGTTTTCCAGTTAAGTGAATTAACCTCAAATTAGGGAGCTCAAATAAATTAGTCTCAGGTGTTAATCTCAGCAGAAATATCTCTGATGTGTTAATCTTAGAGCGGATGCTAATGCAAATTTTAGGTGTGATTTCCCAGGTGTGTTAATCTCAGTGCTAGTATCTCAGGTAACTAAATCACACTTGTGTTTTGCTAGGTATGCCATCCTTACAGCAGAGACATGGCCACATTGGCGTGGTGCGGAACAGCAGGGCGTTTTGCACCTCTTGCGTTGTGTAAACATGGACACGGATCAGTACCAAATGGGCCGCACCAAAGTCTTCATCAAGAATCCAGAGTCGGTGAGGCTCAGAAATCACCTAAAAAGTTCCCTCCAACCATACAAAGACCTAAAATATAAATAATTTCACAAATCTTGACTTACCCTTAAAAAACATTTCTCATTTCAACTCCCATTTCTTCTAATTGTAGCTATTTTTGCTGGAGGAGATGCGAGAGAGGAAGTTTGACACATTTGCCAGAACCATCCAGAAGGCATGGAGGAAATACATCGCCAGGAGGAAATATGAACAGATGCGGGAGGAAGGTGAGTAGAAGTCTGTAAAACCTAGTGAGCTACCTACTGCCCACACAAGCAGCATCCTAAGAGGTCCTTACCAGGCCATAGAACCTTGTAAGTGACCGTTTTGGAGCGCAACTCCATGTGGCACACGTTGGGCCCTATTTTAACGATCTAAGCACGTGGTCTAAAGTGTACGGCGCAAGTGAACTTAGGGCATGTCCGAATTCACTTTTTCTAGTTTAACGACGGAAAAAATGGTCGGTGTGCCCAGCGCATGGTCTAAAAGGGTTGTCCCTATTCTCTTAATGAGTAATGGGTGTGTTTTGGGTGTAACGTGCAATAAACCAATAAACCAGATTCGCATCTCCCATTCGCTTTAAAAGCCAGTTGCACTTGCGCCATGGTGGATTCGCTATTTACATGGCAGAATTTGCGAGCGGAAAGACAACACTTCTCCAGAGAGGAATCCTTTTATTTTTAATATTTAAAAATGTGTGTGTGCTGCTGCACGTCCCTGTGTGTGTAATAAGCAGACTGTATGGGCGTTTCGCACATGTCTATAGGCGCATATTACCAACGCACCCTTTAAATAACACAAAATACTGCGCTATTGACTTTAGACCAGGTTTGTGTTGGTCAATGGCACAGTCGATTTCAGTTGCCTCAAAAAAATATTAAAATAGTGCTCCACTATTTGAGACTCAATTCCCATTGATTTCAAAAGAGTTTGCTGTTAGCATGTTGCTAAGTTAATAGCAGGATTGTTTAATACACATAAAAATACACAGCACACTTATTCTTATTTTTTTTTCTCTCTCTTTCTTTCTTATTTTCAGCCTCTGATATACTGTATAACTTTAAAGAACGACGTAGGAATAGTATAAACAGGAATTTTGTTGGCGATTACCTGGGCATGGAAGAGAAGCCTGAACTCCGGCAGTTCATGGCCAAGAGGGAGCGTGTTGACTTTGCAGATTCAGTCACCAAGTTTGACCGTAGGTTCAAGGTGAGAAACTATTAGCAAAAATAATTTTTATGGTTCAAAAATTATTATTTATTTCATGTTTCTAAAATAAGTCTCTTATGATCACCAAGAATACATTTATTTGATCAAAAGTAATAAAGACTGTAATAATGTGAAATATTTAAAATAACTTTTTTCTATTTTAATATATTTTAAAATGTAATTTATTCCTGTGATGGCAACGCTGAATTTACTCCAGTCTTTAGTGTCACATGATCCTTCAGAAATCATTCTAATATGCTGATTTGATGCTCAAGAAACATTTCTAATTATCAATCTTAAAAACGGTTGTGCTGCATAATATTTTTTTATTTATTATTTAAAATAGATAAAATAAGGGCAAAAATAAGTTGTAATTATTTCTTGCTGATTTTTTTAGACTATAAAGAGAGATCTAATACTGACACCAAAATCCATCTACCTAATCGGTCGGGAAAAGATAAAGAAAGGACCAGAGAAGGGCCAGATAAAGGAAGTTCTGAAAAGAAAGCTGGACATTGGCAATGTCCGTTCAGTGTCTTTGAGGTAAGTTGCTGCCTCAAACTGCCCGTTTTAAAGGTATAAACTGTAATATATATTGTGCTGGAACCACATGAATCCCATATATATATATATACACTCACCTAAAGGATTATTAGGAACACCTGTTCAATTTCTCATTAATGCAATTATCTAATCAACCAATCACATGGCAGTTGCTTCAATGCATTTAGGGGTGTGGTCCTAGTCAAGACAATCTCCTGAACTCCAAACTGAATGTCAGAATGGGAAAGAAAGGTGATTTAAGCAATTTTGAGCGTGGCATGGTTGCTGGTGCCAGACGGGCCGGTCTGAGTATTTCACAATCTGCTTAGTTACTGGGATTTTCACGCACAACCATTTCTAGAGTTTACAAAGAATGGTGTGAAAAGGGAAAAACATCCAGTATGCGGCAGTCCTGTGGGCGAAAATGCCTTGTTGATGCTAGAGGTCAGAGGAGAATGGGCCGACTGATTCAAGCTGATAGAAGAGCAACTTTGACTGAAATAACCACTCGTTACAACCGAGGTATGCAGCAAAGCATTTGTGAAGCCACAACACGCACAACCTTGAGGCGGATGGGCTACAACAGCAGAAGACCCCACCGGGTACCACTCATCTCCACTACAAATAGGAAAAAGAGGCTACAATTTGCACGAGCTCACCAAAATTGGACAGTTGAAGACTGGAAAAATGTTGCCTGGTCTGATGAGTCTCGATTTCTGTTGAGACATTCAGATGGTAGAGTCAGAATTTGGCGTAAACAGAACGAGAACATGGATCCATCATGCCTTGTTACCACTGTGCATACTCAAGTTATTATCAATGTTGGAAACCTTTTTTTGGAACCTGTGATACTTTTTTCAGGATTCATTGATGAATAAAAAGTTAAAAAGAAAAAAAGCATTTATAAAAAATAGAAATCTTTTCTAACAATATAAATCTTTATTGTCATTTTTGATCAATTTAACACATCCTTGCTGAATAAAAGTATTAATCTCTTTCAAAAAAAGAACCCCCCAAAAAAAGAAAAAGAAATGCTGACCGCAAACTTTTGAACAGTAGTGTAAATTTCGATTTTAATTAAATACTGTTCTTTTTAACTTTTTATTAATCAGTGAATACTGAAAAAAGTATCACAGGTTATAAAAAATATTAAGCAGCACAACTGTTTCCAACTTTGATAATAAATCAGCATATTATAATAATTTCTGAAGGATCATGTGACACTGAAAAATTCAGCTTTGCATGCTTCACACACACACACACACACACACACAAATGTATGGTTCTGGCCACAAGCAATATTGGCAGAGTCAGAATATAGTGTCATTGCCATTTCAAAGCTTTTTGTAGCAATTACAAATTGCTCATTTAA
The DNA here is from genome assembly GCA_039654625.1 of Rhinogobio ventralis. NCBI lineage: Eukaryota > Metazoa > Chordata > Actinopteri > Cypriniformes > Gobionidae > Rhinogobio > Rhinogobio ventralis. Next base: position 26,195,825 of record CM077211.1, read on the forward strand.
CAGGGATCAGCTGTGAAGACGATTTGTAAATGTGGAAATATTCCACTTGTAAAAAAAGGTTTTCTGCATAGTAGTCTCAACTGCATATCCCAAAGGCATTGCACATTTAGCTACAAGATACACAACCGAAAATCATTGTGTTATTTAATTCCTTTATTCTGCTGTCTGAGCCTGAGCAAATGCGATAAAGCTGTGTACACTCGTGCAGATTTATTACTGGGAGACAAACAAGCTGCCAGACCACCACTGCTGCTACAGTGGAGAGTGAAGAGCTTATACAGAAGTTCTGCAGTGTCAAACTATTTGCAAAGTGCACAAAGGAAATTACCAAACAGGAAATGAGTTAATATTTACGGCGGCTCAGTTCTATTTTTTCTGCCCTATATGTCAAGTCTGAGAGATGGGGGTATGTTGTTTGTCTACTCTTGATGATGATTATTAATGATGATATATCAAAGACGCATGAAGATAATGTAAAAATCAATTACACAGTCAATAATAACATTTTGTGTGCTTTGTGATATCTCATCAGTCATATCCTCTTTCATCTTCTGTCGTTAATTGTTCATAATTCTTCTTCTTCTTCCGCATATAAGTCGTCCAGCACCATTGGAGCTGCGCACATGAGTTTTTCCTGGCTTATGATAAAACATAATTTGTTGGATTTCATTCATTCATATATATATATATATATATATATATAAATTTGTTGTTAGGTCTTCTTTGACATGTTTTTTTTTTCACAATCACACCCAAGAATGCTTTACATATTTTATACTTAAAACGATAATACGGAATGATACCTTTTATCCTCAAGTTAAAAGGAACACGTTTTGGTGTCGATGAAGGTTTACTGATGGGGCTATAGCAAATCTTTTAAATGTTTTTATGTGTTTATGCTCACCAAGGCTGAATTTATTTTGATTAAAAATGAAATGTTATTAGAATTCAAAATAACGGTTTTCTATTTTGATTTTAGGTTAAAATAATTTTAATAATTGTGATGGCAAAGCAGAATTTTCAGCAGCAATTTCTCCGGTCTTCAGTGTCACATGATGCTTCAGAAATAAATATGCTGTTCTAATATGCTGATTTGATGCAAGAAAGATTTCTTATTATTTTTAGTGTTGAAAACAGTTGTGCTGCTTAATATTTCTGTTGTAATCATCATGCATTTTTTAGGATTTTTTGATGAATAGAAAGTTCAAATGAACAGCGTTTATTTGAAACACAAATCTTTGATCAATTTAATGCATCCTTGAATGAAAGCATTAATTTTACTGACCCCAAACTTTTGAACAGTAGTGTATTTAAGGCAAAAACAGTTGAGAAACACTGACCAAGACCACCCTAGAAATGCCCTAAAAAACAATCGGCAAATGCTTATTATTGGAATTATATTGGTTGGTTCCGTTGTATTGAACGTGAAACCTTCACATTCTAGTAGTTTTAGGAACTATAAAAACTGTCTTTCTTCATTTCCCTCCAGTACAAGGCAAGATGACTTCTTTATCCTTCATGAAACTGAGTATGACAGTCTGCTGGAGTCCACGTTTAAGACTGAGTTCCTCAGTCTGCTGTGCAAGCGCTATGAGGAGCAAACCCAAAGCAAACTCTCATTGTCCTTCAGCGACAGGTGGCGATTACTCTCTCGTTTCTCATTTATCTCATTCCAATGCAGAGCATAAATTAATGGTAATGTTTTGTGCAGGCTGGAGTTCCATGTGAAAAAGGAGGGCTGGGGAGGAGGCGGCACCCGTGTGGTGGTATTCCAGAGGGGACCGACTGAGGCAGCTGTGATCAAACCTGCAGGAAAGACCCTTTCTGTCTCTATAACAGATGGACTGCCAAAGACATCCAGTACGTAAGATGGTTGAATGGATGAAGTGTCAGCTGTTGCACAAAATCTCTTCATTGAGTTTCAATTTTTGTTTTTCTCCAGAGCCAACCAGGAAGGGAATACCACAGAGTTCTGGAGGAAGAAGCCAGCCACGGCACAGAGGTATAAAAACTCCTAATTTATGTATTAAGTTGAATTTCTGCACTGTAAATGCTGTGTTGAACCATGTGGACAAATTTATATTCTCCAGTTGCTTTTAAAGAGTACAGAAATAGTATAATTTAAAAGAATATTAATTAGTGCGACCTGAATGCAGACACTGAATTGCATGTTAATTGCAAATAAATGAAAATGTAATATAGTTTAATATCTACTTTAATAATATAGTTTTACCTACATCGATGTGTAATTTCATAATTACTTCTATTGTCTTTGATATATGGTTAAAGTGTACTGTTGAATGTACTGACAAGCATTTATGATAAATTAAAATATAGGTAATTTCTATTGAAGCGTGTATGTCATATATTTAAATATATTTGTATTTTAGTACATGTAGTACATTTTAGTACATGCAATTTAGTATATGTATTGGATAATCCACGGCTAGCTGTGCATTCAATTTAATGCTCTTTGTGTGTGCGCTTTAATGAAAACAGCGCATTAATATAGAATGGTGATTCACTGACTTGGAACTACCTGTGCATTAAACAGTTTGCACACCTTCCAGCCAATCCGAATCGAGTATTCAGACAGACCCTGGTATAATTAAAATATATTAACTTTACATGTGCGTTAGTATGTTACACATCAAAGTAAGTGTACTTTTTTAAAACACGTCAAAATTATTAAAACATGATTTAAAATTGACTTATTACTAATTTAAGAAAGTCATGAAAATGTTTATATTATATTATCCACCAGTTTTTTTTTAATATATTTTAAGACTTAAAGGGATAGTTCACCCAAAAATGAAAATTTGATGTTTATCTGCTTACCCCCAGGGCATCCAAGATGTAGGTGTCTTTGTTTTATTCAGCAGAACACAAATGAAGATTTTTAACTCCAACCGTTGCGGTCTGCCAGTCGTATAATGCATGTCAATGGCAATATTTTAGAGTATGAGAGTAAAAAAACATACATATACGAATCCATATTAAACCTTGCGGCTCGTGACGACACATTACTGTCTTAAGACACGACACGATCGGTTTGTGCGAGAAACCGAACAGTATTTATATAATTTTTTTACCTCGAATGCGATCTATGTACAACAGCCTTCACTGCGCGCCATCACTTCCGGTGGGTGAGGTCAAATGTACACGATATGGCTTATTTCAATCGGATACATACGGCGGAAGTGATCTCTCACGCGTATCTCTACGCCATATCGTGTATTTTGACCTCATCTACCGGAAGTGATGGCGTGCTGAAAACTGATGTACGTAGTGTTGTATTTGAGGTAAAAAATTATATAAATACTGTTCGGTTTCTCGCACAAACCGATCGTTTCGTGTCTTAAGACATCAATGTGTCGTCACGAGCCACAGGGTTTAATATGGATTTGTATATGTATGTTTTTTTACTCTCATAGCTCTCATTCTCTGAAATGTTGCCGTTGACATGTATTATACGACTGGCAGACCGCAACGGTTGGAGTTAAAAATCTTCATTTGTGTTCTACTGAAGAAACAAAGACACCTACATCTTGGATGCCCTGGGGGTAAGCAGATAAACATCAAATTTTCATTTTTGGGTGAACTATCCCTTTAATACAACAAGTGCACATTCAATACAATTAAGCACACTTCTTTTTTACAAGAGAAAACTCCCTTGAGAGTAAATAAACCTTAGGAGGAACCAAAGCTCAAAACACATTCTAGTCTGGTTGGCCTTAAGGAATAAGTCTTGGTCAACAGTGACTTAAGCCCAGTTTCCACTGAAATTACCCGGAACAATTTGTCCCAGGAATTTTTTCCCAGGAACTTCTTTTCCCCCAGACCTGTTGCTGTCTGCGTTTGTCTGAAGATTAGTCCAGTGACGTAGGAGTGTGTACAACGTTCCAGTTCCCGCTGGATTTCGTCCTCTGCATATAAGCTTAATAAAGCCTAAACCTCGTCGGTCCATCGGTCGTATTTTTTAAACTTCATGGTTGATTCGAATAGCAAACAACTCTTACTGCACACACCGCAAAATGGTGGTTGAAATAAAAAGCTGCGTGGGGTCAACCAATCAGCATGTTCAGCACCCAAGTCCCACCCCTGAAAGTTCTTGAACTTTGAAAAAGTACTACCTTGCGAGCAGGGCCATTTTGGGGGGGAAATATTTACCCGGAACATCATTTAGACCCTGGCTCCTGCGGTGGAAACGCAGCTTTGGTAAACATTATTCCCATTTTTAGTCTCTGGTTTTTAACAATATTATAAAAATACAGATCATACAAAAGCTTGAGCTGACACCCTAACCGGTATGATACACGTAGCCACCAGTAACCCTTTATAATGTGTATTTTTAACAGGGGGCCATCAGAACGGGGCTGCACAGTTCAACCGGGCTGGCACTCAACAGAAGCAGCAGCAGAGAGACGCGACATACTCCCTGCCAGTGAGGCAGAACCCTCCACCAAGCAACGCTCTACCTAAACTGGGATCGCAGAAGAATCAAAGAGGCTCCAGGCCGGCCCAGAATCAGTCCACGAACCTCGACTTCCTCAATGTGCCTGACCAGGGCATGTCAGGGTAAGAGAACACAGATAGACTTGCACATACAAAAACATCTCAAATTCAATTTTTGTAAGTACTAAAGAGTCTAAAATCTCACCAGAATGCAGCGGAAAAGGAGCATCAGCCAACGGCCTCCACCGGCCCCCTCTAGCCGTCCCAAACCTCAGCCCCGACCGCAGGGCCCTCGATGTAGAGCACTTTATCAGTATTTTGGCCAGGATGTGGATGAAATTAGCTTTGATGTCAATGACATCATAGAGCTAATCAATGAAGGTGAGACCTGGAAATAAGACAGAATGTTAAGGTTTAGATTTGGACTGTTGAATTGTTTCTAATATTCCTCTGGTTTTCCTGTAGATCTATCAGGGTGGTGGAGAGGGCGGATTCATGGGAAGGAGGGTCTCTTTCCTGGGAACTATGTGGAGAAGATCTGATGTCTGCACACCAACGAGGTGGACAGCACTGATGAACCAGCACCTGACTTTTGACCTTTAACCTCCTAGTTCATGAAATCACTTAGGCTCTGGGAATTTGCACACAAGCCAGTGACGAGATTTTTTTTTGGGTTTCTTTTAACTTTTTTAATGACATTTTTTGTAATTATGTTTTTTTTACCAAACAGAAGAATTTGTTGGAACAGTTTTCAGGCTGTTTACAAAGACTCTGCACTGCCCACAAATGACCACTTGACAGCGCTGTTGTGCAGTTTGAAAGTTTTTTAAGAACTGTTTTTTAATGGAAGAACAGCAATCACAATCACAGCCTTTTCCTTCATTTTTGTCTAATTTCCTGAAAACTGTATGTGTAAAAAAAAGAAAATATATTCTATGCATTGAATGATGTTTTATCATTTTTTGTAACTGTTGTCTCTTAAAATTTTCAATCAAAAGAAATAAATTGATTTCTGTGGTACTAACAGTATTAAAGAGAGCTTTGCTGAAAAAGATTTCAATGCTGTACTACATCAATATATAAAAGAAAAAATATTTTACATAACAGTTAAGCCACAAAAAGTAATTATATGCCTGGTTTCACAGACAGGGCTTAGGTTAAGCCATGATTAGGCAATTAGGACATTTAAGTAGCTTTTTTAAACATGCCTTAGAAAAATAACATTACTGGTGTGCATCTTGAGACAAAACAATGGCACTGACATATTTTAAGATATGTCAGTGCACGTTGCTTTCAGTTAAAACAGCTCAAACATGCATTTTAGTCTGGGACTAGCTTAAGCCTGGTCTGTGAAACCGGGGGATATTCTCAGGTATGGAATATGTAAATTACAATGTGTTGAGTATCTGATCAAGTTTGCATCAGGAAGTATGTAGTTATACAGTACCTTTTGAGGCTATGAAAACTTCTATTTGCCCCTTGGCCAGTAAACTGTGTTGTTCCTGAAAGTTGGAACCAAGCCTAAATAACATCACCATAGAAACATATTTTCTGTCTTTCTTTCCCCCTCACCTAATTTCTCTGTACACATATTTGGTGTGATATTTGGACTGTCGTTGTAGTAGAATAGAGGTTATTAGCCTGGCACAAAGAGGTGTCTTTGACAGACAAGTAATTGACAGAAAAACATATTCTTTCTATGCAGGTGGGTGGACTGGTTGAGCAGGTGAGTTCAGACTGAAAGTTCTCTCCCTAACAGGTGCATGGAGACACTACAACAAGAGGGAATATGAGAATCATCCCTCATTGTCCATGCTAAACATTTATGCAAAATCCAGCATGTTGATGAGTGTAAAACAAATACAGACTTAAGTTTGGATATTTGCATGAGATCTTTATGTTTATGATGGGTAACTGCAGCAGTTTCATCTTAGTATGTCTTCAAATGTGTATGTAACCAACCTACATGTTCCCCTGGGTTAAAGTCTGGTGTTTCGGTTAATGGGTAATCAGAGATTTTATATAATCTAATTTACTATAGTAGCCAAAATACCTGCAAGTTATTGTTACTGCTTTAAAATGATTAATATTGAATCTCCTTGAACAGCTTGATAAGTAATTGTCTTTTTCTTTCATCAGATGCCAGTAGTGGAAATGATCTTTGTATGCTTGTTTTAATCACGTTTAGTGGTGTTCTTGGTGATTGTGTCTGTTATTTAATTACACTCAATGTATTTGTATAGCCCTTTGCACAATACATATTGTTCCAAAGCAGCTTGGAGAAAATAGAGCCTCACAAACCCCCAGTGCAACGAGCCAAAGGTGACAGTCGCATGGGAAAACGCCCTAAGATAGTTAGATAGGATGAGGTAGAAACCTTGGGGAAAACTAGGCCCAACAAAGAGAAGTACACAGTCTCTGGCTGGCCCATATTTAACTAATATTTACAAAAATATCGTCAAATTTATTAACACAATTGTTAATAGACTAGATGTAATCCACATATACATATATTCATATTATATATATATATATATATATATATATATATATATATATATATATATATATATATATATACACACACCGATCTGGCATAATATTAAGACAACACTATTGGCGCTTTCGGCAGAGGACAGGGGTCAGGGGTCAGCATGGGCACCCTGACTGGTCTGCAGCTATGCAGCCCCATATGCAACAAACTGCGATGCACTGTGTATTCTGACACCTTTCTATCAGAACCAGCATTAACTTCTTAAACAAATTGAGCAATACAGTAGCTCGTCTGTTTGATCGGACCACACGGGCCAGCCTTTGCTCCCCACGTGCATCAATGAGCCTTGGCTGCCCATGACCCTGTCAGTGGTTCACCATTGTTCCTTCCTTGGACCACTCTTGATAGATACTGACCACTGCAGACCAGGAACACCCCACAAGAGCTGCAGTTTTGGAGATGTTCTGACCCATCGTCTAGCCATCACAATTTGGCCCTTGTGTGTGTGTGTGTGTTATATATATATATATATATATATATATATATATATATATATATATATATATATATATATATATATAATAAATAATAAATTAAGAACAAATTACTACCTCTAAATAAGCTAAATAAATAAACTAATGTGCTTAGGTTAAATACTTAACTATGAATTTATAATAAATCATTGTCTCCTCAAAAAAAGTAACACGTGTAGTAACCTGAGAGCAACTATGGCGGAAACTGGTTTCCAAGGTAAACTTTTGTAAAGGAGGTGCTGTGTGAGGCCACGACATTCCTTTTAACGAATTTTAATTTCGCTGAAGGCATGAAAAATGTTTTTTTTTTTTTTTTTTTTTTTTTTTTGCGGTTAATGAGTTGAACGGCGTCAAAGAGTCGATAGGTGAGGTGCAGGTAGATTGACCTCAGCTCGTGCCGGAGGCGGGCGCGCGTGCCCGGCCAGCCGTTGTCATGTAAAACGGCGCGTTTCAGGTCTTCTTAGCGCGCTGACAGGTTCACGATACAATGGCACAATGAAGAGGAATAGCACTTCCACCGTTTGCTCGGTTTCACTTGAACCCTCCAGGTGATGTCACAGCGCGAGACCCGCGTAACAGGATCGGGGACATTTCTCCTCTACTTAAACCTGACACATAGAGCGCGCGGCTGTGGATGCGTTTTTGAGAGGTAAGCCATAGTTAATTTATTTTTATTTAACCGTACGGTCGTTTGGTATTGATTTGACAGAGTTTATATAAGATGCATTTTCATCGTCAGCGTTTCGGTTATTGTAGTGTTTGTGTGCTTTCTCAAGTCTGTGCGCTCCCCTACCAATTAATTTATTATCCAGAGGATTCACTTTTCCCGTGCTCTGCCGGGTAGTGATAGGATAGTTGTATCAATATCACAAAACCAACAGGCTAAAATCATATTATAACCACTTTTACTACTGGATCTGTACGTGTGCTCTAGGACCTATTTAAACAAGTTGTTGATTTAAAACAATGTGATCCGTTATACATTGTTAAAATTCAAATAAACAAAGAGATAAACTCTATAGAAACAGACCACTTTAGTATATGACATTGGCTGTCTGAAAAATTTGTCAGCTCAGAAAAGGTCACCTGGGGTCTAATATATAGCCTAAACGTTGCGTAAGCACATATCGGGATTTATTAAAATACTTACGCACTCTCTTACTGGAGTGAGCGAAGTAATGAAGTAAACAGAATTAATTTAAACATTTTGATATACGTATTTAAATTAAATATTACATTTTTATTAGTGGAGTTAAGCAATTTTCTTTTCGCATGTTCTGGCGTACGCATGGTTTTATAATACATCTAAAAATAATTACATTTCTTTACATTAAATCTAAAACAACTAGAATGAAATCTACGTAAAGTTTTATACACGAGGGCCCACTTTGAATACAGTGAAAAAACATCACAGCAGAGTCTGGAACACTCCTCTGTGTAAAGACAACAAGCTTTAGTACCATGGCACGTGTTTTGTTCTTCAACGCAGAGTAAGCCATAGAATTTTTGACGTATCATTACAGTGAATAATAAAACAGTCTCTCTTTCTCTCAGAGATCCCGTCATTCCCATTCTTTGACAGAATGGCAGGTGTGTTTTCCTACGAGAGCTCTGAAGTGGACTGGTGTGAAGACAACTATAAACATTCAGAGAATGTTGTGGAATATTTCAACACGGTATGAGCATAACAGACAGGCTGCAAATCCTTTTACATGTTAGTCACTGTGAATCATTCAATTGAATTTATTTCAGCCATTAACACTAGTGTTAACTACATTGATTACTACACCCACAATAATTACACATATGCAGCCAGTGACTCAGGCACAATGTAAGTGATAGAATCAAGTGCTGTTCAGTTCAACTCATTCAGGTTTTATTTATGGCTCAGTATCAGACTAATACAAAATGCGTAAAAGTTGATGCGACTGCTACAAAACCACATTTAGGGGCATCATGGGATAGGATTTGAGTTTGAGTATGTCTGATTCAATGATTCTGCATTTGTTCCTTCTTCAGATGAGCAGTTTCGTCTTCTTTGTGATCGCACCGATAATGCTTTACCTGCTGCACCCATATGCCAAGGAAAGAAACCTGGCTGTGCATCTGGTCTGGATCATGATGGTCTTTGTAGGTTAGTGTGAAAGTTGAATCTAAAAGGGTTGAACTTGTGACATTAACAATCCAGTAGGGGGCAGCATTGTTCAATAGCCAAATCAAATGTAAAGCCAGCTAAATTGAAATCCACTGATTCATTCAAATAAATTAATTAATGAAATGTCCCTTTGATTTTGTTTGTTTGTGGCCAAATAATCAAACAAGTGTGATTTTATATGATCTAGAAAACGCAACAAACTGTTTACATATAAAATTTGCAAATCAATACACCAGAAATGCAAGAAAACTATGTTAAAATTATTATTTTAAAAAAATGGTGAAGAAGTATAAAATTGTATTATAAATAATAATAATTTATCATTTTTTAAATATTTTTTTCCCCCTGTATTTGTCAAAACTGCTATGACAAGCACACGTTGATTAAGCTAAGAATGTAGATAAAGGTGTTTTGGTAACACTTTAGAATAATGGTCCGTCATTAATAAGTAGCTATGCAGGAAGTAATGCAGGACTAATGAGTAGTACTACATTAACACTTCAGCTACTACCATTAACTAATATAGAAACAAGCTTAACTAATCAGTAAGTAATATCGAATTTAGGACTAAGATAGTTCCTTATTAGGTAATAAATAATTACTGAATGAGATTGGTATCACTAAGAACTAATAAGTAACTATGACAAATGATAAAGAATTACTAATTAATTACTAATCACAACATTAGCGTGTCTGATATGTGAGTGATTGTCTTTTTTTTACCCTTAACGTGGTCATAAAATGCATCACCAATTACTCAAGTGTTACCTAGTCACTCTGCAGGAACTACTAGTGATCTGGACCATTATTTTAAAGTGAAAAAGAGTTTTTTTCACTTTAAAATAATGGTCCAGATCACTAGTAGTTCCTGCAGAGTGACTAGGTAACACTTGAGTAATTAATGAAGCATTTTATGACTATATTCAGAGTAAAAAAGATGACTATTTACGTCTCAGACACACAATAATGTTCTTTTTAATTTGTCAGTTAGTTAATAGTTATTAATGAGGCTAATCTCATTTAGTAATTATTGATTACTTAACAAGGAACAAGGAATTTGACATTACTTACTGATTAGTTAAGCTTGTTTCTATATTAGTTAATGGTAGTAGCTGAAGTGTTAATGTAGTAATACTCATTAGTCCTGCATTACTTCCTGCATAGTTACTTATTAATGATGGACCATTATTCTAAAGTGTTACCTGTGTGTTGCTTGATATGTACATGACCACCTTATACATGTCAACCTATTAAAGTCAACCTGTATTCACATCCCATTTTACTTCCATTACGTGACACATTTCCAAGAGAAAAGGGACATTTGACTAGAAAAATGTAGTTGCGGTTTTCTCCTTCCATGATGTCTCTCTCACTCCATGGTCTGTTTCTCTCTCTCTTTCTCTCTCTCTCTCTCTCTCTCTTCAGGTATGTTCTCCGTGTATTTTCACATGACTCTGAGTTTTATGGGCCAGATGCTGGACGAGCTGTCAATCCTGTGGGTTTTGGCTATTGGCTACTCCCTGTGGTTCCCACGCAGACACTTCCCATCTTTTGTTAAGGACAGGTAACAATTTCATATTTTTTTTATGTTTTTGTACCATGGTGTGTACCATGCCATTACATAGAAAGGTCTGTTTCTGTGGTTTATGGCATGAACTTGTCTTCCTCCTAAAAAAATCTGCATCTGCAGCTCTGTAAAAATAGGAGCAATTAAAGGATCCATTTACAGTCTTCCGTTTGTGTAACAGTAACCCTGTTTTAACCTGCAGCATCATATTCTGATCTCACTGTGGGAGAGATGGCTTCCACAGCTTTCTCAGTAAGGGTCCATCCAGCCTTATATTAATATTTAAATGCTTGAAAGCTAAATGAGATGATTTGATGATGTTTTAAACTGACCTCTTAAGAAAGTTACTTACCCCAAACTATATATTCCCCTGATTTGTCATTATTATTTTGAATATTTTAGATGACTAGACTATCTGCAGTCTAAAGCGTGGTCTCTCTTTCTCTGTTTTGTCCTTTCTCAGGAGAACGTTCTCTCGTGTGGTCCTGATCATCACTGTCATAAGCACTCTGTCCTCTTTTGTCAAACCTACAGCCAATGCCTACGTTCTCAACTGCTTTGCCATCCATATCCTCTACTCTCTGTTTGTGGAGTTAAGGAGGTAAAGGATGTGCATTCATCTTTTTCAGATGTTGTAATAGTCACTATTTGTCCACTTTTATTTCTTGTTTTCACTCTCATTCAATACTGATCTATTTGTCAAACAGTTGCACAGATGAGCGAGTGCTGCGTCTGGCCTGGGCGTCCACTGGCCTGTGGATTCTGGCCATCTCCTGTTGGATTAGCGATCGCTTTGGCTGCAGCTTCTGGCAGAAACTGGACTTCTGTTATCTGCATGGTATCTGGTGAGTGAGCCATGCTATTCTGCTGTATGTTGAGCACATTTTAACCCTATAAATCCTACTGAATCATAATTAATACGCAAATCTCGAAGGCCTCTAGATTATAAACACAATCAAAGCTTTGCTCATAAAACTGTTCTTTATGTCGTCTTTACTTTTTTAGCAAGTAAAAGGCCTTTTAGTACAATTTTAAAAATTGTGGTACACAAGTCTTTTTGCTGTGAAATCTTTATTGACATAAGAATAACTTTTATATTGTTAGTAATATTTCAAGATGAACACTTATCGGACTGAAGCAACTTGATTATCCATACATCATGTTTTAGAAAGATCATGTTAAAATGTATTTATTTTATATGTTTCGCCACCCACAATAAAAACTACAGAGTATTTAAATATCATCTTACTATAACATTATTTGGAGATATAGAGTTACTGATATTTATTTGAATTTTAAGTAAGTACAGTAGGAGTACGGGCTAGGAAAATTGACATCTTCACCCTTTATTCAAATATTATTAATTATTATTATTATTTGTGATAACGCAATTAAATATGCCAAATTGTGCGGACATAATTTTTGGCCAGGCTGTCAAATAAATTATGAACACATGCAAAAACAAGAGAGAACCAACAAAATATTAATAATTGATTACGTTTAGTCAATGTTTGTTTTTTTATGCATTTTTCTTTGCATATTAAAATAAAACTTGTAGCCGTAGCGCCTTTTTTGCTAAATAAGTTTGTCGGATAAATACCTTAACCAAGTTTAGTGTTTTGTTCTACCCTCATTTCAAAAATATTTTAAAAATAAAACATATACAATTCACTTTTGGCCACTACTGTTGTCTGTATGATAAAGATCTCAATTAATTTACATTACAAGCTATCAGAATTTCATCTTAATGTTTGGTCATTTAAATATCAGCAACTGCACCAAACTGCATATTTTTGCTTTTACGTAGTTTGTGCCTCTGAATAAAATTGAGGTGTTTTGAGTGTGAGTTCCATATTCTCCTATATAATAGTACATGACCCATAAAAACCTGATGTATCAATATGATACACAACAAAAAGTATTTTAGATATTTAACATTATGTCTAAAGGTTCAATAAAAAAATTCAATTAAAAATAGATATTTTTGACTATTATTTCATATGTCAGGCCTTACAGGATTAAGCTACATTGTCCATGTGTTTCTTTTTGTTTTTGTTTTTCAGACTGTCATGTTTATTTTATCTCCACCTCTCTCTTCAGGCACATTCTGATTGTGGTGGCCACGGCTTATGGTACCACTTTGGTCGCTTACATGGATGCTAGTCTGGAGATCCCTTATTCCCTCCCTGACTTGCAGTACTGGCCACGAAATAACTGGGCCATTGGACTGCCTTACATAATCCTCAAAGGAACCACAAAGACCCGGAAAAGATGCTAGCAGACACAACAAGATGAACAGATGCTATCTCATTTTTAAAGCTGCTTGGCTGATCTAGGACCAGCCTTTGCCGTTCAAATCTTGGTGAATACATTTTATATGGGCTGGAAGGAGCTGATCCTAAATCAATACCCTGAGACTCCAAATGTTATGTGAACACTAAAGAGAAACTTGTTATATGAAACACATTGCATGTTGTGGTGAAATGGTTGCAGTTTCAGGCACTTTCTCCTCATTTCTCACAGAACCTGAAACTGAAGTATTTGTGTGTTTGAATGTTTCCATGAAAGTGACTGTTTGTATTCTCATCTTTACCAACAACATGCTGTTGTTATGTGAAAATGAATATTTGTTCAGGATGTTTTGAATGTTTTGACAGGATTGAATGTATGTACAAAACATTCTGTATTTTACTTAATATGAAACAAAAGCTTACATTTTTAAGACAATCAACTGAGAAAAAATGTCATAAGCAACTACTTGATTCATGGGTGAAACTTGAATGAAAATTAAAATGTAAATGTTATATTATTAGTCTGATCAGAGTCACCTGTACGATGTGAGATCTGAATGATTTTCTCACAGCAATAACTGGGATTTATGTGCATTTTGGTGTGGGATTTTTAAATATAATTTTATTTTACTGTATTTATTGTTAAAGAACTTTATGTATTATATATCTATATATATTGTGTGCTAACTTCTAACCTGTACCTCAGTGTATGATATTGTGTATATTGATGATGTACCTTTCAATGGCTTCACTGTGGAAAAGACTAATATAATAAATGAAAGCTGGGACATGCATTTGGTGTGAGAACATTTATTTAAGGGGTTGTTGTCATTTAAAAGTATTTCAAAGAAGCGCCATATGAGATACACAATAAAATAAAAGTCAAAATCTAGCAAGAGACAAAACTTACAATGATGCTCGTTGCGAGCTTTATGTAGAAAACAAAGAAATGGGGTCAACTCCAGGTTATGGATACTTCACCCAAAGAGCACAGCCTCTGTTCTTTCTGACACAGCGCCATCAAGCGTACATCATAGGTGCAGTGCAGTTGAGCTGCTTCGTGAACCTCATCACCACCTTTTGCTGAAATAAAAAAAAATCTGTAGTTATGATTTTATGTTTGACAAGTGGTTTAAAGCAATAATAATACTTTTTCGTGAATTCTGTCAGATTCCATTGTGATAACTTACCATAGTGTGACAACATGCCCCCTGTTGGGTTAACGTGTGCTAAATTACCCTTTTTCATTTAACACTTTTCAAAGTGAGTTCAACGAATGATTTTTCCCGGTCTGGCTTATAGCCAATACCTTAATAGTGCTTTTACAGAAAGAAAAAATCCCTGTAAAATATTTACTATAGTAAAAAGTGTGACAACTAGCCCCAGTTTTCAATATATTAAATTAGTCCCTTCAAATGGCAATTGAAATCACTAAGCATTAAGTATTTATTGTAATCCCCTAATTAAACACAGAACAGAGGCATGCCCTTAACCAACCAATCACAACACAGTTGTGTGTAACATGCATTGCTTTCAAATACGGAATTGAAAATCATTCAGGAAAAAAATAACACCACGTTTTGTAGCGCTACTAGACTGCAAAAATAAAAACATCCCATCGGTTCGGCTAATCTCTAATTTTTACCCACCAGTACAGGCAGCCCGTGGGAAGTCCCGCCCACCGCGTTTCGCGATTGGTTGGGCGGCGTAAAGCTCATCTCGGACGGCATATGATTGGTCACAAACGCTTTCTGTTTTGGGTGCATGCCAGAGGTCCGGAGAGGGGAGGGGAACCGTCTAGTTTCCGGTTTTGGGCTGGAATTGACACACAATGAAGAGTCGGGAGCAGCCGCTCAAAAGCCTTCTGTAAATAAACAGGACCTTCATCAGGCCGGTGAACTATGGAGAATCAGGTAGAGTATGAAACGCTTTTGCTGTTGCATGGAGCGAAGTCAACTTTTGTAAGCGCGCGCTTAGAGAAATCCACCATTGCAACTGAATGTGGACACTTGGGGCTCGTGAAAGCAGCGGATCGGACCCATATAACCCCCCTCCCTCCTCCCTCCTCCCTCCTCTCAGCTATCTGACTCGAGCTGGCCACGCATATTAAAGCTACATCGGTATTTGGGGACATCAGCTCAGCCTAAAGGGCTGGATGCGTGCGCCAGCTTTTGCAGTAGGCAATTCGTGCATGTACCAGCAGAAACACAAAGGAGAGTGTTTTTGTCCTGTGCTTCTCTGGCCCGGGAGTCACTACAGTCTGCGGCTTTTATTAGAGGAAATGAGGAACATGCATTTTCATGTATTAGTGTTCCTGACAGAGCACGCTCACTGAAGGCTGAGGGCATTGCACAGGTCTGCTCTGAGGGTGGGGGTCCCTGATGGGCTCCTGAAGCGGGAATCTGTCTCCTTCCAAGGCTAATTAATTGCCCTTTTATGCAATATGATTTATGAGCAGCAGCAGTGATCATATGCTGTAGATGAATATCATTGCCTTAACATCCTGGCTATTTTTACACGTTCTGCCTTGTGTCTGTGGTCTGCAGTAGGTTAATTGCTTTTGCTGCTACTAAATAAATTATTTTAGAAATGAACTTTTTCTATTATTATTATTGTTGAGTGTCCCATTACAAAAAACAGAAATCTGCTTCCACTACAGTTATTGTTACTACTGTCAAATGATTACACAATAATATGTGATTTCACAATACATTTGAAATGACTATAGATGCTACAGTGTAAATCATTCTTTATGACAGTGATGTCCACCAATTTTTTAAATGCAATGGCAACAATTGTGGTATTTTGATTGCACAGTTTTACTACACGTTACTACAAACATAATGTTAGTACTGTCATAATAAAGCTGTCACGTTTTAGAAAGAAAATCATATTACTGTTTTGCTTAGTAAGCATTACTGCTTAATATTAATGAGCCATTTAATGAGCAGTTTTTAATGCAGTAGCAATTGTAGTGGTATTTCTATTTATTTTATATATAGTGGCTTTTTACATTTACTGTTTTATCATTTTTTACATGAACTAGCATAATGTTAGTACTGTCACAAAAAAGGCATATTATTATTTTTTTCTTAAGCTGTTTATCCAGCTATTACTTCCATTTATGGTGGTATTGTTTGTTTTCCTCCTTTTACTTGTATAGTCCTGCTTTAGACTACTTTTTGCAGTTACATGACCTAGATACTTACGCATGAAAGCAAATCTCAAAACAAAAAGCCTAATTTATTTTTATTCAGTGTGATTTTAGAAGGGCAAGTTGTAAACTTTTGTTTTGTCCCTCCACTTCTGAAGATTTTTGTGAAATCTAGTTGATGTTCTTGTTTCATTCATTCATGTTTTCCAGCCTTTGACAACAGCATTGCAGCAACTCTTCTGAGACTTGTTGTTTTGTTGTTCGCCTGTTGGCTTACACGTGACCTGCTTGTATTTTTACTGTGCTTGACTGATAATCTGTATCATAGCAGTGACCTGAGAGGAATCCAGTCTGCCACTTTTGTGTCTATTTTGCGGTTTATAACAAAAAAATATGTGGGTGTCTCTGCTGGGGATTTGTGAGACCTGCACCTTCTGTCTTGTGAGACCAGGAGCCGGTAGTGTTTGCTTGTCCTCCTGTTTAATCTACTCCTTTTCAAAAAGGCCTTTTGATCTTTTTACCCCTTTCACCGTGGGATTAGCGTGGTCATGTATTGAATCTCTTATTGTGTACGTCTCCTCTCTGTCCCATATCGTCTTCATATTTGGATAGTTCCGCTCAGGCGGGGTAAGCTTTTATGAACAGCTTTTATGTAGGTAGCGTTTGTAATTGTTACTTCAAGGCAAGTTGCTGTTGCTGTGATGAAATTACAAATGGCAAGTTCTGGAAAAAGAGCAGTGGTTCTTGCCGTTTAGGGTAGCCAGGCTTTTGTCTCACTGTCTGTCTATATACAGTATGTGACACGGCTGGGGCTTGTGGGTGAGTGAATGAGAGATGGACTCATAGGGGTTATTCTGATGCCTGGCAGCATCGAGGACTGGCTGGCAGGTTTTGGCTCGGAGACGTGAGAGTGTCAGCCAACGCAGGGAGTTAAAGGGCTTTATGGTGAAAGGAAGAACAGGCCAGACGGCAGCCAATAAGATTTTCCTTCCACTCATTCTTATGCTTACCATCTTTCAGAAAAGTAAAAAAAAAAAAGAAGAAGCTTGTCTCAATCTTATTCTCCGTTCCGGTTCTTAAATCTCTGCGAGTTCATGGGCTTGAGTCAACAGCAGCTGCTGAGCATCGCTGAGCATCTCTGGGCACCTGAACCCAGTCTGGCCCGTCTCCACCCTATGTGGGCAGTGTTCATTTTTCCTGGCTGCTTTTCAAGGAATTCCCTTGATGGCTTTTTTCTGGCCATTTGGCAGAACCAGTCGATGATACAGATGATTAGCTTGAGCATGTGTATGAAAGGTATTCTTACTCAGATTTTGGTGTCTAGAGGCCTTTTATTAGTAACTCTTCTCCGCTATATCAGCTATATGAATTCACTCAAATAAAACAGTCTTCCACAAAGAAAATTCCCTACAGCTTGATGATTAGTGGTGTGAATCGTCACTGATCTCACGATTCAGTTCGATTACGATTATCATCACTTCGATTCGATATCACGATGCGTTCAATATTACTGTACCATTTAGAGCTAACAAACACTAGTAAATACTAAAAGCGCATGAAACTGTCAAGTAGTGTACTTAAGTTACAGTAATGCTCACACACTTGTAAACACATGCATGGAGCCTTGCACGCTCGCACTCACATGCTGTAAATGTTAAAATAGTGGGTGCATTTTTTACTACTCGCTTTTGTGTTTCGCCTCTGTAACGGAGTTCGTTGTTATGGGAAGAAGGAGGCAGGAACCCCTCAAAACAAAATAAAATAACGGCAGCAGACCCTCACGGACGACTGCCGCCTACATACAAAACCAAACATAAACAAAACACAACGTAAATCCAGGCCTGGTCCTCTCTCCTTTTGCACTGTCGTCGCTCCTCCTTTTATGCTCCCGTCACTCCTCCGTGAGACGAGATCGGTGTGGCGCGCAGCTGGAGCTCATTATCACTCGCCACCGGCCCACTCTCACGGTCCCTCGCCTCGCTGCTTGCCACAGCCTCCCTCCACCATTTTCTGTGAACGAGAGAAGCGCATATGTGACAAATGATGTCAGAAACATCAGTAGGCTATAATCGATTATGGTCTATTACTGCATCGATGCAGAATTGTCCATGTCCGCATGCAACGATTAATTTCTACACCCCTATTGATGATCTACCAATGTAATCCATTTGTTGTCTGTTTTTAGGAGGATAAAAAAGCACCATTGCGTAAAAATTCTTTCTTAATATGAGATATTAAAGTGCCCCTATCATACGTTTTTGAATATTACCTTTCATGCAATGTGTAATGTAAACAATCTGCAAAGTTGTGAATCTGAAAGTGCACAATAAATAAAGTTAATGTCTCTCAAAAGAAAGAATCAGCTCTGAACCGTTTAAACGAGTCGTCAGTAATTAGAATCCCGTTTTGTTACGGCTACATATCACTGGGTAACATATTTTCATAATGCCCGTCTATGGTCATGCCTACTTTGACCTGCTCTCAAACGCTGTAGCTGTGTTGTGTACATGTCGAGAAGACACTGTTTTCTGCTCTGCAAAAAATCCTTCCAAAGGATGAGGATGTTAAGAGTCAGTGGTTAAAATTCCCACAGCGATACCACATCAGTATAACCTTTTGATGATTGCTTCTCAAATCTCTGTGAGGTCTAAATGGGATTTACAAAAGGCTTATCCATTAAAGATGGGACCGTACACACTTTATTTGGACCAGCTTGCTCCTCAGAATCACAACCTGCAAGTATGATTAATTGTTGATGTGTATATATTTTGTACCGGGTGTTCAAAATTCGTATTTCGTGTTTTATGTTGTGTAAGTTTCCGGCTAACTCATGTTATTACTGTCTTACTGAAATACTTTTGCTAATCAGCTGTGGGCCACTATTACCTAAAACTGTGTCTATTAATCCAGATTGTCTGTCGTTCTTACTACTTTGAGTAAAGATAAAGGATGGAGCAAGATTTGTTTTACAAACTTTAATGTTACATCAGTCATTCACGTTAGTGCTCGGCTAACATATGCACCGTTATTAATAGAGTTCCCGCATGTGCACTTCAATAAATGAGAAATATACACATCGGTTTATTGATGGACATACTCTTGTTAATGCTGATGGTGAGGAATTACAGTTGCAACATCTCATAATGTACCTCAAAATGAGTAGTGTATCACTGAGAAACGTCCTGCTCAAGTCGTCCTTGCAATGGAGGGTCAGGTTGAATAGCTTGTTCTTCCAGTGTTTCATCATCGGACTCGTGCAATCACTGAGTTTTAGGAAGCCTCAGAAGCTGAAATTCAGTCTTGGTAATGGGGCATTTAGTTTCTGACAAGCGCTGTAAGCAGTAGACCAATCACAACAGACTGGGCCATCTGACCAATCAGAGCAGAGTAGACTCGCGGAAAGGAAGGATTTAGAGAGACTGATTAATCCAATGAGTCATTTGAGACTCATTGAAAATTAGAAAAATGTGGTGATGTGCAATGTATATTATGAGAAAATTAAAGTGTTTTTTGACCTTTAATGCATGTAAACCTGTTGTAGGAAACTTTAATAATACAATGTAATACATAGGCTATTTTAATGTAAAAAAACTAAACATAATAAATAAATATTAAAATATACATTTTTGAATTCTTATACACATACGTTTGGTTTGGTGATCTTTGTTGGGACTCTCTATAGACATAATGTTTTTTTATACTGTACAAACTGTATATTCTCTCCCTTTACACTAACCCTACCCATACCTATCGATCACACAAAACTTTCTGCATTTTTACATAAAAAAAACCCCAAAAAAACTCATTCTGTATGGTTTATAAGCCTGTTTTCTCATGGGGACCTCAATTCAGGTTGAAGTCCCCACCGGGATAGAAAAACATGAACACATACACACACCTGTTTAAAAGTTCTGTAAGATTTTTACATTTATTCTCATGCTTACCAAAGCTGCCTTGCTATTTGCTGATTTGGTGCTCAAGAAACACTTCTTTATTGTTATCAATGTTGAAAACAGTTGTGCTGCTTAATATTTTTAGGATTTCAGGATTCTTTAATGAATACAAGTTCAACAGAACAGGATTTATTTGAAATATTGAAATATTTTGTAACAATGACTTTACTGTTATATATATGTACATGTACATACTAAATGGGATATTACGTCTTTCTCATTGTCTATCTTATTGATACTTTAAGTATCAATATGTGTGTGTGTGCATATGCCGCTGGTGTCCTCTACTGAACTTCAACTGACATCAGCCTTATTAAAGCATTTAATTAATATGTGTTTCTATGTTTGCAGTGCACGGTTCAGGTAAAGCTTGAGTTGGGTCACCGGGCCCAGCTGAGGAAGAAGGTGACATCAGAGGGCTTCACCCATGACTGGATGGTGTTCGTGCGAGGTCCCGAGAACAGCGACATACAGCACTTTGTGGATAAAGTCGTCTTCCGGTTGCACGAGAGCTTTCCTAAACCTAAGAGGGGTAAATTTCACAAATCAGATATTGCACAACCACTCAGTTCAATCTTCAAAAACAGCATGTGAGAGCCACATGACATGTTACACATCATGAAGAGCAGCATGCTCTTTTTTTTTATTTTTTATATATATTTAAGGTTACGGTTGGCTCAATATCAACTTTGGCTTGGTACAATACCAGTGTCTAGTATTTTGTTGTTGATACTAAATCCGTTCTTTAGGCAACAAATAGGTAGCCTCGGATGACTGGTGAAATGAAACTGCTGTCAGTAGATTAAACATCAACCCATTTTACTTCATGCATTCCAGGTGTCACATGTCTTGGACTAACAGTGCTGGTCTAAGATAAAAGATAGCCTTGTTTTATTCACATTACTTGATAATAATATGGATAGAGGGATATTTTGGATATGTACCATTTATTTGATATTATTTGGTTGATAATATAAAATCAGTTCTTTCTTTGTGAATTGGTTCAAAACACTGATTTAAACAAATTTTATAGTGTGTGAATATTAATTGGGTCATGCAGATGCTGCTAGGTAACCTTCATGAAGTGTCAAGTCAGGTCATTTTAATAAATATTCATGAACTGTGTTTGAATTGGCTTTTGATTGGTGCACACATAACAGTATGTTCCTTTCAGCCAATCAGAGCAAACATGATGTAATAATTAATATTAATGAGCAAAGCCTTTCTTTTTGTATTTATAAAAGAAACTTTCAAAAAATGTAAAACAACAAGATCAAACATTAAAGGGCTAGTTCACCCAAAAGTGAAAACTAGCCCATGATTAACTCACTCAAAGAACAGCCATTCATTGCCATTATAAAGCTTGGAAGAGCCAGGACATTTTTTTAATATAACTCTGATTGTATTCGTCTGAAAGAGGAATGTCATATACACCTAGGATGACTTAAGGGTGAGTAATTCATGGGCTAATTTTCATTTTTGGGTGAACTATCCCTTTAAATAATACTTAAGACTCACTGAAGACTGAAGTAATGATTTTAAAATGTTAACAATATTTCAGTTTTTACTATATTTTGATTAAATAAATGCAGCCTTGGTGAGCATAAGATTCTTTCAAAAACATAAAAAATGTCATTGTTATAAAGTTTTTTTATTTTAATGTATAAATATACAGTATATGCTACAAATTTCAATGTAGTAATAATAATATATTCATTTTACAGTGTGTAAGGAGCCCCCATACAAGGTTGAGGAGTCTGGTTATGCTGGCTTTCTGATGCCCATAGAGGTCTATTTCAAAAACAAGGTGAGGTATCTGAGTCTTTTCCTGTGACTCTCCTTTCCTCTTTTGCTATTGTATAATTTTCTATAGTTTTTTTTTTTTTAAATCATTTTTATTCCCACACGTCCCTCTGTCACTCTGTGACTCATCAGAGCATCAGCTTCTCTTCCGCTGTCTTGTCATTTGTGAACTTCCCCTCACTGACATTAAGTCTATCTCAAGTCCCCTCAAGTCTGTCTTCCTCTGAAAAAGAACAGTAAGAAGCAAAATGAGTCGTTGTAGGACTTTATACACGATATCAAATCATGGCTATCTCTAAGCTTTTTAAAACTGAAGTTGTGTGGTTTGGAGTCCCAAATAATTTAGCTGATCTGGGCGGTCTAGCCCCTTTCTGTAAGCCATTAGTGCGAAATTTAGGAGTTCTTTTTGACTGATCTCAAGTTTGAGAAACAGATTTTTTCTGTGGTTAAGTCTTGTTTTTATCACTTGAGATTAATAGCTAAGGTGAAACCATTTTTGTCCAAGTGTGATCTCGAAAAAGTTATTCATGCTTTTGCATTTACAAGGTTAGATTACTGCAACTCACTATATGTCGGCATAAATAAATCATTGCTTAACCGCTTACAATTGGTCCAAGAGAAAACATATTGCTCCAGTTTTGAGTTTTTTTACAATGGCTACCGATCGGTTACGGAATAAAGTTAAAAAAAATTGTTTTTTGTTTATAAATCATTGCATAGTATGGCTCCATTGTATTTGGTGAACTTGATTGAGAAATATGAACCAAAACGGTCTTTAAGGTCAGCTGACCAGCTAGTTTTGACGATTCCTAGAAATAAACGGAGAAGTGAAGTTCGAGCTTTTGTAGCGATAGCTCCAAAACTTTGGTATGATTTACCCTTTCCTCTCAGATTTTAAACCCAACCTCCTCACATTAGCATTCAATGGGGTATAGAAATGAGGAGTGTTGTGTTTTTATGGTTGTGATTGTATTTGTGTTTTTAGATAGTACAGCACTTTGTTCATTGGCCAGTTGTGTAAAAGTGCTTAATAAATAAATAAAAAAAATAAAAAAAACATTAAGCAGGCACCGTAAAAAGATTTGCCTCATGAGCTAACTGGCATCATGCGAAACAATTACACTCTCTTTTTCAAGCCCACCCACTGACTCGCAGGCTTGTGATAGGCAACCGTATCTGTCGTATCTTGTTTGAAAAACACCCCCAGCCTTCAGAGAATCATGTTTTCCTGAGTTGTTTTTAGCAAGTCTGCATGCTGAGGGACAGAGATAAAAAGATTGAGGTGGAGAATGTTCGTCTGGGTGTTTGATTTGTAATTCTGATCTTTGCTGAGGTTTTGCTTTTAAATCTTGAATGAAGCTCTGGCTTAGCCCCCCATGAAAGAAGTGCTAGAAGTGCTGCTCTGTTGAATCACTTCAATGCTTGAGTTGCTCATTAAAGCAACTCATTAACCCCTTAACTGTCACCCCCCTTTATGAGAATAGACATGAAAATGCACTATCCAAACTTAAATCGCTGTAATTCAAGAATGCATTGGAATATAGACCTAAGTTTGGTCTTGTATTAAAGAAGACACTCTGCAGATTATTGCTGAAGTGAATTCAAAAGATGAAAGTATGAAGTTATGGAAGTTTAAATGTACTGTAAATTTAAAATACTGTACTAAAAATGTTTTATTTTATATAAAATGTATATTTTACAATTTTATTTTTACTATAAAATTACTATAAAATCAAAGCCATGTCTAACCAAGTTGTTCAAAATTTGAAGTTGATATCACAAAAATTGAAGTTCCCATGAGATTTTGTTTAGGCGCTGTACCAAAAAAAGCCACCGGGTGTCATCCACATTCCATAGATTTTTTTTTTAAATGCATTTTCCTGTAGCAAATTACAAAATTTCTGTCCAAATATCACTTCCATCACAAAACAGTCACCAAATATGGAACCTTGAGACTCAGATCTTTCCGACGATATGTGTTTTGTCAAGATTAGAAAAGATTTTGATAATAAAGTATTTAAAATAAATTTTGTAATATGAAACATGACACCGCCCACTAGGGGAGGAGCCCGCTAGAAGAATTTAGAGTACCGTTTCCATGGTAACGCAACGTCCGATTTCAAAACGGTTTTCACAGGATGAATTTTGAGTTCGTAAGCTTTCGAATGATACCTAATTTATGGTGATTACTAAAATATATGATATGAAAAAAAGGCGATCAAAAAAAAGAGCGCCAATCGTCCCACAGGTGGGGCGGTGACAGTTAAACCGTGCACCACAACACAGTTGTAGCCAATCAGCAGTAGGGGGCGTGTCCAATCATGATGGGGGAGGAGAGAGAGTAAGCAAGAGGGAGATTTAAAGAAAGACTGTAGAAAGAGAGAGATTATTTTGCTTTGCTTCAGCTATGATAAAGAGACATTGCGTGTTTGTGCATTTTAGGGGGTGGAGTAATGAAGGTAGCGTTTCTCAGAAATCTCTTTAATGTGAGATGATTTTATGGAATCACTGAATATTGCGTTTCACACAGGAGGAGCCAAAGAAGGTGTGCTTCAATTACGACCTCTTCCTCAACCTGGAGGGCAACCCGCCTGTCAATCATCTGCGCTGTGAGAAACTCACCTTCAATAACCCCACTCGTGACTTCCGTCGCAAGCTGGTCAAGGCTGGAGGGGTGAGTGGTGTATTATGGGATTTTTTTTCTCTGATTATATCTAGATGTAAACAACATGAATTAGTTTTTTTGCACAGTTTATTAAGGAAAACGTTACATTCTTGGTGTATGTGCTGTAATCTCTCATTCAGATCATGGTAGTCCCAGAGGGAACAGAAGTGGTCCCGAGACCCAGCCCAGATTACCCCATGCTTCCAACTATCCCACTTTCTGCCTTTTCAGACCCTAAGAAGAGCAAGACCTCACAAGGATCAAAGGTCTGAAAAATTATTTTAAAAATATGCCGTCATCTGAATAATGTGCTGTTGTCTCTTTTTTTTATACATTGGGGTCCAAAATAATGAGATCAAATAGAAAATCAGTATTAAACCTGAAAATAAACAGCATTTTAAGATTTTGAATTTCTTTAAATGGAGAAAAGGCTGTGATGTAAAATATTTATGTATCGGATGGATGGATGGATTGATTAGGCAGCAAGTGAACATTTTGTCCTCAAAGTTGATGTGTAAGGAAAAAGCAGGAAAAGAAGGGGCAAGCGTAAGGATTTGAGCGAGTTTGACAAGGGCCAAATTGTGATGGCTAGACGACCGGGTCAGAGCATCTCCAAAACTGCAGCTCTTGTGGGGTGTTCCCAGTCTGCAGTGGTCAGTCTCTATCAAAAGTGGTTCAAGGAAGGAACGGTGGTGAACTGGCAACAAGGTCATGATCCAAGGGCAGGTTCCAAGGCACATTGATGCACGTGGGCAGCGAAAGCTGGCCCGTGTGGTCCGATCAAACAGACGAGCTACTGTAGTGACAAATTGCTCAAGAAGTTAATGCTGGTTCTGATAAAAAGGTGTCAGAATACACAGTGCATCACAGTTTGTTGCATATGAGTCTGCCTAGCCGCAGACCAGTCAGGGTGCCCATGCTGACCCCTGTCCACCACTGAAAGCACCGACGGTGGGCATCTGAGCATCAGAACTGGACCACGGAGCAATGGAAGGAGGAGTCTTGGTCTGATGAATCACGTTTTCTTTTTCATCACGTGGATGGCCGGGTGTGTATATGACGCTTACCTTGGGAACACATGGCACCAGGATGCACTATGGGAAGAAGGCAAGCCGGCAGAGGCAGTGTGATGCTTTGGGCAATGTTCTGCTGGGAAACCTTGGGTCCTGCCATCCATGTGGATGTTACTTTGACACGTACCACCTACCTAAGCATTATTGCAGACCATGTACACCTTTTCATGGAAACAGTATTCCCTGGTGGCTGTGGTCTCTTTTAGCAGGATAATGTGCCCTGCCACAAAGCAAAAAAGGTTCAGGAATGGTTTGAGGAGCACAACAAGAAGTTTGAGGTGTTGGCTTGGCCTCCAAATTCCCCACATCTCAATCCGAGCATCTGTGGGATGTGCTGAACAAACAAGTCCGATCCATGGAGGCCCCACCTCGCAACTTACAGGACTTAAAGGACCTGCTGCTAACCTCTTGGTGCCAGATACCACAGCACACCTTCAGGGGTCTAGTGGAGTCCATGCCTCGACGGGTCAGGGCTGTTTTGGCAGCAAAATGGGGACCAACACAATATTAGGTCATAATGTTATGCCTGATCGGTGTGTATATTATACCGTTGTTGTGCTCCTCACCTATAAAAATATAATATAATATAATATAATATAATATAAATAAATTACGCTGCTGTTCGAAAGTTTGGGGTCAGCAATGACATTGATCAAAAGTGACTGTAAAGACATTTACAATGTTACAAAAGATGCTGTTCTTTTGAACTTTCTATTCATCAAAGAACTGTTTTCAACATAGATAATAATTAGAAATGTTTCTTCGGCACTAAATCAACATATTAGAATAATTTCTGAAGGATCATGTGACACTAAAGACTCAATAATGTTGCAGAATAATACTATTTTACTGTATTTTTGAGCATAAAAATCTTTGAATCTTTCAAACAGTAGTTTATTTGAATTTATTTGAATTATATTTAATGTTAAAATATAATCTGAAATGAACATTCTAATTATAGACTTCTGGACCCCTCTGTATTTCTTCTCAAACATTTGATCATGCATGAATACCAAAAACCTGTCAAGATATTAAGGGATCACAGCTTCCTCTATTCTTCCTTTTGTTTACTTCTAAGCAGCAGATTAGATTGTTTCAGTGGGAATTAAGAGTCCATTGGATGTAGGACATGTCATATCTCTATTAAATGACCTTCGCGTTATCATATCCAAGCACTGGAGCTTTGTCTGGGTCACTTTGCGGCATCTTTCATTAGTGCAGTAAAGCGGGTCAGTCACTCGCTGTTGATTTACTGTGATCATCTAGTGTTGGACGTCTTCCAGTATCCCCATTAGCTTTAACAGTCCTAATCTCAGCACAGCCTCATTAATACAGCAGATGACCTTTGTGTGAAGGTCACAGATGGGTTATTGTTTCACAGTTAAGACTTGCTTTAATGGCCTTTTGTGATTATTTTATTATTAAAGGTGTCAAACTATGTGCTCTATCCTAAAAGGGGATCTGTTGTTTTGTTGTATTTTACAATTTATACTATGATAAATGTGACCAATTGTAATAATATACTACTGAATGATTACCCGGGTAAATGGAATCCTGGGTTATTAAACTCGTTTTACATTGCTCATAATTTATCCGGGGGTTAACAATTAATCCTAGGTATTCACAAGCTGACGTTTCACACTGTATATTCCTATACCCTGGGTAAACGTACTTATTTGCATATTTGCAGTGTCAATGTCATTGATTGGACGAGCGCAGCACGCGACCGGTTTACATAAAGGCTCTAGCATTACGCGTCCTCATATTACACATTGCCAACTGTAATATAATTTTTTTTTTTCTGAATGGACTTTTCGGACTATAAAAACAAGAAGAAATGGGCTCTTCTTCACTCCAATTCTTCAATTGCTTTCTGTCGCCGTTTGGCATTTTTCCTATTAAACGCTGAATCAACTGTTTATAGACAAGGCATGGTTTTTGTGACCCAAAGCACGTGAATATGAGGCACGCTATTGGTTGCCCATTACTTAAAATGTTAAAAGCGGGATTTAGAATGATGATAACCTGGGGTTAAGCACCGTGTGAAAAGCCCTAATAATATTAAATATTATTATAGAATTTGAGACTGTAAAAAACTAAAAACTAACACTGTTTCCTGTAGGAGCCCAGTAAAGAGGGAAGCAAAGTGTCCAAATCCCACAAAATGGCCAAGGAGCATCGAGAGAGGCCACGAAAAGACTCTGAGAGCAAGGCCACATCCAAAGGGGACGGTGACCGAGATGGCAGCAGCAAAAGTAGTCGTGACCCTTCCTCATCTTCATCATCATCCAAAAAAAAAGAGATCAAAGTGAAAGATGAGAACAAAGTCCTGCCCAAAGCTGCTTTCAAGGAGCCCAAACTCACATTGAAGGAGTCCAAAATGGAAGGCATGTCTCCTAAAGGAGGGGGAGCAGGGTCAGCGGGAGGTGGAGGTGGAGGTGGAGGGGGAGGTGGAGCGGCCGATGGAAAAGCCCCTAGCAAACGACCTTCCAATGCAGAGTCACCCAAACCTAGTGTCAAGAAGCCAAAGAAGGGGGGTTCAGAGGGGTCAAAAGACTCCAGCAGTGGGGGATTCACTGGCACCTCCCCCCGGACTGCGTCTTCCTCCACAGCCTCCTCGGGATATGTGGATAAGAAGGCCTCTAAAGAGAAGGGACGCTGGGCCAAGGGCAAGTCAGAGACCCAAGAGGTTAAGGAGTCCAAGAAGCCTCCGGAATCCGATGACTCCAACTCGGAAGATGAGGCCTCGTCTAAATCTGAGGTTAGACTTGTGTGATAATAGTTTTGTTTATAAGATATTTTGATGTTTTGGATTTTAAATCAAGATAACACCTTTTTAATTAATTAATTAATTTTTCATTATAACATTTGTTTAAAATAAGTCAGGTGATGGCATCCTTTTTTTACTGTTAAATTCAGATTTAGATTTTCTTCGCAATAAATTATTTTAATTTATATAAAAAATTATTATTTGTAAAAAAAACATTTTTTATTAATTTTGATGACATTTTTTACATGGTGTTAAATTTGTATTTTTACACAATATTTATAAATAAATGTATTGTGAAAAAAATACAAATGAAACTTGACACTGTTAAAAAGGTTGCCAGCCCCTGTGATAAACAAAATCTTTAATTTTGTATCCTGTCCACTCTTTCCCACAGCAGTCAGCACCTTCCAGCCCGTCTAATTCCAGCTCCAGCTCAGAGTCCAGCTCCGACTCAGACTTTGAGCCACAGCAGAAACAAGGCCAAGGTAGGATCTGCTCTTTTACTGCAAGGAGTGTCCTGATAAAAAGCAGTCAGATCCATAAATAGATTTTCCTACTATACTTTACTCAAGGTTAACAGACTGCTGTTTTGATTGATTACCATGGAGAGGGTTAAGGATGTGTCAGAAACAGGCACTTCCTTAAAATGAAGGGAGGAGGGGCTTTTTTTAAATGGTGATGTGGGTAATTTGTCACTGGCTTGGTCCCATTTTAATTTGCAACAGCCAGCCCGACACAGAACATTGACATAACAAATAGTGTGAGTTTGGGGTGGGACATTTTGTTTATCTAACCAATGGCTGATGGGAAGAGTTAAGGAAATCTGTTTGGTTAAGCTAGTGGCACAGAAATGACAAACTTCACCTTTAAAGTGTGAGTTTGAAAGTTAAACCAAACCACTGTAGATGTTGCAAATGCTCATTGTGGACTTTGGTCTGTAGGCCCACTGCGCTCTATGGTGGAGGACCTTCAGTCGGAGGAGTCTGATGATGACGATAGCAGCTCAGACGAAGAGACGCCAGTCAAGAACAACCTGCCCAGTCGAGACTCCAGGTCATTCTCCTCCTTTTCTCGTCAATGTTTGTTTAAGCAGGTCTTTCAGATGCTTTAAGTCCCTGTAATCAATGTTAGCAGAGGCGGAGAACGGATTTGTTTGCTCAGAGTAAATACTTCACTTCATACGCCTCTCTTTATTCTTCATCTCACTCAAGTGTTGCTTGGCTGCTTTGCAAGACTTACTTTTGTGAGGTTGGAAGTGTGAGATGACTGGTAGAATAGGATTTTCTTTTCAGTCTTTATTGTTAATTAGAATTATTCTTTAAAATGAAATGTAGTTATTTGGATTTAATTGTATGCAGCAAATTTAAAGGAATTGCTTATCCAAAAAAGAAAAAAATCCCCATCCCCCATTGATAAAACTGCATGACTTTCTTTCTTTTCTGTAACACAAAAATATATATACACTCACCTAAAGGATTATTAGGAACACCGTACTAATACTGTGTTTGACCCCCTTTCGCCTTCAGAACTGCCTTAATTCTACATGGCATTGATTCAACAAGGTGCTGAAAGCATTCTTTAGAAATGTTGGCCCATAGGATAGCATCTTGCAGTTGATGGAGATTTGTGGGATGCACATCCAGGGCACGAAGCTCCCGTTCCACCACATCCCAAAGATGCTCTATTGGGTTGAGATCTGGTGACTGTGGGGGCCATTTTAGTACAGTGAACTCATTGTCATGTTCAAAAAAACAATTTGAAATGATTCGAGCTTTGTGACATGGTGCATTTTCCTGCTGGAAGTAGCCATCAGAGGATGGGTACATGGTGGTCATAAAGGGATGGACATGGTCAGAAACAATGCTCAGGTAGGCCGTGGCATTTAAACGATGCCCAATTGGCACTAAGGGGCCTAAAGTGTGCCAAGAAAACATCCCCCACACCATTACACCACCACCACCAGCCTGCACAGTGGTAACAAGGCATGATGGATCCATGTTCTCATTCTGTTTACGCCAAATTCGTGACTCTACCATCTGAATGTCTCAACAGAAATCGAGACTCATCAGACCAGGCAACATTTTTCCAGTCTTCAACTGTCCAATTTTGGTGAGCTTGTGCAAATTGTAGCCTCTTTTTCCTATTTGTAGTGGAGATGAGTGGTACCCGGTGGGGTCTTCTGCTGTTGTAGCCCATCCGCCTCAAGGTTGTGCGTGTTGTGGCTTCACAAATGCTTTGCTGCATACCTCGGTTGTAACGAGTGGTTATTTCAGTCAAAGTTGCTCTTCTATCAGCTTGAATCAGTCGGCCCATTCTCCTCTGACCTCTAGCATCAACAAGGCATTTTCGCCCACAGGACTGCTGCATACTGGATGTTTTTCCCTTTTCACACCATTCTTTGTAAACTCTAGAAATGGTTGTGCGTGAAAATCCCAGTAACTGAGCAGATTGTGAAATACTCAGACCAACAACCATGCCATGCTCAAAATTGCTTAAATCACCTTTCTTTCCCATTCTGACATTCAGTTTGGAGTTCAGGAGATTGTCTTGACCAGGACCACACCCCTAAATGCATTGAAGCAACTGCCATGTGATTGGTTGATTAGATTATTGCATTAATGAGAAATTGAACAGGTGTTCCTAATAATCCTTTAGGTGAGTGTATATATGAATAATGTTGGTGAGAAAACACTTTCAGTTCCCAGTGACTTCCTTGGTATTTTTTTTGTTCATACTATGGAAGTCAATGGGAACCGAAACAGTTTATTTCATTTTATTTTTTACCAACAACATTCAGAATATCTTCTTTTGTGTTCTGCAGAAGGAAGGAAGTCATACAGGTTTGGAACAACACAAGGGGAGTGATGACAGCATTTTTACTGGTTTATCCTTTAACTTCCTAACAGGGTTTAATTGTTTGACGTTTGCTCCTCACAGACTGAGCTTAGACAGCGAGAGTGACTGCAGTGATGGGCCGCAGCGTCCCAGTCGAGACCCACCCCCTCAGCCACAGAAACACAGCTCCACCAACAACAAGGTGAACTGATACTCAAGACTTTGTGTCAGCTTCTTGTTAAGCCTTGACTGCCGTCCAATTGGTGTGTTTATTCATTCAGTCATGCCGATCGTTCAATTTACAGCACACACTCACAGCACACAGTTTTGCTCCTTTGTAACTTGATTGTCGACTGTTGGATGATGGACGATTGGCATTAGTTCTTGGATTACGCTGCGCCCAGTGTTGAAATGAGGCAGCTTTTGATCCATTGACTGTGGAATGCTGCTTAACTAGGTGCTGCCAGTCAGATCACCAGGATTCGGAGCGCCGCTTGGTTTCAGCAGCCCTCCAGGCACTGCTCCACTATTGCTGGAAAAACACTGCCATAGATCATTGTCTTGATTAATCATTCTTTAAACCTCTTCATTAGTCCATTTGTATGATTTTTCTTTCTTTTCTCCATTTTGTTCCTTTCCTCTCGGTTTCCTTTTTTCTGTCTATCATACAGGTGTCAAGCAGAAAGAGCCCAGACCCTTGTTTACGTCAAGAAAAGGTCCTGAAGAAGGGATACGACAAGGTAGGAAGGGTAAATCAACCTTTTAATTTTCATCCTCTTATCTCCAGAAGTTATTTCTATTTGATCAACTCGACCCAACTAGACATCTGTTCCAAAACCTTGTGAGCTGCCTTGCTGTCTACTGCCCACTTAGGTGCCCTTCTAAGGGATGCTAACTGAAATATTTTTTTTACTTAATTTGCAGTCGATTTCAATAGTGTGGTGCAGGTACGACATCACTTTGTAGGCCAAACGTGGACGCGAGTTAGCATTTTAGCACTTCCGGTTCCCTTGTCTTAAAGTCAATGGGTTTTTTAATGGGATTTTGTTTAAATGGCTAAAATAAGGTCTGTGGTGAACACAAGCTCAAGACACTTTCACGTTTTATTCTATGACATAAATACATCAGTATTACCCCACTCGTGATTTTTTTTTAAGCTTTTATGTGTCTTGAAAAAGGCGGTTGCTAACAAGTGGCTAAATGGGACTACAGAGGCTGTCGGGGAGATTAAACGTCATCACGCCGAACAGGTAAATTCAGTCCGCTTTTACAGCTTTATTGTGTTTATAATTGTGCTCTTATAAACTATTCTAACTCAAACTTTCTGGGAAAATGTTTTGAGATAACTGGAAGAGTTGTCGGAAGCTTAGTGATGGTGACTTTGAAATCGCAGGACCGTGGTGTAGTCCGTTCATAGCCTACCTTTAGCCTTTTACTTCTGACGACTGCATTTAGGCTTCAAAATTCATAAAAGTTGTGTTCATCTGTGATTAATTATCTTGATGAACAAAATGTGTAAGTATCATATAGTTCTGTTTTAGCTCAAAGAGCTTTTTTTGTGTGATTAATCCAAAAGCCTATGGGAAAATCCTATTGGGTTTTTCTCGAGGGAACCAGTGGGATGCTAACTGCTGGTTGGCCTACAAAGCGACGTCATACCTGCACCACTCTATAGTTTGCCGTTAGCATATTGCTAAGCTAATAGTGATACTCTTAAAAAAAACCCACACACAAATATTGGGGAAAATAATTAATTAATATTCAGTAGTAGTAGTAGTAGTAATAATAATAATAATAATAATAATAATAATAATAATGATCATTATTATTATTATTACTATTATTATTATTATATAATTAAATGAAAATAGCAATAATTTTCATTTATTAAATCAATATTATTATTATTATTATTAATAATTAAAAATAATAAATGCATTACAATAAAATGTATTATATAAATCAAATATATAATGACAACCACACTACTTGTTCACACAATTGTTCTTATATAATTTTAAAAATAAATTCTGTTCAAAGAAAACAAATAAATAAATTATAGGATTATAACAAATAATTATAATTGTTGTTGTTATTATTATTATTATTATTAATTTTAAAATATAATTCATCATCATCTTCATCATTATTTAAATTAATTATAATAACTTATATAATAATAATAATAACTTATTATTAAAAATATAGGTAATACTTTACAATAAGGTCTCATTTGTTGACATTAGAATGAGACAATGAGAAATATATTTGATTTTAGTATTTATTAACCTTTGTTAATATTAGTTAATAAAATTGTTCATGTTAGTTGACAGTGCGTTAACTAATGTTAACAGATACAACTTTTGATCTTAAAAATGTATTAGTAAATGTTGAGATTAAAATGACTACTAATGTAGTTAATTAATCAAACCTTATTGTAAAGTGTCACCAAAATATTTAATGTAATTACGATGACAATATTATATAAATAAAATATATAATTACAACAACTACTCTTACTAATATATAATAACAACAAAAAATTTT
Source organism: Rhinogobio ventralis (assembly GCA_039654625.1). NCBI lineage: Eukaryota > Metazoa > Chordata > Actinopteri > Cypriniformes > Gobionidae > Rhinogobio > Rhinogobio ventralis. The sequence continues at coordinate 26,230,120 of CM077211.1, forward strand.
CTTCAATTTAAAATGAGTATTAGTATTAGTATTAGTATTAGTATTATTATTATTATTAGTAGTAGTAGTAGTAGTATAATAAGCCATCTTTTGGAACAGCCTCAGTCTCAGGAGCCTGTCTATGATGCCTTGAAATGCTACCTAGGTAGGCAGCTCACTAGTTTTGGAGCTAAGGTCCATTAAGTCAGCGCACAAAGCATGACATCCTGCTACTAGTACTAGTTTGTAAAGCCGCACTTTACATCTAATGTCAGTAAATATGTTGATTCTTATAGTTTTAATCCTAATACAAGCTTGTACATGTCTTTGGAGCCGCAGTAGAAACTGATCTCCTGTTCTCTGGTTCCTGACAACTTCCTCTCCTCTTGTTTCAGGCGTACACTGAAGAGCTGGTAGACCTTCATCGCAAGCTAATGGCATTAAGAGAGCGTAACGTTCTACAGCAGGTGGGTGTTTGCGTGTGAATTAAAATAGCTTGTGTTTGTGTAACAAACACCATTGACCTGTTTCCTGCCTCCAGATCGTGAACCTCATCGAGGAGACGGGCCACTTTAATGTCACCAACACAACTTTTGACTTTGACCTTTTCTCATTGGATGAGTCAACTGTCCGTAAACTACAGAGCTACCTGGAGGCCACCGCCACATGACAGGAAGTCCGTCGAGGCTGGGGGGAGGGGGGAGGCTGCCCTTTTTCACTTCTTTTGTCCTGAGAGAGGGCAGCAAAAAGGTGAAAATCTGTTCACAGGAAATGAAAACAGTGGGGAAACAAATCACGAAAAGGAGTGAATCAGACAGTATTTTGAGGAGGAAGCGCAGCTATGTGGCGTCTCGACTGCAAACCAACACTACAACACTTCTTCTCTCCTCCTCAATATCCTGTTGGACAGGAAGATCTCTTCTTAACGGGGCCAGAACTGCTAGAGGGTCATATATTCAAATCAGCTGGAAAGAAAAAAGTCTCTCTGTAGCCATACGCACTGATGCATCAAGGGTTGCAACCTTTTATATTTTATTTTTGTACCAATGTTTTTCAAGGTATTTTTGATTGATTGTGGTCGGAAAAGGAAGCCCCACATGCCATGAATGTATCGCTTTTTATCCTCTAGGGCTAGTCTTAGTGCCTTTTTCACACCATCTCATTTGTGCTCTTAGCAATTACAGCAGTGTTACCTTTCACTCCGACTTTAGTCAGTCCTTCTGTGTATGTGGGATACCTGGATATCGTCCCGGGGAGATTCCGATTTGTATGCCAATATGCATCAGTCCTCATTTAGGTGTTCGCCAAACGGGCCTTAGAACTTAAATGTTGTGCATTGCTAGTGCAGCTTGTGAAAGTATTTGGAAGTCTGTGTTGATCTCTGTGTTTGCTGTCATCATATCTCTTTTATTCATTAGACTAAGCGGGAGAGACAAAAGAAAAGGACAAGACAAGCTGTTTTTCTCTCAGTGGCCCCTGCCGGAACAGCAGTCTGTAGATTCACTGTGCTTCTGTCTCTGTCTCTCTCTCTCTCTCTCTGTCTCTCTCTCTGTCTCTCTCTCTCTCTCTCTCTCTCTCTCTCTCTCTCTCTCTCTCTCTCTCTCTCTGTCTCTCTCTCTCTCTCTCTCTCTCTCTCTCTCTCTCTCTCTCTCTCTCTCTCTCTCTCTCTCTCTCTCTCTCTCTCTCAGAGCGACTACATCTCGGCTTCACTCGACTTCGCCTCTGTGTGTCCATTCTTATGCTAATAGCTTTAAGAGGCTCTGTGGCCTGAGCTGCAGACCACATGCCCTTAACTTCACCCTGCTCAAGAGTCTGGGAGTGTCGTTTGCATGGGGTTTGAACCTTCAACTGATTTGTCTGAATCTTACCGAACAAAAACGTTTATAACTTTGAAACGATTAGGGATGTTCGTGCGTTTTTCAGCAAGAGAATGATTGAGTGTTGTGTGTGAACTTTTAACTCCCAGCTCTTGGTTTGTGAACTTTAACCTTTGACCGGATACTGGTTTGGGTCAGCCTGTCATAAAGGGGTGGGGCAAGAGGCAATGGGGTGGAGTTAGGTGAACTTGAGTGGCAGCTCTGAAAAAAAAAAAAAAACATCCCACTGAGCACACCCAGGTTTTTTTTTATATATTATTTGAGGGGGTTATTTTTTATTTATGTACCTCTGCACTTTTGGCTTTGTTGACTCAAGTACTTAATTGTCTAAACTGTATTTTTAAGAATTTTATACAATATTTACATGCAATATGATATTAATTTGTCAGTTGTTTTGTGTCAAGAATTGCCAGTTTTTTTTTTGTTTTTTTTAAAGGAATTTTTAGTTGGGGTTTTTTCTTATCTGTATCAGCACATTGTATCATGATAGACTGTAAACGTGACCATGAGAACTTGAAACTGTTATTTCAGGCCAATAGATGAGATCATGGCAGGGTGTGTTTGCATATCAGCTGAATTTATACTAGCATCCGTTTTGTTGTAGCCTCGTTATTATCCACTACAAGGGGAGGACTGCATATTTGCGAAACGAACAAGTGTTTCTGAGTTTGTTAATGTATTTGATTTAAACAATGCTGAAAAAAGTCTTAGGACAGTTTGCTGGTCTTCGAGGGGTTTTGGGCATTTGCTAGCCAATTGATCCATTTAAGACCACCAGCTAGTTTAAGCTCTTTTTTCCAGAAGGAAAGTGAAGAACCTCTGTATTTTGTACATGGGATGCAGCAAAGTAACACTAATGAAGAAGCATATATTTCAACCATATTACGTAGATACACGCATGTTTAATAGACAGTCGGAATCTTATCTACAGGAGCTGGAGGAAACATCAATCGACGGTTAATAATGCGTCATTTTCACACACTTCGCTTGCAGGTGCAGAGAGCTGTCTTTTGTCAGTCAGTGGTGGTTTTATTTGTGTTTGTGAGCGCGAAAGGACTTACTGTATTTATCCGTGGGGTTTGGGGAGGTCTGGGTTTTTACATATGTTTTGATAACGTGGTAGAAAACCTTCCTTGATCTGAACAGAAGAGTAACCTTTAGTATGACGTGTTAAACTTGGCATACAATGCCACCATGTGGTCATATGATGCAAGTTGTGCTAAGGGCAAAATATGTTACTTTTTATGTTTTTATTGCAAAATCATATTATGAATAAAGTCATTTGAGTACTGTTCACACTTCTTTTATTGTTTTATTGTTAAAAGCCAGCGTAACCATCTTTTTAACCCCAGTTTAAGCTGTTTTACAGGTATATTTATTTGTTAAATACAGTAAAACAGTAATGTATTGTAAAGTATTATTTTCTATATATATAATTTTACAATGTAATTTATACCTGTGATGTCATAGCATCATTACGCCTGTCTTCAGTATCACATGATCCTTCAGAAATCATTCTAAGGTTGAAACATTGCTTCTAAATAAATAAGCAATTTAATAAGCATTTATTTGAAATAGAAGTATTATATTTATTACATTACAAATGCTGCCTCTTTTGTTCAGTATAATACTTCCTCAGTATCTCTATTAATTTCTTTAAAAAAAAAAAAAAAATTAAAACCAAGTCCTCAAAGATGGATGTGTTAGAAGCAGGAAAAATGGGCAAGCGTAAGGATTTGAGCGAGTTTGACAAGGGCCAAATTGTGATGGCTAGACGACCGGGTCAGAGCATCTCCAAAACTGCAGCTCTTGTGGGATATTCCCGGTCTGCAGTGGTCAGTATCTATCAAAAGTGGTCCAAGGAAGGAACAGTGGTGAATCGGCAACAGAGTCATGGGCGGCCAAGGCTCATTGATGCACGTGGGGAGTGAAGGCTGGCCCATGTGGTCCGATCAAACAGACAAGCTACTGTAGCTCAAATTGCTCAAGTTAATGCTGGTTATGATTGTTTTTAACCCAGGTTTATGAAGCTCTGATCTATATTGTGGTTAACAGGGTGAAATGGCAATACCAACTACAAACCCATCAGTTGATCTGGTTTTTAAATGTATGATCTTGTCTTTTTTATCTGATGCTAAAAAAAATCATACATTATGCAAAGCAAACATCCCAGAGCATTTACTGTACTTCACTGAAATTGAATTAAATGTCTAGCAAACTGTGAAACATTTCTGATCCTATAGTGACATATGAAACCATTTATTCCGAGTTGAAGGATGAGCACTTTAACACTTGATCATGGTTATAGTACATTTATTGTCCAGTAAAGGGATATTTCACACACACATACAAGTAGAAACCTGGAGTTCCATCTCTCAAAATCAACTAATCCAGTTTCAACAGACATGCACGTTTCAGAAACCCGTAACTTCACACTACACACAACTAATTGTCACCCAGCTCAAATGTTTTCAGAGTCAGGTAAAACCAGTCAAACCTTTCAGTCTGAGACTTCATGTTACTGTATGTTCACATTTCCAAATGGGCTGCCCTTCACGCTTGTCAGTGTTACAGTATTTTTGTCTAAAAAGAAACGTGTTTTTTGGTTTATAAAGACAAATGGATTGTGAAAAAGAATGAAGAGTAATTTAGTTTAAACCATAATAGAAATCCCAGAAGAAAGGAAATCACTCACTAGCTCTACCTTCATTCTCACCTATTCTGACTGAGCAAACAACTTGTCTCATTTAATGCACAATTTACTTCCTATTTACAAAAAGGCCTCGCTGTGGTCATGCTATGCAGTCAGAAAATACACACTTTAGAGTAACAGGTCCAGTATTTGAGGAAAGCTCTCCAGTGTGATAAAACTATTTACAGAGGGAAAATCAAATCTTTGGATTTGCATGAAGTAATTTTCAGTTACGTTTATGTATATTCAAGCATGTGGCAGATTAAATAGCATTTCCTTCACTTTCACTGTTCAAAGTTAGTCTATTTGACCTCTTTGATCAATCCAAATTGGCATTTTTGTATACAATATAAATAAAATCAATTACATTTTTGGTCAAAACGTCCTTATTGCACATGCAAAGCAAAGAATAATGCAATTCAAAGCGAATCGAATGATCACCTCTAAACAGATCTATTACTCACACAAGATCCTTCATGTCCTATATTTCATGCTTCTCTCTGTCCAGATTACAACAGCATGAAAATGGTTTTGCTACTTTAAGGATTGTCAGAGTGACACAGCAAAGCATCAAGTAAGACCACAGAAGAAGAGGAAATGTATGCAATAAGTATTTACACTATATAACAGGTTAATTTTTACAAACGATTAAACAACATTAACCAATATTGCATAAGCGAAACAAATGTTCAAACAAATGTGATGCATTTGGTTATCAAAAACATTTATGGCTTATATGGTGTGGGATTCCTGCAGAATGAAGTCTTGAGGATGTTCCTCTGCAAACATCTAGTTTCCGTTAAACAACCAGTGTTTTTGGTGGCAGTTGTTCACAAACGAGCACTACCGCCGAACACTATTCTCAAAGAATTCAGTCACGCCTGATGCGCAAGTTTGCTTGTTAACTTTGTTGATAAATTTAACCATAAATTAGTCGGTATCACCTGTACTTGCATATAAAATCAATAACATGGCTCAAAAGACACTTCATTATAATTAGGCAAGAAAATAAATAGTAAATCACCACAAAAAAAATAATATAAAAATATTTTTTCACAAATGGCTTTTTGTTTCATAAACATGTTTTCCTTCCATTAATACAGAAAAATGTAAACAGTATGACAAAAAAAAAAAAACCCTGAACAAATATTACCTAAAAAAAATTAAGCAAACCACAACCATGTAAGAGTGTGTGTGTGTGTGTGTGTGTTAGACCATGTTCGTCTCTTTGTCTCCGATCTCTGAAGTGGATGACAAGGGCTTTTGTTGGACACCTATTTAGGAGGCAGAGGGTTGTCTGGGGTGGTTGGGGTCACGACTTCTTTGTAAAAGCTCTCAATCTGGTCTTTGTACATCTTCATGACCACTGGCCTCTTGAGCTTCATCGTGGGCCCTGAGAGGGAGAGAGTTTAAAACAGCTAAACAAACAGCCTATATAGATCTTAAATCAACATAATTACTAACAAAACCCTGAAATAACTCACAGAGAGTTAATTACTGAGAAACTCACCCAGTTCTCCTCCAGGGATAGAGAAATCCTGATCCAACACGGTCCATTTCTGGATGCGCTGGGCGTTAGAGGTGGCTCTCTCATTGACGCGGGTGATGCCGTCTTGAATAGCCGCGTTTATGGAGCGGTCATGGCCACCGGCGATCTCGCTGACTCGAGTGGCATTGCTGCCGAGTTTACGACACAACTCCACCGCCTCAGGGGTCAGTTCGTCTTCGGGACAGCCTGTTTCGCCGTTTACCTGACACTGAGAGCAAGAGAGAAAAGTCGTCAACATTTTTCAACGGTAAGTTAATTGTATATTAGATAAAACCCATTTTTATCCAATCCTTTACCCATTTATATTTAGATAAAGTGCCTTTCAAGTCTAAATTAGGTGTTCGTGAGTGCACACACTCCAGTGTGATGCTAAGGTGTTGTTTGTGGTTTTCAGGGGGATGCTATGTGGTTGCTAAGTTGTTCTATGTGCTTTTTAATGATGTTGCAATGCGGTTGCCAGGGTTTCTCTGATCTGGTCTTTAGATATGACACGGTTCCCTTATTCAATGCAAGTCTGTGGGATTTTTTTTTTTTCACCCTTATTTCCCATCGGAGAAAAATGTATTAGAAAAAGTAATATCACACCTGTACTCAACAAACTACATGATTTGAGGCATCATGCTGCGGGACAGGTTACACGCTGAAGTTTATAACAATAATAGTAATATAATACTGCATATATTATACTACTAATATGTAATACTAGTAATACTTTAGCAAGCACCACTATTTAGTAAAACTTTTCAATTTACGAACCAAAAAGTATTGCCACTAGGGGGCGCAGTGATTCCAAGAAAAAGCATGGAACTTGTAATTACACATATGTCCACTGGTTGGCAGCAGCTTTTAAGCTTATGGAAGCTGTTCGATAACATTTGAGCATTTATCACTTAAACATTCTGATATGATCTGAAAGTAAAAATTTAATGTCAGTGCTTATCTCTCAGTAACTTTACACAACCCAACTTTTCGTGTGAGATGTTCAGATTAGATTTACAGCATTCAGTTTGTGAAGAACATGATATCGGTCACATTACACAATGAAGGCATTAAAAAGGAATGTTTAATTATTATTCAATAATGTTGAATAATCAAAGTAATAATCCTTTTCTTTTGGTCATTAACTACGTTTAACACCGTTTCCTAGAAAATAACGGCGAATGGTGAATGACTTGCACAACAAAAAGACTAAACATTTGACAAAAATGTCACTCATCACAGTTAGTTAAGACAAAAACTATCTTTTCCATAAATCTGAGTTTTTTATCACTTATGTCTGGTGAAAAGAGTGCAAGGTGTATAACCTTGACACGTAGGTTTATACAGATTCACTCACACGATACCTTAATGGTGAGCAGCATGGAGAGGAACTTTCTCTTGTCTCCGATAAGCATGGCATTGCTGATGAGCGGAATGGCTTCTTTAACTGCGTCCTCAATGGGCACCGGAGGAATATTTTCTCCTCCAGCTGTGATGATCAGTTCTAGAATAAAAACAGAAACTTCATTACATGCACCACACTAAATTCCACTGAAATGTGTGGCCACTTTATATTTAAACATCTTAAGAAATGAAATTGCATAGCTGTTTTAGTTCTAGTGAGTAAGGGTGTGTTCACACTTAATAGGCTTGCTCTGGTAAGATTGCTCTGTTAGTGTGATTCATTTGAATAAGTGCGAACGCTGGCATCCGAATCCTGGAGCACACCAAACAAGCGGACCGAGACCCACCTTTCCGCTTTCAAACAAACTCTGGTGCGGTTCGACTGAAATATGAACGCAACATGGACCAAAGACATCTAAACAAACCAAAAACAGAAAGTGATGTCACAAGACACGACCCTAAAAAACGCTCAAGCATATCTGTTTTTTCTCATCATAGGAGTTATGTTGCCCATTACAGTTTGATACAGGTGTCGGAACCGCATCTTGCAGCAGATTTTTGTTTGTGTACAACAGGAAAATTTTGACTTCTGTACACATTTTATAATATCTTAGCTGTAAAAAATTCCATCTTATGTACGCACATACAAGCGCATTTAAAACAGAATTGTTTTGGACGTGCTGTAAGTTCCATCAGAAAATGTCATAAAAGGTGTTTTTTGTTTGTATCATTTTATTTTGGTCCAGAGCAAAAGAACCAAGATAACTAAACTACAAGTGTGAACAACTCCAAGCACGAATGCTGCCATCCGAATTCTGGTGTGCACCAAACAAGCGGATCCCACCTTTAAAGAGGGTCTCAGTCCGCTTCCAAATGAGGTTTGAAGAGGAAGCACAGAAACCGTTTTTAATCGACTGTCAAACTCATTACCTTTAATGCGGCCGGTAATGAACAGGAAGTCGTTCTGGTCGTGTTTGCCGAGGTCTCCCGAGTGCAGCCAGCCATCTGCATCAAGAGCCTCTTCGGTTTTATCAGGCATGTTCAGGTATCCCATGAACACATGACGACCCCAGAAACAAATCTCTCCATTCCCATCGGCATCGGGGCTGAAGATCTTTGTCTTACAGCCTGGAATCACCTTTCCACAGCTAAGAAAGAAATGCAAATAAGAAATATACTAAAAGTTAAAGTTGATGTGACTGAAAAAAAAAAAAAAAAAAAAAAAAAAAATGAAGGTGTCAATACCTGGTGAGTCTGAAGGAGTCAGGCAGTGAGATGGTATGCGGTCCAGAGCTCTCGCTCATGCCGTAGAGTTCAAAGAGAGGAATGTCCAGACTGAGGAAAAACTCCAGCGTGTCTTTGGTTATGGGAGCCGCTCCGGTGTAGCACCTCGTACAGCGATCCAGACCCAGTGCCTTCCGAACCTTCCGGAACACCAGATGCTTCGCCAAATGATAGTTCAGTGGCTTTCTGGACATGTTGCCATTACTGAAGACACAGGACAATTCCTCTGTTAATAGAGAGCCTAATTGTTTCACGGTTTAAAATGTCACCGATTGATATGTCAATCTTTATAACTAAACTGGTTAAAGAGGCCATTTTTTGTACCATTTTTTCTGCTTAAGTCAACTTGCTTTTACTGAGACCACTTTTACTTTTTTTCTAATTTAATAAAAAAAAATTAAATCCAATACAAATTATATTAGCAGAATAACAGTGAGTAAAAAAGTTGTAAACAATTTTATTTGATTTTATTAGAAATATAATTGCTCTATAATGTTTCTTTATTTTAAATGTTTCAAATTCCTAAAAATAGGTTTAAAACCTAAAAGACTTTTATTCCCAGATTTTTCTTAGAGACCATATTTTATTCTTTTGTGGCATTTTACTAAGTCAACTTAGTTGGGGTCTAAAAATCTGAGACCACTTCTATTTTGCATTTTTTCTAATTTAATTTTTATTGTAGTATTTATAAAGGAAATCTGACATCACAAATGTTATTCTTATTATAAATAAATACTTTATTTTGATATTTAATTACTATTGTTTAATTGCTAAAACCAGGTTTAAAAAGATTTTGAATTTGGTCTCAGACTTCTGGATCCCACTGTAAATTACTGATATTTAAAAATGAGTGCCAGGTATGCCAGGTATGTTTCTACTTTCTTTTTGTGCGTGTTTGGGTGGGCATGTACATACAGCTCCATTTTGTTGAGGTTGGTCTGCAGGCCCACGTCTTTGGCCCAAGACGCCACCTTCCGGCGCACGGTGGACGATTTGGCTCCGATCGACTTCATTTTTTCCTGCATCTTCTCCCACACTCGTGGGACACCCATGAACGCAGTAGGACGTATCTCACGTAGGGTGTTGGCCAGAGAACCCTAGGACATGCAGTGACTTGTATTATTACACATGCAAGCATGGTTAAATCAATGACCCTATTATAAAACAGTACTGCGGCGCTACATTGAGACCCATTGAGGCACTACAGATATCACATGCTCAGCTTCTAGAGATCACAGGGGAAACATATCATGCATCTGTTTTAATAAAATATATGCAGATCTGCATACAACTGGGGCTTGTTTTCTGGAAAGGGTTGAAAATTAAACATTTCTGAACATCACAAATGACTTTGTGTGTGTGAGAGCTGCATGACTAAGACTTTTTGAATTATGTTTCATCAAAAGGATCAGTGAAAAAGCTCTTTAAAAGGATTATACAGTTGGTTTAAACTAACAAGACTCCCTTTAGAAGGATCTGCCTCCACTAACATGTTCAATACCTTTCAAAAGTTTGAAGTTGTTGATATTTAACACTTTTGAAAGTCCCTTATAGGGTGCATTTATCGAATTAAAAATACATTAAACAGTAATATTGTGAAATTTAAAAGAACGGTTTTCTACTTTAATATATTTTAAAATGTAATTTATTTCTGTGATGGCAAAGCTGAACTTTCGGCATCATTACTCCAGTCTTCAGTGTCACATGATCCTTCAGAAATCATTCTAATTGCTGATTTGGTGCTTAAGAAACATTTCTTGTTATTATCAATGTTGAAAACACTTATGCTGCTTAACATTTTTTTTTCAGGATTCTTTGATGAACAGAACAGCATTTATTTGAAATAAAAATATTTTGCAACATAAATGTCTGTCACTTTTGATCAAATGAATGCACCCTTGCTGAATAAAACTATCAACAGTATCAACAAACACAGGAAGCTTTTTAGCGCTAATGTGTCAAATGAAGAGCAAAGGATGTGTAATGTGCACACTAACCTTTAGCGCATCAGGCTGTGCAAAGTAAGTAACTCCTCCTGCTTTCATGGGAAGCCAGATGTCAATCATCTGTGCAGCAATATGGCTGAGTGGAAGGTAGCTCACGACCATTTCCTGTAACTTATCTGCATCTGTAAGACTCACATCTCGGCCTGTTGCAAATGCTGTCCATGTCAGCTACAGGAGGACAGAGAGAGCATTTTAGTATTGAGAAAGATTCGAAGTACTCCATATCACAAGTAAACCCTCATTTTAAAGTTTGCTTGTTACAATTTGCTCAAAAGTCTCAAATATCATATTCTGGATGTTTTGGGTTTAACTCACGTTGTCGTGGCTAAGCATGACTCCTTTCGGCTGGCCCGTGGTTCCAGATGTGTAGATCAGTGTGCAGCACTGATTCGGTTTCTGGGAGCTGATGATATCATCAAGTTGATCGTCAGGCTCGTCGCGGCCCAGCTCCATAAACTCCGCCCACTATGCGTATCAGATATTTACATAACAAATGTCAAATTTCAATTAGCAAAGGAGAAAGATTATGTTCTGAGAACCGAACTGAAAATATTTGACTAATCAAATGTACCGTGTAGAGATTGGGCTTTTTCTCTTTCAGCTCATCTTTGTACTGGATAATGGCTTTCAGGTGCTGTAATTTGTCCTGGACCTGAAATGTAGCATGCACATACAGACACAAAGAGCATAAGAGATCATCAGGAAAAAGCCTACAGCAGATGGAGGCCTAATTTTAATGCGTTTAAGCAGGGGAACTGAGTGTCTGATTAAAATCCCTGATCGGTCTCAGGATCTGAAAACTGGGTACACACAATCATATCATCTTGAAGGCAAGACCATTAACATTTACGAAATCATACTGCAGTAATGAGAATGATTACTGACCACAGAAAACCCCACAGGAAATGAGAATTGACCACAGCAAACCCCCAAAACTTTTAAAAGGTACTGTGCTATTCCTAAATATTCAAATTCTCATAATTATGATTACAAAAATTTGAATTTGAATATTTAGGAATAGCACAGTACCTTTTAAAAGTTTTGGGGTCAGTACTTTTTTCTTTTTTTTTTAAAAAAAAAAGAAGAAATTAACTTTTATTCAGGTAGATGTATTAAATCAAAAGTGACAGTAAAAGCTGTTATATTGTTGCACAAAATTAAAAAAATATTGTTCTTTTAATCACTCTATTCATCAAAGAATGATAAGAAATGTTTTTTGAGCACCAAATCAGCATTAGAATGATTTCTGAAGGATAATGTGACACTGAAGACTGGAGAAATGGCTGCTGAATAAATAAATGACATTTTAAAATATATAATACAATAAAAAGATATTTTAAATTGCATTTAAATTGTAATACAATTTCACAATATTACAGTTTTACTGTATCTCTGCGGAAATAAATGCAGCCTTGGTAAGCATAAGATTATAATAAAAAAATTATAATAATAATTAAAAAAAATCTGACCAACCCTAACCTTTTGAATAGTAGTGTAGGTAAAAGGTATGCTCTGAGTTCATTTAGAAAAGGTTCTGGAGGGGAAATGTGTCCTCTACTCTCATTACCTGTAAGATTTTCTGCAGCTGTTTGTGGTTTTCCACCACAAGGATGTTGGCCTGGCAATTCTCCGCCACATACTGGCACGCCTCAGGGGAGTTGGTGGTGTAGATGCCCACAGCAAACCCCCTGCCAATAACATACAGAATCCCTCAATAAACATCCTGAACTCTGTTATTGCTGTAACCAAAAAGCAAGCAGTTCAGCAACAGGAAAACCTTCAAACATTAACAACTTTTCCACCTATATGTTTACCTATATGTTCAAGTGATGCCGTTTAAAAAGTGCAGGTTGTGCCTTTGCCCAGCTGCCTTTATGACTTTAGTGAAGACAGATGGTTAGTTTATGGCACAGCAGAGCCATTATTTGACTCTGATGAAATGATTAAAGCTTTGTTTGGGACAAACACTGGCTGTGTGCTGATGATGTGTTATCGACAATGACCTGTATGACCCTGAAGTTAGCATGGCAGCAGCCTGCGTATATGATTATGGTTGATTTGAAGAATCATAGGATAAAGTGTAAAACATCCTCACAATAAATACTTACCCAGCTAAAATAGCCCCGATGTCAGCAATAAACCACTCGGTTGAGTTGAACCCGAGTATACCGACACCGTGGTACCGCTCCAGACCGAGCTGTGAACATATACACAGTAAGCACATGTACATAAAAAAAAAAAACGGCTTAATGTATTGTTTGCATATAAAAGATGAAGCCTGTCTTATGATCTGTTTGAGTCATCGCTCATAAGAATTCCCAGAAGTCCCACATGGCAATTTACATGTTCTTTTTTGTATTTAAATAAATGTTTAGTTTCAACTTTTAAACAAAGTTCTTGCAACAAGACATTAGAGATAAACAATTTGTAAAACCAGTTTAACAGAATCACTAAGAAGATTCAGTTTAAATGAACCAGCCAAAATATTGCATGCATGTCATGACATCTAACACCTCTTTGGTGAAGTCCTTCTTTTGTGTTTATGCTGACTAGAGTACACACAATTCTATCTGAATCGCTCCCACAGGGTTTGAGTTGGACAAATTACACCCGTTTTGAGTTTCACAATAAACAAAACCATGGAAATCTGCCCACATCGGCCACCAGGCATGATGTCCTGATCCCTACAGGGAGATCGTGACCAGTTGGGAGTTGAACCTCATCCCAAGGACAAGGACATGGAAAAACCGAAGACGATAAACAAAAGCCTCCCACTGCAGAGAGAAACTATTCTCAGGTACTGCGACCAATTGTCCTCAAGCTGCACAACAACAAAAATCCGGCTCTGACTGGGTTGTGCAGAATTCAAGAACGTCACATTACACCTCAAAAGCAAAAGACAAAAATACAAAATTATATATTTTGAATAAAAGAAAATGCATTCTTTCCATTTTAGAACACTCATCCTAATCCTTATTACTTTAAATGGGAAAATAAATAGAATTCTCATTACCGTAGTAGAAAGAATATTTATATTATATAAATCATGATAGTATTTGTTGTACTGCCATAAATTTGTGCTGACTTGTATTGAATTTGCACTGTATTATGTACAGTATATATTACAGAAATGAGAATAAAATGAATGAGACACATTATCGTAATGAGAACGGACCATGAAAATGAGCTTGATTCTCATTAAAAATTCTAAAAATGGGCTTCATTTTCTTTATTCAAAATATTTCTAATTTCTATCTTAAAATTGTAGTGCAATAGGACCAGAATTGTCATTTCCCAGATGCCTTATCATACAGCGCACTAATTGCAGGCAATTTCTCCCTGAGGTAACCTGAGGTCAAATGCTTTACTCAAGGACAAAACAATGATTGCCTGAGGACTGTCTGTGATCTGAATAACAGAGTAACAGTTACACCAGTTTATATGCGTTTATACGTTTTTAAGTGGTTGTTATCAGGCATCTCTTACATAAAGATATTCCTCTTATCAGGAACATTACAGTGTCATTTCACATAACAGTGTAATGCTGAACAGTTTTGGTCTCAACAGCAAAAGCAAGATAATGAAAATGACTAGAGTTGAATTGCTAGGCAATAAACAGTCATGGGTTAAATTTGTTATGCTACCTAGGCACTAGACTCAAACAATGGCAAACTCAGGGATGCTTTGCACCTGTGGTATCTATCTTGGCCAAGTTTATTACAATTAGGGCTGAACAATGTGGCCCAATGGCCCGGGGTCAGTGTGAAAGAACTTCAGGCTAGCTGACAGTCTGTCACTTGGTTTTGTGTGACGTATTGTGATTTTTGCTGGTTTACAGTTTGTCTGTCCGGCTGGCTATGAGATATTGTGAGAGTAAATAAAGATATTAACACTCTTAGACCCTCACACAATAGTCAATTTTTTATCTGAGTTAATGGCCCTCACCTTGAGGAAGCTCTTGGCAGCAGTGCGGCAAGACTTGTAGTACTCGCTGTAGGTCATGGATTTCCACTGCTCTCCCTCTTTCCAGCCCAGCGCGGAGTAGTTGCCGAAGCGCTTGACAGTAGAGGTGAACATCTGGTTCACAGTCATGGCGGGTTCAGCCTCAGGGCCGGACTCACCCATTCTGAGCTTCACCTCTCCATCCCTGCATGTGGTCCAGAACACTGTGCCCTTAGCGGGCAAGGAGAGGGAGTCGGGACGAGGGGTGGCACCTACAAAGAGAACAGCTATTTATTGTCTTGGATCAATATTATAAAATAGTTTTGTAGCTGTAATATGGTATCAGGTGGTACTTTGAGACATAAAATGATAATACCACAGTACTGGTATTTTTATGTTAGTGAATTCTGTTCTAGTCTCTGCTGCAAGTCAGTTTTTAACGTTATTATCACAAAATTAAAGGAATGCATAGCTGATATAAAAAAATTGGATGACTAGTAATTTCCTACTACTTAATTCTGAAAAAACAGAGATTCTAATTAATGGACCAAAAACCTCCACATGTAATAACAGTAGAATACTAGAACACTTGATGGCTGCTCTGTCAAGTCTTCATCGTCAGTTAGGAACCTGGGTGTGCCCTTTCATACCAATCTTTCATTTGAAAGCCACATCTCTAGCATCCGTAAAACCACATTTTTACATCTTAAAAATATATCTAAATGATGACATTCTCTCAATAACAAATGCTGAAAAGTTAGTTAATGCGTTCATGACCTAAAGGCTAGATATAAGATATAAGCCTAGATATAAGGCTTAATAAATAAACTCCAGCTGGTCCAAAATGCAGCAGCTAAAGCTCTTACTAGAAGCAGGAAGTAGGACCATATTAGCCTGGTTCTGTTAACACTGCATTGGTCTACTGCAAATTTGCGATCTAAAAATTCTGGCCAGTTGATAAATGACCTAGAATATCAAAATTGCAACTGCAGGCGGTGGATCCTTTTCCTATTTAGCACCCAAACTCTGGAATAGTCTTCCTAGCCTTGTTGAGGAAGCAGATACACTCTGCCGGTTTAAATCTAGGCTAAAAACACATCCCTTTAACCTGGCATACACATAACACATCATCAATTTCGGTTATTCAAATCAGTTAAATGATTGTTAGGCTGCATAAATTCGGTCAACCAGAACCGGGAACACTTCCTAACACAACCGTTACATCGTAAGAAGAATGGCATCTACGGTAATATTAGTCTGTCTGTCTCATCCTTATCCCGAGGTTACCGTAATCCGTAGATCCGGTCCATATCCAGATCAGATGGTGGACCTGCACCTAGACACGACCAAAACGCAGCAGAGACTGTCTACGAGACAACCCCCTGTGAAGGCATGACAGCCATCGGCACAGATGCTCCGCACAGACCCTATGGCCAGCTTCAGCTACATACTGGCGTGATGAATACGATCTTTAATCAAAAGTAACTGGATGAATATTTAAATGCTACTGATCTCGATATAAATTCTGACTTGTGATGCAGCCTAAATCATAATCACACTGTTCGTTCATTGGCAAGAGGAGAACTAGCCCCCCAACTGAGCCTGTTTTTTTTTCTCTCCCTTCAGTCACCTGATGGAGTTTGGGTTCCTTGCCACTGTCGCCTCTGGATTGCTTAGTTGGAGACACTTAATATTCAACAATATTATTGATCTGACTCTACTGACGCTATTGTATGAGAACTGAACTGAGCTGGACAATGACATGATCTTTACAACGAAACTCAATCAACACTAAAAACTGACTTCAGCAGAACAACAGCCGAGATACATAATTTTCCTGTTATCACTGTGAAGCTGCTTTGAAAAATTCTGTATTGTATAAAGCACTATATAAATAAAGGTGACTTGACTTGTGTTTCTGAAATCTAGAGTGTCTGTGTGGTCTTTTTGTTTGCACAAACTGATGAAGAATTTCTGCTGCAGTGTCTGCTTTAAATCAAACGACACCCTCAGCGACTCAGCGACACCCTATCAGGACATTTACTCACACACTCTTTCACCTAGTATCATCACTAGTATCTCATACACACACCGGCACAGAGTTTCTGATGAGGTTTCAGCAGCAGAGCACACAGAATCATTTACAGCTTTGAACAAGAAAACAAACTGCTGGTGTCATCAGTATGCAGACTCTTCCAGGCAGTGAGTGACCAGCCTCATTTTCATGATAACTGCACAACTGCTTCGTGAACATATCAATTTAAAGCTGCAGTGTGTCATTTTACCACTTCCAACCAGAATCGCAATCTATTCATTTCACCATTGGCAAGGGTCTGGGGGAGTTTTGTCTGATCAATGACAGGTGGGGAAGTGTTTGGGAAACCTGCTTGGAAACAATTCTTACTTTTGCCGCTAATGGTGCAGAAATTAAGACACTGCAAGAACTAATTTGCAAGATAGCTGAAAATAATATCAACAGGAATCGACTGATTTTGCAGCTGTGCATTAAAGGGGAAGAAAGCCACCCCACACATTTTACAACGTCCTGTGCAGTGTCAATCTGATAAAAACCCATAACACATAACCATATGCTGACCATACATTCTGCAAAACCATTCGAAATGAAAAACAAAGCCATCACAGCGCTTATCTGTAAATCCAGGGTCATGCGACATGACCTCATTCAAAGCTCTATTATCTTATGTAAACAAGACAGACAACAGCAGAGCGATGGAACTTCTGAAAGTTCACACATGGGCCATTTTCAAATAGCTTTTGCAACGGTTTAACCTTTATAAACAAACTCATAATGGGACTGTCATCCTGCTGCATTTCTAAAGGAAAGGGAAGTTAGTTTGTATAGGGATAGCAGCTTCCTTTTCTAACACTTCCTCTCACTGAGTACTTAATGGTCATAGTTATCTCAAGTTCTCTTAAGTTACGTAATAGTTTTCATGATGAAAACACAAAGAAACATTGAGGTGTGGGTTGTATTTTAGTGCTCCGGCCAGCTTTCCATCACTCTGTGCTTTATCTGTGTAATGCAGAACTGAATGCACATATGGCAGACATGGGGCCTCAGAAAAAATGTAAATGGCGGTTATGGTCACATATGCCTGTATTAAGGGAAGGCAAGCAAGTATGTTTGTTTGTAAGACTTTTCACCCAAGTGTTTGTGAGTTAAGTGATTTGCAAGTGTTAGAAAAACAGCAAGAGTGTGAAATCTCACCTGATTCTGTGTGCACACTCTGTGCGGCTTTGGTGTTTGATTGCTCTTCTCTGGCACATGCTGATTCCTCCTCTGATGACTCACTGTGAGAAAATCAGGAAACCAAATCATGAGTTTTCCAGACAAGCAGCATTCTCTAGCTGAAATGGTCTCATCTTTCTCTCAGACACCCATGAGTATCACTTTACATTACTTAAATTTTTTTGCATAAAAAAAAAAAAGTAAAAAAAAAAAAATCTTACTGACCCCAATCTTTTGAATGGCAGTTCAAATGTAACAAAGTGTACTTTGACTTCTATGCAAAATCTCATTTGATTCCTACTCTACTGTATCTGAAAAGAAACAATCATAAAAAGTGTATACTCAACTTAATTGTTATTTTATGATGTAATCTTTATTTGATGTATTAATGTGATTAATTATGATGAACTGCATCTTTATTTTATGAACCTGGCTTAGCAGATAGCTACTGGTAATACAACCAGTTTTCTTTATATAAATGACACTCCCACATAACTTCATTCTCATGTTTGCAAACAAACCTATCGTGACTAATTTGTCAAAATTGTACGTATAAATAACCCATGGGAATTTAGTAGCAGACCGGACCTAGTATACATGCATGTTAATTTTATGTGAACATAACACAGAATAAATGAAAAGGCACTGACTTTGCTGTAGACTCTGCAATGGCATCTTCCAGGGAGGCGAGACTGTCTGCTGTTCCACAGGACTGGAGGAGGCTTGCGTCCCCTGGATGGTCCATCACTAAGGCTGTGGACATGGCCGTAGGTTCACACGCAGTCACTAAAGTGAATAGACACAGTGTTGTTAAAAGTAGCACTGAACTGATTTTTTATTACCTAATGTAAATATCTATGGAGAAGGATGGCCTATAGGAAATAATGACATAAAATGCTTTAAGATGGCTTTATTGGTGACATGCTAAAAAAGAGTGTGTGGGCACTACATATTTTGGACTATACTACTCAATGGTAACACATACAACATACTATATTAAAGTGAAATGTAAACCTACAACAAACTATGAATGCCTATCTAATACAAAGCATGCTGGGTCACCAGCAGTGGCACAATACTTTCTGTCTCTGTCTTTAATATCATACAGATTGGTGAATAGGATGAAAAGTTGAGTAAAAGCCAAAATTCAAAAGGAAAGCACCTGAAGTGAGCATGAGACAGTCACATGGCCAAACAAAAATTATCTAAACTAAACAGACATAAGCAGGGTACTTTTCTTCAGTCCTTTTCCCTTTCAGTTTTTCTCTACATTAAAATCACTACACATTTTTTTTCCCTTTAATCAAACATCATTCACAATTATATATACCTTGGGAACAAGTCGTCCAAAATCAGATTAGTCTCCCTTCGTCTTATTGAAAACCATAAAATGTCAATTGCTCTGGCAGATGACCACATTATTCCACAAAATTTCCTAACATGGCTCCTGCAGACTGCACAGAAAGGGAGTGTATCATTTCCAAGAAAAGGAAACGCATCACTACATCAAGAAAAATATTGCTGCCCACCCTTATATTATCTTCTGCCCTCTCCATTCCAAAGCCTGACCTCTGCACCTTTCGAGCGGCATGTTGTTTTTACACGCCGCTGCCATAAAAACGCATGCCAGCGATGCTACCGCCTCTCTGTAATGATGAGAACAATCAGAAATGGCCAGCGGATAGAAAAACAGACTTTCAGATGTACCAAAGTAAAAGAGTCTGAAATAAACCCAGGGAGTGAAAAACAAACAGGGTGCTATTCAGCAGCCTCGTGCTTCATGATCTTTTGCTCGGAGGTTTTGGTTTTGTTTTGGCTTTTGCTTTCACGGATGAGATGATGAAAACATTAGGATTATGAGCAACACTTCTACAAAAAGTACTGTGGTGGACGGCACTATGGTACAGTATCAGAAATCAACACCATGCTACATTGAAATCTAAGATAATTAATAAGAGACAAACTAAATAAAAACTTAAAATAATAACAAATACACCACTAAAGAACTAAACATTTAATTATTTTAATTTATCATTGTATTTACAAGGCACTATGTTTTTTCAAAGAATACCACTTCATTTACATGTCCAAAAAGACACTGTTAGTGGACAAAATTGCTCATCTGTCTTTTTCCAAATTAGTAGAATGATTTAGCCTCTTCCCTCCCCCCTTTTCCAATCCATTCACCTTGGTAACTTCCCTCCCATCGGAGCCATCCTCATCCGCCCACAGCAGGCGCCATGGCAGGAGCTCCTTACAGACACACACAAGCCACAACTGACTCCCAGCATGCACTCTATGATGCAGATGCAAATCCTTGTCTTGGCTGACGTCAGCTCGCCTGATAACATCCTCATAAACAGACTCCCTTGTCTGGAAACTGAAGGCATGCAAGTAAAATATGAATTTGGATGGGTTTGTTTTTGATTTATTGACCCATGTGAGTTTGCATCTCATTGCTGGTTTGACTGATGTTCCCTTGTGTGTCTTGTAGCTGGTGGGTGAGAATGGAATCAATCAGCATCTCAGAACATTCACAAGATTCCCAAACTACATTATGAACTAATTTTGCCTTTAATCTGGCATTTTCAAACTCGAGCAACCTTTAAAAACCTGAATTTCAAATGCTTCAATACTGTCAGTCATTTCATTATCTAGAAATACACATCATCATTCTGCACATTCCAGTTTATTCTCGCCCTTCATCCCTTTATCTCATCTTAATCAGCCATCTGCTGTCATTTGATCAGTCCAAAGCTGTGAATTGGTGCTCATGGCCATTTTCACTCAGCAGAAATATACTGTATTCATAGCACTACTGGCCTTTAAACGTGGCAAACAAATGCAGCCTTGTCGAGCATAAGAGACTGACTGTCAGAAACATTTAAAAGACCCCAAACTTCTGAACTGTAGTGTATGTTCCACATCTTCCTTCCTCAAACTAGCAATCACTCAGCCATGATTAATGACACACAAATAATGATTCACCATCAACTCAATGCATGATTAACTGGGTTTTAAGTTCTTGATTTAATATTAATAATAATATTTTTACTGTAATAACCACATTTATTCTAAAATCAAACACCTTACATATCTGTAAGCTAATTTCAATTTTCCTGATTTTTCCCTCACTTTTTCAGACACAATCACAGCCATCACTATGAGGACCGGTGTCTGTCCTGCAGAATGATGGAAGAATATGAACGGAGCATAGATGCCCCAAGGGCTGTGCAAATCCTGTCGGCCACACCTCGTACATCACCAACATCCTGTAATTTACTGCCGATGCTTCTGCCGTGCCATCCGAGCCTGCGTTAGCACAGGACTCAACAGCAGGACGGGAGAGGAGGGGTTTCCACACAGCTGATGCTGGCAGCAATTGTCGGCACCGCTCAGCCCCCACCCGAAAATTACCATCTGTATGCCGGCACAGAGAGCTGGGATCATGCAGAGGATACTTAAAGTTTCCAATGCCCATTTTCTCATTTAAATGAGAAGTGTGTGGTAAATACTGAAACCGAAACTGTATCTTTCATATGCAAAAATTCTCTCACCCGACATGAACAGGGCCACGCCTCTAATTTCATGTCACAATTCACATCCATTAGGATCTAAACATATCAAACACCAATAATCACACACAAGATCACACGTACATATCTGTTGCTTTAGAAACTAACTCCTAGTGTTTAGGGGTGTGATTCATCTTCTTTACCAACTCCAAGTGCTATAAAACCATAATTTAACGTATTAAAAACATGGAATGGAAACTTACGGTGCATCTTTACAGGCTGGAAAATGCTGCTCTGTCTTTGGCTTTTCTGTATCAAAGCTGAAATGCCCGTTTCTTCGGTTTCCTTATCGTCTCACTCCAAAATGATGGCCGCTTCCTTACGCCCTACAACTGTGCATGCAGCACATTCATTTTCAAACACAGAGCTTTCCACTCCTCTGTAACCACACCCTCAACGGCACCATCACCCCCTACACAGTATCCTCAAACCTCCCCCCACCCCGCCTAAAAAACACTCCTCGTGCTCTGATTGGCGGAAATCTCTCACACCACAAGACTCATCCCCCATATATGGGCATACCAGCCCACTGAAGGCAAGGAGGGGGAGGAGCTTTAAAACACACACGCCACTCTCCCTCTCATACATACAAACCAATGCAGAAGCTATGAGGTTACTACAGTGCAACTTTGAGTACGATGCATCAGCTTACAAAAGCCAGCACAGCTGCACTGACATCAGTCTGTAGACACGTAGCCCACAAACGCACATCTGTCCCATTAACACGCTGCCATAATAATGCCAATATTGTGCTGCTGTGCATCTGCATACGTGGATCTGCAAGACTACTTGAGCTTTCTGCTCCAACCGCCTTTGTCGCATGAGCGCACACAAGTGCAGCTGACCTGCTAAAGTTCGACTCATCTAACCAAAGAAACCAAAACCTACGTAAACATGGAACGACTTCCAAGCAAAAGTCTGCTAAAATGAGCTGTTCATAGGTTCTTATACGTGACATACAAAAAAAGCACTACACAAATGTGTACATTCTGTGTAAGTCTAGTAGGGGTCAAAAAAGGAACAGAATAAGGTCAGAATAAACCCAAAGCTTTTGCCTTTGACAAATTTAGTTGTCAATTACTGTACTGTACGCAAATTAATTTGAATACCTCAAAAGGTATGTGACTGACAGCTCATCTCATTCCTGTATTTCTCGTTTGTTTCTTTAAAGCTAATGAGTAATACGTGAAGTTCTGCAGATCTGCCATTGACATATAAATTGGGAACTTTTGTAGTGGGGGAATTTTGGTAATTTGGTGATTATCTGCTTTAATTACATTTGTATTAATCAACGATGTTGATTAATTTGTATTAATCAACAGATCAAGTGCAGTTAAGACTTTTACATTGTTTTATTTTAAATAAATACTGTTCATTTGAACTACAATCTATCAAATAATCCTGGGGAAAATGTGCTGCTTTTTTAAAGAATTTTGTGGAAACTGACAAAGCATCAAATCAGCATATTAGAATGATTTCTGAAGGATCATGTGACACTACCGGAGTAATAGCTTCTGAAAATTCAGCTTTGCCATCACAGGAATAAATGACATTTTATAATATTAAAATAGGAAAAAAATTCACAATATTACTGTTTTACTAAATTTTTTATCAAATAAATTAACTCTTGGTGAGCATAAGAGACTTCTTTATAAAAAACTTTTGAACGGTAGTGTACCTCACTGTAAAAAGATAATAAATATATGTGAAGAGCAGCCTTCTGACCCCAAAGGTTAGTGTAAGTTTAGCACAGGCATGCCGAAACTACACGCATATCATTAGTTCTACATCTTAACTTTAGAACTAGCTACTAACCAGGGAAGCAACACTTTTCTTTAGAAAGGTCTCAGAGTTTTATGGTCATGAATGTAATTTGGCAGTAAAAACAAAAACAATGACAGAACGATATGCACAAAGCCAGAGGCGTGCCTGTTTTGTCCTTTTAACAGTGTCTTAAAGGCTCAATATGCAAACATTTTTTAGATTAAAATATCCAAAAACCACTAGAACAATGTTATATATTTTGTTGACTTGTGTACTTACATTATCCCAAATCTTTCCAAGTATGTTTAAAGAAATAAGCCATTTTAACCAGACACCGACCGGACTGTGTCCATGCGTCACCTATCAATGATAACTGGGTTTATACCTGTTATCATACCTGAGTTACCCTTGATTTTATTTTGTAGAAACCATGGAAACACCAAGGATGCTTTAATATATTATGCGTTTTATTTAGGGATTGGCGATATCTTATCGTTTACGATATACCGGTAAAAATTCTCCCCACGATAAGAATGTCTTCCCGCGATAATAACGATAAAGCCTAGTTGATGACGCGACCCATTCGCAGCCCACGTGCAGAGCGAAAACAAATATGGCGGAAGCTGCGGAGGAGTTTATCGCTAACGAGGAGCTACCTCTACAATCTGGAACCTGTACACACAGATATATTTTAACTCGCTGAGCGCTTGAGAGATTCGCTCTTTGTCAAGCGATCGGTAAAGCGCGCTATTTTAGTTCATCTTAATGAATGCGCAGTGTATTTGACGCACAGTTAACACTAGTGTGATGCGGGTGAGAGAGCTCATGTTTCACACACACTCAAAGAGAGCGCGGGAGAGTCTTACATACCACACAGAATTGACGTGCTACATGTAAACAATATTCTTTGTTGTATTTTCCTGTAAAATAACGCCGTTCATTTGGAATTATTCAGCCTGAACAAGAAGAAACTAATGCGCAAACCTCCCGTTTTGTTTTCAGCAAATCAGTTCGAGCGAACGCTGACAACGCGATTAATATTCATGAACCCAGCAGCTCAGCAATCCTTAGCGCAGTTTATATTATTAGTAGTAGAATTCGTAGTATTATTATCTTATCAGTATTATGTTTAGTTTTTTTTTCTCCAGAAACACAGAATGACCAACAATGTCTTAAGCTCCACCACCAGTCCTAAGTTCAGTTAAAATGACATATGCATTCATACGTTTTCATGATTACCAAGTTTTAGTTCAAATTACTTAAATTCTATCATTATTTGCAATTTTTTTTGTAATCTGAGGACATGGTTGGGAGTTGGGATTATTACTTTTGCTGTTTGCACCATGAGAGTATGAATAATCGGTTTACATTTCAAACTTGTCATTGATTTGAATTATTACTAATTAGATAATTGTTTGTGTTTCTGAGGCTCTCAAAAATGCATGCAGCTCTCACTAGTAGTCAAAAACATGGGGAATGGTACTACAGTAATCGTCATATATATCGTTATCGCAATAAATACCAGAAAATATTGTGATACATTTTTTTTGTCCATATCGCCCATCCCTAGTTTTATTAGACAGGTGAGCAACTGTATAGATACATTCATCAACAGAAAACTAATCATTGTTATAACAATTGTTAAAACTACTCTACACAACTTCCATGATCCAGTGGCACCCACAGTAACATATTGGCTATAAGACAAATCTTGTCCAAACGTTTGCTAAGAGACTGAGTGAGAATGAGAGTGAGTGAGACGAGTCCTTATCTGATCACATATGACCTGAAAGTATTAAAAAGCTTTTAAAAAAGGTAGTGTGAAAACATCTGGCTAGAAACTCTTAAACTTGTGTATTACAATTAAATACACATTTAATGTGAAGTCATGTGACATATTGGCTATACAACTTTTTCTTTAAGCCTAAATTGTGTGTCAATATCCCATGGCACATTTCCCAGTTTCACTTAGAGGAACAGGAAATTTCTCCTTCAGCACACACAAACAGGAAAAGCGCAGTTTCCTTTGAAACAGGAAAGAACATATTGACATCACTGTTTCTAAATGCAAATCAAGGCACAAGACATTGTTAAATATGTATATTAAAATTTCTTTCATTAAGGTTACTAAGCAATCTGTTAAATAAAGATCATTTCGTCATTAAATCTGAACCAGCTGTCACTGTTTGAATGCGTTATTTACACATTTACAAAAGGAATGCTTTCAGACGCTGATAACACTACCGACCATATGGTTTATTATCCAGTATTTACCAATCTAGAACAGATGACAATATTTCTGTTGACTCGTAGCAAAATTCTGGATTCGTACAGAATATTTGGGTATTTAACTTACAATGCCTCTCTCGAAATTTCGGGATGCACGAGTTCCTGAATATAAATTATGGGATATGCTTAGCCTCAAATATGGTATTAGAGAGAGTGTGGCTTTAGTGTGCATTAAAGGCACTGAGCTTTGGCTATTTTTTTCACCTGGAACAGTCTAGCACACTTACTCCCTGTCACATGCACATGCTCAAGTGGCCAAGACCACAAATGTGGGTATTGGGACAGGCCCGTTGTCATTGGAAACAATCACCACTACTTTGCACTGAACCAAATGAGTCAGACCCTAAAACATCAAGGAACTACCTGAAATTCAATTGGTGAGCTCACATGGCCTGTCACTCTAAATGCAGTGGGTCATTTCACTCATAACAACATACGAATTTATGACCTTATCATTTGACTTGAAGTGAGAATTTGCATTTCTTTGGAAGCTTTGCTTACGACACAAACAGTGTAAATCATTCAGAGATAATCTGAAATGGCACACTGGCGTGATGATAATGATGATGTTGCTGCTCTCCACCATAGCCAGACCATCGACCAGCCAATGACGGCGTGGCTCTGGAAACCCATGCGATCACGTGACCGGGAATTTCCGATTCTCATCGCTGCTTCCGTGGCAGAGAAGCATCTGGCACGAGGAAGGTCACTTGCGATCATTGACATTAATCATCAGTGCAGAGTGTGTACAAACCTCTCGAGGATGCTGCTGGTAGGGTTACCGGGCAATTAAAAAAACTAGTTTTTAAAGGGGGCTGAAAGCTGCATGGTGAAAGTGTAACTTTATTTTCTTCTGTTTCATATCTTTATATGGTGCAAAAGCTTACTACGAAATAAACTTAACCAAGCGGGAATGATTTTTTTAATCGGTATTTTAAAATATTTTTAAGATTCAATTTTGACTATATTATTTGACAGGCATATGACAGGCAGACAAGCACGCGTTCACAAGTTTCACACTTGAGTAAGATACCCGAGCAACCGGAATTTCTTGTTTGGTAGCTAATTAGGTTATTGTAAACATAGGTAACTCGATAGATCTCACAGATTTAATTGCATCACTAAAATAACATTCACAGATCAAATACAGTCTCATATAGAGATATGTAATATTGTACTCACCGTTTGTTTATTCAAGTTCAAGTCTTGAAGTTATCACTACAAGTTTTTTACAAATCTCAGATTCAAAGATAGATTTGAAGTCGGTTGTAAACGTGTTGAGAGACGAAGATAATGCACGATGTGTCTGTTTTTGTTGCCACTGAACACCGTGAAGCTCACGCCTGCTCATAAACGCAAGAGTAGTGAGCGCCAATTGTCTATATAATCATACTTGCGCGCGCCCCCGTCATTTCCTTCAAAGCTCTCGCGCGCCACCTGGCGTTCACTTTTGCTGCACGACTTATAACACTGTTGTCTCCCTGGTAATCAGGTACTAACTAAAACAACTTTATTAGTGGCAAAATTGTGGTGGAAATGACGCCAAATCTATTAAATACATTTAATACAATACACATTAAAACCGTTTATTTCACTCTTTGTTTAAGTCATGAAAAATTGGGCTTTTTTGGTTTAAGATTTAAAGTATGAAAAAGGCATCTGAATAGCGCCAAAAAATAAGATAAATAAATAAATGTCATGTTGCAGCGTTTCCCAAACAATTTTAATGTGTCTTTTATATAACAAAACATAATAAAAAACATATCTGGGACATCAAGTGCTGAAAGTTTAATAAACAAGAACATTATAACAAGAATAAACAAAAATGCAACAAATTAAAGTTGCCTATTTTTGGAACGGCATACTACTTTTATAATTTCTGCCAAAAATGTGTAGTATGTGCCAAAAATGTGCAGACTGCCAAGAGAGGCCTTTTAAACAAATTTTTTTAATTTCCAAGAGGATAACTTAACATTTACTAAATCAAACATGTAGTGAGGTGATAAGACAACAATGCAGCATAATACTGTTTATTGTTGAATGGTAACACTACTTCACATATACAGTAAATGTCAGAAGTCTGGAAACATGTTTAATGTTTAAATGTAAAAAATACAGTAAAAACAGTAATATTGTGAAATATTATTACAATTTAAAATTTATATTTTAAAACGTAATTTATTCCTGTGATGGCAAAGCTGAATGTTCAGCATCATTACTCCAGTGTTCAGTGTCACATGATCCTTCAGAAATCATTCTAATATGCTGATTTGTTGCTCAGGTAACATTTCTTTTTAATATTATCAATGTTGAAAACAGTTGCTGCTTAACATTTTTGTGGAAATTGTATACTTTTTCAGGATACTTTGATTAATAGAAAGTTCAATGAACAGCATTAATTTGCATTTATTAAATGTATTTATTAAAGCATTTATTAAATATAAATCCTTTATAAATGTTTTCACTGTCACTTTTGATCATTTAATGCATCCTTAATGAATAGAGGTATTAATTTCTCTCTCTCTCTCTCTCTCTCTCTCTCTCTCTCTCTGTCTGTCTTTAAATCTTACCACAAAGAGACCTCAAAGACAGTCATGAACCTCATGAACTCAAATATGCACTGATCCCACTCTGCTACACACACACACACACACACACACACACACACACACACACACACACACACACAGAGAGAGAGTTCAGGGTGCTATTTTCACACTGAAAAGTTTTAGTGCAATATATATTTTCATTAGTGCAATATTTATAAATATTTGACAACATAATTGTTTACTTTTTATACTATATGTTTAACATGTCATATGTAATATTGTTTGTGTTTGTTGCAGTATGTTTCCGGCACCAAGGGAATCACTTCCTAATTTCGTTGTATTCGAGTATAATGACAATAAAGGCTTTCTATTCTATTCTATTCTATTCTAAATGTTTGAATGGTAATAAATTATATATATATATATTTTAAATGTTTTCAAACTCTTGACAGGTACTGTGGATAAGTGTTTGTTTTACGGTGATATACTGCCACTAAGCGGTGAATATGGGGAACTACGCTTGAAATTGATCTGCTAGTCTCACTGATATCATGGAGTTCTAATTAAATAATAACCTAGTAACGTTTTAAAGTGTATATATTGTATTACAGTTAGAGATGCATTGTTTATATATTACATTGCAAATATGGTACGTGTATTTAAAAAGGTTATGTATAGACTAGCCATGCCTTGCATTTTGTTTTTTTACAGCTATAAATTGGCAACCCATGCAGAAAGACATGTAACCAAAGAACCAGGCCATTTTATCACCTTTATCTGGCAGTTAGCGCGGTAAACTGACAAGTTTTTGGCGGAGAAAAGCAGCTCAGAGGCGCGTTTGTGCGCCGCCGCTCGCCGCGGGAATCAAACATTAACCGCTCGAAGTAGAATGCGTTAGGAGGGGCTCGGGGTTGGCCCCTCCCCCTCTTGCTTTTTAGCCCTTGACGTATGAAGAGGACGGTAGCAACAGTTGCCTCGAGACCCCCGCTCGCCATAGTGACTGTAGTCGTGGAGACAGTTACTTACCAACGGGAGCAACACTCAGCAACAGCAGCAGCAGCAGCAACTGGAGGAGAGAGAGAGGGAAAAGAACAGTAAAGCCAGGGCAGATCTAAGCAAAAGTCTGAGGTGAATATCTTTTTACTGCTTAGAGAGAGCGAAATTAATTGAATGTAAATTCAACGGACCACGGAGGTTGAGTAATGTACATATTGACGTGCTTTCACGCCCTTATCTACTCCGCTGTCTATTAGAGTCACATTAGCACGCTAGTTGGTTAGCTCATCTGGTTCGCCAACTTAAGTCAGTTTGTTTGGAGATCGGTTAAACTAATTAGCGGAGAAATCCAAGTGATCTGTTTGTACGCTGATTGCTATACATGTTGGTGATTACGTCTGTAAGATTAATATGGTTTATAGATGGGTTAATTCACGAGCTAACCGGCTAACCAGTCACTTAACTAGGCAAACTTTCTTTAAAAACTGAAACTGTTTTAATAACGTCTAGATCAGTCACATGAGCAACTTAACCGCTTTGTTCCGCCGTTGCTTTTCTTCAAGTATCGCTTAAATTCTCGAAGTGCGCGAGTTGATTCGAAGACACTGATGAACCTGCCTGGTTAGGTATGACTAACGAGCCCAGGTTAAGTTAAATGTCTTTAGTTTGAACAGAAACCTCTCATATATGATACATGTCGTTTTTAGTCCTGTCATGTTTCTTTGGGGCTTGAAGCTTTAGGTTCGGACGGATGCATCAACAGGTTGCTAAAGTCAGGAGAGCGGTGCCCGATAAAAGTGATGCATTTCTGATTATACGAGCAATATTGACTTCACAAAGTATTCATGTTATGTTTATTTTGATGTTCGTATAGGTTATTAGATGCGAATATATTTCGTTAAATTTGTATTCCTTTATCTGAGCTAATATGTTTTGCAGGCTGTTAAAGGGTCATTGACGTAAATTAAATGATTCAAAAACGCAATACAAATGCAATTTATACAAAACTGAATGCAATGAACTATTCGACGATAAACAAGTAATTTTAATTTATTTTGCAGGGCTTAAAGTAAAACATGTTTATGTGGTGTAACTGTCAGGAGATTGTAACAAATAAATAATGAAAAAGCTAATACTCTCGAGAGAATTTTTTTTTTTTAATTAATTAAAAGTAGTGAAGTAGTTTTGTTTTAAAATAATGTTAATATTTGAAAACTTTTGTCCACTAAATCAACCCACTTTTGACAACAAGGTGAGGGTAGTCAACATGCAGGAAGTCATTTCATTGTGTTGTCATGAGACAAGAAAACCATAAATCAGAGAGGACCCTTTTAGACCCTAACGACTCAGTGCAAAGGTCAATAAAATATCTTTTAAATGCATTTTGTCCAGGCAAAAGCATAGGTTCGATCAAGTAACACTATGAAAACCTCATAAAAGTTTTTTTTTATTATTTTTATTTATTATTACATTTTACAATTATTTATGCAAGGTGCAAAAAGTATTACTTTTTTTTTTTTTTATTGTATTTACTTGACGGTTAGAAAACTTGACATGTGCCAAATGTTTCAACCAAAACTTTTGAAAAAACATGCTATTAATTCATGTATTTATTTGTTAAATCTATGAAACTAACATGAATACAAAATTGCATTTGGCAAATGTTTTTCAACATTTTATTGTAAAAGATCATTCCTTTTTATAATTTTGGACTGTTTTTGCTAATTGACCCAAAAACCAATCTGCAGATCATATTTCTGCTGTTGATCATATTAGATCAATAGCGTAAATAAAGCATACATTTATATAAATAATAATATAATCTAATAATAATAATAAAATATTGTATTTAATGATGCTTTATCTTTTTCTTATGATTTATATGTAAAAAATTGTTTTAATTTTTAATTGTTTTAAATTTGGCATTTGCAAAATCTCAACGTTTTTTTTTTCAGGAGTAATATTCCAAAACTTTTTTTGCTTTTATGAATAATAGATGTGCATATTTTCCCCACCTTTTTAAACTTTGTTGTAACTAAGTAGAGCTGTGTCAGTGATTTGGAATGCCATACTGTAATAATTGTGAGCAAATGAGCTATGTATTTGCATTATCGTCATAATGAGATCAGGGGTGTTTGACAACAGCTTGACTGTGCTCATGCAAAGCTGCTGTAATTTTTCTGGAGTTGCATCGTGTCGCCGTGGCGATGTTACACCTGCTCAGCAGAGAGCCTGGTAATGAGCCCTCTTCATGACAATAGCATGTGGTCCAGGTGTCGCCCCTTATTGGGCAGTGCTTCTCTATTGATCTCACTCTAGCTGAGAGTGTCCGTGCTACTGAAAGCGCAGCTGATAATGAGGGTAATTGGCATAGAGAGAGTGGCAGATCCTGATGCAACACAAATCATTTTGGCCGGCCCATTCTTCACTATCTATAAAATGATGCTTGGATAGTTTTGATTATTTCACCTTTTCTGCAGCACCGGTTCGAGGATGTTTGAGATGAGGCGTTTTTGCCTGTCAGAGTGGGAGTGTGTTTGTCGCTGTGTGTGACGAGTCCCTCCTGAGCTCAGCTGAAGGGGGTGAGCAGCAGAGCTCACATCAGCTGCCGACGTGTCTGTCAGGTGCTTCAGTGAGCTCTGAAATCCTCCCCAAACGCATCTTCACGACGCAACATCTCCAAAGCCCTAAGATCCGGTTTCTGTAATGAAATATGTTGTTACAGGTGCATGTCCAGGCTGGAGGAGAAATGAATGATTCATGTAATTGAAGTTAATTATTGATGGGGCCAGTCGCTGTTTCCTGGGCTGTGTGATGTCCAGTTAGCTAGTTTTTGCTAGGTTTGGTTTGCACACTAAGCTCCTTTAGTTCAGACCTCCCCCTGTCTTGAGTCTAGGATGGTAGACTGCACTTTGTTCTCGACATGACTGACTCCACCAATTATAATTAAATAATTGTTTAAATGTAAATTTGCCTCTTTTGCTTTAACCCAGTGGGCAAATTTGGATGCAACCAAGGGCCCTGAGCACTAGGGGGCCCCGGTAACAGGAGGTGTGTAATTCCTGTGCCTCCAAATGGAATTTTCAAAACAATGATGATTTCCATACAGGTTTCCCAAACACTACTTTTGCTGCCCTCCTGTAATTGTTCAGGTAAACAGGTTTTCCTGTCCCAAACTAATTCATTGGTACAGCCATACACTTGTATTAAAAATTTAGGATAAGTAAGAATTGCTTTAAAAAACGAATACTTTTATTCGACAAGGGTGCATGAAATTGATCAAAAGTGACAGACAATGTTACAAAATATATCTGTGTCAGGTAAATGTTTTTTTTTTCTTTCTCTTCATCAAAGAATCCTGGAAAAAATCTCGGTTTCCACAAAAATTTAAGCAACACAACTATGTTAAAGATTGATAATAATAAGCAATGTTTCTTGAGCACCAAATCAGCATAATAGAATGATTTCTGAAATATCATGTGACTGAAGACTGGAGTAATGGCTGCTGAAAATTCAGCTTTGCCATTACATTATAAAACGTATTAAAATAGAAAACACCAACCCCCAAGCTTTTGAATGCAGTGTAAGTTGACATATTTAAAACTTCCGTTAATGCAAAACGACTGTTTGATGTCTTCATTACACATATTATTTGAGATCTGTGCTTTCTAGATGTGCAGAAAGAAGGCATTTTGAAAGTGCGTGAGTGACGTTTAATTTATTTTAGATCACTGCTGAACTGTTTCTATGGTAGTAATGTGAAAGCATGATAAATTTAACCTAACTAAACTGGGCTATTTTTGTATGCAATCTTGCTTTGTGTGTAGCCTATATTATGTGCTTTCAAGGCCTCCCCTATTTACTATGTAATTTTTGTCATTTGTGAGTCTGCTGTGTCTTTTGCCAGCTCTTTTATCACTGCTAGTATGGTTTACCTGCTGAAACAGACAGGTAGGTGAATTTAAGAAGATTAGCTCATGAATATTAAGTAGTTCATGTTGATGCCACTTAATCTTCGTTGTGCTCTTCGTCACATGATCTAATTAATATGAAGTCAAACGTTGACTCTTAACTGAGTCTCAAAACACCACAGATGTGTAGGTAATTATATATCGATAGATTTGTAATGCACACGTGAGTAACAGATTAGCTCTAAACCTGTGGGCAAATTCAAAACCATTTGTTCACTTGTTTTGACAAAGCCCCGTAATGCAGTGTAGTCCAAATCAAGCTTTTAATTTGGTTACACACCCACCACAAAGAAAAATAAAGGAATGGGAATGGAATTCCGTGCAACCCAGATCCAAGCAGCTGTTATGTTTACATGGCAACTTGATACACAAATACAGCCTGGGTTATGGAAAGAGAGGGGCTGGGCTGGGGGTGCTGTGTTATTCTTTCAAAAGTCAGTGGTTTTTAATCAGCTCTTTTCAGTCGCTGTTTGTGGTGATGGACGTGCACAGTCTTGGTTTGCAAAGCAGGTTAAGGGTGAAAAGAGAACAGAGAGGAAATGCGGGTACAGTACGGTACCATATTTAGCCAGGTGAGGTGACTTGCATAAATGCCATGATTTTACACTTCCACTTCCTTTTAAAGCGTCAGTACTGGCAGGTGTTAGTGAACTATTGTTTAGCACCTCTAGACGATCTCTAAGAAATAACCTGTATGACTGACCTTCTTCTGTGAATCACAAAAAAAGGTGTTTTGGAAAGTCTAATTTTATTATATTGACAAAAATGGTCTTCTTTTTTTGGGGGGCGAACTATCCCTTTAAGTAATTCAAGGAAAGCATAACAGGAAGTGAGAGAAATATTTACATAACAGGAAGTGTTAGGTGTGATATTATATACCTAAATCTGTACATGCAAATGCAGTAAATCACCTCATTAGGTCACGTTCATCTATCAGTGCCCATGTTTGCATCCTGTTCCCAGGTCAGAGTTCAGCTCCAGTCATCTGCCATCATGGAGACTTTATGATTGTTGTAGCAGCGTCTACTGTAACCCTAAACCACGCTGAACTTTTAATGGACTATAGTAGAGCGAGGCTCTCAAGCAGACAGCTGCAGTGGTCCCCTTTGAAAGGTATTTGTACGTGTACACGATGCACCATGGGGGGGGGGAAGGGTGTCAGAGCGAGTGGCAGATGACCAGAAACAGCTCTCCCGTGTGTGTGTATGTGTGCATGATTAAGCCCGTGCTGTATTTAGCCCATGTGGAAGAAGCCCGGCCCGGAGCAGATCGCTTCTGCACCCACCCGGCAGCTGCCCTTGTGCTGTAAGGGGTCATAATACTTGGACTACAAGCATTAATAAATTACACAAAACAAACAGAATTAGCTGAAATATGCATAAGCTGTTTTGGCACTGATAAAAGCGCATTTAGAAATCAAGCATTAGACCGTCCTGGCAGCGTGAGCAGCACTGCTGATGATTAAACTTTTTCACGATTCCATAGATGTTATTATCGTGTTTTGTTATTGTGTTTATGGCTGTAATTATCTCTTTATCTTATCTCTCACTCTATCTAACGTAGCTGAAATAGCTTCCTCCTGTAACTTTATACAGAATTGACAGGTTGAGATGCAGCCAAGATTTAGTCTGACAATTGCATACAAATAGTTATTTTAGCTCTGTTGTTATTGCACATACTTTGGGATTTGAACAAGCTCCTAACCATTAGTATTAAACTTTCATACACAACTCACCCCATATCATTTGTACTACAAACATGAATGAAGACTAAACTATGTGGTTTGTTGAGGATGTGTTATACTACTTTTTTTTTTAAAGGAATCTGACTTTTGCCTGGTGAGCAAAAAAGGAAACAAGCAATAAAGGAAGGACGCAAGCCATATCTGTGTATTCTACCCTTCTTTAGTATGTAGTCTTTGTATTATAGCACTTTGTTTCCCAAGGAGGCCGTAACATGAATTGCTTTGTATTGTCATTTGTAAGTCACTTTGGATAAAAGGCTTGGTTACACTTTATGTTGATGGTCCACTTTAGACATTCTACTAACTATAAGTATCTTTGCAACTACATGTCAACTTATTCTATTAACCTAAACCCTATCACTTAACCTAGCATTCTACTACAGTCTATTAATACTCTAATGGGAGTTAGTTGACATGCAGTTGCAATGTTACTTATAGTTAGTGTCTAAATTGGACCATCAAAATAAAGTGTAACCAAAGGCTCCGCTAAATGAATAAATAGTATCCAAGGATCCAAATCTGCTTTAAAAATTAGCATAGTGTTTGCCTTTCTATTATTTGACACAACTGTTAAACAAAAACCGTAAAATAAAGAAGATGGAGAATGGGAGCTCCTGTCTGTTTGCACTGTCCATTTTCTCAGCGCTGTCAAAAAAATGTCCCGTTTATGACACTTATCAGTCAAACAGATTTGTAGTGTTGTAAGTGAGACTTTTATTTTGACAGCACTGAGGACTCCATGGCTGTAACATTGGGAGAAAGCATAACGGCTAACTTGGATAACATTACAGCCTTGATGTCATTGAATTTCATTCAGAACAAAAGCAGTTTATTCAGCGTAGTGAAGTCTCTCCTCCATTGACATCCATTAAAAAAGGCCTCTGGTCTCCTCTGCGTACCGCAGCATTATTTTTTTTGCTAACCTTGCAGGCTTGCCTTCAAGTGGCTTTGGGACAGGAGTTCCCATTCTCCATCTTCATTAGTTATGTTTAACAGCTCTATCTAATAATACAAAGGCCAACACTATACTTAAATATACTGTTGATATGCAGAAAATATGAATTTTTTTAAATGTATTTTATGTCTATTTTAAGTCTTTGAATATCTAGTGTGATGTGATCTATCGGCCATTGGTATCACTAACTATGTTATGTCCAGCCCTTCCATGATGAAATTATGAGTAAAGGCAATCGAAGAGCTCTGATCATTGTTGTTTTCTTTGTGGAGAAAAAAAAGTAAACGGGTGACTTGACTGAGATGTCTGAGCTGCAGGCTGAGACTTGTCTGAGACTGAAATGTGTTGCTCACAAGAACCTCTCCCTCAGCGTTCAACCACCCCCCCCCGAATTCGTCTCAAGCCGCTCCTCGTCTGTGCGTTCTTTACATTCCACCTGCTTTGTATCGTAGCTCCACAACTGCTAATTAAATTTCCTGCCGCAAACAGCACACTGGGCTGTGACATTTGCATCACAATGGCCTCCTCTCTCTCGCCTTAGTCTGGAGACGTGGACAGTCCCTCTAATGTCCCCTCTTTTTACTGTTCAATGCATATTATACAACGTGTTTTCCTGTCCATTTTCCAGTTTTCTTATTGTTAATGTTAACCTCAAGTCCTTAACGTTCTTTTTACAGTGTCTGTGATTTAGGACAACATCTTGAAACTAAATATTTACTTTATTTAGTCGAAAAAGTCCAGATTTAGTATGTACTCAATTTCTGTCTTCTATTTAGTTTAATATCCATCACTATGAGGTTTGGCACACTTTATAGCATCAGACTCCATCCATCCTCTCATTCATTCTGGAGAGGTTCACTTCGGTACACTCAGAAAAAAAAAGAGAGCGTTTATTCAGGACTTTTCTTCCGCCAAGGCTGACATGTCTGTAGTTACCATGCATTGCTCAAGCCAGGCCTGCGTGCAGATGTGCACTTCAGCTACCCATTCATACCTCTCCATGCACCTGAATAGACACAGAGCTTGTTGATTCTGTGAGAGCTGAACCCTGTGTGACTCCTCCATTGCCCTCTGTGCTATCAGTCTATTGTATGCAGAACTTGTCAAACAGTTTTTCTGCTCACTACCCCCCCCCCCCCAGCAGCCCAGTTAGGTCACTTGTGGAGGATTGAATCAATCCAGGTTGTTCCTTTTTGTTTATTTAAAAAAAATGACGCAGCTTTCAACCAGTCAAAAGTTCTCGTAAATTACAAATCAGGACTACAATAAATATAGTTTTCCAAACAACATAATTTATTCTATTCTCCTAATATTTATTATAACCGGCATTTCACCAGTCACTCAGTCATGAGATATCTTGACTTGAAATGACACTTACAGGTGCTGGTCATATAATTAGAATATCATCAAAAAGTTGATTTATTTCACTAATTCCATTCAAAAAGTGAAACTTGTATATTATATTCATGCATTACACACAGACTGATATATTTCAAATGTTTATTTCTTTTAATTTTTATGATTATAACTGACAACTAAGGAAAATCCCAAATTCAGTATCTCAGAAAATTAGAATATTGTGAAAAGGTTCAATATTGAAGACACCTGGTGCCACACAGCTAATTAACTCAAAACACCTGCAAAGGCCTTTAAATGGTCTCTGTCTAGTTCTGTAGGCTACACAATCATGGGGAAGACTGCTGACTTGACAGTTGTCCAAAAGACGACCATTGACACCTTGCACAAGGAGGGCAAGACACAAAAGGTCATTACAAAAGAGGCTGGCTGTTCACAGAGCTCTGTGTCCAAGCACATTAATAGAGAGGCAAAGGGAAGGAAAAGATGTGGTAGAAAAAAAGTGTACAAGCAATAGGGATAACCGCACCCTGGAGAGGATTGTGAAACAAAACCCATTCAAAAATGTGGGGGAGATTCACAAAGAGTGGACTGCAGCTGGAGTCAGTGCTTCAAGAACCACTACGCACAGACGTCTGCAAGACATGGGTTTTAGCTGTCGCATTTCTTGTCAAGCCACTCTTGAACAACAGACAGCGTCAGAAGCGTCTCGCCTGGGCTAAAGACAAAAAGGACTGGACTGCTGCTGAGTGGTCCAAAGTTATGTTCTCTGATGAAAGTAAATTTTGAATTTCCTTTGGAAATCAGGGTCCCAGAGTCTGGAGGAAGAGAGGAGAGGCACACAATCCACGTTGCTTGAGGTCCAGTGTAAAGTTTCCACAGTCAGTGATGGTTTGGGGTGCCATGTCATCTGCTGGTGTTGGTCCACTGTGTTTTCTGAGGTCCAAGGTCAACGCAGCCGTATACCAGGAAGTTTTAGAGCACTTCATGCTTCCTGCTGCTGACCAACTTTATGGAGATGCAGATTTCATTTTCGAACAGGACTTGGCACCTGCACACAGTGCCAAAGCAACCAGTACCTGGTTTAAGGACCATGGTATCCCTGTTCTTAATTGGCCAGCAAACTCGCCTGACCTTAACCCCATAGAAAATCTATGGGGTATTGTGAAGAGGAAGATGCGATTTATGCCAGACCCAACAATGCAGAAGAGCTGAAGGCCACTATCA
This sequence comes from Rhinogobio ventralis, assembly GCA_039654625.1. NCBI lineage: Eukaryota > Metazoa > Chordata > Actinopteri > Cypriniformes > Gobionidae > Rhinogobio > Rhinogobio ventralis. The sequence continues at coordinate 26,268,508 of CM077211.1, forward strand.
GAGCAACCTGGGCTCTCATAACACCTGAGTAGTGCCACAGACTGATCGACTCCATGCCACGCCGCATTGCTGCAGTAATTCAGGCAAAAGGAGCCCCAACTAAGTATTGAGTGCTTTTCATGTTCATACTTTTCAGTTGGCCAAGATTTCTAAAAATCCTTTCTTTGTATTGGTCTTAAGCAATATTCAAATTTTCTGAGATACTGAATTTGGGATTTTCCTTAGTTGTCAGGTATAATCATCAAAATTCAAAAAGAAATAAACATTTGAAATACACTCACCTAAAGGATTATTAGGAACACCATACTAATACTGTGTTTGACCCCCTTTCGCCTTCAGAACTGCCTTAATTCTACGTGGCATTGATTCAACAAGGTGCTGAAAGCATTCTTTAGAAATGTTGGCCCATATTGATAGGATAGCATCTTGCAGTTGATGGAGATTTGTGGGATGCACATCCAGGGCACGAAGCTCCCGTTCCACCACATCCCAAAGATGCTCTATTGGGTTGAGATCTGGTGACTGTGGGGGCCATTTTAGTACAGTGAACTCATTGTCATGTTCAAAAAAACAATTTGAAATGATTCGAGCTTTGTGACATGGTGCATTATCCTGCTGGGTACATGGTGGTCATAAAGGGATGGACATGGTCAGAAACAATGCTCAGGTAGGCCGTGGCATTTAAACGATGCCCAATTGGCACTAAGGGGCCTAAAGTGTGCCAAGAAAACATCCCCCACACCATTACACCACCACCACCAGCCTCCACAGTGATAACAAGGCATGATGGATCCATGTTCTCATTCTGTTTACGCCAAATTCTGACTCTACCATCTGAATGTCTCAACAGAAATCGAGACTCATCAGACCAGGCAACATTTTTCCAGTCTTCAACTGTCCAATTTTGGTGAGCTCGTGCAAATTGTAGCCTCTTTTTCCTATTTGTAGTGGAGATGAGTGGTACCCGGTGGGGTCTTCTGCTGTTGTAGCCCATCCGCCTCAAGGTTGTGCATGTTGTGGCTTCACAAATGCTTTGCTGCATACCTCGGTTGTAACGAGTGGTTATTTCAGTCAAAGTTGCTCTTCTATCAGCTTGAATCAGTCGGCCCATTCTCCTCTGACCTCTAGCATCAACAACGCATTTTTGCCCACAGGACTGCCGCATACTGGATGTTTTTCCCTTTTCACACCATTCTTTGTAAACTCTAGAAATGGTTGTGCGTGAAAAATCCCAGTAACTGAGCAGATTGTGAAATACTCAGACCGGCCCGTCTGGCACCAACAACCATGCCACGCTCCAAATTGCTTAAATCACCTTTCTTTCCCATTCTGACATTCAGTTTGGAGTTCAGGAGATTGTCTTGACCAGGACCACACCCCTAAATGCATTGAAGCAACTGCCATGTGATTGCAGTTGCAATTGCATTAATGAGAAATTGAACAGGTGTTCCTAATAATCCTTTAGGTGAGTGTATATCAGTCTGTGTGTAATGAATGAATATAATATACAAGTTTCACTTTTTGAATGGAATTAGTGAAATAAATCATCTTTTTGATGATATTCTAATTATATGACCAGCACCTGTATAGTTCTATATCACTATATCACTTTAACCCATAATGCTCATAAACAGAACACACCTATCATTGTTTGGTAACCTAGTGTGAATCAGATGTATGCTTGTAAACTGTATATCTTGAAACTGGGTGTATGGACTTGTGGATAAGCAGCAATAAGACATTACATATTAAATTGAATGATATTGATTTTCATGACCAAAACTTATACTTGATTCACATTATTTCAAGGTGTTTTTATGTTAAAAAATGTTCTTGCGTTTTTTTTGTTTTTGTTTTTTGCATAAGGATAACTAAATTATTAGACTACTACAATAAAATGTATAATTATGCACAGGGCCTAAAATTAACACTCGGCAAGTAAAAATTGGCGTTGGCGAGTATATGAAACTGTCAGTCGGCAGTTGGCCAATGTTGTGACACGATGTGAACAACGTTCTGTACAGTTGACGGGTCAGTGCTGCATCATTACAAAGGTTTCAGCTTTTCCAGTGTAGATATTCAAGCGCTGGAACATGCAATAGGGAATTCGTTACTCACATGCTGTGTGGGAAGTTTTAACATCCAAAGCGCACACCCTGAAAGCCGCATCTCAGACAGCGTGCAAAGTTGAGCTTTCTTTCCTGTCTTCCTGCGCTTGAATGGACTCAAATTCACTCAAAATAATGTCAAAAAATGCCGTCTCTGCGAGTATCCTAGTAAATATAGTCTGTTATGTCTTAAGTGAACGCAAACACAAAATGCATGATCTGTGCGTGCATTCGGTCTTAAAGAGACAGCATCCTATCCTGCTACTGTCTGCGTTTTTAATGTTAATCAAACAACAAAGGACAAAGAAAAAAATCACTCACTGCTCTTGAACTTTAAAAAGGATATAAAGACTGTGCAGTGTTATTTTTTTGATTAGCCTACTTTATTAAATTTCGGTACCTGAAAACTATTAGACCTGTCTGAAGAACACTGTTAATTTATCTTTGTTGTATTTGTGCTATTGCTTGTAATTTGATTGTTTGCTCGCTCTTATTTTATTACTGACTGTTTACTTGTCTTTAAAAATGTAAGCTATTAAATGTATATTAGTTAAGTTAGTAGTTTTAGCTGTGGTATCAATTGAAATAGAGTATTGTGAATTTTCACTAGTAGGCCTAAAATTTTTGGTGTCATAACAGCCAGTTTTTGTGTCATGGCTTGTAAAACAATATTTTTGGCCAGTAAATTTTCTTAAAGGGATAGTAAAAATGAAAATTACCCCATGATTTACTCACCCTCAAGCCATCCTAGGTGTATATGACTGTCTTCTTTCAGACGAATACAATCTGAGTTATATTAAAAAAATGTCCTGTCTCTTCCTGGCTTTATAATGTCAGTGGATGGCAGCCCTAATTTGAAGCCCAAAAAAAGTGCATCCATCCATTATAAAAGTAATCCACACCGCTCCGGGGGGTTAATAAATGCCTTCTGAAGTGAATTGATGGGTTTGTGTAAAAAAATATATCCATATTTAAAACTTTATATATTATAATCGATGGATGCACTTTTTTGGACTTCAAATTTTGGGATGCCATTCACTGCCATTATAATGCTTGGATTAGCCAGGATATTTTTTTATATAACTCTGATTGTATTTGTCTGAAAAAAGAATGTTATATACAAAAAGTGTAATGTTTCTAAACATTTAAGATTTCGCGGGCCATTTAAATAGTAATCTGTGGAAACGGGACTTTCACGTGCTGGCGAGAAAGTTCCCCATGCAGATTACGCCTGTGTTTATTTAAGTAGGTCTTGTGAAATTGCTGCACTGACCAACAGAAAGCTTATTGGTTTGAAAGGGACTTCTCTGCGAGTGGTGCTTCATGCATCACTACCATTGACAGTAGATAATGAACCTTTTTGGCTGCAAATTTACACTGGAATGACGCTAATGTGACTGCACTTTAAGTAGAAAATCTGTGGACATCTGTAAAAAATATTGGTCAAACTGATTATCAGTCTGTTTCTATTATGTAATGTCCTTATCCTGGAAGATTTGGTGCACACAATCCATTCAATTGACCATAGCTGCAGTTGACATGACTGGATTGGATTACATAATGTGATGCTTGCAAGATGCTTGATGAGCTAGACAGAACTTGTATTGTGTTGAACCGTGTTGACAGATCCAGAAAGGCAAATTTTATTAAGTCTCGTGTGTCTATAGACAGTCTTTCCCTGTTTGTTGGTAATGGGCAACTATTAGTCAGCAAGTTTAAATACCAATGACACAAGTAAAGCTTTTTACATACAGTGGTAGAGATCACCACACTGTGCCATAAGAACATCTTAAAGGGCGTGTGATAATCCAGTTGTTGTTGAGATAAAATCAAATCAGTCATAGAAGGTATGGAGTAAAGGCCATGTTGTTCTTGTGGATTATCAAAAGAATGATTACTCAGCCTGCGTGACTCTGAAATCGGAGTGTCGAGGTGTAGACGTAATGTGGAGACAATGTGGTATGACAGAATCACTTTAGGAAGTTTCTGTCTTCCTTCCTTTAACTATATTGGCTACCGTTGACCTGATGCCATTTGGCATTTAGCATTGGTAGTCTGGTAATCTTCCAATCTTCCACTTCAGAAGAGGTTTTTCAAAGAGAAACCTCACTGTTATTTTATTACATATAATATAAAAAATATAAATGCATATTTTAATTGTGCACGTAATAGTGCTTTTATTTTAATCTAGCTGCTTATTTGCCAGCCAGAACTTGTTGCACTGTTGCAATATAAAGCCTGCAGCAGTAACTTGGCTGGCTGGAATCCATCACATGTCTGAAAAACTCATCCCTGAACATCTTTCCTGCATGTGTAGCTTGCTGTAGTTACCAGAACGTATATTTTTGCACCCCAAACAGACACCTGCTCTTAGAGACTCCTTTCATAGTTCAATCCTCTGTTTTTCACTCTGGGCAACAAGGTGGTGTGACAACTGGTGGTGTGGAATTCCACCAGTTTTTCATCACCATAAAAATACTGAAAGAAAGGGCAATTATCTCTATGGAACCAGACACATTTAACAGTTTTCTCCTTCACCTTCTTGCAAATGTTGCAAAGGTAAGCTTTCTCTTTTACAACACCCCCCCCCCCCCCCCCTTTTCGGAATCATCTTCAGCTCAGGGTTGGGGGTGGTGCGGAAATCTGGAAAGGGTTACCGTAGGAGGAGGAGGAGGAGGGGGGTTGTGGAGTTGTAAGTGTGAACAAACGGTCTCTATGGCAACGCTCGACCGATTCTCCCTGGCTGCAGAGCCCTTTGCTTTTGGTGTGCTGGCGACGGATGGGCTAGGGTTGTGACAGCAATTGAAGATTGAGGGTTTGGAGATGTGCCTATTCTGGGGGATTTGTTTTGAGGGGCTTACATGAGGACCCAGCTGACCACTTAAACTGTCCACTTCCTCAGCCCAAGCTTGCCATCTGCAAACCTTAATCTCAGTGGATCAGTCATTAGATATTGAAATAGATCTGAAGAACTGCATCTCTTAGAGCAATCTCTTATCTTGCCTCAGATCTTTAATTTTTGTGTATGCAGATGCAGTATATAAAAGTTTTAAATCACACACACCACCATGACTTAATAAAACACAGGTTCAAGCTTCATATATGCAGTTAGTTTAGATGGGATGGTCTATATCATAAGTGGTAGGAGCATTTTGTGTGTTTTGAAAGCCGCAGATCTGCGGAACATCAACCAACCCGGCTTGTTGGACACAGATGTCCAGTATAGACGGCCTTTTAATGGCAACAAGTGTCTCTGCTTTATTGCACGGCTGTTCGAAGCTTCCGGCTTGTTGTAAAAGCAATCAGAGTGAATTTCCAAGCTGCAAATCTGTCAGGAATGTCTAGATTATTTAGTTGGAAAAGTAATTTAAGGCTTCGTTTACAAAGTGATTGTTGTATTTGGAGTGACGAGGTGCAAGCATGACTTGTGGCGGCTTTTCTTTTCTTCTCTTTTCTTTACTTTTTTTTTTTTTTTTTTTTGGTCTTTCTGATGGCTTTAACAGTCCCTGTCAGTGTTCCTATACCAGAGAAAGTTGTAAGTCCTGAAGTACGGCTTTCTGTAGATTTTTCTCTATAACTGCAGGTTTTTCCCCCCTTCCCGAGTCCCTGCCTCCGCTCCAGAGGGTCAGAGTAATAGCTTATGTATTTATTGTTCTAAGTTTCTGGTTAATGTGAGATAGAAGGATCACTTGGGGGATGGCATTGTTTGGTTTGGGAAGTATTCTGTTGGTTGCATAGCAACAGGCTCCTGGAAACGGGAGTGGACGGTGTTGCCACTAGCAACCGTTGTTGCTCTGCAAACAATGTGGGCCAGTGCAAACAAGAGCCAAGACTGTGGGCTCCTGTTTTTAATTGAACATCTGCATGTGCTTTGCTCTGATCGAGTGTTGTTTAAGTTCAATCTGTCTATGACAGATGTGTCTAAACCCTGTTCTCAACAATAACCTCAATCACAGGTATTACTTTTCGTTTTCTTTGTCATTTAGGCCTGGTTTATTGCCAGCATACTTCTAGAAGAGGATTTCGTTCTCCATCTCGTCGCACTCAGGTTAATGAGAACTGAAGGAAATGGCCGCAATGTTGTGGCAGTCTTTAATAGCTCATTTGTGTTGAGTAGAGGTGAGTGCTTGTATCGTGCGGCAGGGAGTCTCTGCTCTACTGTAATAAACCAGAAGCCTATTCAGGACAGGCCTATCTCACTCTTCACACCAAAGTGCCGGGGTGCTCCTGCTGTTTTCTGCCTTTGTGCGGCCCATAGCTGCTGGTGGGGAATTTGTGTGGATTTTAACCTTCTCTAGGAGCTCAGACGAGAGTGACGTGCACATCTAAAGGCTGCAATATACTTCAAGCGAATCGAAGAACTGCTGTGACGTCATTTCGAACAATCACAAAGTTCATTTGTAGTTTGTTTCCAGTTTCCAGAAAAGTTTGCTCCAGCTGGTAAACACCTTTTAAATTACCATTGGTCCATGGTGTTTACATAATAGGTAGGTGTGCTCTGCAGCTCCACTTTATTGGATGTAGAAATCTTCTCTGGTTAATTTCTTCTGTTCAGTCCATCAAGGTCGGAGTAAAAACATGAATACACTGGAGAACTGCGTTATAGTAGACATTAAAGTTGTACTTTTAACTGAAAGCAACACGACTCTGTTTTTCAAATACATTTTTTTTTTAAACTGGGGGTGAAAACTTTTGAACAGGATAAATATTTTTCTGATTTTGTTTAAATAATTTTTTTTTTCATTTAGTACTGCCCTTCGGAAGCAACAGAAGATACTTACTTGTTTCCAAATTAAGTACAATTTACCTTGATCTTCAAATTCAAAAAGTTGTCACAGGAGTGAGGAGCTCTGCTTTTCATGTAAACATCTTACTGCGATTTTAAGTCCTTACTCCTTACTTAAAAAAATGCATTATTGGTGCACATGTAAACGTAGTCAATGTAAATGTTGGACATTGGAAAAAAGACTGGTTGAGAACCGCTGCTCAGTCAGTACTCAGATTGACAGTCTGAAGTTGATATCTCACCGAAGTGAGTGATCTCTCCCATTCTCTGGGAATAATAGCAGTAGGCAGGAATCAGCTCCAAAGATAACTGCAGCAGGGACAGCCCAGGACGTATTTATAACCAATGCAACACCCCTCAGGCAAATTCCTTTCTTTTAAAAGATCTAAGCACACTCATACTATTTACCCTCAGAGTTCTGATGAAGCTTATTTACGTTCTGACTTGTGTTTTCAGTCTGGTTCAGGTGAGTGTTAAGCAAAGTCTGTGGGATTTGAACCAAATAACTCCTGTTGACTGATCCAGCAAGCCCAGAAAGCATGACTGTGACCATCTACATGATTCTAACTGGTGTACACAAACTGGAAGACTTACACCCACACATAATCTGTGCCCGCAAATCCACAGATTTCCACAGAATTGGAACCCACGTCATTCATAAAATTCTACCAGCCACCACCCATTGAGTTTATGATTTTAAATATTTCAGCTAATTTGATTATGCCTTTAGCTACTGATAAGAGTTATCATAGTTCCTGCTTGACACATCTGGGCCTAGCCTACTGATGATCAATTTTAACACTGAATCTTCTTTATTTCTTCAGATGCTAAGTCATCATGGTAAAATGAAAAGTCATGGAAATTAGTGATGCATTGAAATAATTTTTTTACAGAAACGGCGAAATCCAAAATGAAAGTTTTCTTTTAGCCAAAAATCGAAACAGAATGTTTTTGTAATCAATTAATCAAATTTATTTATTGCTCAACACTCCTCATATTTAAATTGAGTTCAAATTTAAATGGCACGTAATATTAACTTTTTAATTATATAATTGTTTCTAATCCAATTGGTTGTTGAAATGAACATTTAAATGGTGGCTGTAATAGCTTGTTAATATGACAGGTTTATTCAAACATTCATTAAATAATAAAGACAACAGATGAAAATGTAATGTGGTGCATATATTTATCAAAAAGGTCCTCTCTTGAGTTATTTTTCTTGCTGATTAATAAGTTATGGAAATTGAATGGCGTTCCTGAGGTAAATGCAGCATTACGTGATGCATTGTTTACAAGCCATTTTATTGACATCTTTCCGCAGTTGAAACACTGATTGATTGATTGATTGATTTACATGAGACACAATACGTTTTAGTAACAGTAACTACTGTTACTTTAAACATTTCGTGCTATAACTAGTAGTAAAGAGGAAGTGCTGCTGCTTGAACTGAGGCGGCTACAATGATCTGTCACACCACATTAAAGAGCATCAAAACAACATTTATTGTTTGAATTTCATTATAAAATTGACAGAATTTGAAAGCTGAAATGCAAGCTAATAAGCTCTAATTAAAAACCTTTTCAGTCAATTAATTCGGCCATCCAAAACCATTTCAGACGAAATCGGAAGTTAATTTTTAGTCTGAATATTTTGCATCACTAATGGAAATTAATAAAATCATAGAAATTTTTTATTCTTGTAATACACTGAAAATACATTTATTGGCAACAAATTTCAGAACAAGCTCTATAACATTTTTAAAAACATAAGTTAGTCATCAAGAGTCATCAAGACTGGAAAAAATCATGGAAACTTACTGGTCAAAAGGTATTGGAACACACCCAGTGCTGTCTAATGTTGGTTTAAAACCATGGATTTGAATCGATTTACACAGGATTTCTGCTTTTTTTTCGGGGTTTTTTTTAAACCCATTTGTAGTGTTCGTTCTGCAGTATATACACACAGAGGGCATCTGAGTTCATATTTTTTTACTGAACTGATTCATCTGTTGTATTCATTACAATACCTTTATTTTCTGAAAATGGGGACAGTTAGATTTTTCTCCAATTAATTTACCTTTTGAATAGAGCTTCACACTTGAGAATTCATTATTTCTATTTTACTAATCTCAGAAAACACAATTAGCTTTTATTCTTTATTCTTCTACTCCCAGTGGAAAACTTTAAGTGCCTGTAATTAGCATCCATTTTTTCCTGCAGATGAAATCAAGCGTATTGCTTGTCTTTTGCTCTGTTCTAAACTTTAACAACAAACTGTCAGTCAAGGGGTCTCTTGAAGCACATGAGCTCTCAGATCAGCCTCTGCTGCTGCTTGTCGGTCAGGATCAATGCAGACACACATCGCAAACGCAGGTCTGGGACCTGTTGAGCACACTGGTGGTGATAAATGCACCGTCGGACTGGTTAAGAGCTTATTTAGATGTACAGAGATCAGCCGCCCCCCTGTAACTCGTTCCCCGTCTCTGAGTCTGTCTGTCTCTCCAGCACTCCAAAGTTCCTGTGTGTGAGCTTAAAAAAGAATAGCACAAGGGGAAGAGGGGGGGTAGAGTTAGGGATGGTTGCCATGGATCCCTCACCATAGCAACCGACAAACGTTTACAAAGCATTGAGGAATTTCCTCATATCAGCTGTATTATTGGAGCCCCTAGAGACAGACTCTCATTCCAAACAACCGCTGGAGATCATCAGTATCCTGGTGGGGGGGGGGGACCAGCCTCTTTGCCATTTTAGTTTTTTTTTTTTTTTTTACCTCCTTTTTCTTTTCATGATTTGGAGGGGGGGGGGTGTTGTTTTTTCTGCCCCTCCACTTTTTCCAAAGTCCCCCTGCTCTCACCTCCTAGTCTATCTTTTTTTTCCGTGAGAGGCTGCCTGGTCTCTATTTGTCACTCTCTTCTTCTCTTTCCTGTTGTTGTGTGTGCCCATAAGAGTTTGGAGAGTTGCGTTGGGATCTCAACGACAGCGACAATCTCAGTTTTTCTAACTCAATTCCCCTTCGACTGAACCGCACTGCGGTTGTGATGGGATTGTTAATGTCTCCTTTGTTCTTTTCTCCATAATAGAGTTCAGAGGTGAGCGGCCTGCTGGGGATGCGGGTGACTCAGCCTGGCTTGGCTAGGTTGAGCTCCTGGTCCTTTTGGAGAAGACGGTGTGAAAAGCCGCTTTGTATCCCACTTTTCCTGGCACATGCGCAGAGTTGTATTTCAGTGGGTTCTCTAGCAACCTGTTGGGGCTTAGTTTGATTGCATTTGTCTTTCTTTTGCTGTGGTGAAAAATCAGCAGGGACCTGATGACATCTTAGGCCCTGTTTACAACTGGTATTAAGATGCGTTTTGGTCGATCGGATCACAAGTACACGAGGTAGACACATACCTGTTTATACCTGTTGTTTTAATCCATCTCTTTTGTCCTCTTTCAACCACTTCTCTCCTGATTTCTTTGAGGAGAGGGTCTATGGGTGGGTAAATGTGTGGGCTTTTTCAGATCTTTCGATGTAATGGACAAAATAAGCTTGCGTGATTTACATATGAACATGACCGGAGACAACGGAAAAACACACAAAGCATCAGCTTTCGTTTCTGCTCTGACAAGACCAAGCCAAACGCGGTGAGTGCGTGTTAGAAATCAGGAATGCTGAGAGGACATTGTGCTTGGTATGTTTTTCGTCTTCATACCAAACTTGGGTCTCCAGCCAGCAAAGTTTAAATCCCATCTGGCTAGCACGCTTCCCATAATGTTTACGCATTACATCAGTAGGTGGTATTTTACGGCTGTTCAAACGCATTCGACCACATGAGCGTTTACACTACGAAAGCAGTGCGGTCGAATGCGTTTTTTGACTACCTCTGGAAGTGGTCGAAGTGGACATCGTCCACTTGTGATCTGGTTGACCAAAACGCATCTTAATACTATTAATACTATAATAATTAATTAATACTATAGTAATTAAGGTGTAAACAGGGCCAGATCCTGCCATTCGTTATGCTTAGTGTGTAAGCATAGACAGTGATATATTGTCATCTTTTACTTGTTTTCCATTCATCTGCATTGGTTTTCGGTAGGGGTTGAACGACTTCAGAAAGCGCTGATGACGTCATTAATGAACAAATAAGCCTGAACCTCGAGCTGAGACTCGAATGCAGGTTTTCTTCTGCACAGCTATGGCATTTGACACAGCGCTGCCCACAAGACTATTGCTCCTACATAACAGCTTATACTGTATTTATCAGTTCTTTTGTCTTTGGGTCATTATATTTCTCACAGATATCTGCTCGTTCTAAATCAGATGCAGATAAATTAGCACAGTAAATATTACATTTATATGAATGCATTAGTGAGAGAGCAACTGCATGTGAATTATGTCTACCTGGCAGCGTCTTTCTCCTAATAGTGAAGCTGTGGGTTTTAGTTACTAAGAAATGTATGCTATAACTTTTCATTTTTTTATTTATTGAGAAATCACAAAACAGTGTTGACAATACATTTCTGCGCAACTGAATGATTGTGTGCGTGCGATCTGCGTGTGATGTGCGAGCTACTGTCTGTGTGTTTGCTACTGTCCTGTTGCGCCCTCGGTAAGCCATGACCAGCGACTAGTGGACGTCATGGCAGAGCATTAAAGTCGACTAGTCTGTGCAGCCCCTAGTTGTCGGTTCTTTGCGCAATTATATTCTAAGCTTGTACTGATTTAGTTTAAATAAATGAGTGTGTGGTAACCTAATGCTATACCCACTAATGCTAATCTACTTTCTCAAATAAAAACTATTATTATTTGTTGGCATGTTAAAACACTCTCATGAGTGAATTATTACAATATTAATTATTAATATGAACACATACTATAACTATCTACTAGGAGAAACCATGCAGCGGTCAGAGGGCAGCTCAGAGTCGGCGTCCACTGTGGCGCTGAGAACGTCCACTTCAGCCCAGGCGCCGGTGGTTCAGCCCGTTCCTGCCTCGCAACAGGTAAGCAGGCTCGGCACTGATGCACAAAAGTAGCATAATAATAATTAAGGAAGCTCCTCCCACACAAGCTGTTTAATATGAAGATCTGAGCTGCTTTAGCTCTTCTGTCATCGTTCTGAATCTCTCTAAAGATGCTTTTCAATATGCACTGGATCCATCTGAAGCGATGAAAGATTTCTTCTCACCCACACCCTTCATCTGTCAGAGCCACTTGAAATGATTAGCAGCAACTTTGCATGGTGCTGCTAAGGGAGATGTTGGGTCTGGATCAATCACACATCCAAAGAAACCAGTCTTTATGTAATTTCAGTTAATATTTTGAGTAGAGCATCATACTTCCCTGGACAGCTGTAGAGGATTTGACGAAAACCAGCGAAGAATGAAATATAGACTCTGTACATAGCATTTGTGGTGCTAGCAGTCTGGATCGAAGACAACACTTTTATAAACACAACTTTCCAGTGATCTTTTGCAGTGTTTTTTTTTTTTTTTTTTTTTTTTAATATGTGTATTTTGGTTCTACAAACAATCACCCTTCCACCCACCTTCCATTATTTAGACAGGTAGTCCCGATGCAAGCTCACACCATTGATTGAACCAGAAGTTTTGGAAATGCCACAGTGGCATTGTTACAGAAATGGTTTACTTTAGTTGTCTCTCCAAAATAAAATCACCATGAAATCAAAAGTGACCTTTTTGAAAGAAAAAAAAAAAAAAGGAATATTGCAGTAATTATTTATTAATTAACTTGCACATCATTATTTTTTCATTCATGTGCCCTTGTATTCTTTAATCAAAGAACTCCCCGTCCTTCTTGCACCAACATCTCTTCTTTTCTCTGATGATGCGTTTAATGGCACGAGGGCGGTACAACCTGTCACTCTCATGACATCACAGCAATAGCAAATGACAAGGATCCTATGATCCAGTCAATTTCCAGTGGACAAAATCAAGTCCCGCCTTATTTTTTTTTTGTCTTGTTTAAGAAGTACGTCACAATAGGGAAGAAAAGACTATCGCAACTTCTGTTTCATGACGACTTTAAACTTGGATAATTGCATTCTAACATCGAAACAATTACGCACCTCACTTTTTAAAGACAAAAGGGTCTAATTTTTACATTTTTGTGTGTGTGTGTGTCCCTCACCTGCAGCGTGTGTTAGTTCAGGCCACCGGCTCTTCCCAGAAGGGAGCTCAGGTGCAGCAGTTGCCAGTGCCTAGAGTGCAACAGGTCCCTCAGCAGGTACACACACACACACACAGTCAATCAAACCCTGCACGCTCACTGCTCATCCTTAGGACCCACGACACCTCTGACTTATCTTTTGCCTCTCTACATATCTTTTTCGCTCTCTTCGCTCGCTTTGTCTTTCCATCACTCTCTTTCTCTCCCAGCATTACTGTCAGAACCCTGAAACGCTGACATGCTTTACTTTCACACACGTCACGCTTGGGTTGTTGCGACTAATATGTTAATAAGTAGTTTCCCGGCTCGACAGGGCGTCTCTGATTGTTGAGGCGAAGCTTTGTGCTCACTGCCCCCTACTGCCTGCAGCCTGCATACAGCTGTTCATCTCATTTCCCTTACAGAATCTGCATGCGGTGGTTATTTAGCACCAGTCTGATCTCTGTGTGTGTGTGTGTGTGTGTGTGTGTGAAGGTTCAGCATGTGTACCAGTCCCAGGTGCAGTACGTGGAGGGAGCAGAGGCCGTCTACCCAAATGGCACGATGTAAGCACCCATCAACCTTTCAATCAAACCTGTGTTCAGTTATTCACTTTGTGTACAGAGGCTGATTATTGTAACACTCAATAAAAAAATATAAGGCACCTAATAATTAATATATAATACAATTTCTAATACTGGACCCTTTTTCATGGCAGAAAGATGAGTAAATACTCTCATTCTATTTTAAGAACAATCATCAGACTGACAATCATGCAAATCTGGCTTTTAAACTCATTTTCTAATGTCAAAAAAATGGAACGGGGTTGAAAAAAAAAATTAATTAGTTTTTTTTTTTTTCCCCTACCAACCTCCTTTCAATGACTGCTTGATCATCATAAAAAATAAAGCTGTCAATCGATTAAAAAATCAACTAAAACATTAAAGTATTTTTTATATTGTAATAATTTTAAATTTAACATTAACTTAATGCAACAGAAAGTTTAAAAGTTTGTTTAATGGCATCTTTTTTTCAAAGAATCACAGATACCAGTGCCAATGCTACTGAGGTTTCTATGAGGCATTCAGCATTAGTATAATTGAAAGCTATTCATTTTAACATTTATTAGGCTTTAAAATATAACAACTTTAAAATTAAGTAAACTTAACAATCTTCACATAAACCCATTATAATAAATGTCACATTTACCTGTGCCCTTTAATATATCAGGGCTCAATTTTTCCCTGTCAAAATGCACAAAAATGTATTGTTTTTGACCTATGTAACCTTGTAAACAGTGCTTTTAAGATTTTCAGGTAGGTCTAACAGGTAGGATACAGAAACTTAATAAAGTTATCAAACACTTCAGTCTGCATAAATTATAAATTAAATATTGGTTAATCCTTATTAAAGCTACAAAAGTTATTCAGTCAAGAGCAGTGAGGCAAAATCTGACACAAATCTTCGTTCATTCATCTCAACTCTTTACGTTCATTTAAGACTTAATTTAACTGTGCTTGTGAGGATACTCGACAAAACTGACATTTTGCCATAATTTTGTTCGTTCAAGCAACGTCTGTATCGGCTTTCTGTGTGCACAAGTCTTGTGTGTGTCACACAGTCAGGAGATTCACAGACATGCGCCAGCACTGCGTTACCTTTTGTGTCTTATCACGCTTGAATGATTTAAAAGCATTTGCATTAATAAGAGCGTGATCATCTACTGTAACGCTAGCCAAAGGATGACGGCAAAAAACTGATGCGTTGTGTTAAATATTTTTCACGTGTTAAACTGAAAATATTAACGGAAATTACTTTTTAAGTGTTTCAGGTCCTATAATTTTTGGGAGATTTTTAATGACTGACTGTTTTAATATCTGGTCTGACAACTTGAAAACCATAGCAGCTTTCGGTCTGTTTTTCTGTATGTTCATGTCCACTGTGTACTTAATTAGCTTATTAAATATTAATTGGTTAGCTAATAATTGCTCAAACTTATTCAGACATAGATGGAGTCCAGATCAAAACTTATTTTTAAAGACAGTTGAAAAGTTAAAGTCAAAAGATGTGCTTTGAAAGTTGAGATTACATTAAACACTAATCATTACGGTCTTTCTCTGTTCTTTCAGTCGTACTGCATACTCATACAACCCAGATTCCCAGCTGTATGGACAGGGCAGCGGAAGCACCTATTTCGACTCTCAAGCGGGGGGTACTCAGGTTACCACTGTTGTCTCATCTGCTGGCGGAGTGCCTGCCCACAGCATGGTGGGAATCGCCATGGACGTGGGCAGCAGTCAGATCATTTCCAGCGGCAGTGCCTACCTGATTCACGGAGGGATGGACAGCGGCCGCCACCACACCTCTCACTCCTCACGCTCATCATCTGCAATGGTACGATCCGCTGTGCTGAAATCCTTCAAGACCGGTCCACTAGTAACATGGGAGGGGAGTTTTTAGTCTCAGCAAATTTGAGCTCATAGAAAGTTATGGTTTTGTAATTATGAACTTTCGTAGACTATTATATGGTCTAGATGAGATGAGACAGGAATGTTACGCAGGGTTATGCTTATATGATCATGTCTTTTAGCACAGAAAAAAGATTCAGTTTATCCCTCAGGTTATATAATCTAACAAAAATTGTGTTTACAGTAATTACACTAACAAGAGAAGTTGCAGGATGTTTTAATGGTACAAAGACCTTTTATATGTCAAAAGATCAAGACCAATTTGATTTCTCATGTCATGACCCCTTTAAATCTTCTACAGAATTTTAAAGGATGTCAAAATGACTTTCTGTGGTAATCGGCATCATGTCACAGATGATGTTTATTCTTACATTCTTTACGACAAAAGTGTTTTGCAATTACGTGCTTTTCTCAAAAAGTAACGTCATCGATTTATCATGCGCACACATTTTTCCTTTACCAATACACCATAGAGGTTAGATGACACACTGTCATCAGAGTGTCGCTTTCTTTCCACAGTGTGCTAGTTTATGAGGTGGGCTGGAAGCAGGGACAGGGCTTAAGGAGGCGACTGCCTCTAAATAATCCAGCTCTGCCTTGTTTTAGCAGTTTTCACAGCCACTTGAGTGGCCTCCGAAACAAAGCAACCCCTGGGGCTCATTACCATTTGGCCAAGAGCCCTCGGGAGCCTTTTAAAGACTTGGAAAGATGCCTGTTTTTTTTTTTTTTTTGTCTTTCACCCTGTCTCCCTCTTTCTCTTTATAAGTTTTGCCACCCTGCCAAAACACTCTCTCTCTCTCTGCCTCTTTATATCTTTCTCCCCCTCTCTAATCTTTTCTTCTCATTCTCTTTTCATGCCTTATTCTCTTTATTCCAACTTTTGAAATAGTATTTTTTATTTTTTTCATTCCCACTAAGGAAGAAACAAGTCCGGTTAATAAATGCAATAACAGAAACATATATCCTCCTCCCCAGCTAATACCTGGAAAAAAACATGATTATTTGAGTCAAATTAATTCTGCTTTTTCAGCATCACACATCAAATGCGACGGAGTCTTCACAGAGGGCACGACCCTGCTAACTGTGTGATTTCAGACGTGGCTAGAGAGTTTGTCTCATGTATTTGAGAGTAGCCTGACCTCATGCCCTGTGTGTGCAGCTCATTAGCATATATGAGGCCGAGACAGGAAGAGTGGCGTAACCCTCTGAGTTCCTCACATTTGCATGCTTTTTGTCCACCCATAATGAATGTGGCTGCAAACACTGACAGACTGTAATGGAAATGCTCAAAGTCCGGCTGCAGCTAACAGACTGATTTCCTTTTCTTTTTTTGTGTGTCTTTTTTCCCTCTATGTTGTCCACCCCCCTCTGTTTTTTTTTTTCCTTCTCTTCCCCTGTTTCATGTCTTGCATGCTCCTACTTTTCCTCAGCTTGAAATGGCGATTGAAAACCTCCAAAAGTCAGAAGGGATTGCCACTCACAAAAGCAGCCTGCTCAACAGCCATGTAAGTCAAACTGGGAAAAAACTTTATTGAAACTGGAACAAATTCTGAAAAAAAGGCTTAGTTCATCCTGCCTGCCTCTTCGCTTTGCTTTTCACTGCTGCTGTGAGCATGCTTTTTCCAGAACAGCCCCTCGCTCTGTGTATTTTGGGTTTAAAGCGCATTAGACCCCCTGCATTACACCACTGATTCAGTCAGCATGCCAGGGATCAGTGTTTATATGTGTGAGATATAGTACCCCTGAACATCAAGCACTCAAATGTAATATTTAAAGGCACAATATGTAAGATTTTTTGGATTAAAATATTCAAAAACCACTAGAACAGTGTTAAATATTTTGTTGACTTGTGTACTTACATTATCCCAAATGTTTCCATTTAAATCCAGAGAAATAAGCAATTTTAACCAGGACACGGACTGTGTCCGTGGTCGCCTATCAATGACATCATACCCGCGTTACCCTCGATTTCCGTTTTTATTTTGTAGAAACCATGGAAACACCAAAGACGCTTTAATATATTATATGTTTTGTTAGACAGGTGAGCAACTGTTTGGATCCATTCATCGACAGAAAAC
Source organism: Rhinogobio ventralis (assembly GCA_039654625.1). NCBI lineage: Eukaryota > Metazoa > Chordata > Actinopteri > Cypriniformes > Gobionidae > Rhinogobio > Rhinogobio ventralis. Next base: position 26,286,099 of record CM077211.1, read on the forward strand.
TAATCATTGTTATACAGCTCAACACCGTTAGTCTTATTGTTTGAATCTCGTTTTCATGATTACCGTGAGTACCATGTTTTACCATGCATAATATCAATCTAGCTTACTGCAGTGTGCAACAAGTGTCTCATAGTAGCCGCAGAGCGAAAGCACAGAGTAGCATTATAACATAACTTTCAACACACTCAAATAATGTATCTAATATGATAAAATGGCGCTGCGTACGCATGACCAGAAAAAGTGAAAGCAGTCGGCAGAGGCATAATAAAAGGAATCATCAAGCTACGCCTTTGTTTTGAATAAGCGACCTCTAGCAGCGAAAAATTACATATTGCCGCTTTAAGGATTTTATATTTTTTAGAAGGAATTGTTTATGTATTTTAGACTGCTCTAGCCAGTGAATATTATTTACAAATGTTCAAATATTAGTTTCTTAGGTGAGACCTGAGATGAGATTGATATAACACTGCCATCAGTGTGTCAGTCGAGGGTTTAATTTGATTCTCACAGATTGGCAATTATTACTCCCTCAGAGTCTGTAGACATCTCACTCATTTTAAACAGAGCAATCGAGTGTTTAAAACTCTCTCTCCCATGTTGCTCCTCAGTTATCAGGAGGCCTGCACAGAATTTGAATGCCGTTCATTCATAAAGTTCTATAGACCCCTACTCACCCCTTGCATGTTTATGAAATATTTGACTAATTCGATAATCCGTTTAACTAACTTTTTGTTTTAAGAAATGGTTTACGTAAGAGTGGAAATTTTGTCATTTACTCATATACTTTTATGTTGTTTTAGTGTTGTTATTGTTAACTAAAACTATTAAACATTGTTTAATGTTGTCTTGGCAAGTAAATAACTGAAATAAAATAAGTTGAAGTTCTAAAATTGCTAAAGCTAAAACTGAATAAAAATTCATTACAGCTAAATAGAAATGTCAAAAAAGGACAAAATTACTAAAATGAAAAAGAGAACTGAAAATATAAAAAAAGCTAATTCAGTATAATAATAAATATTATAATAGTACATAAATAAACTAAAATAACACTGTTCCAAGCTTTTGTGACATACTTTCTTCTCTAGAAAACAAAAGGAAACACTTTGAAGAATGTACAATACAATAGCTTTGTGTGAGGAACAGAAATATTAATGTATTCACTGAATATCTTGACGTCCGCCCTAGCTTTCCTTGGCTCTCCTAGCACATTCACAAATCATTGTTTCAGTCCCTTTGAACCTTTTCAGGGAATCAGGGTTAATCCAGTGCACAAAACCTGCCTGAATTCATTCACAAATCTAACTGATCAGGTTCTGAAGTTCAAGTCACTGTCACTGGAAAATAAATGACCAGTACATTCTTCAAAATGCCTTTGTGTTCTTCCACCAGAAGAAAGTCAGATGGGTGAATGTTTTTTGGGTGAACTATCCCTTTAAATCAACAGATTTCCACATATTTCCTTACACTCTGTGCAATAAAAAAAGTGTCAAAGTGTGCAGATCCCTTGAGGGTCTTTTTAGCAGTCATGTTAATTTGGTAATTAATATGAACATAGAAGTGTGTATCCAGAAGTGTTCTGTTATGTGTGGTTTTGTTTTTGCTATTGTTTTATGGGGAAAACTGATGAATATAAGCTTTCTTGATTAGTTACTTTTTTTATTCATTTGTGTGTGTGTGTGTGTGTGTGTGTGTGTGTGTGTGTGTACACAGTTGCAGTGGTTGCTGGATAATTATGAGACGGCTGAGGGTGTGAGTCTGCCGCGGAGCTCTCTGTATAACCACTACCTGAGACACTGTCAGGAGCAAAAACTGGATCCGGTTAATGCCGCCTCCTTTGGCAAACTCATCCGCTCTGTCTTCATGGGCCTTCGTACACGCCGACTCGGCACCAGGTCAGACTATATACAATTACCCTTGTGTCTTTTATGCAATCAAACAAAATGGTTTTGAGAGCAAAAATAACTATATTGTAATTAATTGCTTGCGTGTTGAAAAGTTTTGAATTCAAGTGAAGCTGCGTCTCAGTGGGCGGTATCTAAGCACCAGAATGAAAGACCCATTTCTATTGGTTACTCTCGCTTGGCGCAATATGGAGAGTCTAACGCAATAAGTCATTGTCTAATGCCATAAACCATGTAAGAACACTCTGAAGTGCATGTAGCTTGATAACAGTTTAACTTTAAAAAGATCTCTAGCGGCCCGTTTTGTTGTTGTCGTTTACATTCACTGCAGGCTTGTTTAATCTTGGACTGTATATCATTACATGAATTTATGATTTTAGCCTCTTCTTATGATAAAGTTTACAGTGACAGTAATTTTATTCTGTGTCAGAAGTACACGCCAAACATGAAAACCAAACCAGAGGTTATTGATATTTCAAAGGAAATATTGAGATACATATTCAATTACATTTGCTCCATTTTGTTTGTGATCGCACTAAACAGCATTCATTGGGGCTTTTAGTCTAAAAGTGTGCACATTTGGGAAAAAATATTGATGGATTCTCATGTTTACTTAATATTTCTTTAGAAAGAACTGTCATTTCTATTACTTTTCCACTAAATTATGAGATCTATAGCGATCTCAATAGATCAGCAGCGAATCATCTGTCTGGAAATCAGTCACTCATATTACGTGGTCATAACTTGCACCCTTCTATGACGAAAATCTTGTAAACTTCCGCATTCTGTCTCCATACATAAATAACAGATAGAAACGTTTGTACAGATGAAACATGCAGAAGCTAATAAATGGATGATTACAACAATATATTGTTTAGATGTGATTTGGGGTATTTTTATGAGAATAATGCTGAATAAATATGATAAATGCTGAAGGTGTGGTGTTATGGTCTTTGGTTTATTAGCTAATATAAAATGCTTCAAAAGATTTATTTCTGCTCATTTTATTATAAATCCACTTTACATCGCAATCTGCTAGGTGTTTTAAAGCGGGATTTGATCTTTGTCATGTAGATTTGTGCTAATGTTAACTATAATGCAATATTAAATTATGCATTTTGGCAAAATAATTCACATAAGGTCATAACAAAAATGTTTTGTTTTCTAGAAATACATTTGATAATGTGGGCAAATGTATATTAGGATCAAAAGGACATGGCTGAGAAAGTGTGCGCCGACTGGGCAGAAAGTGCAATAGAGCAGCTGATTAGAGTTCAAGAGTTCAGAAAAACAAGTTGATACAGTGAAATATAATATAACTTTGGATTTTGTTAGGCCATTGGTGTGTCATCAGCCACTGTCATATTTAATGCTCTTTTGAACATGGCTGAGAAAGACTGCTCTGAAATGACTTGGCTCATTCAAGTTACATAAAGGATTCATAAAATTGTTACTGTAAATAATGATCAAAATGTATATTTCATTAGGGCATTATAGTGTGTATTAAGACTCAAAGCGGAACCAGGCAATGGGTGTGGCTGAATTACGAGAGTGACCAATAGAAACGAGTCTTTCATTCTGGTGCTTGGATACCATCCACTGAAACGCAGCTTCACTTGAATTCAAAAGTTTTCAACATACAAGCAAAGCTTTTAGACTCGCAAACAATGACAGCAGAACAGACAGTAAATGTGTGCATGTGTGATGAAAACTGCACAAAGAAATACAAAGATGTAGTTGCACTTTTATGTAGAGTTTTTGTTAGTTTTGTCAGCTATTATTTTTAGCTATTTATTTGTAATCTTTTGTTTTTTAATTGCAATATAATCATTTTTGCTCTCAAACACAGTATGTTTGATTGCATAAAAACAGGTAAATCCATAAGACTACGCCCCACAAATACAGCTAATCTATAAACTATAAATCTATCATTTATAAATTGTAAACTACTTTTTACAGCTTATCCCCTCTCAAAAGAAAAGCACAATCTAGTCTTGAAACCACAGCAGCACAGAGAAGAACATTGAGTGGATTTGCTGCAGACACTTGTCTAATACTTAAAGAATGATCATGAGATGATGGTCTGAAATAAATGACGTTCAGTCTCAAATTGTGCTGTGTTGTTGCTGGAATAAAAAAAAATGTGATGGCTCATTTTGTCTATGTGCATGTTTGTGTCTCAGGGGGAACTCAAAATACCATTATTATGGCATTCGTCTGAAGCCTGACTCGCCTCTCAACCGCTTGCAGGAGGACACGCAGTACATGGCAATGAGACAACAACCTGTCCATCAGAAACAGAGGTGAAATGAACATCCCCTCTCTCTCCTTCTTACTTGCATGCGATCTTTATATCCCAGTCTTCTTTGTCATCAGGGTCTGTGTGTTTTGTTTAGATCCTTCTAGAGCTTTGAAGTTTCTTTTCTTGATTCATTAAATCCTTGTCTAATTACATCCCACACTGGCAAAATAGATGGACACTCACACTTACACATCTCCATTTAGACACAGAAATCCCAGCATGTGTTTTGCGAACTTATTTAAACATTACAGTTTTATTATTAATTATTAATGTAATTTAATAAAAATGATGTATGCCACAGATAGCTGCAATTGATGTAGTTGTGAGAAATGTATAGGTAATAAATCATATTGATATTATTTCTAATAATAACTCTTATTGATCAATTCATGCATGATTTTTCTAAATAAAATACCTTTTTATGTCTTCTGATTAAAAAATGTTGTTCTTTTTAAAACATTATCCCGACTTCTGACATTAGTGATTAGGGTTCAAAACCCTTTTTTTTTGTGATTTGGAAATGCACAGAACACCTTCAGATTGGACATTAGCTCTGCAGCCTGATGGAAAATTATCTTACTTAGTCATATCCTCTGTCCTGTTTCCAGGTTTAAGCCCTTTCACAAGATGGATGGGATGGGGGACAGTCTGAACAGTGGCTCCCAGCACTCGTCCAGCACCCCTGAGCAGAGCGTGGCGGCCCAGAGCCAGCATCACCAGCAGTACATTGGTAAACCTTCTCCATGACTTCTTATACGTGAATACATGATTTAATACATTAGTACTAGGGCTGCTCGATTATGTCAAAAATCATAATCACTTTAGTTAACTTTAGTTAACCTAGGGCTAGATTTACTAAACGGGGCAAATTAGCATGAGAGCGCAATTCCATAAAAAAATTTGGGCAGTACATAATGGCGCAAACACCAGTAAATTGACGAGCGCAAATCTTAGTAAATCACCTTGCATGATTCATTTAAATACTCTCCTCCCGTAAATCTTGCATCTGAAAGGGAAGCTCCTACAAATGTATATGCAATAAGGTCAGCCGTAAAAATAACTGTCCACGCCTTTTCAGCGTTTATTTTTCACTGCGGGTCTTTAGTAACTCCTGACAGTAGTTTTCGCCAACGCCAAAAAAGGGTTTGCGCTGGCGCAAACTGTTAGTAAATATGGCCCCTAGTATTAGTTTTTGCTGATGTAAGAAAAAGGTCCTCAAAATAATTACATAAGACAAGTAAACAGTCGGCAATACAATAAGAACAAAGAAACTAATTACAAACAAAATGAACAAATAAATACAACAGAAGAAGAAATACAAATTAAGTAAATAGTGTTTTAAGTTTGTCAGAAAGATGTATTTACAGTGGTATTCAGATAAGTGATAGCCTACAACAAAAAAAATTTATAATCAAATGTAAAATAACTGCATAGTCTTGCTGTACACATTAAATATCGATTAATCCTTATTAAAGCTACTTAAGTTATTTAGTCAAGATCAGTAAGTGATTTCTCTTTGTCATTTGTTGTTTGATTATCATTAATGACAGACTGCAGCAGGTGTATTAGGCTGCTGTCACTTTAAGAGCTAATGCAAAGATCCAATATACCGTTATACATGTATATTCTTTTTCAACTCTGTATGTTTACTTAAGACATAACTCACTGTGTTTACCTAAATACTCTCCAAAAAGACATTGTGACATTGTGTGTACACTAGGGCTGGGTATTAACACATTTCACAATTTGATTAGATTTCGATTAGATTCAATATTGATTATTTTGGATATATCTCTGAACTAATGCTGTAAACTATGGGAGTCAATTGTGGCCTACTAGGCTACATTAGCCTACTATAATATTGAAGGTAAAAATTAACTGATTTGTATACAAACACTTTAATTACACTCAATGATGGAGTTTTTTTTTTATAATAATAAAGTTATAATATTAACTTTACAATGACATAATCATATTTCTACTCCAATTCGTTTTTTGGATTATAAACATTTAAATGGTGGCTGTCATAAAAACTTGCCAGATTTATTCATACATACATGCATTAAATATTGAAAAACATAAAAAATTATAATGAATAGCCTAATATGGTGCATATATTTAGCAAAATGCTTCTCTCTAGAGTAAATTTTTCTAGCTGACTAACGAGTTTATGGACACTGGATATGATTTTTCTGAGGTAAATGTGATGTTACATAACATTAAGCTGTTTTACTGACGTCTTTCTGCAGTTGAAACACTGATTGAGTGATTCCATGTGACATGATACAGATTTCAATAAGTTGTACTGTATCTTTTAACACACTTTCAGATGCTCATTTATGTTTATTTTCACGCTGTAACTGGTATTAAGGTGGAAGAGAAGATAATTTCATGTCCACTCTGCACTGCCGCTTCTCTTGAGCTGAGTGATCTCACACCACAGCGCCAAAACGATATTTATGTCTTTGAATTTCGTAAATAAAATGGACGTAATATGAAATCTGAGACTTTGTTTTTATATCAATAGTAACAAAGCACAAAGATTATTGCGATTTATTGGATGGGAGGCGTGCTACAATGTTCCGTTCATTCATCAAGTGAAAACAGGATCTCTAATTAATTCTTGGGATTTAAGAATCGATTAAAATCAAGAAATCAATATATATATATTTTTTTTACCCAGCCCTAGTGTACACATATGACGTGTATCCGAAGCCCATTTGCTTATCCGCATTCTGCTCTGACTTGGAATGCGCACACAGAAAGCCACCTGGGGAACAGTATCTCTTTTGTGTAATAGAAAACACGTCCCACAGTTTAGCAACAGTAGGCTGCATTTTACAGCACACTTATTTAGCTGGTTTGGATGTTACGTTTGGGATTTTAGTGAGGAGTGGAATCATGTTTTTCATAATCGTTGGAAGCCAAAATCGAAAATCAATTATGATTATTCGCACAGCCCTAATTAGTACAGACTTTGTATACATGATACATTTTTCTACATTTGATAGTTGATTAGACTTGAATCTGGTTGTGCTTGTATTCAGATGTTTTTGATGTGCTTGTAGGTAAATTCTAACTACTCGCTCTTAGTAACACTGTGTTTGTTTTGGCAGATGTGTCTCACGTCCTTCCCCCGTTCCCCTCACCTGATCTGGGCTCGTGTCCTCTGCCTGAGCCAATCAGCACGAACGATGTCAAAAAACTACAGAGCAACTACAGGATTCACTGTGAGGTACTACACTGTTTTTTTATTTGTCTGTTTTTCTTTCAAACTTTTATTCAAGGCAAATTTGCAAACAGGGTGATGATGCAAAGCTTCCTTTTATTATGAGCTCCCAGTGGAGGAACAGTGTCACAGTGTCCGTGGAAAGACAGCAACTTCTTAACTGCTATATTTAGAAAATAATAGAGACACCCTGGCAAAGATAAACTATCCCTTATGCCAGAGGAAATTAAAATGCTGTGTTATTCTTTGCTGATTACAACAACTTCAAATCATTTAATAATTCAAAAATATAAAGTAAAAAATTAATTATTTGAATGTATAAATAAATGAATCAGAATGTGGGTGCATATCATATCAAGTACACAAAAATATGATTATTGAATGAATAAGAATGTTAAAGAAATAGAATAATGAATTAAATATACCACAGCAAAGAGTTACACTAATCTACCCAATGCTGTATTCAACAATGTATCACATGTTTTCCATCATGAATGTGAGCCTTGTTCTTACGGGCAGCTAGAATAAGGAAAACGAAGCACCTGCAACATCTCTGAGAGAATGACCTTGTATGAACAATGTTCTTTCACAACCTGTGAATATTTGTCTCTGTGTTAACTTTATCATACTTAATTACACATGTATTCATTTTGACATTTTAACATTGTTTAATTCTGTTCTGTGATTTCTGGAGATTTTGAAAAGCCTGAAAGTTTGCTAAAACCCCAGCATGGCTGTCCATATTCAATACACGCACACGGACACATATTTCTTTAATATATTTTATGATACTTTAATTATAATTTTTGTTTACTTGCACTACCGTTAAAAAGTTTGGGGTTAATACGATTTTTTAAAAAGAGATTAATACTTTAATTCAGCAAGGATGCATTAAAGGAACACGCCACTATTTTTAAAAATAGGCTCCTTTTCCAACTCTCCTAGAGTTAAACATTTGAGTTTTACCGTTTTCAAATCCATTCAGCCGATCTCCGGATCTGGTGGTAGAACTAGCATAGCTTAGCATAGATCATTGAATCGGATTAGACCGTTAGCATCTCGCTCAAAAATGACCAAAGACTTTTGATATTTTTGCTATTTAAAACTTGAGTCTTCTGTAGTTACATCGTGTACTAAGGCCGACGGAAAATGAAGACCGATATGGCTAGGGACTATACTCTCATTCCTGCGTAATAATCAAGGAACTTTGCTGCCGTACCATGGGTGCAGCAGGCGCAATGATATTACGCAGCACCACTGGTGTCCTAGAAAATCGCAACTTTTCATTTTCCGTTGGTCTTAGTACACGATGTAACTACAGAAGAGTCAAATTTTAAATAGGAAAAATATCAAAACTCTTTGGTCAAATTATTTTGAGCGAGATGCTAACTGTCTAATCAGATTTAATGATCTATGCTAAGCTATGCTAAAAGTGTTACCGCCAGACCCGGAGATCGGCTGTATGGATTCGAAAACAGTAAAACTCAACTGTTTAACTCTAGGGGAGTTGGAAAATGAGCCTATTTTCAAAAATAGTGGCATGTTCCTTTAAATTGTTCAAAAGTGACAGTCAAGACATTTATAATGTAAAGAATAAATCAAATAAATCCTATCCTTTTGAACTTTCTATTCATCAAAGAAAAGTGTATTCTGGTTTCCACAAAAATATTAAGCGACACGTTTCCGAAATGTAAGAAACTTAAGAAATGTTTCTTGAGCAGCAAATCAGCATATCACAGGAATACACAACTGTTTTCTATCTTAATATATTTTAAAATGTCTTTTTAAATTGCAAAAATATTTGCAAAACTTTTACTACATCAAATATAAATGTTGTAATAAGCATAGTGCTTTGCAAAGAATGGTGCTTTTAATAATATAAACGTTTCTGTTCTCTCTGTGTCTGTTATCTTCACAAGTTGGTTGATAAGGATTTGCTACTTTTCATGAATACTAAATTCATGAAATGTGTGCTGGAAAGGGAGTGTTTTGAGATTTGCTCTTTCGAGTAGATTAGATTTCTTGCCTTCCCATGTTTTGCTTCATTAAATTAGATAAACGAAGGAAAGTAATAATCAATTTAAAGCCCTAAACCTTGTCTAGAACAATTTTAATTGCAACACCTTTCTCTAGGTTTTACTGTCAGTTTCAGTGTGTTTTAATGGAAGAATAAACAGCACTTAGTTTGTTCGCAGCAGCTTAGCTGCAGGCAATGAGGAACTGTGAAAAAGCTGTTGATGGTTAGCTGTTCTTAGTATTCCTTCTCACTCTCCTACTTTCTGCTGAGTTTCTAGTTTGGCGTGTTCTTGAGTTTTACTTTAGGAACCGGCTGGCCTCATTACAGCTGGAGTGTAGCATTGCTCTCAATATTCTGACAGATGGACTCGACCCATCTTCATTTTCTAGCTTTCACTTTTAATGTAATTTCTGCCATGTTTAAGCTCTCTTTCTCTCCATCTCTCTTTCTGTCCCTCCCTGTCCACTGCACACCTTTTTGTTCCAGGGCTTCTTTCATCCTTCAGACTAGGAGTTTTCAGTCTTCCCAATTAACCTTTCATCCAGCAGGATCTTTGCCATCCGTCTGTGCCCATCTGTGGGTCTTTGCGTGCTTTTCACTACTGAAAAATAAGTTAATTTGTGGCTGGTAAAGCATAAAAGTGAAGTGTGTGATTTCTGCAACACCAAACTAGAGTCTTATTGCAACATGAATGAAGTTCTCACATTCAAATGAAATAATTCCACATTCTGAATAGCTTTCACTCTCACTCTCTTAATATTATTATAAACAGGTCCAGTGACAAGCTTTGTGCAACACCTCACAATCACAAGCAGTTACAACATATATGATGTAGGGCTGTCAAATTGATTAATTGTGATTTAATTGCATCTAACATACAGTAAAAGTGTGTGTGTGTATATATGTGTATATATATATATATATATATATATATGTATGTATATATGTATGTATGTATGTATATGTATATGTGTGTATATATGTATGTATGTGTGTGACTGTGGGTGTATATACGACTGCTTCTGCTTTTTCCATACATGCGTATGTGGGGTAACGCAGCACTGTTTTATCATATTAGATACATTATTTATGTGTAAAAAAGTTGTGCTATTCAGTGCGTTCTCTCTGCGGTTACTATGAAACGACATGTGTCATGGGTGAGACACTGCTAAAGACGCTAAACACGAGTGCAACAGCCAAACATAAAAACAATAGGAAAAATAGCTCAATGGAATGCAAAAACCAGTAAAGAACTACTACTGTAGGTTTGATATTTCATGTTTGCATGATGGTAACAGGCTAAAAGGTGTTTTTACAAAGCATGTTCTGTTAATATAGCCTATTACTGGTGTTATTTATTGCTATTACATTTTGGCTAAGAAATTGTATATAGGATATGTTTAAGATATACAATATTTGCCTTCATATTTTATGCATATTTTCTGCAAAGATATTTAACAAATAACATTTTGTTTTACATTTACACCATAATGATCACTTCAGGTGTGGTGCACTTGGAGTAGAACTTTTTTAACCAGATGGTTAATGAAGAGAATGTTACCTGAATCATACTGTATTTACGTTTTTAAGTTGACTAGGAAAATGTGACAACATTAAGTGTAACTAGGACATGAATTTACATTGGAGTTATAAAAAAAAAAGTGTGAGGACTCCTCATTTTAGAACACCACTGCATGCCACTGGTATATAAGATCCTGACCAAAAATGTATGCACCTCTTGATGGAAATAATATCACATTTATTTCTTGTATTGACAATGCAAGAGTCAAGCACTGTGTAAAGTCTCCTCCAGCACATCCCAAAGACTTTCAATGAATATAAGGTCAGGACTCAGAAGTGCCAATTCATGTGTGAAAATGATTCTTCATGCTCCCTCCCAACCATTCTTTCACAATTTGGAATATGGTCATATTGTGTCTTTCTACATGGTTGTTTAAGGATTTGAAAAGCTACACACTCCATCAATTAGGGTTAGAAGAACTTTTGACAAAACATATGACATGGTAGAAACATAATAATCACTGCAATAATGATCCAGTCATTGATTCTTAAGCATTTGCCTATTTAAATCCAAACCAAGCAATGTTTTGGGGCTGGGCAGTATATATGCAAAAGTTTAAGTTGCAATTTTAATTAATTTAAGATGCAATTAATCACAATTAATCAATTTTATGGTTGACAGGGCTAAAGATAAAAACAAAGTGAACACCAAAACGTCCAGTCACTCTTCATTTTTTGCACTAGCGCTAAAAAGTTTCCAGTGCTTGTCAGGCAATGAAACGAGCGAAATATATGAAATTGCCCAACATATCCATTTCATTTGACCAAAATCACTCAAACATGTTAAATGATGTTCTTCAAATTCATAAGTAGGCGCAGAGTATGATACACTTCATGAAGTCAGAGCTCTCTACACTTTTAGTGCTGCCTGAGATAGAGATGTGAGTTTATAAAACAGATTTTTCAGAGTTCAGAAGTGCAGTACACTTTTAAAATCAGCTTGTCCTCTAGATGTAAGACTATAGTGTTTGTTCTCTCTTTCGACTAAGGTAAGAAAGCTTGTTTGTCCAGGAAAGAGATTTTTCTCTTTTTTTGTTTTGGATTGCTGTGTTTGAACTGTTGCCGGGGCAACGGTAAACAAGGTTGCCATGGTGACCTTGCTGTGGAAGCCAAAACATAGCATGTGACCGGCGAGGGAGGGAAGGGGTGGGGTGGGGGGGGGGGGTGGCATGTAACTGGATACAAGAGTGTGTGTCCTCATCGAGGAGAATCTGAGAGCCGAGTGTGAATCACTCTGAGACAAACATACTGCGAACTCACCACACTCTCACTTCTGCTCTCCAGTAAAGCACCAACACCTACTTTTGTTTCTGCATGTCACAGTTCACTGAAATACCATCCCCACCACACGGACTAAAGTTCCTTTTTTTTGGACATAAAACAGAATATAAGATGTAGTTGAAAGTTTCTGCATGTGGATTGTGTTGTGTAACTATGAATGTGTACTAGTTTATATAAGAAGGTGGATTGCTCTTAAGATGGGTGCTTCTGAATGAGTACTGGCTGTTTTCATCATTTAAAAACTGAGATGATGTCGTGAGTGGGCCGCACTTGAGATGATCTTGTTGTCTAATATGCCAACAGGAAAGACAAAAGGTGCTCAGAATAAAGGAGCACACTCATCTCACAAATGTTATCATAACTCACATAGGAGCTTCTCAAGATATTCAGCCCAAAAATCTATATCACACAGCAGTTTTTGTTTCCAAATCATTTTCACAAATCAAGTTTTTATAGTGGTTTATAACGTCAGACTTGCATTTAAAATATCAGGTGGAACTGTTTTCTTGTTTGAGTGTTTTAATACATAGAAGCTTGTTTAAACATTGCTTTTTCACATTTTTCTCTGTCAGGCGACTCTGGACGTAGTGATGAACTTGCAGTTCCATCTCATAGAGAAGCTATGGCAGACCTTTTGGTATTCAACAGCGCCATCTAGTGACGGAGCCACTACCATTCCTAACAGGTGCCATATCCATACAAACCTTCATACAGTATTCCCATGGTCATGGAAAACCTAGAAGTGTCTAGACATTTTTTTTAATTCTTACTTTCTGTTTGGAAAAGACATCAAAGAAACTCAAGGACATTCCTGTAGTTCATATAAGCATGCAAGCGTGCATGCATACACACACACACGCACACATTATATACATACATGCATTTTAAGGATTCTTTAATAAGAATAGCATTTATTTAAAAATCTTTTGTAACATTATAAATGTTTTTACTGTCACTTTTGATCATTTTCAGTGTCCTTGCTGAGCAAAAGTATTATTTTCTTTAAAAAAAATGTCTTACTGACCCCAAGTTTTTGAACGGTATTTTAGGTATTGCACTCTCTGAGTGAAACATTGAGGCCTTTTTATACATTTTTGTACAATAAATCTATTATTTTAAGATGCATCCTGGTTGTATATTTTTTACTTGCAATCAAATAAAGTATGTTTTGCTGTTTATCTTGATACACTTGAAACAAAGGGATTTCTATCTGAACAAACGTGTGCTGGTATATTGTGCAGTGAAGAGGATGTGGAGGACATCCGAGGATTCCCCAGAGAGAAGCTGATCGCTCTGTGTAAATATGAACCAATCAAACAGTGGATGAGGAGCTGTGATCACATCCTGTATCAGGCACTGGTGGAGATCCTCATCCCGGATGTACTGCGGCCGGTTCCCAGTTAGTATTTCTACTTCTACACACACTTACTGTGACCTGTTCCAGGGTCAGTGTTGCTGCTGTATTGTAAGCGGAATGTTTGAGTGCATGACTGATGGGAAATGTGATCCTGCAGGCACCCTCACTCAAGCTATCAGAAACTTCGCTAAGAGTCTAGAGGGTTGGCTGACCTCAGCCATGACTGACTTCCCACAGGAGATTGTCCGCACTAAGGTATGTGTGTGTATTTCTGACCTTAACTTAAAGGAGAAAATTGCTGAAAATGTTCTCAGAAGCTGGCTAAAACAGACACAATTCCCAGAAAAACCCTAAAAAGTAAAAAAAAAAAAAGAAAAAAAAAAAGAATGAATTAAAATTATAATGTATATTATTAATGTAAGAAAAAAAATCTATAATAATGATGCTCCAAAAATACAAAAATCTTTCTTTCAGGGACATAAGGTTTGTTTTTGTTTTTTAATAAATTGATAATGCAGTAATGTAACTCCGTACACTACTGTCTGGGCTCAGTAAGATTTTTATGTTTTTGAAACAAGTCTCTTATGATCATTAAAGCTCATTAAAATTAAATTTTATTGGATCAAAAATACAGTAAAAAGAGTAATATTGTGAAATGATTATTAAAATTATTTCAAATGCAATTTATTCCTGAGCTGGCAAATTTTTTTTCTTCAGTCTCACACGATCCTTCAGAAATCAGTAGGAGTAGGAGTAGGAGTAGGAGTAGGAGTAGGAGTAGGAGTAGGAGTAGGAGTAGGAGTAGGAGTAGGAGTAGGAGTAGGAGTAGGAGTAGGAGTAGGAGTAGGAGTAGGAGTAGGAGTGCCAGGTATGTTTCAGTGCCAACCCTGGGTTTTAGGGACCATGAAAGTGGTTTGGATTTTATCAGTGTTCATCGCCACAGTAACTTGCGCTTCACGGCTAGCCTGCTCCAGGGCAGGTTATGTTCTGTCTAACTGTCTAAGATCTCAAACTGAAATGGGACCAATCATCTTTGAGCAAAGTGACACACCTCTGATGAAATAAAGTCACTCCCTGAGCTTCTGCTCCAAATTAAAGGTCACTACATAGCAAATGATTTTTAAAGACAAAATTGTCTGGCTTTTAGCAAATAGTAATGATGATAATAATAATAATAATAATTTTGTATGATTTAGACATTATTTATGTAAATATTATACCCATAATCCATTACACATATATACAGTTTTAATTGATCTATTATTATTAAGCACTTAGGTTAATATAATATAAATATAACCTACACTCACCTAAAGGATTATTAGGAACACCATACTAATACTGTGTTTGACCCCCTTTCGCCTTCAGAACTGCCTTAATTCTACGTGGCATTGATTCAACAAGGTGCTGAAAGCATTCTTTAGAAATGTTGGCCCATATTGATAGGATAGCATCTTGCAGTTGATGGAGATTTGTGGGATGCACATCCAGGGCACGAAGCTCCCGTTCCACCACATCCCAAAGATGCTCTATTGGGTTGAGATCTGGTGACTGTGGGGGCCATTTTAGTACAGTGAACTCATTGTCATGTTCAAGAAACCAATTTGAAATGATTCGAGCTTTGTGACATGGTGCATTATCCTGCTGGAAGTAGCCATCAGAGGATGGGTACATGGTGGTCATAAAGGGATGGACATGGTCAGAAACAATGCTCAGGTAGGCCGTGGCATTTAAACGATGCCCAATTGGCACTAAGGGGCCTAAAGTGTGCCAAGAAAACATCCCCCACACCATTACACCACCACCACCAGCCTGCACAGTGGTAACAAGGCATGATGGATCCATGTTCTCGTTCTGTTTACGCCAAATTCTGACTCTACCATCTGAATGTCTCAACAGAAATCGAGACTCATCAGACCAGGCAACATTTTTCCAGTCTTCAACTGTCCAATTTTGGTGAGCTCGTGCAAATTGTAGCCTCTTTTTCCTATTTGTAGTGGAGATGAGTGGTACCCGGTGGGGTCTTCTGCTGTTGTAGCCCATCTGCCTCAAGGTTGTGCGTGTTGTGGCTTCACAAATGCTTTGCTGCATACCTCGGTTGTAACGAGTGGTTATTTCAGTCAAAGTTGCTCTTCTATCAGCTTGAATCAGTCGGCCCATTCTCCTCTGACCTCTAGCATCAACAAGGCATTTTCGCCCACAGGACTGCCGCATACTGGATGTTTTTCCCTTTTCACACCATTCTTTGTAAACTCTAGAAATGGTTGTGCGTGAAAATCCCAGTTACTGAGCAGATTGTGAAATACTCAGACCGGCCCGTCTGGCACCAACAACCATGCCACGCTCAAAATTGCTTAAATCACCTTTCTTTCCCATTCTGACATTCAGTTTGGAGTTCAGGAGATTGTCTTGACCAGGACCACACCCCTAAATGCATTGAAGCAACTGCCATGTGATTGGTTGATTAGATAATTGCATTAATGAGAAATTGAACAGGTGTTCCTAATAATCCTTTAGGTGAGTGTAGAAAGGTAATGTAAATAAGCTGTAGAATCAGATATAGCTATAAAATGACTACATATGAGCTTTATTGTTCAAATCTCTCTGTTAACTATATAAACTAACTTCACAACTTTTACTTGCACTGATATAGCAAGATTTTTCTTTTAGTTGTCCTCTTCCATAGACAGCTCTTTTCTTCTTGCTGTGTAAATTTGTTTAAATTCTTAATGTTTTTCAATCTGGTAATATTCTGCAGAAGAGAGAAGTGAATCGCACTGCTTCTCTCTCAGTTTCACTGTTCCACAGCATGTGATTGGCTGTTGACTACTGATGTCACACCTAAACTCCTAAACTCAGGATCAAAGCCTGAGTTGATGATCAGCATCATGGGACCAACAAAGCCTGATTGGATTGGTTTGGTTTTGTCAACTCGAAACTAATCCTGCAACCCTGAGTTTGTTCAACTATTATGGTACGGGCCCCAGGTCTGCTGCCTAATATTTTTGTGGAAACCATGATGCTTTTTTTTATTTATTTTTTTTAAAGAGCATTTATTTGAAATAGAAATCTTTGGTTACACTATTTGGTTACATTTTATTTTAAGGTGTCATTGCTACAGTGTAATTATATATTTAAGTACTGCATAATATTTATTAACAACATGTACTTAATATAGGGTTAGAGAAGGATTACGATTTGGTTCAGATTTAGTTGCATATAATTATGCATAATTTACTGTTATTACTATGGTAACTACATGTAACATGTAACAAGGACACTGTAAAATAAAGTGCTACCCACTTTTTAAAGGTGTCCTCATTGTTACAGTAATTATACTTTTATGTACTGAGTAATTTTAATTAACATGTACACACTATAGGGTTTGGTTTAGGGCTAGTTGCATGTAATTATGCATAATTTACTGTTATACTACAGTAAGTGCATGTAACATTATAAATATCTTTTATAAACATTATAAATATCTTTACTGTCACTTTTGCTCAATGTAATGCATTTTTGCTGAATAAAAGTATTCATTACAAAAAAAACTAATCGTACTTACCCCAAACATTTGAATGATTAAATTGTATGCTTGTGGATTGTGCCTATGACAGTGTGAACATATACGTGCTTTAGAAGTGATCTGTGTAACCTTGATGACTGACCATACAGGATGTGAGGATTAGATATTTTTGTGTTAATGCTCACAAGGTTTTATCATCTGCGCAGGCTGCGGTAGTGAGTGCGTTTGCACAGACCCTGCGCCGTTACACCTCACTGAATCATCTGGCTCAGGCGGCTCGAGCCGTCCTGCAGAACACCTCCCAGATCAACCAGATGCTCAGCGACCTCAACAGAGTGGACTTTGCTAACGTGCAGGTTTGTCTCTTTCATCCCACTTTCTGCTGGAAGATCATAAACACTTCAGGTTCATGGAGGTTATAAGGCGTGTGTGTTGCTTCTCGGCTCACTCTGAGTGTGTGTGTGTGTTTGTCACAGGAGCAGGCGTCCTGGGTGTGCCAGTGTGATGAGAGTGTCGTCCAGCGTTTGGAGCAAGACTTTAAGGTGACCCTGCAGCAGCAGAGCTCTCTGGATCAGTGGGCTGCCTGGCTGGATAACGTTGTCAACCAGGTGCTGAAACCCTTCGATGGCAGTTCCAGCTTCCCTCGTGCCGCACGCCAGTTCTTGCTCAAGTGGTCCTTTTACAGGTACAAGGCTCTCTATAAAAATACTCGGTGGGCTCTTTCTTCTCAAATAATGCAATTTTTCAACTACATTTATATTCCATTTCATCAGGCCTCTTAAAGGGATAGTTCACCCCAAAATGAAAATGTCTCACACTCATGTTGTTCCAAACCTGTACGAGTTTCTTTCTTCTGTTGAACACAAAAGATATTTTACAAAATGTTGGTAACCAGACAGTTGACGGTAACCATTGACTTCCATAATGTTTTTTTTCCTACTCTGGATGTCAAAGGGTACCGTCAACTGTCTGGTTAACAACATTATTAAAAATATCATCTTTTGTGTTCAACAGAACAAAGAAATTCATACAGGTTTGGAACAACATGAGGGTGAGTAAATGATGACAGAATTTTCATTTTGGGCTGAACTATCCCTTTAACAGACAGTTTTACAACTGATCTTCTGAAGAGAGTTGATGGAGAAACCGCAGATTAAAGCACTGGTTTCAAAGCGTGGCGGGTGTTGTGGTTTTGTTGTGGTAGTTTGTAATGAAACTCTCTGTTGCCCTGGTTACAGCTCCATGGTGATCAGAGATCTGACTCTGCGCTCGGCCGCCAGCTTTGGCTCCTTCCACCTCATCCGTCTGCTCTATGATGAATACATGTTCTATTTGGTAGAACACCGTGTCGCCCATGCAACTGGAGAGACGCCCATTGCTGTCATGGGGGAGGTGAGGAGATCTGGCTGCTCCATAGTTTAATATTTCAGACTTTCATGCATTAATCTAACCACCTGTATTTAGCATTGAGCACATGCAGGTGTTGCTTTTGGCCCTGTGGACTAAGAAAATAAAATCCTTGAATACACACTTTTCACGCCTGCAATAGTTTATTTAAATAACGGTGTCAAAAAAATAATGGCTGGGGAATGGCTGAATTGTTTGGTTTGGCTAATTTACTAGCCCACATTTGATTTTATACTAAATACACAATTAATTCTATCTAATCTATCTATCTATCCTAATCTTAATGTACAGATAGAATCATTGTGTTATCTGTCTGCCTGTCTACACATTCATATTACTAATTATATTGATATCATAATGATTTTATCTGTTTACATTCATATTAATACTATTCATATTATAATACTGTCTATCTACACATTCATATTAATAATTATATTTATATTATATAATAAATATCTAGATAGAGATATAGTTAATAATAATAATTATTATTATTTATATAATTAATCAAAATATTCTGCCCATTAGTGATATTTAAACTTGCATAATAAAATATGAGTTATGTTTTTACATTTTAAAATATCTTTTCTTTAAATTTCCAGTTCAGTGACCTCAGTTCAATGATGCCATCACTCATGGAGAAAGGTAATGGATATTGATGCCCCAAAAAAGTTTTTTGTTTTTTTTTTCCCCCCTAAAGTTCCTCTGCTCTGTATTCCAACATTCTTTTTTTTTTTTTTTTTCCTTTCCCAGATGCCTCATTCTCAGACGATCTGGCCAGTGATGGAGACATGTCGAGGATGAGCGAGAGGAGTATGAGCGAGCCGGCGGTGAAGAGCGAGAGAATCGAGATCAGTCACTCCCTGCAGGAGATCTAAAAGAGCAGGGCGTCAGCCTCACCCCAGACCACCGCAGGCCCAGCCGGACCACCACATTCTTATGGGTGTGTGTGTGTGCATGTACAGACAGCTGCCGGTGGCAAAGCTAACACTTAGCCGTGAGGTTTTTCTTTATCTTGAGGGTACGTAGGTCTGTTTAGGGTCAGTGTCTGTGTCTCTCTCTCTCTCTCTCGCCTTTAGGTTTTCTGCGACTGTGAAACAAGAACGTGCTGGTTTTGTGATGTGTTTTCATGTGCCATAGTCTTCTTTCAGTGCCTTAGATGAGAAAAGAAACACTAGAGCAGAACTGTCTCTTTCTTTCTCTTTGACTTTCTCTCGTTCTGTCGTTTCCTCGGCCGTGCCTCTAACCGCAGAATGAATGTATCGTCTCAGAACCTCAGATGTGTCTAAAGCACCTTTTAAAGATGGTCACATTTTTAGACTTTCTGCCTCGGCCGTTTCCTCGCGGTTCCTCAGGCGTAGATGCAACCTGCTGACCCCAAAGCTGCCCGTTCAGCTGCATCGCAACGTCGACCCAAACCTGCTGCACATGCAAAGCCTTTCCATGACGAAATGGATGGAGAACGCTCCATTCCAGACGTTTTGTAGATAAACCCCTGGCCATATGAGATGCCTAGTCTATACCTCAACAGTTTTTAGTTCTAATGAGTTAACGTCTAACTTTTAATATGTTTTATAAAAATCACTATAAAAGAGATTATTCGACTGTTTGCTCTGATCGGTTGCCCTGAAAGCACCCCATTCTCGTTCGAAAGCTTCAGGATGTACATACGCCTACTGTGTTGGTGGTTATTGCTCTGCTCTTGAACCCAAGCAAAGCAGTTTCCACCAAATATGGGTTGTGAAACTTTTTGGTCTAGTTTTGTAGTTATTTGATGAGTTCTTAGTTGTTTGCGGTGGTTAAAAAGAGCCTCGGTGATTTGTTGATATATTGAACGTACCTGTGCGTGCATCTGTACACAAGGCCTTCTGAAGTAACTGGAAATGAGTCTGCACTCACCAGGTTATGACCAGTTTTGTGTTGTTTTGATTAATAACTTTTTTTTTTTTTTTTTAAATTAAGATTAAGAGTTTTCTTTGCATAACATATTTAAATAGATATTGTGTATATGTAATAGCAAAAAAAGTAAATGCTACGTAATAGCTTAAAATGTCTATAAAACACCACATCTCAGTAAGCCTTTTTTAGAAGATGTAGAAAACCCAAAAATAGACACGCCTAGTAACAGAATATGCAGATTCTTACAGATACGCCTCATTACCTGGTGCTGTACATCTGATGTTTTAGTTTTCACGCTTTTAATGGAAATGACGTGCCCAATTAGCTGACGTAAAGCTGGAAACATTTTCAGGAGATGTATCGGTTTCAGGATGCATAATTTGTTTTTGAAGATATGCTGAACCCGGTTGGGATCTTTACCGGTGCCTGGTAGCGGCCCATAACGGGTACCCTACATGTCCCTCTCTGCTATTTACAAAGATAAACTTTATTTCTACTAGCTGTTTTGTGTTTGTTTCTGAGAAGTGATTGGCGGATGTTTTCTCACTGTGGTTGGTTGTGAGTGTCAGGCTCTGTACTTTAACGCCTGTCATGGTTCTTTGCCTGTTGTGTGCTTTTGGAAAAGATTTTTTTTTTATTTTGTAATGCTGTTTTAAAGCTTCTGGCTAAGGATTATTTTTATGGAGGTAGCTGCAATTCTTCTCACTACTATATTGATACCTTATTTTTGTGTCTTTAAAATATCTTTATTTAGCCTCGACTGCTTAGTTCGACTGTATTTTGTACTGGTAAAAAGTGTAATAAATTTGTGTAAACCACTTTTGTCTCAGACTAACTGCTTGCTTTGTAATGAACTCTTGAAGTAAAAAAAAAAAAAATCAGACTTTTTTTTTTTTTTTTTTTTTAAGTAAATCTTTCTTGAATACTCAACATAATACCATTTTTTCAGGACATGTCAGAATTTTTATATCCATTATACATTCACAAATATGCACTAAAAATTAAAATAAATGTACATCCAGTTGTTCAAACTTGAAATAAATGTGTGGTTTGCACACTGAACAAACGATTCTATACAGATAAAAGAGTAGAGGCTGGTTGTGGTCCCTAATCCCAGTGCATACTTATGCTAGAGCAATGCATCATGGGTATTATCTATTTCCCACATGTCACACTCTATATACAGTGTGATCTCTTCTGTTCAGGCCTATAGAACATGGACCGTTCCACCAGCCCAGGTAGCTTTAAAAAAGTGCAAACGTTGTGCCTCTGGTACCGGAGCAGCACCATTACCTCTCACAAAGAACAGCCGGCCATATATTTTCCTGTAAAACGACACAGATGAACATTATTTCTACATTTGACAATGAATGCATCATGCTGTTATCATTATACCTGTCTGTATTTGTCTGTTTCAAGACAACACTGCAAAAAAACGGTTTTCTGTTTTCAGAGATTATACCTTGATATTATACTTTTATATTAAAAACCACAAGGGACTGTTCAAGTTTAAAAGTTTGTCAAAAAGTGGTGAAGGTTATAATTAGGTGAACATCAAGATAAACGGTTGTTTCAAAAAGTCACTTGTTAGAAATACGTAATGATCTTCTGAATGATAAATTTATGCATATTACATTTAAATGGTTAAGATACATGCATTTGGCCTTTCTTTAAAGCGACATTGCATTCAAGGTACACATTTTAGTTTTTCCCTGGGAACTGAACCCATAACCATCGTGTCACTAGCATCACGTTTTACTGTTTGATCTACAGGGGGAGAAAAACAAATTGTAAAATGGCTAAAATACACAAAGTAAAAATAAACCGTCCAAAAATCCAAACTTAAGAGTGCAGGAGGGATCTAACCTGAGCAATATCTATGAGCTAGAATATCAGAGACTTCATCTAGAAGGCTGTTTTGAATTGGACAAAAAAAGCAAACCCCCAAGAGACCACCCCAAACAACCAGCAGCCACCTGGCAACAAGATACCCTACTAAATAAACAATTACGAACTGAATGGAGCTGCTTATGAGGGACAAAAAGTAGGTCTGGCTCCCACCTGTGGCAAACCTCTTCTTCACCAGGGACATGCGGTACCGGCTGCCCACCAGCTCCACATCCATGCCTGACAGAGAAGCCCCCGATCCCACAAACTGCACAGCCAGGCTCGGGGGAGGCCCACGGGGAACCTCCAGGCACTGCCAACTGGCGCACAATGTGCCAGACCCTGAGACCCATCAACATACACACACACAGACAGTCAGCATCTGCTCTTGGGTTTACCTCACAGACCTTGTTATATGTGCAAGTGCCTTTTAGAAATAAAAGATCATCTTAAAATATCCTAATGGTGGCCATATTTTAATAAACATGCAGTTGCTTCCAAAATGTTCACAACCCTCCCTTGATGCTCTGTCAGTCTCCCTCTGATCTTATGTATTCATAAGTTTGTTTCTTAGCCTCTTGCTCTGAACAGCCTCTCTTCCGCCCACTTCCACTGAAAACATCTTGTGTCAGTACAGCACTTTAAACTCAGCTCAGATGTACCAACGCTAAACTATATACAGTGGGGGTTTTCAAGAAAATCAATATTCGTTAGATATTCTTTAGTTCTTCCATTTTATATGACTGATATTATTGATTCTGTTGTTAGAACTTTTCACTTACATTTTCATTATTTTAAACCCAAATGCGTTTTTGTGGAACTCTTCCATATAATACCAGAACATAGTGACCAGTTTGGTCTTAAAAGTAGACCAAAACTCCAAAATCAAACTCAGTATGCTGCTATTAAATCAAATGGCACAGGTTAGACTTCATGATGTCAAACAAGAATCAACAGCATTTGTTGTTATAGATGTTGCATTCATTGTTTGACTTGGGAGTGAGTGAGGACTAAAAAGTTTTTGGTGATTGAAATAAAGCTGAAATAAAATAAAATAAAATAAAACTGGAAAATTGGAAATGGTGCTTTGGCAACTAACTGAAATAAGTTGAAGTACTAAAATTACTAAAACTAAAACTGAAATAAAAATAAATTACAGCTATCTAAAAATATTTTAAAAACTAATTTTAACTAATATTTTCTAAAACATAAACTTAAATTAAATGAAAGCTAATTCAAAATCTTAAATATTATAATAGTATATACATAACACTAAAATAACACTGTTTGCTATACAGTGTATAAATTTTTTTTATGCTGGCGAGGAAAGAGTTAAATATGGAGGAATGAGGAATGAGTGACAGAAAAATAAAGGAGAGGATGAACAGGCGGTGGCAGCAGTGACCTTTGCTGTGATTTGTCGGGGAGAGGTTGGGCAATTTCCATAGGAGTCGTCTTTCCTCTGCATTCCTGTGAAACAGAACAGGTCAGTGACAGTTCTTTTCATCTATCACTTCATTCATCACATATTCACTTCATTTTCTCTTTTCTTTCCATCTTTATAAGCAACCTTGGAAACTCCCAATATCATGTTATTAATGTAACTCATCCACACCACACCCTCCAGTTCTCACCAGGATGCGGGCGGCTGGCACTGCAGGTCTGTGGCCGTGTGATCGAGGGGCAGCAGCACTTGTACGGAGGTCAGCTGGGTGGCGGGGGCAGTTGCGGGGCAGCAGTGGTAATCCAGAGAGACACGGGTCACCGTGCCACTGCGCTGACACTCGGCGGACAACAGGAGGGGAGCACGACCCGGATCCTGAGATGATGCCTAGGAGAGAGTTCATTTTAAAAAAAACCCTCACATTTACATTTAAAATAGTTTCATGACAGTTTATAAACATTTTCTAAGATGTTAACCTGTAAAGGAATATCCGGGTTTAATGCAAGTTAAGCATAATTGCATAATGTTGATTAAGACTTGCACGTTTTCTTTTTAGGTTCAAATCAGGATTCATTTATGGAAGTACAAATTAATGAAAGTTAATAGGGACAATTTTAGGAGGGATGTAAAAACATAAATGTGAAGCTTACAATTTATTCGTATGTGTATATATATTAGTTTTACACTTTGGGATTGGTAAAATGATTTATTGTTTTTGAAAGAAGTCTCTTATTAAGGCTGTAATTATTAGATTAAAAATATAACATTAATATTGTGAAATATTATTAAAATTTAAAACAACTATTTTCTATTTTAATATACTTTCAAATGAAATGTATTCCTGTGATGGCAAAGCTGAATTTTCAGCATCCTTACTCAAGTCTTCAGTGTCACATGATCCTACAAAAAATATTCTAATATGCTGATGCTCAGGATACATTTTTTATTTGTATAAATTTTGAAAACAGTTGCTGCTTAATATTTTTGTGGAAAAAATTTTCAGAATTCTTTGATGAATATAAAGTTCAAAAGAACAGCGTTTATTTGTTTTTTTTTTTATAATTTAAAAGTCTTTGTCATGAATTTAATGCATATTTGCTAAATAAAAGTATTAATTTCTTACTACTATACTACTAAAACAAGTACTACTAGTTTTTTTTTTTTTACATTTACAGATTGTCCCATTCACATCTACTGTAAGTGACTCACAGCAACCAAGGTTATTGCCAAGGAAAGACAAGGAGTGAAAATGAATTGACACAAATGTGGACAATTGAGCTTAACTTGTACTGAACATGGAATATTCCATTATGTTTCATTAAAGTAGATCATATTGTAATTCAAGCACTCATTAGGTTTGTGATGACTGACCTGGTATTTTAGCAGAGCCACATTGTAATAGGAGGCCTGTGGGTTGAGCTCCGCCTCTCTCTGCAGGTGGAGCGTTAAGGCCGGCATGTTGAACCAGAAATCCTTGGTGTCCGGGTCACTCTGTGATGGGTCACTGCAGGTACAAAGACAGATGCTGTCAACAGAGCTTGTATTGAACCCAGAACAAGCCAGTTGTTAGTGTGTCAGGACATCATACCTGTAGAGTAACTTTTGGTTGGGTAAGAAGTGGTCCACTCGAGAGATGTTCACCAATCGGAAGCTTAAAACTGGTGCGTTGGGGTTGGCGGTGAAAATGCGGATGATGCCAGCAGGAAATGACATAGTGAGGTCGCCGGTGATCTTAACCAGACAGCTGAAACCCAAACAGACAGAAAATCATTTTAAGTTGGAGCTACAGTGTGATAAAAGGCTTTGTCCTCCAGATGGGGTGAAAGAACCTCAGACGGACCGGTTGTGTTCTCCTCCTTTGAAGTAGGCGTTGATGTACTCTGTGATGGCTGTGGCTACAGGCCAAGACTCCTGGGTACTCAGAGAAATGGGACTGGGTCCTCGCGACAAACCTGCAGGGATAAATTACATCAACTGATAACTTTGTCGGAGGGTGGATAAATAAATGGATCACCAATTGAACACCAAATTTGGGAGATGCTTCCTCTGTTTTAGACATATGCCTGTGGGCTATTTTAAAGTGATGGGGACAAAATCAGCCATGACGACATTTCCTGACTGTTGCCAGCATTAATGTGCATATGTCTACATTAGATTAGCATTATGAAATTACAGCAAATCTCTTAGTTGTCTCTATGTGTAATATATGATTAAGTTTTGTGATAATGCGGGTGTTTAAGGGAATAGGAGTGTGCCTCGGGTCACCTCGGGCTGGGCTGGGAACGCGGTTCTGCATTCCCCATTCACTGGGGCTGGAGGAGGATGAGGAGGTGAGTGGAGGGCTGGGCTCAGGCAGTGGAGACGAACACAGAGACCTAGACTGAGACACGACAGAAAAAGTGCAAAGATCAAAGTTCTGAATTGAGGATTTGTGGCACTTTCAGCAGCTATGCTAAAATTATATCTTATTATTAGAATTTATACACTATGTACATTTTGAATAATTTAAACATTTTAAATATTTTATTTTTATTTTATGTCAATATTTATTTTTTATAATTATACATGCCATTTTTATGAGCTCATATTAAAGGGTTAGTTCACCCAAGAATGAAAATTCTGTTATCATTTACTAGCCCTCAAGACTTTCGTTCATCTTCGGAACACATCTTTGGTTTAATCCATATTTTCTGAAGAGACACGATCTCTTTATATGATGAACAGATTGAATTTAGGCTTTTATTCAAATATAAACATTCACCAATGCACATGTTCGCTTGACGTGCAAGAACCAATGAGGTAGCACGTTTGTGCTTCAGCAAGAACCAATGAGGTTTGTTCTCGTGAATCAAGCAAGTACGACTGAGCCTGTTTATGTTCACTGAGTAAAAGCCTAAAGTCAGTCTGTTCATTGTATAAAGAGATCAAGTCTTTTCAGAAAATTTGGACTAAACTGCTCAATTCATATAGATAATTGTGATTAAATGATTTTCATTTTTCGGTGAACTAACCCTTTAATTGGGAGACTACATGGAATATTTATTTTTTTATTTTAAAATCCATTTTTCACACCACATGACTTAAGTGAACAGATAAAATAAATACACATCAAATTATTCAAAAAAAGACATGAAGACCAGACTAAAAATATAGAGTTCCCGTCACTTATTATATATGTTATATGTCACTTACCCACTTATTTTCTCTTTTCTACTGTGTGTGGGTGGAAAACAAGTGTTTTTGGGCTGAACAAATTACCAGAGGCTTGTTTCTATGTCCTGTAATATTACTGGTTACCTCCCGGTATAAAGCAATTAAAAGCTTGAAGTGGAATCTCAGTAGTGGTGTTAATTTAGAGCTGAAGTTAAGGGAGCAATTTGAAGGACCACATGAGAGAAACCCACTTCTCATAAAACAAGAGAAAAACGAAAGAGGCTGCAGCAGAGCCCTATTAAGGGATTTGTTTATATGGTTTTAAAAAAGCTTGAGTGTGCTGGTTGGATAGATGGTGTAATGAGGTCTGTAGAACATTTACCCGCTCACAGCCACTGAGTCTGCCTGAGGAGCGCTTGGACCGAACCGACCGAGGGGGAGCCAATGCCAGACGTTCAGTGTTGTCCTGCCTGAAACCATGCTGGGAGACTGAAAGAATGAGTGAGAGGGAAAAAAATTCTGTCATTATTTACTCCCACATGTCATTCCAACCCAACATAAAACGGTTTTGGAATTTTGAATAATACCCTGCCACTGTTTTCAATCAACTTGTGTGCTATATTCCAAGTCTTCTTAAGCCATTCGAAAGCTTTGTGTTTGGAACATACAGAAGTTTCACAGAAAATCTTGTCATATGCCTACTTCAGGAGAAGTACTGTAGGAATGTCTGATTCATGAATGAGTGTGAGAGTCTGAAACAAATAAATCTCTGAATGATTCTTCCACCAATCGGATTCTCAAATTCTTCATGTTTCTTGAGCATCAAATCAGCATTTTAGAATGATTTCTGAAGGATCATGTGCCACTGAAGACTGGAGTAATGATGCTGAAAATTCTGTTTTGCCATCACAGGAAAAAACTACATTATTTCACAACATTTCTGTGTTTTCTTTATTTTTGTTTTAATAAATGCAGCCTATGTGAGCATAAGAGACTGTCAACCCCAAAATCTTCCAACCCCAAACTTTTGAACAGTAGTGTAAATTCACTTTTTTGTTATCATTAAATTGTATTATACAATGGATCCAAAAAAAAAATATTTAGACACTTTTGAGACACTTAAGATTAGATATAATACATTATATATAAAATATTAAATTAAGTGGCATCTGCAATCAAATGCTGCAGAACTAAGTTCATATTTCTTAGATCACAGGTGTAGTTCATCATATTAAATATGAATGTGTTTCCCCAATGTCTGACAACTAGAAAGTGTTTTTGTCTATGTTTGTTGTCTCTATTTTGAGCAATATATTTGTTTTATAATTTGAAACCTAAAAAGCTTATTTTTGAGAAGTGTGAAAAGTGTGCTTATGCTGCATTTCTTTATAAATAATGTCTTATTTAAAAAATATATATATATTGCCATTATATCATCCACTTTGCTCTGTAGATATCAGTATCATTCACTAGTCATTCACTAATCTGTAATACCTGGTTGTGTGTTAATATCCAGGAAGTTCTGGTCCTTGTCTGTAGAGAAGCAGAGATCCTCCTGCGGCCCAGAATGCCGTGTGAGTGGCGGCCCATTCCTGCGAGGCTCGTCGTTAAATGATCTCTGTTTTCTGGTCGACTTTTGCGTGACAGTGTTATTCGTAGTGCCCTCACTGAAGGGGTTATGTAGCGAGTTCCAATGCACCAACTCTTTCTTCGGCTGAGAAGTGGGGGCGGAGTTAGGACTGGGTGTCGGCCTATTACTACCAGCTCTGCCTTGTGCAGCTGCCTGCGCCGCCAGAGCCGTTTGGTGTGTTGGACTGCCTATCATAGTAATAGCGAAAGGATCATCCGGGGACTCCGGAGGCGGAACGCTACAATCTCTTTTCCTGTCTCGCTCCTTGCGGGAGGAGGATGGGGGAGGAAGGGTTTTAGTGTCATTCAGAGAGACGGAGAAGGGATCGGAGCGGGCTTCCACAGCCCTGCTATCCCTGGTGGGCCGAAGAGGAGGCGAGGCCCAGGCATCAGGTGGGGGCAGGTTGTCCTTGGGGGTGGAGCGTTCAAACGCAGCCAGGAAGGGGTCTTCTGGAGGGATGTGTTTACAGCTCCACACAGAGGGCTCCAGTTCTGAAGACGCCAGGCTGTGGGAGAAGGCCGGGAAGCTGAAGGTGGTGGGCTCGACGCCGGGTGGTGCACGTGGAGAACGTAGATTGCAAGGCCAGGCATTGGTGGGGTCGTCCTGTGGGAGAGGAGACCGACCGGGCGAGGGGTCGCGGAATGCGGCCAGGAAGGGGTCAGAGGATCGGCTCAAGTTTACAGAGTCTTTAGATTGAGTTTGAGTAGACGGCCAGGCTGCCCATCCGTTGGGTTCAGGGGACACTCCAAGGGGCTGATGGGAAGGTGAATCCAGTCCAGAATCCTCCACATTCTCAGGAGAGGATGAATCCGAAGAGAATGCTGCATCTGTCAAACATGGAAAAAAATATATTATTTGATCCGAAAGGAAATTTCTTTAAAAAAGCAACAGATATGATGAGGAAAAGGCTGACTGCAGAAACATAATTTCCATTCCACTTTTGTCCATAATTGAATAATTCATGCTTTAATGCCTACACAAGCAGTTCTGCTAAAGTGAGTCAATTAATTCTTAGAATATGGTAACGGACACTCTGGCACACATCAGGCTAGTTTAAAGCTTTTCATTTTTTTAAACGCTGAAAGAGAATAGCCGTCCAGTCAATTCTCATCTATCATGGTAATGAGGCTGGGGGTGGTGTGCTGCTGGAGATTTACATTTAGACACAGCAAAGGCATTCTGGAGCTGCTCTCTGCCAGCAAAGCTGTGGGATTTAAAGGCTGACTCCAGAGGAGGTCCAAACAGAGCGTCCGAACCAGATGCTGTGGAACTCAACCTGCAGAGATCAGAGAAATTCCATTAAGATGTAAAAAGAGAATCTTTAAATTAATGATTTAAATAATATCAATATTATAAAAATGTTGGGCTCAGGAAATGAACTTTTATTGAGAAAGAATGCATTAAATTGCGACAGTAAAGACAGACTTCCATTTGTTCCATTTAACTTTCTATTCATAAAAAAATCCTGAAAAAAGTGATCACTGTTTCCACATGAACGGTGTACATAATCGAAATAATATAAATAAATAATAAACAAAAATAATCTTTAAAATATTCAAATCTATATTTTTATGATCTAAATAATAAAATAATAATAAATGTAATAAATAAATATTTAAGTATTCGATGAAATTAAAATTTCAATCAATTAAATGTAACATATTTATTTATTTAATAAACTGCACTTTCGTTCAGTTTGTCCTCTTCTGGCTCAACCAATAGTGTGAGTTTGGGGCAGACTACCATTCAGCATTTAGCATTTCTGCATTTAGTGTCACAAAAACTGCATCCTTTAAATCTGTATGTTTGCATATTAAAGCATTGAGTAATTATGCTGTATGAGAAATCTCTCTGTACCTGCTGTGATCTGGGCTGGACGTGGATCTACGCAGACCCTCCTGTTCTCCCTCTGTATCATAAAATAATAAAGTTAAGTAAGGGGTAATTTAGAAGATGCTTTTATCCTTACAGTACACATATTATAGGGAGTCTCCCTGGAAAAATATTAGATTAAGTGCTTTTCTTAAGGTCACATTGGTGATAGTTTATGGATCATCCCTTTTTGGATCAACATTTTAGTAACCGGTCTAGATCTTTAACCATTGCACCACACCACACCCATACAACATAATGTACAGCACATAACAGTACAATGTTATTGAGTAAAAAAAAAGTTTAATCATTAAGTTATTCAAACCACATACTATCAAAATAGTACTACTTTTCTGCGTGACTAATCTCTACAAATAAGTTTGAGTAATAGCCAGCCTGGGAGGAAGACAGCCTAAAACCTTTTTCTTCAAACCACACACACTTAATTGTTTCCATTATTGTTGCTATTATTGTCAAAACCCACAATACAAAAATAGAGCTCATTCTGAGGCTGTAATTACAGCAATTCAGCTGATCTGAGATCAGTCTGTCAATATAAGACAATAACGACAGTCCTGTTATGATGCATGACGCTGACCCCAGGTCAGCTGGATTGCAGATTGCTGTAATTAAGGTGTCAGATCGAGCTGTTTGTGGGATAATGACATCTATTAACATGGACAGAGGAGGAAGTGGACCATAGTGTTTGTGTCCGTTTGAGATGGCGGGCTGAAATCACAGGAACAGTCACAGGTACAATGCATGAGCACTGAAAAATTAATGATCATAACTCTAGCTGTGAAAGTACAGGAGTTGACCGACCTCTCTGGGGAACACTTTCCCCTTCCCCTTCAGATCGACCTGCTGAACTGGAGTTTCCTGTAACGGAGGAAGAAGACACACGAAAAATATCCAGACTAACATACATACACAATATTGTCTGAGATATACAGAGGAATACAAGTAAACTTACGTGAGAGCTGCTTCTTTACTGACACCTACAAGATGGGATGAATGAAATGAAGTGTCATTACTTTTAGTCAATGTTTTGCACCATATTTTCAAAGACATCTTAAAAATGAGTGTGAATATCGTCAAGATGCACAATTGGTTTTCTTGTTTTGGTTTTTTTAGGTTTCACCGCCTCTTTATTTTCCTAAACAAGTGATATGAGACACTGGACTTTCTTCTGTTGCCACTGATGCAAAGTTTTCTTTAACGTGTGTTTATGTGTATGTTTTCTGAAAAAGACTATATAGAAAAACTACATAGACATAGATACATTAGACACAAATAAAAAAAAAAAACAACAGATGGCACATACAGTGATTTATTGTCTCAAAAGAACTCGTTTTAGTTCATTTTGTAAACATGACTGTTCACGGACTACCTAGTAAAATCCTGTGCACAGAAGTTGCATAAAGTCAGCCAATCAGGTTAAAGCTGTTTAGTTTGCCATTTTTGTGTGAAAAATATATATGTTTTGTGAGCGTATTTGTCACCTATGATTAAGTTATTCAGAAACAAAAATGTCAGATAACAGGGAAGATTACAGAGACAATGTGAGTATTATTTGGCTAGTCTTATGATCTCAACATGTAGAATAAAACAGCTTTATATATTTTTCTTTTGTATATAAAGCACACTTACACACACACATACACACACACACACACACACACACACATATATATATATATATATATATATATATACACACACACATTGATTTAAGTATAATATTCTAGACTCTCTAAAATATCAGTCTCATTTCAGCCATCAAAGATTAAATACCCCCCATCTCTTACTGCTCTGTTAGGGGGCAGGGTCAATGCCCCCACTGTGGCCTTCAGCTCCAGCTCATTGGCTGCTGAGTTGCTACGGTTACTGCTGGCAACCGGTCGGATCTGGATGTGAAACTTCTTGGGTTCATCATCATCGAAATCCGAGTCACTGGAGTAAAAATTTCCCTCCTTCTCCTCAGCAGAACAACGTAGAGAGCAATGCCGTTAAGGACCATTCCAGACACCATACAGGATACACTTGTACTCACACACACAGGTACAAAGAAGGACCAGAAAACACACACGCAAATGCTGGTACGGACACAAATTGACAAATGAGTGCAAATAATACACAAACACAGCTGTTCTAAATAGTCTACAAACTGTGAAATGCACCACGCTATTTAGGGACACTACTGAGTTTCATATCCCTAAATACCCCTCATGGTGAAATTAACTTCTCAGGAATCTAAGAGTGACACCAGATCCTCATCAGAGGACGTTTAGAGAGATACATTGGGCAGTAGATGGTAAATTCATCCACTTCACATCCTGCCTTATCAAAGCACACTTCCTGACAATAACCTCCTTTCTCTCTCTGTGTGGAAAAAAAGCAAATCATTCTCTCCCCTCTCTATTTTATATCACATGGACGTTATTTTCAGCTATAAGAGTGAAAAGTTTTGGCAAAATGATTTGTTGTAGTGCTGAGGATACTCAAACATCTACAATAGGGTCCAAAAGTCTAAGGCCACATTTATGTCAGAGGAGACATAAAATTGAAAAATAGTCTGATGTTTTTGCTTCCATTGCAGTACAAGATGCTCTTTTGATCATTTTTAAAATCATGCTGGATCAAATGAGTATCATGTTTTACAACTTGTGGAGTTAATGCAGCTTGAGTGCTTCTGAATTTAGAGCAAAAGAGGAACAAACTGAATACTAAATACTGAATACTGAATTTAAGCACTTTTACTAGTGGTCTCAAACTTATGGACTCCACTGTATGTACACACACATACAAACTTCTGCACACACACACACTGTACACTCTCCCTGCAACCACTACTGATGTTTTTTTCTGAAGGATATCATTCTGGTTGATGTCTGCACGTATGACAAAGCCCTCATCGTCCACTTCGAGGGGTGAGTTCTACACACAAGCACAAACAGACAGCACAAGTTCACAATAAGAAACAACATTTAAAGGCACAGGACATCAGCTGACAGAGTGATGAATCTCTGCAGGTCTGTAGCGTGTATGTGTTCTGTCTTTCACTCATAAACATACAAATGCTGTTGTAATGGCTTACATCAAAACAGCACCAATATTTTAAGAGAGGCAGTTGTGGTCTGACTAAAACTGCAGTCTTACATAACAGCCTGTAACAAGTGTGTGTTTATGAAGGATCCCTGGCAGTCAGTGGTCTATCAGACATTCATTAAACACCCTCAGTATTGACAAGGTTAAATATAGCTTAATGAGGTAACCAGACCATGCCAAACACGTCACTCTCTTATACACACAGAGGTCTATGTAGAAAAAGAGTCTTCAGTTTTCCAAACACACATGTGAACCTACATTCAAACGGTGGGCAGTATGTGTCTGTGTATGTTTGTGGAGAAGGGTTTATTTGTCCTTTGAAGTTAGCCAGATCAGTCATACAGCATAATGATGTACAGTAAGTCAGATTCACCAACAAAAGACTCTTATGAGCTGTTTATTTTCAGTGCATAAAACATACATCATAACCATATTCTTATGAGCCTTTTATGCTAATGAATGATTCAAAAAGACTCACAAGCCAGTTATCAGTTTGAATCAGTCTGACTTATCCTTCACTAAATTAATCATTTAATCAGTACATTTAATCAACATCTGACTCACTCATTGCAAGTTATCAGTGATGACCATCTCAAAATGAAATCAAATTAAACTGTACATATTAAAACATGTAATTGAAGATTTAGAATGAATTATATTTCAATAATTAAAATATAAATATGTATCAGTCTTTGAGAGGTCCTCACTAATACAGCATCTATGGTCTGTGTATGTGTGTGAATAAACTAACAACTGTTTGAGATGAGACTTATTCAGACACTCTAAGAAGAGTTACAGAATTTTAACCAAGAACAGCTGATAATACAAGACCAGTAACCTGAACCTGTTCTGTGTATGTAAAATCAATAAGCAAATAGTGTATGTGTGTGTGTGTGTGTACAGGTTTGGCTATACTTGTGTCCTCACTTACATAGTGAAATATTATGATAGCATTTTTCTGGTCCTCACTAGTTAAAAAAGGCTTATAAATCGGCCAAAACATGTTTTTATTTAAATCTAGTGTTTTGCACATGTTTCTGTGATGGGTAGGTTCAGGGGCAGGGTTAACCTAATACAAATTCAATGAAAGTCTATGCAATGTCCTCACTAATATAGTGAAACAAATATGTGTGTGTGTGTGTTATGAGAACTCACAAGAGCATCTGCCACAGCTGAATCCCTAGAGGACAAAAGAGGTATAAATAGTAACTCAGTATAACAATCTAGAAGAATTGGTCACTGAAAAACTCATTTTGATCAACCAATGTTGTGATTTATTGTGGGTGTCACTCTAAATATATTGTGTTTCAAATGAATGCATGACTCACGTTGAATCCGGTTCCTTGTCTCTCTTTCCTAAGCCGGGGATCCTGAAGGCTTTAGCACGACTCTTTTTACTGTTGTCAGATACCAGGGAGGACAGATACTCCTCAAATCCTACTTGACCTTATCCACACACATACACACAATATTAAACGAAAGTTTGGAACTCGGCACTACATTTTGAAGTCACTATCCGGCAAATTCAAAAGTTTGCAGAAGAATGATTTTCAATGCATCATTATCCAGTAAAACAGAAATTTAACGTAAAAGTCAATCAACCGTATGTGCTGAATGATGTATTAGACATTTACTATTTCTTCTGGGGCAAGTTTTCAGACATAAATTCAGCCTGGTCTTGGAGCACTATCTACTAAAAATCCATTTCCATCTTTATCTACGTCTGAGAAACCAGAAAGTTTATCCGGAATGATAGTTGTGACAGATAAATGTTTTATAAGTCTGTGACTCACCTGGTCTCTCCTTTCCTGTTCCCTTCTGCTCTGTAAACTTCTGAATGAGGTTCTCAATGCCAATGTTCTCCACGTTCTGCTTGAATTCCTCATGGACCTGAAGGTGATAGAACAAGATCTGATCAAGCACAGCTAATCGAGGCCATGCTGACCAGAAGAACTCTGAGCCACAGGGGTAATTCGTCTGAACATTTTTCAGCACAATTACAGAAATCAAACAGAATATAGAAGTAGGTAAAATCTCAAGAGTGAATGCGAGCCATACCTGCCCAACCTGTACGTGTGTGTCTTCAATGGAGTGTGAATACGCTTTGATCAGTAGTTTCATCTGCCGTAAATGAGACTCCTCAATGTCCTGAAATTTCTGCAGATGTGGAAAGACAATGTTTGATAACAATGTAAAAAAACTGTTTGATCAATTTAATGCATTCTTGCTGAAAGTGTCAATTTCTTAAAAAAAAAAACAAAAAAAAACATAATAATCCCAAACAGTAGTGTATAAAGTAAATCTTCACAATACAGCATGGCCTCAATTTCCTTACTGCTCTATTATATAAAATAATTATAAACTTCACTCCCTACACTCCCTATGTCATTGCTTTCATATATTAATTATATTTTTTTTGCTTAATTTTTAAAAAAGGGTTGACAATTCAAAAGATGGAGCAGGAAAGCTATTTATTAAGTTGTACAAGTATATTTGCAACCTTTATTTGGGATCTCAGTAGATCAGAACCTTACAGTTGAACTTTTGCTAGAATTTAAATTGAACTGGCCCTAGCATTTAACAGTGGTCAGCCTCTATCATTTTAAGATTATTGTTGATGCCCTAATTAAGGGGATACCATGACTGGAGTGCTCTCAGAGTGAGGTAAGGACTTCTCTTGCATTTTACAGATTCATCCTTTCTTCGCTCTCAAATTATTCATACATGCAGGTCGACACCAGGCAGAAATAGACTGTAGGCATGTAATCATTTTGTCAAACAGACTGCTTTAATGGCCCTCGTAGCCATGGTAACTTTACATGGCTTTATTGAGCTCATTGACACTGTAAAATTTGCTCCGAAAGTCTTGATTGTGAGAAGTTGCGAGTTTACCAAGATTATTATCTGCTTTAAAGATGTTGTTTCACACATGCGACTGCGGTCTGCACTAATGCGCTCAGCAGGGCTGAAAAAAACCCCCTCAACTGTCAAATTACCAACCTGTGCCGATTCACTCATTTTCTGTTCAAAGTCTCCTCCAGCACGGTTAAACTTCTCTATAGACCCTGTAAATGACTCAGCTGCCTTCTTCGATTTCAGCTCAGCCTGAGAAAAGAGAAAGAGGCAGATGAAATAATTTTTTTTTATTAGTCAAGCTAGAAATTAGGCCTTCACTTCAAGATAATGCAAGGCTACCAGCTTAAAGGATTAGTTCAACCAAAAATGAAAAAGCTGCCCTCAAGTCATTCCAAACTTAAACTCACAGACTTTCTTTCTTCAGTGGAACACAAGACTCATGAAGAATTGTGGGTTGCTTTTTTTTTTAATGCTTTCAAACTTTTTTAAGTTTAAGTCATTATTCTGAGAAAATCTTGACATCTGCCAAAAGTAGTGATGGCTGCTTTATTAACAAATTGTGTTTTATGAATCAGACCTTTTCAATGAATTAGTTGACATGGTGCACAATTCATAGACTAGTAATGTTCATTTTTGGACTTGAATGTCTTCTCTCTCAAACACAAGCACCTTTTCCAGCTCTTTCTGAGGCACTCCCTCTTTGCGTAGTCTCTCCAGCTCTACACACTTGCTGTGATAGCCTTCTCTGGCCTTCTGCAGGTGGGCGTTCTGTACCTGAAGAGACTGCACTGACTCCAGAGTCCCAATCACTTCCTCTTTTGTCTACATAAGACACAGCATAGTTAAAAATTAGGGGTGTAACGGTACATGTATTCATCTAAAACCGGCATGGTATGGACGTCACGGTGCATATAGTCAGACGGCGAATACAGTCAGCCACAGGCGATCCACATTACAATCCAGAAGGGGGCACGTGCGGTAATGCAACTCTGTTTGCTAACCGCCACAACAGGAAAAAGAGCTGAAGAAGAAGAGACGATCTACGCACCAACCCAAAACAAGAGTTCAGATGGCACGCAAAAGCTTGCTAGCAGCCTATATGCGGAGTTTCGATTATTTTTTGTGACATGCTCCACTAACTTCACGGAAAAGAAACCAAGACGGCAGAAAGGGGCTTTTTTTTTTAAAGCACAATGTTTTGTTTTTATTGTGAGTGTACACAAAATAGACCCTTTAGTTTCAATTGATCTGTATGACCATAAATAAACGATATATAATAAACTGAGTATTTTAAGTTGTTTTTGCTGTTATAAGGGGGGGGGTAGTGGCCAGATGACATCATCCAGATGTGCCAATCACCGGAGCTAGGCAGAAAAAGACAAAAACTAATCACTTTTGGGGTTTTTTATCAGCCCTACAAAACCTGACCTATGCAAGAGTGCATTCTGTTTAATTCTTAGTGCTTAATACTGGACTGTACTGTACCAACTACCTCAAGGGGACTAAATGCCACTAGGTGGAACAAACTTTAATTTGCACTATTGTGTTCAAAATAAATGAAAAAAAAAACAACTTAGCATTGGGGATTTGTTGCTTTTTCCTGTTGTACCAAACTCGTATCGGACCGTGACCCCAAAACCGAGGTACGTACCGAACCATGACTTCTGTGCACAATTACACCCCTATTACAATCAAGATTTTAGGCACAACATTAGAACATTATGCACTCGTTCACATCAGTCTGAAGTACTGCAGGGGATCAGAAATATTGTGATGGACAGATAATGAAAAACAAAACAGCAATGCATAATTGTGGGTACATAAGCCAGTTATTTGTCAAAGGCATGCGCAAAGATTCTATCCATTTAAAAGCCCTTCATTTACCTTGCGGTGAATTTTGACCTGCTCCTCGCTGTACTTGTTGATGTCACGGATGAGGTCGTTCATCTTCCTCATTAGCTCCAGGTGGCAGAGGGCAAGTTTGTCCGAGGACACACGAAACACGTCCCACATGGGGGCAAACGTGCTGGGGAGCGAAGCAGGTGGTTAGATGCTGATGAATGGAAGTGCATAAGCCGCTCAGATTTTTTAACAGCACAGCAGTATTAGAAAAACAACAGGCTACCATGTCTTTGTAAGTCTACATCTTCCCAAACATAAAGTTCATAGGGCAAAAGTTATATAAAAACTGAATGGCCAAATAAAAAGTTTACACTGCTATTAGCTTTGTATTAGCTATTATTCTTTACAAATTTGACTCTATGCTAACTTTGCATCTTTACAAAGTCAGTTTGTACAGTGTCAGAGCACTGCGTGATTGTTTTGAACTAGCACATGCTGTGCAGACAGGAAGTGAGGTGAAGGAAGCAGAGGAAAGAGCTAACCATAGCAATGACTTTTCGTCCAATTACACACAGCCACACATACTCATGCACAAACAAATACATGCATGCAATTCGCTTGAATCTCCCTGCTGATATGTATCTGTAAGGCAGCAGCAGGACAAACTTTTCAAGAGAAAATAATCAATGTTTTGTTCCTCTCCAGATGACATAAAATCAGATGGTAATGGTGATTTATTCAACACATAATACCTTAAAGTACAATATTATGTGTACTCTGATCAATCTCTCATGTAACATTTAAAAAAACTCATCTCATAATAACAGCAATGACGTCACTCACCCAAGAGGACTTCCATTGCTAGCCACCTTGGCGAGTTTGCTCATGGATTTCGAATAAGTCTCCTCAATGGCTGCCCTTAAATGCAAACACAAACACACACACAGTGTCAGCAGGTAATCGGTTCGCAAAAATACTTTCACACTTAAGTGATTAAGCACCAACATTAATGCCTCATTAAGTTCACAAACAGTTATTGAATGCTAGGTGCTAAATGTTTATATTCGCAAATGGTACACACATACTTTTTTATTTGTGAAAGAAAAAATGGTAGAAGTGGTAGAACCCTTACAAAAAATGACCATGATAACCACATTACCAGAGTAAATAAAAATGTGTTAACAATTAGATTAAAACAATTAATTCTTTTGAAGAAAGACCCATGTGAATTTACAATAATTTTAATAACTGTAATAAATGTAATAACTGTACTACTGTATGGTTACATACATGGTAAGTTTCTGTATGGAAAACCATGGACCATCAGAACAAAAACTGATGCAATAGTGAAAAACCATTGCAGTTCTCCAGCGGGCCACGGTCACAGCCAAAAACACCCAATAGTTCTTATCAACCGCTGTGTGATCTGCCTTCTCGATAAGCCAAGATTTTTTGTTGTGACTTCGAAATCTGCTCATGGGAAAAAGGATGTTGTCATTATTATCCCAGTGCACCAGGCTATATTGTTGGCCTTACCATCTTATTTTATTCTTATAAGTGAACCTTTGCTATCTGTTGGGCCAGTCAAGTCAGATTCTTCAAGGAACAGAGACACTTTGAGGCACAATGTCCTGAGTGGATACAAAATGGCCTTTGAAAATTGATATATGTAATTTATTGCACCAGCTATGCTTTTATCAGGGCCGTATTTGTCTCTCTCAATTTCTCAGAACTCTCCTTCAGGTCTTTCCTGGACAGATTTCTAACACACACACAAAAAAAAAAACCAATTTAATCCTCTAGTCCATGACGGAGGGTGCCTGCATCCAGCTCTATTATAATGGATAGAAGAGACTATGAAAGTTGGCAGTAGGCTTGGCGGAGCTCTAAATAGTCTCTGTTCTTTCTGCAGAATGAGAGAATCATTATGGAGTTTTCATTTTAATTATTGCAATTAGCTCCAACTCAAGTGTCTACTACAGACCAAAAGGAATGCTCACACATCCCACATATGCTGTCATATGGATGGGTGAAGCGATAGATCTGTCTTCATCTGTTTTATCCACTGACTGACTGCATATACACAAAGCATTTTCAGACTTCTGTGCTGCCTTGCATTGGCGGACGTGTAGGAGTAGACAGTGAGCACTTTGTTGACTGCTCTGCTCCTCTCAGGTTAGTGTGTTTTGACACTCTAGTGTTGTGTGCTGAAAGACAGCACTGCGGTGTGGAGTAAGCAAGTAATGGAACAGAGAAAATTATTTGAGCAAAAAAGCAAAAGATAATATGTCATATGATAAGATTACATACAATGATATCAGTCATAGCATTACATTGTGCTACGCTATGTTGCGTTGTTACTATAAAGTAATATTAGGTTACACTTTATTTTAAGGTGCCCTTGTTACAGTGTATTTGTACATTTAAGTACTGAGTAGTATTAATTAACAACATGTAATTACTAGATAATTAGGGTTAGGGTTTGGTTTAAGGTTAGTTGCTTGTAATTTACTCTTATTGCTATAGTAAGTAAATGTAACATATGTAACAAGGACACTGTAAAATAAAGTGTTACCTAATATTATCTAATAAAATCAAACAAGACAAAATATTACATTAAATGATAAGAAATCAGACAAAAAACAACACAGCAAAATGTAATGTAACAACACATGATCAGTTATAATGTACAATAACATTATGTAGCATATTGTAAAATTATATAAGATACAACAAGATCATATAAGATAAAACATCACAATAATGTATCACATAATGTAGCATAATGTAATGTAACAATTCACAAATATATTATATATTAAATATATTATAAGATCAAATAAGACAAAACATCACATCTAACGTAACGTAACGCAGAATAACGTAACATACCAATATATGATATGATCAGATAATACAAAACATTACAGAAACAACAAACCCCAGCATGTCATGTAACATTTACCCTTAAACGCATACCTCGTATCTTTAGTGACCAGGGTAATTTCCATCACCACCCTCCCACTCATTCATTTTGAATAAAAAATCAGTTAAAAATCAACCATCTTAGTATTTCTCAATCAATTCATTATAAACAATATAACAAGAAAAAAATATACAAAAGAATGGCTGTTTTCCCATTCTTTTTTTGTAAAAAATTGTATAGTGTAAGTGTAAGTATATTTTTTCTAGACAAAAATAATTGAATAATTGACTGAATAAGTGCAATTCACCTTTATTCCACAAGGTGACAATGTCTGATACATAATGATGACGTGCCGTTTTACTCATAGTTACCGCAGGCAGAAAACAAAAGAATAGGAAGTATCATCAGCAAAACTTGAAATGACTCAGCGATTTGCTGCAGAGCAAGTACTAAATGCAATCAAATATTAGTGTTACTGTTGCTTGACGGTGGATCTGGTGAAGAAGCTGTCAGCGATCAAAATATTGATTTTGAAGACATTGAATATGATAGTTTTGAGAATATGTTTGAGATTGCAAATATGAGCCAGATGCTGAATGTACTGGGAAATGAGCTCTGACGAGGACAGTGATGATGGTATAAAACATCTGCTCAAACTGAACCCTTCCAAGCTCCAAAAGGTAATGAAATATGCTTTATTTTATTCTTCAGTGTAATTGTTACTCTAATATCAGGAGAGTTTTATATTACCGCGACAGGTACAGATCCATCCGTGTAAGATATAGATCCGGGTCGCTAAAGACCAGAATATGTAATAATGATTGGCAAAACATTTATGTATTTAAAGGGATAGTTCACCCAAAAATTAAAATTATCCCATGATATACTCACCGTGTGGAGCACTTTTATGATGGATAGATGCAATTTTATGGACTTTAAAACAGAAACAGCCATTCACTGCCATTATAATGCTTGGAAGAGCCAGGACATATTTTAATATAACTTGTATTCGATTGTATTCGTCTGAAAGAAGAATGTCATATACACCTAGAATGACCTTGAGGGTGAGTAAATCATTTTTGGGTGAACTAGCCCTTTAAGGGTTAAATAAGAAAAAGTAAGATGTAATGTAATGTAATGTAAGAGCGTAACATTACTTTCTAAGATACAATAAAATCAAGTACGACAGTAACAACGTACAGTATAATACAGCATAACGTAAAGGGACATTATCAAAATATTATAACAAGAATATTCCACTTTTAATGTAACAACAAAAATACAACAGCTACAGCTGAGTTAAAAACACAAGAAGTGAGGAGTAGAAAACAAATTC
Source organism: Rhinogobio ventralis (assembly GCA_039654625.1). Classification (NCBI taxonomy): domain Eukaryota; kingdom Metazoa; phylum Chordata; class Actinopteri; order Cypriniformes; family Gobionidae; genus Rhinogobio; species Rhinogobio ventralis. Next base: position 26,328,656 of record CM077211.1, read on the forward strand.
CACATCACATTCCTTTCAGTACCAGTTACACTATATCACCCCTCCTCCCAATCACCATGACAACTCCTCCCAAAACAACACCTCACCTCTCGCGCACAAACTCAGCCAACTCCTTGGTGGCGATCTGTCCATGCTTCATGTTGTGGTAGAGAACATCAAAACCTGCATTCTTCTCTCCCTGTGAACAAACAAAAACAGCAACATAAGGTACATTCATGTTGTGTGTGCAAAATGAATCATCATTAGAAACAAATAGTACGTGTTCAAATAAAAATAGCAAGAGGAACTTGTCGATTGTGGGCCCTTGGCCACAGCAGGCACAAAATATGTGCTTGTACAGAATGTCAGTATTTCTAAACGAACATTGACAAAAAAAGTTCTCATCATTTTCAGAACACATAAGAGAACAGAGTCAGGGAGAACTACAATTAACCAAAAGAAGGAACAAATCAAAATCTGCTTGGGGTGGACAGGTTCCAAAATGTAATTTTGAAAAGATTCAGAAAATGCAAAGAATAGTAAATAAAACCATGTTAGTCTTGGTTACTTAGTTTTTAGTAAATGCAATGTAAGAATGACAGTCTGACTCTGTATTTTTGGTTTTGTTTTTGGCATAAAGAAAAATTCCATCCAGAGAATAACCCGCCAGCCCCTCATCCCTCTGGTTGTTAAATATACAAGTAAAAATCTATTTAATTTACAGAAATACTACTTTTAACATACATTAAAAAACTAATCATACAAATAATATAATACAATACAATATAATGTAATATAATATAATATTATTTTTAATGGGGGGTAACTTCTGGAAAATGTGTTTTTGCAGGGTGGGATGTCTGGTGTAGTGAAAATACAACAACAACAATAGCACAGCAGTGTTTGCAAGACATGCCACGTGAGCAAAGAGCACAACACTTCCCCCAGATTTCCCTCTAAGGCCAAAGCCCAGTAGGGAGATCCTCAGATGATAACCTTTGGAACAAAGTAACAGCACATCCTGTGGTCAAAGTTAGCAAGTATAAAAATAGACCCCTTTCTTTTAGCAAACAGAAAAATGTCAACAAAGGAGAGAGAGAAAGAAATGACAGAACCAGAGCAGTCAGTGGCCATAATACCTCCAAACCACAGAAAAGAACTTCCCAGGTAAAAGACGGATTGACAAAATTCCCACCGTCCAAAGATAGAAACTGGACAGGGCTAAAACATACAAAATAGAAAACATTCTACTAAGTGTTGCACAAATGCTGATGTCAAGTACGGGTATCACAGATGAAGACAGCTGTGCAAATTAGCCCTCTCTTAAAAACTTCACTTGCTTAAGTCTAAACTCTATGCCATCAAGAAAGTGAAAAAGTCAACATATGTTATTTATGAAACTAGAAAATTACATTTTAGACGTAACATTTAACAAAATTGATTTTTTTTTCTGGCATATTTTATAGTTTGAATTTGAATCTGGTATATTTTAATTTTAGACATTTGTGACTTAACAAAATTGAATTGTTGAGCCAATTGTTTACACATTTGTGTTTCTAAACAGCAGATTTTTTATGTTCTGAGGTGAAATTAGCTGTAAATATTCAGATTACAAAAAAAACTGCAGCTTTTCAGATAAAGAACTCCAAGTTCAACAATCTAAAATTCAAAACTCAGATCATACAAAAAAACAGCACTGAAAAAAATTGCTGTAAAAAAAACAAAAACAAAAAAAGGCAAACATTTTTTCCATTAAAACAGTAATGTGCTGTAGAAAACAATGCATTCTGGGCAATATTTTTCACAATAGCACAATAAATAAAATTAACTGTTGTTAATTTACAGCCCATTTTCAACAGTAATCTACGGAATTTCTGTATTACAGTTTTATACTGTAGTACCCAATGCATTGTGGGCTGATGCATTTTTGAAGCAATAGCACAATGGCACTGAACGGGTGTTTCATAGGAGTTTGAGTATGAGCTTCCTATCCGTGTTCGCAGCGCTCATGACAGGAATATATGTGGAAAATAGAATAAAACTAATCGAAGTGGAGAGGAGAGAGAACTTTGAAACTGCAGCGAGGAACACGTTCTTTTAAAACTGGACCAGTGACTGTGGTGAGCGGGAAGAACTGAAACTGAAAAAGTGGCGCCTGAAACAAACTTGTTCATGTTCACGGCACTTATGATGCTTCAAATCCCTTAAAAGAGAGCATTGCAAGTGACGTGCAAGGAGCACATTCTTTTAAAACTGGAGGTTTGTGTCGGACTGTTTTCTCTCACATCCAAATCACTCAAACAGAACTGAACAAGCCGGAATAGCGCTTGAGAGTGAAGTGAGTGATTATAAACACATTAAACAGAGAGGGGAAAATCCTGTCGATTCACTGTAATACATAATTTATTCCCAAATGTCAGTGTTTATTAAGGCTTTCAGACTGTGTATTTCTTGGTGGCACTGAATCTGATGGTTTTGGCTGTAGTGCTCGTTGGCGGGAGAAAAAAAAACTGGTCAAATTTGTTCTTAAACATTATTGATTATTAAACTTTTAAAACGCAATTTCGTTTAACTGTCTAAGCTATACAACAGAGTTTGAGTTTGTATTCTTTTCTGCACTTTTTCTTACAAATGTTCACATTGCTTTTACTATATTTTTGTCCATTTTGAGTGTTCTTGCTTATAAATAAATGTTCACTTTTTATTAGCCTATTAAGCTTGGTACATACTCCACAAGAACAAATAATTTTTTTCGTTTTCTCGAGGTGGCAAGAACAAGAACAAAGTTGTTTTTGGTCAGGACATTCCATACTTCACGAGAAAAGCAGGTGCCGAACGTCCATTTCTCCGCATTCACCCCACCCACTTAAAATTTCTGACCAATCACATAATAGTTCTCGGACACCCACAAGAAAAAAGTTCTGCTCAGATGATGTGTCGAGAACAAGCTGCGAGAACTCCCAAACCAGGGCTGCAAGAACAAAATGATGTCATTTTGTTCTCGCAGCCCTGGGAGAGAGAACTTTTTTCTCTGTTCTTGCGGAGTATGTAGCGGCCTTAACTGTTGTTCTTACTGTGGTAATTTCCTGTGTGATTTTAGTTTTTACCTCACCATTTTTGTAAATTGAAATAAATCACAGAAATGTACTGTATGTATTTTTACAGTAAATGGCTGTAAAGTAATTTTACAGTATTAATACCGTAGAATTGCAGTGTATTGCTGGTGACTCTGCTGTCAGTATTTTACAGAGACATTTTTTACAGTGAGGTCAGAGGTCAAGCTTTAGTGTTCCACAGGGGAAAGTAGAGGTTATCAGAATAGATTTGACAGAATAGACAGCTGCTACAATTCAGTGAAGTGCCAAAAGAGAACTGATCCAAATAAACCAATATCAGATATATATTTTTGCTTTGAATCAAATGGTGTAATGTTGTGGTTAGTTAAGTTTAAGACTTTATTGAAAAATTATTTTAAATCACAATGAAAAAAAAAAATGGTCGCTGAAAAAGTGGGGTTCACTTATTTGCTCTATGTAGTTCCTGTGGCACTACAGTCAAATCCAAACTATAGGTATCAGTTACCTTTGGACCCTTCTGCTGTTCAGTTTCAGTCCTTTATGCTGTACATGATCACAGTATAGTATAATGCTGTGTAAAGAACTGTGGTCACAAAACAACAGTTGGATCAAATGGACCAGTTGCAACCAGTTGTAAGTTCAATGTTAAAACGAAATGAAAAACAACAGCTGATGTTTGTTGTGTGGCCAGTATGCTTGTTGAAACCTGAGCCCTTTGGAAAGCTGATCTCCCATGATTTTCTCTGCCCACACAGCACAGGTATAACAGCACCCCTTTCAAAGCAGTCTCTCCTTCTCTCACTTCTCTCTTTCTTTTTATATACAGGATGGTAAACAACTATCTGGCAGACTTAAACCGACAGTGTTTTCCCCTGGATACTTCAGTCAGAATTCAGTGCTGAAAGCAAATGGACTGATAGCCCATCTGCTGACGTCCAAAATAAGTCTGTTCTTTCATAGCTTAATTCCCTGAAGTTTATTTGCAAAGCATACAGCAGTATCTGCCATTCACCTTATCTAACGTGATGCCGCCACAGAGGACGCTTTATGTGTGAAGAGAGCATGACAGACAGGGAGCGAGAAACAAAATGTAAGCGGATGGCTGTGATGACATTAAGTAGAGCTGCAGGTGTTGAAAGAGGAACTCCAATCTGCTCGGTATTAACGTCTCCTACCAAGATAGCAGTTGCTAAAGCGACAGGGTTCCCCTGGTAACTGTGAGAGAGTGGGAGACACATGACAGCTCATTCCATAAGGTGACAGGCATACGTGTGTGTCGGTGCTAGAGAGGGGCTGAAGTATTCGGTCTTGTTCATCACAAGTCCCAGGGTTGTTAAAAAATTCAGTTTGGCCTCTCCTTTAAGGAAGTGGAGAAAAAGTTTTGATGTATATTTTAGATTATAAAATTATTATAAATACTATAAATAAAAAATGCATTAACTCATCTGTGACCACCTGGGGGTCTCCTAGAATATTACTATACTATACATGAGTACTACACATGAAAACAAATAAAAACATAATTAACATAATATAAGATTAACAATGAAATCCACTATATAATGATAATAAAAGACGACAAAATTAGTACACATAAAATGCATAAATTAAAACCACTTTAAATGAGGTGTACTAACATTTAAATTCATAATTTAATACAATGCACTTATGTGCATACATTTTTAACATTGTACTTATTACAATTACCTGCTGCATCTAATTACATCTGTAATAAGTTTCTGTAATTACAGCTATAATTACACTGTTGACCCTTCACTTCCCTTTTAACCCACCCTTAAACCTACCCATACCACCAAACCTGACCCTAAACTAACCCGTATCCCACCTAAATAGCAGCAAAAGTGTTTTGCAATACAACATGAACACAATAAGTACATTGTACTTATTTTTGGATGTAATAACATACAGTAATAGTTAAAGACACCTAATATAAAGTGTGACCAAATTAATTAATAATAAAAGAAAACATAATAGCCTATATAGAATGTTTCAGAAAAGTAATTTGCTAGTTAAAAGCTAAAGTAAAAAGGTACGGTTTCAATTTTTAGAGGTGGATTCCCTAATATCTTTTTGTAATGTGTTAAGCCATAATGTCAAGAGTTTTATAAATCTATTCAGGAATCATTTCAACTTAAAACTTTCCCATCATGTCATGTCTATGGGTTTCTCTTTTAAAAGTCAGTCTGAGCCTGAGGCTGAACATCCAACAGTAGTGTCCACCTCACAATGACAACCTGTGTTAGCCTGCAGACCTAACCAGTCTCACTTGATTTTAATTAGCCCTATATGCTGTAAACACACAAGCAAGGATAATAACTTTAGCAGCATGTAAAAAGGGCTAATATGGAGTTTGATGAATGAGCCATGTCTCATGGAAGTTGTAACTGGATAATTGCAGGGCGTTCCAGTGCTATGATGCTCAGGGCAATGAGGCAATCATGTGAGACCCAATAAACACACACAAAGGACAAGCAACAGAACAGAACACTGCAGTCCCTCAAAAAACCTTTTCACACACTAGTGTCAGACAGTGCAGGTCCATGAGTTCACCATGGCCCGAGAAGGAGCAGGACTGTGTGATGTTGTTCCCTTTCAGTCAGTACACTACGAGTTACGTCAGTTACTGATGAAATGGGGGTTTCGCTTAAAAGCCAATCGCCTTTGAGATCTACAAAACGAGCCAATGGCATGAAAATGCCATGGGTCTGCGGAATTTGCATAACGCAACCCCGCCTCACCGCGTGGGTATAAAGGGCGTTGCGTGGCAATCTCACATTATGTTTCTGCTTCAGAGCCGAGTGTTACTTGCCATGAACATGGCCATCGTGGTGTTGCGATCGAGACTCTATGATCTCCATTTAAAAATAAAAATAATAAAAAACAGAAGAGAGTCCCCTCTATCACACCCCAATCTACTTCCTCCACGAGAGGCAGTACTTTGGCTGGTGGTCAGGGTGATCTGGGGGCGTTGGTGTGGGCCAACCCGACGAATATTCCTCGGGCCACACCCCCCTCTAGCACACTGCAACCCGTGGTGTTGCCGGATGAAGGCGCTGGTGTTCCCGTCCTGGGCTCAGCGTCTCATTTGGGACGCTGGCGGATGATGTCACGTCGATTGGCGCATCACAAGGTGGGCTGGATTCCTCTGGAGATGAAGATTCGGCTGTGCTGCCTCCTCTGGGAGCTTCAGCGCTGCCCGAGTTTGATCCGGAGCTCACAGCCATGCTTTCCCAGGGATGATTGGTATCTGGGGGCGGCCCACGCCGTAAGCGCCCGCCAACCCTCAGTGCCCTTCTTCCTGGAAGTGCATGAGGAGGTGTCGAAGTCGTGGGAGTCTCCATTGACTTTCCGCGGCCCATCAGCAGCCTCTTCCACCTTACTGCTCTCGATAGTGGGACGGTGTAAGGGTACACTGGGGTTCCCCCTGTTGAAAGTTCTGTTGTGTGGCAACTATGCCCGCAGAGCATTTCAGCAGCACACTGGGACCCAAAGCACCCGTCCAAGGCTTGTCGGTTACGTCTACTTTGGTGGCGTAGAACCACAGAGCCACGGGCCAGGCCGCGTCCACCTGCATGCTTTGGCCATCCCTCAAGCCTATCGGGCCAGGGTGCTCAGAAGCATGCACGAGGGCAGTACTGACCCCGTACTCGTGCGGCTGCCGACCTCGTCCTACGGGCGACGAAGGTTACTGCACGCTCTCTGGGTCAGGTGATGTCCACTGCCGTGGTCCAGGAACACTATTTATGGCTCAGTCTGGCAGATGGGCAGGAGTTTAAGTGAACACGTTTCCTCAACTCCCCTATCTCCCAGGCTGGGCTATTTGGCGGGGCAGTCGGGAGCTTTGCCAAACAGTTCTCGACTGCACAAAAGCAGACTGGGGCGATTGAACATATTCTGCCCCGGCGGCCCGCTGCTGCCTCCATCAAGCCGCCGGCACAGACGCCTCACCCTGCTCCCCGCCAGGGCTGCCCTCCTGCGGCTCCCGCCCCTCTCACCCTGCCCCAGCAGCAGCTTACACCAGGGCCGTGGAGGAGGTCGCAGGACAGCAGCCCAGCCCGTCTAGGCCCCCCGTCCTGCTAATGGCAGGTTAAGCGGCGCACCTAACACGGGCCCCTCGGAGATGAATTCAGTTCTTTCTCTGGAGATGGTGACAGGGCCACTCCTTCCCCTGGTGGAGGGCCAGGGGAGAATCTTTTGCTTTCCTTAACTGAAAGAACTGACATTCACCTCTGAGCTCCCAGAGGGCGTGGCTGGCCATTGTCCTGACTTATCAGGGCTTGGCGCCTCGCTAACAGACTTAGGGCTGTAGGCTGGGTGACACCCTACACATTTGTTAGATTTTGAGTAATCTCCGAGTGGAGCCAGTATCCTCCGTATACACTGGACAGGCTCAGGTGTCTTCGCTTGCTGCGCCATTCCACTCCACGGACTGGATGCGTGCGCATTTCTCTCAGGTGAGCTTCCCAGTAAGCCTTGAGTTCCTCCAGAACTGTTGATGTAGACACCAGAGTGCATGCCCGGTTGGACAGCCCTCGTGTTCGGCTAGGTGCCTCCGTGTGCATGGTTCCCCCGTTGGGCAACCCCCATATGTGTATTCCACGGTAAGTCTCTCTGAGCACGTGTCTTCCCTTGGCAAGACACCTTGCCAGTCCTGGGGTTGAAAAATTTCTACCTGCAGCTGGATACCCCAAAGTGCTCCATATGCAGTCTCTACGGGGGTCATATGTGTATTCTTAAGTCCTCCCTTCGGGCAGGCATTGTGTTGCATTTCTCCACGTGGGATATGCTTCCTAGAGTACCTTGGTATTGGCGTTGAGCCTAGCCCCCCGTTCGTGCTAAGACTCACGGCAGGGAGCCCTGGTCAGGACGCTGGAAGACAGCCGTCATGGTGAGATTAAATTGGGAACCCCATTTCGTCAGTAACTGACGTAGTGTACTGACTGAAAGGGAACGTCTTGGTTACGTATGTAACCCTCGTTCCCTGAAGGAAGGGAACGGAGACGTTACGTCCCCCTGCCACTTCCGCTGTACCGCTGGAACGCCCGGGCGCTCAAGCCTTAGCTCTTCAGCAGGTAACATAATGCGAGATTGCCATGCAACGCCCTTTATACCCACGCGGTGGGGCGGGGTTGCGTTATGCAAATTCCACAGACCCATGGCATTTTCATGCCATTGGTTCATTTTGTAGATCTCAAAGACGATTGGCTTCTAAGCGAAACCCCCATTTCGTCACTAACTGACGTAACGCCGAAATAGAATGTATCTGAGTGGAATCAAATAAAGTCCACATTTTCAGAACCGTCATCAGAATATCGGGTGAGATTGTTCATAACAATGTGCATGTTGGATTTTTGATTATTTGCTCATTTCCCAGATTCCCTCCAAAGGTGCTGTAGTGTTAAATGACTTACTGCTGACTGTGCATTATGGCTAAAACACACTCACATGGCCCAGTCCTGTCACCTGTGATGAATAACTGCATTAGCTCTTAGGTAAGAAAGAGGGAAATCATTCACTGACCTAAAGTATATCATCCGCCTCTCTTTTACCTTTATATACAAGTCTTGATTAAATCACACAAGTTGGATAATAAGACAGATATACTATATCAGTGTTGTTTGTCTTGAAATAGAGATGGAGACAGGGCTATACATTGATGGAATTTTCTCACTTGTGTTCTCTGAAGATCAAAAATAAAGGCTTTTTTTCAATTAAATGCTATACGCACAAGCCATAAAAGCCTCTTTATAATGGTGAAAACTGATGGACCGTGACCCAAAACACAAATGAACGGGGACGAATAATGATTTGCTCAATAGACATAATTTATATGCTAAAAGGAAGACACTGTTAAGTGTGTTCTAACCTTTATAAAATCGGGTAACAAATCAACAAATTCTACTATTATAAAGGCATGGCTTATGTTTTGAATAATAATGAACCTTAAAGGGCATAATGCAGGTTAGAGCCCCCAGTGAGACAATGTATAAAAAAATAATTTAGGACTAGATTCTCTTTAAAATATACTTATAAATACACTACTAAGGCTTCTGGAGTCATTTTACTTCCGCATCTAAAAATGCCAAAAACAGAAGTGATGTAACGGGAAAGAGTGCGGTCAATTTCAACAATAGGGAAACAATGGATATTATTGAATTCTTAATTATATAAAGACTGGACACTCTCAGAGGGTTACTAAGCAATGTCATGACCAAATTAATAATGCAATTAATATTCACACACTACGCATTTCACATCAAACATTAATTATAAAAGACAACAGAATAAGGCACGATGGACAAAAACGTCTATGCATAAATAAATATTTAAAAAATCTCACTGTGAAAGCTAAACTGCATATAAAGTTCTTTTTTTCTGATGGTACTAGATAAGTTCATGCGGTTTGATTAGGTGGCACCAAAGTAATTTTCACGGGCAAATGTGAGAAAATGCATGCTTTGTAGAGTTAAGAGCTAAGGTCATGCATTAAACAATTTTCTAGATCTAATAAACCCTCATCTTTCAAATCTTCATGAACACTTTAATGTGAGACTGAGAAAATCTGCATCTAAGCTCGCAAAATTGAAACAGAACAGTAAGAGTGAAACTAAATGAACTGATTGGGCTGCTAAATGAGCTCTCTGTTGTGAGACAACATCTGACAGCCTGCTGAACGCCCTGTTCTCCATCTGAGGAGAAACCAGATTGAAGACAGTCGTCAGGATGTAGACGTATGAGCTAAATAAGGAATGTGCTTAATCACTGCGATTGTGAATTCCCTCTCGGAGACTTAATTAATCATGCATTTTCAGTAATTACCCAAATGTGTCGCTTCAGTCATTTCACACAGGTGTTTTTATTCAGTGTTGCAGAAACAGTCAGAGCAGGACGAACACACACAACAAGACAAACACACACAATAACGATCACTTTATATGCAAACACACATTAGAATAATTCATTTCTTTAAAGTCAACATGACTCAGTATTTGCAATCCATTTTAGTTCTGAATGAAACCACATTTTCAGCAAGGAAAATTTGAGAGTGAGACTTTTCAGCAATTGGAATCAGGGATTGATTATATTGTCACTACTCTCCTGAAAGCGTCGGCACTCATTGGGTGAAATTTAGGCAGCCTTGGTGTCATCAACCAAAAAAGAAACTCATTTTATAGAACAAAAGATGAATTTAATATGAATTAACTGATTAACTTGATGAAATGTTATTAAAGAAATATTTTTTATATTTATTAATCTAAATAAACTTTTTCCCCACCAGCGTTTTTGAAAAAAGTTGCCAACCAGCGCAAGAATTTTTAATCATTTTCACAAAAGTTTCACAAAAATCTCTGCTTTTAACATGCTTTTTTATTCTAGCTTCATGCAATCTTTTTTTTGTTTTTTTTTTAAGTTTCATTAAAAAAAAAATCTACATTTTGAGCAAAAAGCTGTGTCTGGATGATGATCAAAACATAGATGGAGTAGATCCAATAACACCACCAAAGCTTGCACAGTCCTATAGCTCATTCTGGGTCGACATTCCATTCAGTAACGTTAGGCAGTTTTGAATTATATGCTGTTAAATATAAAGTCCCCATTAAGTTTTTTGGCTTTTAGTATGCATATGTTAGCCTTACTGTTATCTGTAAGCTAATGTATGTCAAAACAATGACAAAATTTGCATTTAGAAGATATAAGCATTCAAAACAGTCTCGCACTTCTGCCAATATGGGTCAATGATTTAGATCACATCACTCTGCACTTCAGCTTCTCAACAGATTTTCTGTCCAATCAAATGCAATCTCTAGAATCTAAAGCGTCCCGCCTCCAAACATTTTAAATAGACGGTGAAGCTGCGGCCAAAATCTGTCACTTGTTCACACATTTACTATTTTCTTCATGGTAAATTGCACATTGTGCACTATATAGGGGATAGGGAATGATTCAGACTTTGGGGCGAATTAAGTCTGGTGTCACGAGAACCGCTGTCAGCTCCGGTCCAGAGACACGATAGCACAGAGCGGATCATATGCGTGAGTCGGATGTATCAGACCCATTTGAATTCTACACAGAATTATATATTTTAAAGCAATATGGAGGACATTAGGAGGAGAAACGGTTAGAGATTAGGAGGAAACTGTGGCTTTAGTGAGCTCAACTGCTCTGGCCGAGCTGTGATATAAATGAAACGCTATTGGCTATTTTAAAAAAGGGGAGGGCTGTTTGATATGTCCTGCCCTATCTTCCTGTTTCAGTGGAAATTACATCAACACATTGAATACTGCTGCACGTTTTAATTCACTTCAGTGGGCCTTTAATGTTGATGATCACGTAATTTTACATACGCATATGCTTACATATGCTATCACTTGTTTCTGCTTCTTCTTCACGTCTTTTGATCAGAATATTCAGTACTTTATCAGAAGATGCGTAATAGCACCCCTACCTTAGAACAGTGAAAACACGGAAAGCCAGAAAATTTCGTCAATGGCGGGGATGTGTTGTCTCACAAATAACGGAAAATTCCGTCAATGGCAAAGGAAAGAGTTAAAGGTGATTTTATGATTGATTTTATGTTGACTTTAAAAACTGCTTTTCGGAGTAACAAGAAGGAGTGGAGGCCAGAGCGTCTGTCTGCATACATCTGCATGAGCGATGAGGGGGGTCCTGAGTGAATAATAGTTCCGCATGGATGCTTGGGAGTTTTGGGGGGTGTTTTACACCAGCTTTGTGTAAGAACACAATAGAGGAGGTCTCTGTATCTACCATAGTCCTGCGACACAAAGCCAGACAACCACATGACCTGGCAGAAACAGGTCAGCAGACCAGAGGCTGCAACCAAACAGAAGAACACAGTAGAGGAACCCCAGTCAAGACTACAAGTGAAAGAAGGGCCGTTCAGCTTAAAAAGGAGGGAACCAATCATTGTATGATGTTTATTTTTACGTGACATTTAAATGCCACTTTACTACTTTTCAAACAAAACTAATTTGATGGCACAGATGTTGTACGTTTCTCTAACATATGGAGGTCTTTATCTGGTAGGACGGCTTCTGTACTGGTGTAATGTGGCCTGCATTCAGTAGAAGCAATTCCTGAATGTTCTGGCTTGATTTTCCTCTTTTCTTCCTTGCTCTTTGAGGGGCAGGCTAGGTATTAAAGTAGGACGCACCTGAAATAGCCCTGCCAGGTGTGTGGAAAGTGCAGAGCACGGCTGTCCTCATGGGAAAGCTGACAAAGCCCTGGCCCTCTGCTTTTGTTCTTACACTTTTTTTCTCTCTTTGTTCTTTTATCTCGCTATCCTTCCTTCATACTTTCAATGATGTGACTGAAACAGTCAGCATATGAATCCCAAACTGCTTACAAGGCAACTGTATAAAACATACGCTGAGTAAACATTTGCTCTCACTGTACTGCTACAAAGCTAGCAGTATTGAATAAGAAATGTGACAGACTTACCCAAAAATTGTTCTTGAAATACGCCATCTCCATTTAGAGGGTTCCTAGAGAGTTCTGAAAGAGAGAAGAAGGTGGTTATGCCCCAGATATAATATTTAGAGGTGTTTTTCCCAAAATTGTGAATTAAAGGAATTTTAAAATAGTAAAATATTTTTTCTCTTATCTCAGTTTAATATACAGAGAAATTGAACAAATTATTCAAATTTTATAGCCAGTAACTGATAAATAGCCGATATTAAATTTCTATACTATTTTGTCCAAAAAAAACCCCACAAAAAACTAAAATTATAATGTACAGTATAAAACATAGAATATTTTGGATTTTGAGATTTCCTAAAGATTACATTTAAAAGGGTTATTAAATTATTAGTAATTAAAAGATGAAGTGACCGTTAAATGACAGCAAAGTTAATCTAAATGCGCATGTATAATTACAATTATATATATATTTATAACATGTTTCTAGAGAGAGAGAGAGAGATAGTCGCAATGACTAATTCAGTATCTTTAAAACAAATGATGCCGTCTTTCTCAACTGATATTAGATGTGTTACTGTTATTAGTGAACCTATTAAATGGATGAATTTCAGAGAACCGTCTGGGGAAGAAACAAGGTACACAATCAAAAACAAGGTTAACCAGAAGAGCAGACTGACAGATAATGCTGATGAAAGCAAGCTCCTGCAGGGGATACTGGCAAGAACTCAAGGCAATTTTAATAAGACCAAACCCACGCTGAGGTGCACACACAAACATACTCGGTTCAATGTTTCAATGCTCTGGCAGAGCAGATGACACTGAGATGTCTGTGAAAGTTTCTCTTTGTGAATGTAAAAGCCAACTCAGAAATATAAAACCATCACCAGCTAATAGCCTGAGCAGCCCACTGAATTCCTTTCACTATTTAGCAAAATCAAATGTAACATTTGTCCTTAATGTCTGGGGCTAAATAAAACACGAAAAAGCTTTTGAAAGTTTAGATGTCAGATCAGTTGAACTGAGTAATGTTTCAGAATGCCTCTATTCTGCAGCTGTGTATAAGATGGTTGAACATCTCTCTGAGGTAAGACAACAGGTGCAAAGAGCTGAGTCATTACAGAACCCACACACACACACACGTTTTATGGGGACTTTCCGTAGACATAATTATTTTTATACTGTTCAAACTGTAAATTCTATCCCCTAACCTAACCCTACCCCTAAACCTACCCATCACAGAAAACTTTCTACATTTTTACATTTTCAAAAAACATCACTTAGTATGATTTATAAGCAGTTTTCCTCATGGGGACCAAAAATGTCCCCACAAGGACAAGGATATCGGATATTGCCACCTTTGTGAGGACATTTTGTCCCCATAATGTAGGGTTAACCAGGACACATTACACACACTTTACCATCCTTTCCCCTATCCTCTTCTTTCCTCACTCTCTTTCGTAAACACATCCTGGCAGTGACTGCTGGCTCTCAAAATGTGACCGGCATTTCCAGGCCAGTGTCCCTATATTAGCAGGTTTGTGTTCCTACTTTCTCACCAGCAGCCTACAGCACAACACCTGGGGCTAATAATGAGGATCCTGACAGCAGCCAGGTTCAATCCTTTTGTGCCTGACAGGACAGTGGAGATAGACAGGAAAGTATACGGAGGGAGAAGGGAATGGGATCAGGACATATGCTACATTCAAACCCTCATCCTCATGAGCACAACAGTTCTTTATTTATGTGTGATGAGCACTACTCACTTGGCTTTCTGACATTATGATGCCACAAACATCAAGGTGAAATCTTTAAAAAAATGCTTTAAGACAGGTTTTTCCAAACTTTTTAATGAAGTATACATATATATTTTAATCAAGTATACACACACACACATATATATACACTCACCTAAAGGATTATTAGGAACACCATACTAATACTGTGTTTGACCCCCTTTCGCCTTCAGAACTGCCTTAATTCTACGTGGCATTGATTCAACAAGGTGCTGAAAGCATTCTTTAGAAATGTTGGCCCATATTGATAGGATAGCATCTTGCAGTTGATGGAGATTTGTGGGATGCCCATCCAGGGCACGAAGCTCCCGTTCCACCACATCCCAAAGATGCTCTATTGGGTTGAGATCTGGTGACTGTGGGGGCCATTTTAGTACAGTGAACTCAATGTCATGTTCAAGAAACCAATTTGAAATGATTCGAGCTTTGTGACATGGTGCATTATCCTGCTGGAAGTAGCCATCAGAGGATGGGTACATGGTGGTCATAAAGGGATGGACATGGTCAGAAACAATGCTCAGGTAGGCCGTGGCATTTAAACGATGCCCAATTGGCACTAAAGTGTGCCAAGAAAACATCCCCCACACCATTACACCACCACCACCAGCCTGCACAGTGGTAACAAGGCATGATGGATCCATGTTCTCATTCTGTTTACGCCAAATTCTGACTCTACCATCTGAATGTCTCAACAGAAATCGAGACTCATCAGACCAGGCAACATTTTTCCAGTCTTCAACTGTCCAATTTTGGTGAGCTCGTGCAAATTGTAGCCTCTTTTTCCTATTTGTAGTGGAGATGAGTGGTACCCGGTGGGGTCTTCTGCTGTTGTAGCCCATCCGCCTCAAGGTTGTGCGTGTTGTGGCTTCACAAATGCTTTGCTGCATACCTCGGTTGTAACGAGTGGTTATTTCAGTCAAAGTTGCTCTTCTATCAGCTTGAATCAGTCGGCCCATTCTCCTCTGACCTCTAGCATCAACAAGGCATTTTCGCCCACAGGACTGCCGCATACTGGATGTTTTTCCCTTTTCACACCATTCTTTGTAAACTCTAGAAATGGTTGTGCGTGAAAATCCCAGTAACTGAGCAGATTGTGAAATACTCAGACCGGCCCGTCTGGCACCAACAACCATGCCACGCTCAAAATTGCTTAAATCACCTTTCTTTCCCATTCTGACATTCAGTTTGGAGTTCAGGAGATTGTCTTGACCAGGACCACACCCCTAAATGCATTGAAGCAACTGCCATGTGATTGGTTGATTTAGATAATTGCATTAATGAGAAATTGAACAGGTGTTCCTAATAATCCTTTAGGTGAGTGTATATATAAAATGTTTGTTTTCAGAGCATTTGGCAGCAGCTACATTGAAAACCATAAGTAAACAATTTGATAATGCGTTGTCTGTAGAGTTGGGTACCGTACACATTTGTGTACCTGAAATTCGGTACCAGTACCCAACAGTACCTTTTTTCGGTACTTGGGGATGTTTACCTCAATAACTGTAAAGTCAAGAAACTGTAAGTCATTTATAGACGTGTTATTGACATTATGCCAGAGCTACCTTGGTCGCTGTCTGCCATTGTCTGTGATGTTTGTATACTGTAATATTTACCAGTAAATAGGCTACTAGCTACTTAATTAATTGAATTCATAAAATTTTTATATATTTTATTTAATTTCTATGATAAGAATATATGTTGTGTATTTTCTGGTAATCAAATGAAGACAAAACATTAATTTATCTTTTAATTGTATAACTTATAATAACTTTTTTGTCAAACAAAGTGCTGCACACTGAGCTTTATACTGTTAAAATTAAAACATGGAAGAAAAATTGTGATTTATTACTTAAAAAATAAAGTTTTGATAATGTATTATTATTACAGTAGGATTAGTATTATTATTACATTGAGACGTATCTAAATTCTACTGTACAACAGTAATATATACAGTTGTGGTCTGAATTACTGGCATCCCTGGTAAATATGATCAAACATGGCTGTAAAAAAAATAAATCTTCATTGTTTATCCTTTTGATCTTTTATTTAAAAAAATTCACAAAAATCAATTTCATTGAAGTAAAAGAATTGAAAGTGGGGGGTAAATCACATTATGAAATAAATGCTTTTCTCCAAAACATGTTGGCCACAATTACTGGCACCCCTAGAATTTTTTTATAAGTAGAATATCTCTGAGGTATATTCCCAATAATATTTACATTTTTTAGCACACCAGGGTGACTAGGAACATGAAATTGTCCAGCTATGATGTCTTCACAGGAGTATAAATATGAGGAAACACAAATGCCAAATTCCCTTAATCATTCATCACAATGAGTAAAACCAAAGAATATAGATCTGATGTGCAGCAAAAGATTGTTGAGTTTCACAAAATAGAAAGTGGCTGTAGGAAAATAGCTAAAGCATTGAAAATTCCCATTTCCACCATCAGTAATTAAGAAGTTCCAATCAACTAAAGATGTTATGATCAAAAGGATAAACAATACAGATTTATTTTTTACAGCCATATTTGATCATATTTACCAGGGGTGCCAATTCTGACCACCACTGTATTTGTCAAATTAAACCGAACTTTGCCATGAACACGGTTGCCGTGAAGACCTTAGAGTTTCTGTCTGTTTATGATATGACGGTAGTTTTTCTCAAATTAGACAGTAAAATGCCTATGAAGTGACTCTCAGAGTGGCTCTGGAGATGACGTTCATGTATTCGTATGAGATGGAAACAAGTGACCGGCACACGCAATTCAGTGTGTGTGTGTGTTAGGTAAATTAAATAGCACGTCTGCGCCATTCATTCACACAGAGACACGCAGGACATGCAGGATTCATATTTAAATAGCCTTTTTTCTGGTGGTGATATCACCAGATGCAGTCTCAGGTACCGAAATGTGGCACCGATTGAATGTGAATCGGTACTCAGTAGTACCGACCTAATTCGGTCGGTGCCCTTAAAAGTACAGAGTTCGGTACCCAACCCTAGTTGTCTGTAAATTACGGTTTTATATGGATGTTTTTAAAACACTTATTCACGTGCAATAGTGGGGACGTTTACATATTTTCCTATGCAATGATGTTAGCCAATCATAACAGTGGCCCTTTACTGACAAACCTTAAAGGTTCCGACCCCTTAAAAACTGATCATTACAGACAGAGGGTCAGAATGCGGGTTAAAACATTTTTTTTAATATATATATTTTTTTTAACATTAAAAGCGAACATATTAAAATAATAAAACAATCATGACTCCTTATAATATAATATTATTTCACAATATTATTGTTTTTACTGTATTTTTTGATCAAATAAATGTAGCCTTGGTGAGCATAAAGGATTCCTTTCAAAAACATTGAAAAAAAATCATACCAACCCCAAACTTTTGAATGATAGTGTATGTTTTATGAATTTTACACACTAATTTTCAGAACATTTCTATTGATAAATTTCTGACAAATATTTGGTCTACAGTACTGTCTTTAAAACATGTTTTATAGAGATTAGCAGTGAGGCAACTGCCAAAATGAGAGCGCTGTCCTTGAGAAGATGTGTTTGTGGGAGCCAGGCGTGAGCCCAGCAGAGAGACGGTTGGAGGTGTGATTCCTGTTATGTTTCTGAGAGCTGGATGCTGGCAGGATCTACAGCCCACGGAGTGCTGACCACAGGGCTTTTCTCTGGCTGGCCGGGCCTCTCCTGGCACCATTGACGACCATCAGCCGGTGCACAGCACGACCTCTCATGGACAGGGAAATACTCATGCTTACGCCGTACTCCCTATCTCCTTCTCTCACACCCCTTTAATTAACTCAACCCGGCAAACCTTACACCCCTACGGATGACACAAGCTTGGCAGCATGGCTCATTCCAAAAATAATACTCAGCCGTCGGTTCAGAGATCTCCAAACAGACGTCAGGGCGTAACGTGGCAGAGACGATCCAACTGGGACTAGAAGGAATTTCTAAAGACTGGCTTCTCATACCTTGTAATTAGGTCTACATGTCAACCATGTATCTCTGTAGACATGATATAGCGATACTAAAGTCTTATAATAACCATTAAAATATTAATTTAACACATGTGCTTGTTACTATCAACGAATAGCATATGATAATACACAAAGAAATTAGATGTTTTAGTTAAATAACAAGCTATAACTACATTCCAGCCATTTGGGATCATGGCAAATCTACCCTTTGGGTTTGGCACCAAAACACAGTGACGCCGGCAGCTGAATTTTCCATTGAAGACTATAAGCTTCCTAGAGCTGATTCTGTGGTCACTGTGGAGTCCTGGTGGACCCATCTGGTGCTCAGTGAGTCTTTCAGGACCAACATAATGTTAATGGTAGCTGGTTTCTCTAAAGACATCTATACCAAATATCAATCCAGCCATTAGCATTCACATTCATCTCATTTGCACTTGCTTAGTCGGCACAGGACCCCCAAAAATTAGATTAGCATCCTTCTCTTTCTCATTCTGCTGTGGCTGAGAGGATTGTTAGAGAGTTATTGGCAGATGCAGCTCAGAAGGGAGGCGCTGAACTCTTTTCTCTCTCTTTCTATCTGAAGCTTCATATGGTGCTGTGTATAAACAGAAGCAGCGTATGAAACTTCAGCTGAGCTCACTCCAGGACTGAAGCCTGGCTCCAGAGCAAAGAAACAACAGTAGACATCCTGCTTGGCTGCTAAAGCCCCATCTGTCAAAGTCTAAGAGTGATTTTATGAGTGTGACACTGAGGGGTGAGGGGAGTGAGGGGAGTGAAATGAGGAAGAGGGTATTCTTTGAAATATAAAATGGCAACAGTGGCCTAAAATACATTTATAAGAAATGACATTACTCAAATCGAAATCCCTGATGAACAAGAAGGATGAACATGCGCTATGGCTGTTTGGTGAATTCAGCCTCTAATACATATTGCCATGTGGGTTAGTGTGAATCAGAGAGTGTTTTTGTGTCCTTCCTCACCTGCTTTGGCAAAGAAAATGAGCTGAGAAAAATTCCTGTCAGAGGGGTTTTTGCAGCAAGCTTCAGCAGTGCAATGCCAAATCCCCCACCCACCTAAAGCAAGCCAGGCTGTCTGTATCTCAGCATCAGAGCATCATCGAAATACCCAGAACTTGATTTGGTGTGATTATAAATAATGGGGGGGGATGGGTGTTCTGCTGTAGAAGCCCATTCTGCTGTTTCCTCATGAACAAAAAGTCCCTACAAGATGTTAGATGTTTAATTTACACCAAAAATTCTGTTATAATATAGACCATGGTACTGAATGATTACCACATTCATATACCAAGGTATTAAATAACATCATGGAAATAAACATGGTAATTAAGCAATATGAGCAAGAGTGTTGTTGCTCTGAATAATCACCATTATTATTAACAACAGCACAATTGAGAGTGTGATATTGCTTATATAGAACAGTTAATATTCTGTAACTTACCTTTTAGACACAATACCAGTCAATTGTTGCTCTGTCATCAAAAATATTTGCAAACAAAGCCAAAACAGATTAATTCCTACCTCAATGTATTAGTGTTTTTGTTTCGTTTGAGTGAATGATTCAATGACTCACTCATAAGACAAGACCGTTTCTGAATTTAGAACTGCATATTACTACCATACACTACTCTTACTAATTTCTGCCATAAAAAGTATGCAAATTCAGCCAGTCACTTCTTTCGTTATTGAATGAATCGTTATTCAATGAATCTTTATTCAATGAATAGCATACATACTACTTATTTCTGCCATATCTTTAACTATTTCCCTACCATTGACGGAAATTTTCGTCATTTATGAGACAACATTGACAGAAATATAACCCTACTGTTATATGGTAGGGGTGCTATGACACATTAGGGCTGGGTATTGACACAAATTTCACAATTCGATTCGTTTTCGATTCACAAGCTTGCAATTCGATTCAATATCGATTATTTTGGATATATATCAGGAACAATACATGGCAAATGTTCTCAAGGAAAACAAATCTCTGAACTAATGCTATAAACTATGGGAGTCAGTTGTGGCCTAGGCTACATTAGTCTACTATAATATTGAAGGTAAAAATGTACAATACAATTCTACACAATACAATTCTATACAAACACTTAAAATTACACTCAATTATGTTTTTTTAATAATAATAAAGTTATAATATTAACTTTACAATTACATAATCTTATTTCTACTCTAATTCATTTTTTTGAAATATAAACATTTATGGCTGTCATCAAAACTTGCCAGATTTATTCATACATACATTAAATATTGAAGAACATTAAAAATTATAATGAATAGCCTATGTAATAGGGTTCATATATTTAACAAAATGCTACTCTCTAGAGTAAATTTTTCTAGCTGACTAATGTTTATGGACACTGCACTGAGGTAAATGTGCCGTTACAAGCTGTTTTACTGACATCTTTTCACGGTTGAAACTGAATGAGCGATTCCATGTTACGGATTTCGGTAAGTTGTACTCTTATCTTTTCACACGCTTTCAGATGCTCATTCATGTTTACGCGGAAGAAAATATCAGTTCATGTGCACTCCGCACTGCCACTTCTCTTGAACTGAACTGAGCTGCGCCAGAATTCGCGCCAAAACAGTATTTATAACGGTATTTATAAATGGACGTAATTTGAAATCTGAGACTTTGTTTCATATCAATAGTAACAAAGCACAATTATTGCGATTTATTGGATGGGAGGCGCACTACAATGTTCATTCATCAACTGAAAACAGGATGACTAATCGATTTTTGGGATTTAAGAATCGATATCGGTTCGTAGAATGAGAATCGATTAAAATCGAGAAATCGTTTTTTACTCAGCCCTATGACACATCTTCTGAAAGAGTACTGAGTCTCCTGATCAAAAGACATGTGAAGAAGAAGCAGAAACAAGTGCGATAACACGATCATCAACATTAAACAGCATATAAATCAAAACTGCCTAATGTTACTAAATGAAATGTCGACCCAGGATAAGCTATAGGACTGTGCAAGCTTTGAGGGTGTTGATGGACTCGATCTAATCCATTTGTTTTGATCATTGTTCTGAATATGATCCAGATGTAGTCTTCGACAAAAACCCTCCAGACCAGTGTAACTCATTGCGCGGCTCGCGAGCCTCCTGCGGCTCACCCAGCTTAATTTGTGGCTCGCATGGCTGAAATGATCATGCAGTCAATACATATATTTCATAAAAACAAACAGGGCTATACCATAACCCATTAAAAACTCGAAGTGTCTGCTCTATTACAAATAATTTATTTAAAAAAAATACCCCAAAACAGCGGCATTATAAGATGGAAATATAGACTAGAAAGGATATTGCTCTGCCCTTACGTCCATGACTCACTGCGGAGATGCCAGTTTTGGCGGCCTTTCCAGCTTTTAACACCGAATGTGCTCTTATAGATCAACACATTCTCATGAAATGAGTATCTATAACAATTGTATTTATCGTGCAATTTACACGCCAAAATGACTTTTTATGTGCATATGATACGCATTGTCAACTAGGATTAGTGGTGTGGGTTACGCGCCAGCATCATCAGCACAGACAGCCAGAATCCTGTTCTCTTTCGCTCTTGAACAAACTATAACACACAGAAATTTGCCTAAATGTCCGTTTTGTCGAGTATCCTCATAAGAACAGTTTTAAATTAGTTAAATAACGTCTAATGAACTTAAAGAGTCTTGAGGAAATGGGATGCGTGTGACAGCGCGTCAGATCTGTGTCATGTTCGGTAGTGGCAGATCTTAAAGTCACAGCAGCCACTAATGATGTCTGTTATATTAATGTTAATCACTCACTGCTCTTGACTTTTGAATAACTTTCGTAGCTTTAATAAGGATTAATCTATATAAATAAATTTATTAGGCTTCAAACTTAAATAAAATAAGTTTGAAGCCTAATAAGTTGTTAAAAAGCTTTCAATTACACTGTAATGTTGAATGGCTATAATTAATGTTTAAAATTAGGGGAAAAATCTACATCAGTATTAGTATCAGTGAAACTGGCCTACTGCCTTTGTTTTTCTACATTAATTTGGTGATTTACTGTGAAATGACATTACATTATAAAATATATAAAAAATGTGTTTTAAACAGAAAAATGTGTGAATAATCTTTTTTTTTTTTATCGATTGACAGCACTAAAAGAAAGTTTACATTAAAATTATATTATGCATACCCACTATAGGGCTGTACCGGATGTAACATTTGATACTTTGCGGTAAAAGTGGCTCTCCTATTGATTTTGTCCTATCAGTGTGGCTCTCCTGAAAAAAATAGTGAAGACCACTACTCCAGATGAATGTTTTGAACAAATCAGTTGAATGAATGAGACAGTGGCTCACTCATAAAGACAGTCACTTGATGCCACCTACTGGCGAATTGGTAAAACATGCAGGAAGAATCAGTCAAAACTGGTAATCCAAAGGTTAAAGTTTCAAAGTATTAAAGCGGTGATGATCAATAAACTATCACCAAGGTGATATGATCAAGGTCTTTAAACCCCAGGTTTCCCCCTTTTAAAGTAAGTGTTAGTCACTTTGGATAATAAATGATCTGCTAAAAGACTAATTAGCAATTAAGACAGCACTTAATGTCACCTCACTGAACATTACAGGCAAATGGTACCATGAATGGCACCATGTGGACAACAGCCATCCACACCAACAGAGTTCAGCTTGATCCTCTGTTCAGAGCCCAGCAGAATGAAACCACAGTCTCTGCTGGCTTTTGTGCTGTGCTGAATGCTGTTGTTGTTGCCAGTAGTGTTCGAGCACAGTCTATGACAGCAGGCCAGAACTCACCTCCACCCGGTACATCACCCAGCTGCGTAAGCCATGCAAGCACATGCAGAATCAACAAGTGTACACAATGCATTAATTAAGTCAGATCATTAAACCATGCAGCCCAACAGCACATTTAAATGACAGTACACATCTAGAAGACACTGACAGAGTTTCATTAGCAATGCTAATGAGGAAAAGTCCTATTCTCTGCCATCACTTGCTGTTGCTTTCTCAGTTTTTTGGGGTCAGTGTGCGCCTCATAAACGACCTAGATAGCAAATTTGATTAGGGTCTCCTGAATTCGGGGACAGTTGCATCTCAATTCTGCAGTTACACAGCACTGAGATTTCCTGTAAACTATCTTTTATTATCATTAGCATGTAGTCTTGAGGTCTGTATTCAGCTGATAATTTCATTGAAACACTGATAAAACATTTAAAAAATATGCAACTGATACTTTATACTCAGAGCAGTTAATTGGCTCTTTTGCCTTTACATATGACCACAATTCACAGTTTTGCTGAACTTTCAAGTCAAGCAAATTTCAAACTTCTGGAGTGTCTGCACGATTAATCGAACCGCAATTGCAATTTGGCTTATGCACGATTATGAAAGCGTAAAGGCTGTGATTTTAATTAAATAAATATATGCACAGTGTGTTAGTGAAGAGCAGCTCTGTGATCAGCAGTAAATGCTGCTCCGTCTGAAAGCACTGTGAGTCGCTTATAACGCGCATTTGAAAAAACAACACGCGTCAAACATCTTCACAAACTAGTAATGCGAAGTGTTCATAAACCTGTTGTCCAACAAAAGACAACGTTTAAAGCTAAAGTTCATGCTAAACATGGTCAAAATAAAAAAAATGGAATGTATAACAGAGTATTTCTGTGCCAAATACACTCCTTCAGGATTCTAATAAGTTTCGGAAAGTTTTTTTCTAATATGGCCCTGTATTACTTGTATGGGCACTTCTCCCGGATGAGCATGTGCGCACATCAACCAAAGCAAGTGCATATAATGTAAACAACACAAATCGAAAGTTATCCAGGGATAATGCCATGATGTATTTCGTGTTTGTGTGTGTGTGCTCATGTCTATTTAGCTCCGCCCACTGCACAAGCTCGGCTGTTTTAAGAAAGAATCGGTACAGCGTATCTGTCTTTTATAAATATGATAAAAATAAAGACTCTTTTGAGATATGAAGGATGCAATACTACTCTATAGGTACTCAAGATTAACATGAGACTGGCAGAAACTGTGTGTGTTATGTACCCTTTAATAACATGTTTTAACTCACTTCATATTGTCAGTCGAGTGTTTGAAATGTCCTTATTGTGAGCTGATGTGGCTTCTTATCACAGAATGAGGCAGACAATGTATTATTTTATAGTATTCTATACAGTGAGTCTATGTCGATTAGCACTGCATTATAATATACTTTATTATTATGAAAATACCCAAGAAGGCTTGAAGAACTCAAATACACTTTATCTTCATGCAGTCATGTGTTTATTGTCTTCATGTTTAATCAGTCAAAGCGTGTCTATCTTCTTTTTATCCAGCTACAGTGCAAGCTTCACATTATATTACTTCTCTCTGAAGCATATTCATATATAAGCATAAAATGTTATATACACATACACACACCTTTCATTTGTAAAAATGAATAAATTGCATTTTAACCAGAATAATCGCAATTCGATATTTTCTCCAAATCGTGCAGCCCTATTCTGGAGCTAGTGGCCTACTAATCTATTTTCCACAGATTTTCAGGCAATACCCTTATTTAGTCTCTATTTTATAGGCTATATTTAGCCAATATATTCATTTATATAGTCAAGCTCCAAAAATGACTATACAACTCACTCCGTCTTCTGAACAGGGTTATTATAGTTACTAAAACCATAAAAAAACTTTAACTCACATGTATATTTTACTACTATACAAGTACACATTTACTGTAAATAATGTAAAAAAATAAGGGTTTTTGGAGGTATATTTCATGGTGAAAACAGTAAAAGGACACTCAAGTCCCTGTGTGACATCACGCTACTATATTTGATTTAAATTGTTTTATTTCTTTTTTTTTGTTAACAATAACGTACTTTATGGTGTTTTTATTACATTTTATGTTATTTAGTAATTGTTTATTGCATTATTTTTGTGATATTTGTTATCTTGATGGTGTTGTTTTGTCTTTTGACCTGAGTCTTGGTCATTTTTAAGGACAGGCACCTAACTTGTACAAGTATATTGTTAAATAAAAATTATAAAATTTGATGTAATATGGCAAGTTGGCAACCATAAGTTACTGTATTATTATATTATTATAATTATTTACTGTGCAATATTTACAGCAAACGCCATTGGTTCTTGAGAACTACAGCACAGGTCAGTGAATTTGGGAATTATGGAAGGAGCTCAGCCATTCTCCCAAATATCTCCTTTTGTGCTTCATAGAAGGAAATTAATATGAGTTGAGGGTGAACAAATAACAAAATGTTCATTTTTGTGTCAACTATTATATTAAAACATTTAATTATAGACATGCTGAAATAAACTGATACTTATGGAAAAGTCCCACATCTATTTCATGTAACAATGACCCACAATCAGGCTAGGCTCAGAGCCATGTTCCCTTCTCCAGGCCTATGTGCCTCTAGACAGCCCAACAGACAGAAATCCTCCATCTGCCACGGGCTGCCAAGCTTTGCCCACAGGCGCTGTCCTGCTTGGCAGGGATCTAGGTGAGCCAGCAGCACTGACACAAAAATCCTTCAATGCTGCTACTAACGACCAATAGTTAACAGCAGATGATAAAAAAGTGACAGGATAATTGGATCAGATTCCTTGAAACTTTAAAATGAGCTTTTCTCTATTAGTTGGATGTTCTTTCACTCTGCTAATGAGGGAGTCCATGCTAATGCAGCAGGTTCACTCTAATAAAGTCTAATCAACAGGAGCAATTCAAGCCGATTCAAATTTAAATGGAACATACTGTGCACCCCCCAACTCCTTCTCTAGTCTATCCATTCTTCTCTGCAAGTCTTTAGAGTCAGGGGGTGTCCTAGGTGATCCCTAGTTCTTTCATGTCTCTCAGCTCTTTTTTGGTCTGATAATAGATCAACCTTAACTTAAAAAGTGCCAGACCGACTTTAACTCAACAGGCCTGGTGTGGTGTCCAAATATCTAGCGTTAACTTCAGCATGACCTCCAGTATAAGAAGCTGAAAGCATGGGGATGAGATGTACAGCCCTTCCCTTGAGTAAGACTTAAAATCATCCAGATGCTTACAGAGTTCAGAGCATTAAATGAGACAGGTTAGAAACCCTAAAACAGCCTCCAAAATCCAAATTCAATATGAACAGAGATAGAAAAGCTTACTCTACAAAACAAAAAACAATGCATTCTGTGTGCATACTCGCACTGCCAAGCCATGCAGCACTGAAGGGCAATGTGGTGTATATATCTTTGTCTGAGCACACAGAGGAAATGCAGTACACACAGTAATCAGCAACTTTCTTTAGTCCTGCTGGCCCAAATATTAAACTGTGTTTGCAAGTGAGATTCAGATGTCATTACTACTATATTGAGATAAGTGCAATTCTGTTAAAAGTGTTAAAAGCTTGCAACTTTGGAAATGATGAGAAATTATGAAGGACATCATTAGCATTCATCGGTATGGTCAAAATGCCACTGACTAGACATGGTACAGATTAAAAATGTCAATGTATGTCTTTACACTGATGACCAGCAAAAATCATGTTTGAATTCATAATGACTACATGTTTGCATTGAAATCTTAACATGGCGTTAGGACAGTATTTATTTTAAATTAACTTTTTCAGGAAGTGAAAAAGAGAAACCACCAACTACTAATTACCTATTGTTTAAAGTTGTATACAATTGTGCAACTTTATAGCCTGTATCTTGAGTTATCCCTCATCCTTCCCATGGACTTTATAACAAATCCTTCCCTCACGGGTCAATTTTTTTTTTTAAAAAGGTCAAAACATTTTTTTTTTTAGATTTTTTGTTATTTTTTATTTTATTTACTGTTAAATTACTAGATTTGATCAATAAATAATAAATAAATAATAATTTAAGCACATTCTTTACATTATTTCAACTTAAATTCAAAATAACTCACAATTTCATGCATAACCCTTTTAATTCAGCTCAAAATATCTTACATTGGGTGTCTTTTCCGATCTGTTGTGGGAAAAAAATATATATATAACATGATATTTCATGACTCTTGCCACTAGATGCACAATAGACATTATAAAATAATTTAGGTTTTTCAATGTGTACTGAAGTATTCCTCGCATTCCATTCATTCCTATGGGGGTCAAATTGTTACTTTTAACCACAAAACTCCTTGAATCCAGTAAATTATTTTGTGTATTTGTGGTTCAAGCGCAACAAATGTCCTAGGGTCTTGAAACACTTCGATGAACTAAAATGAGTTCCGGGTCAAAATGACTCGAGGGAAGGATAAGGATTTTAACCTCATGGCTGTTTCACACCACAAGCGTGAGCGCCGTGTGAGCTTCACATCAGCGTAACTACATCATCACTGCAGCTGCAGACGCACAAGAGTATTTACACTGGAAGTAGTTGTACAGCGTCTCAGCAGCGGCTCCAAAGCTACATATAAGTGAGCATTTCTTTACAAAGACAACTATATTTGTGTTTATAAGTTGGTCATAACTTGATAGTCTTGAAAGTTTGCAAACATGGGGAGGTGTAGGCTACAACATTTGCATGTAAATGATAAACAACAAACACAACCAAGAAAACAGCTCCAATCATGTTGTTTCAGTCATACTTTGATATGTTTACAAGACAGCAAACTCTACGGATAAAAAAAAAAAAAAAACGCAAACTCGGGTTTGATTCGGGCAGTGCTAGAGCCTACATAGGCTACCTGTCCGTGTATTACATAATAAACTAAAAGAAAGTTTACATATCATATTTTTTGGCTAATTTACTTTAGTTTTTTTATAATACACAATACTTTTCACCCAAACTGAATAATTAAAAACAAGTTTAAATGGGTAAATCTTCTATATTTTCTGACATACTCCAGTTCTTGTTAAAACACATTAGACATGCTTATTCTGTGCATTGAGTAATTTTTGTGTGAAATCATATTTATTTTTTAAATCCAACTTTAATTGAGCGTCAGCAGCGCAGCAAAAATAGACTCAGTGCCGAAATGCTCCTGCACCCGGTGTGAATGCAGTCATTGGTTAACATGCACGCTAAAAAAAAAAGCGCTGCTCACACTTGTGGTGTAACACGGGCGTCACTTCTACCAATCCAATTTTTTACCAACCCATTCCGGTTCTTATTACTTTAAAATGTTAAGTACTGTAACACTGCTATCTTTTCATAATAAACCTAAAGGAGGTGACTATTTTATAGCTAATATGGTCATCAAATCAAATGAGCAAATCTAGCTAATATGGGTCATATTAACATTAAATTAACACAGTCGGTTAATTCATAATCAGTCTCTTAACAATTTTTATATATTTTTTTAACTAGACACTAAACTCGAGAACCACTTGGAATTCTTCACGGACCACAATTAGAAGAATCAGATGGTTCAATGGTTTGTTAATTTGTTTTTAAAAGCACTCCAGCATTCTTTCCTCTCTTAGTCACATCTCAGTGCTCTCAAGTGTATCTTAAAATTGTCTTAAGAATGATATGTTTGTGTACTGTAGATACAAAGACTTTTGTGAATCTCTGGGTTCCTTTAAGGATAGACTAAACAAGAACAACAGTCAATACACACACGCAAAGGACAATCTGCATCTGCATCACAAGACTCTTATCATGAGGTGGGAATACCATGACGAGCATTTACAACACAAGCTGCAAGAGATCACACAGAGAAGTTACATAGTGGAGTACAGTGCATATGAGCCCTGGGATCTGCGTTGCACAATAACTCGGCTTTGCACACTCTTTTGACTTTGTGGAAATATGAAAAACTAACCTGCAGCCATTTTCTGCAAATCTACAACCACATAGCTCAGGATGTGACATAGTGCATGTGTTTCTAGAAATAACCTGCCACACTTCCAAACAGGCGACTGGCCACTTCTAGAAATATTTGTCCTTATCCACTTCATCAACAATGACAGGAACATTAATCATCTGCGAAATTTGCAAAACAAATGATTTGTCTTTCAAGGCATGAACTTCGACAGTCTAAATAGAGCAGCTATTAGAATATAGGTGAAATATAATCTGATTAAGCTTTTCTAAAATGTATTCCTTAAAACTAACCAGTAAATTTTTGAATTACAAGAAAGTAAACCAATAGTATTTGGATTTTTAGGATTTTAGTACGTATCCATTACATACGAGGACTTATTATTGACATCAGTGAGAAGCAGGCTATCTATTCTATTTTTGTAACAAATTTCACATATGTCATTTAATGGAGATTTCTAGCTCATATAATAACTATTCACTTCCGATTGTTGCTGCTGGTATCTATTCCAGTTTTACTAAATTTTCTAACTGGAACAGACACTTGTGTCTCATATGTGGGTTCTAGAATCTAATAAATAAATAACAGCAAAGCTGGAATAGATACTGGGATAGTAACAAATAGTGCCTAAAATCAAATAAGTACTGCATAATATTAAAGGCACAATATGTACGATTTTTGGATTAAAATATCCAAAAACCACTAGAACAATGTTATATATTTTGTTGACTTGTGCACTTACATTAACCCAAATGTTTCCAAGAATGTTTAAATCCAGATGAATAAGCAATTGTCCGTGTGTTGCCTATCAATGAAATCATACTGGCGATTATCGATTTTTTTTTTATGGCAAAAATCAAACAGACAGAACGCAGTCGAGACATTCAGCGCAAAAACATTCATTTAGCTGAAATATCTGCTGTTGGACTCGAAATTGAGTTTTAAAAGTCAGCATGTAATTCAAGTATTTTATGAGAGTAGTGTCTGTAAAGGGATAACAGCGTGTAATTTGAATATAAATGTAAGACGTTTCTACAGGATAAAGAAATTACAGTAAAAGTTACTGTGTCCATAGAGAGAGAGAGAGAGAGTGAGAGTGTGTGTGTGTGTGTGTGTGTGTGTTCCTGCAGAACATTCCTCTTATCTGGTAACAGATCTGGAGTTTGTGTTTTTGTTTTAATGTAGGGCTTTAAACTCATTTTGCTTAGTAACTTTTTTTTGCATATAATGTATAGCACAAACATACCCTTACGAAAATTAACCATGGTTCTATTAGATAGTAAAACCATGTTTTTATTATAATAAAATCATGCTTTTGCCGTACTGATTACCATTTGTATAACCACACAAATACCATATAGTTAAACTATGGATTTGAAGCAAAACTATGGTTAATTTGTGGTTACATTGAATAACTACAATAGCCCTGTTATTTATTGATATTATTTTTGTTTGTTTTAGTCAATGTAAAACCATGGTTAATTTTTGTAAGGGTAGATATATATTCACTATGGATGTTTTCATAGGACTCAGCTAACATTTGTTTGAAGGACAGCATTGGGCAGGATGTGGAATAGTGTGTTTTGTCAATAAAATAAAAAATGGGCCTTTTATTCGATTAATCGGAAAAATAATCGGACAAACTAATCGATTATCAAAATAATCGTTAGTTGCAGCCCTAAAAGAATCAAGATCATGTTCCATGAAGATATTTTGTAAATTTCCTACCGTAAATATATATTTTTATTAGTGGTAATATGCATTGCTAAAGACTTCATTTGTACAACTTTGAAGGTGATTTTCTCAGTATTTAGATTTTTTTGCACCCTCAGATTCCAGATTTTCAGTTGTATCTATCCTAACAAACCATAAATAAATGGAAATCTTATTTGAATAAATCTTATTTATTCAGCTTTCAGAATCAGATGACGTATAAATCTCAATTTCAAAAAATGTACCCTAATCCTACCCTAACTCTATAGTAAGTACATGTAGATAATTAATATTACTCAATACTTAAATATATACACTGAACAAAATTATAAACGTAACACTTATGTTTTTGCCCCCATTTTTCATGAGCTGAACTCAAAGATCTAAGACTTTTTCTATGTACACAAAATGCCTATTTCTCTCAAATATTGTTCACAAATCTGTCTACATCTGTGTTAGTGAGCACTTCTCCTTTGCCGAGATAATCCATCCACCTCACAGGTGTGGCATATCAAGATACTGAATAGACAGCATAATTATTGCACAGGTGTGCCTTAGGCTGGCCACAATAAAAGGCCACTCTAAAATGTGCAGTTTTACTGTATTGGTGGGGGTCCGGAAACCAGTCAGTATCTGGTGTGACCACCATTTGTTTCACGCAGTGCAACACATCTCCTTCTCATAGAGTTGATCAGGTTGTTGACTGTGGCCTGTGGAATGTTGGTCCACTCCTCTTCAATGGCTGTGCGAAGTTGCTGGATATTGGCAGGAACTGGAACATGCTGTTGTATACGCCGATCCAGAGCATCCCAAACATGCTCAATGGGTGACATGTCCGGTGAGTATGCTGGCCATGCAAGAACTGGGATGTTTTCAGCTTCCAGGAATTGTGTACAGATCCTTGCAACATGGGGCCATGCATTATCATGCTGCAACATGAGGTGATGGTCGTGGATGAATGGCACAACAATGGGCCTCAGGATCTCATCATGGTATCTCTGTGCATTCAAAATGTCACCAAGTTCGTTGTCCATAACATATGCTTGCCCATACCATAACCCCACCGCCACCATAGGCCACTCGATCCACAACGTTGACATCAGCAAACTGCTCACCCACACAACGCCATACACACTGTCTGCAACCTGCCCTGTACAGTGAAAACTGGGATTCATCCATGAAGAGAACACCTCTCCAAAGTGCCAGACGCCATCCAATGTGAGCATTTGCCCACTCAAGTCGGTTACAACGACGAGGACAACGAGCATGCAGATGAGCTTCCCTGAGACGGTTTCTGACAGTTTGTGCAGAAATTCTTTGGTTATGCAAACCGATTGTTGCAGCAGCTGTCCAGGTGGCTGGTCTCAGACGATCTTGGAGGTGAAGATGCTGGATGTGGAGGTCCTGGGCTAATGTGTGGTTACACGTGGTCTACAGTTGTGAGGCCGGTTTGCCAAATTCTCTGATACGCCTTTGGAGATGGCTTATGGTAGAGAAATTAACATTCAATTCACAGGCAACAGCTCTGGTGGACACTCCTGCAGTCAGCATGCCAATTGCACGCTCCCTCAAAACTTGCGACATCTGTGGTATTGTGCTGTGTGATAAAACGGCACATTTTAGAGTGGCCTTTTATTGTGGCCAGCCTAAGGCACACCTGTGCAATAATCATGCTGTCTAATCAGAATCTTGATATGCCACACCTGTGAAGTGGATGGATTATCTCGGCAAAGGAGAAGTGCTCACTAACACAGATTTAGACAGATTGTGAACAATATTTGAGAGAAATAGGCCTTTTGTGTACATAGAAAAAGTCAGTTCAGCTCATGAAAAATGGGGGCAAAAACAAAAGTGTTGCGTTTATAATTTTGTTCAGTGTAATTACACTGTAACAATGACACCTTAAAATAAAGTGTAACCTAAATTTGTTACTAAAATAGTTACATTCCACTATTGGGATGGTGGCTAATAGCACCAAAGTACTAGTATGTAAAAAGTATTAGTGAATTGATACTAGTCACTACTGACATAAATACTGTATTAGTATTTAAATTAATAGTTGCTAGTTAAATTGAAAAAGATATTAGTCACTAGTGGATTATTAACTAATACTTAAAAAAAGCATTAGTAACATAAATGTAGATACTAGTTAGACCTGAAGCAATATGCAAAAAATATATAGCATCATATTTAAAAAAACACAAACAAAATCATCTATTCAACTTTTAAAATGCACTTAAGAGACACAAATTTTCCACTACTTTGCCCATCGTTATTCTGATCTGTCATATCAACTTCCTTCCACAAAGCACCGTGTCTAAAGTCTTTGTTCTAGACAGAGGAAATATATATGCACTGATGGGGAACAGCACCATACATGCTGTGCGCTGCAGCCCAAACTGAAACTGACCTTGCTGCAAATGATCAAGCTTTTGCTCCACAATGCTGACACACTGAAACAGAGATGCTCCGCCGTGAAAGCCTCACTGTCAGTGTCACATACAATGAACTGCCTAGTGCTGAACGCCTATTATGTTGCATTCCCGGGAAAACGTTTCAGCAGCATAACCAATAACTTCACATACTGTCTAAAGAAACGTAAAAAGTATGTTACCTGGTTGTGGTTTCAGTAAAAACAACGAGGCTCATTGTCATCGCCGGTAGTTGTTCCGACCGTGCCGCGTTCAATGTGTTACGGAGAGTAACAAGGTTTGAACGAACAGTTGACAGTGTTCGAAAAGCCCCGCCTTTCTGTGCTCCTATTGGTTCACGTTTCCCGTCACTCAAGCGTTACCGGAGCAAAGCTGTGTAGGCATGGCAACTGCGTTTCCAATACCGCTTTTCCCAGCCAATAGAGTATGGTTCAATTTCAAGAGGCAACGCCCAATTTCCACGGACAAGAGTCACTGGATAAAGTGTTTGTCAATCAACGTAAGGCTTTACAAAAGGCGGGAACCCTTTGAGTTCGATTATTATAATGTATGCAAATTAATTTCGATACCTAAAAGACAAACCACTGTCCAAATCTGGCAAAATACAAAATTGACAATGTGCGCATTCATTATTCCTGACAACTGCGATGTATGGATTTGTACAGGGGAAAAATGAATAAAAAACAATAAACAATAAGAGCCAAAAATGTCTTAAAATGTAATTTCTAAAAGCAGCACAGAATTTCACCACAAAACCATAAATATTTAGATGCCCTAAAGCAATTCCAACACACAATGACCTGATTATGCTGATTTAGGTCATTTTACATAAGTCCAGCCTCTGAATGATGGCAAAACAATATCTATTTACATAATAAAAATCCCCAAAATGAGAATTAATACCACATATAGGCATCACATGGCAATTTCTCAGTTTGTTTATTGAAACCAATCAGTCCCATTGTAGAGTTTGCTCAGTGTCAAGGATGTGTTATTCTACAAATAATGTTGATGACAAATGTTATTCTACAGCTGCAGTGTGATTCTTGGAAGCAGAAGGGGAAGATCCGCGCTGCCCCGAGGGATGCGGGACTGGGTCAGAAGGAGGAAGGGGAATCTCAAGAGTGGGTGTATTATAGTCTGGGTGGCTCTTGCTACGGTGAGCTGTGACATTGTCTCTCTTTTCAAAGCGACGACCACAGATCTCACAGGGGAACTGGTAGGTGCTCTCAGCATTGTGCTTACGCATATGCCAATTCAAAGAGGCTTTCTGACGACAGGTAAAGCCACACACCTCACACCTGAGAAAGAAAGGAATGGTGGGTTATATCTGGAGCTGAAAACTGTATTAGCAAAGCCTTAAGCAGTTGTTGTGGTAAATATTAGTTATAAGTCATGCAAGCTTTGGTATAAACAAAGGGCCTAGTGCACGTGTGTGGTGAAACTCATACTGCAGTGGTTTCTCTCCGGTGTGTATCCTGCGGTGGATGATCAGGTTACTGCTGGTTCGGAACGCCCGGGCACAGAACTCACAGATATAGTCTCTCTGATCTCACAGACACAAAGAATCATATAGAGAGAACCATGTTACCAAACACAGCAATAAAACATCACTCATCATTACTTAATGTACTTGTCCAGTGGTTTTGCTTCTGGACAGATTTAACATTGAAAGACACTTTTTTTTTTTTTGCATACAAAGTAAACAAAACTGTAATTATAATTACTCTAAAATGTATTATTATTAATAAATATTTCATTCAATATTATCATATAATAGTAATAACAGTAAACACACAATGTGGTCGACACAAACCATGTTTAAACTCACTGCAAGTTACTACTGCTGTCTGGATTGGATTTGCTTTTACCTTCTGTAATTGTTCATGATTTTAAAGTATCTTCAACTAATATGTACTAACGTTTTCAAATATTAATTTGATACAATGTAAAGTGTGACCAATTTTTGTAATTGCATCTATAAGTGCACTGTTGACTCTACTCACACTTAAACCTAACCATACCACCAAACCTATCACTAACCTTACCCGTGTTCCATCTCAATAGCAGTAAAAATGAATTATTTGGTAGATAGAGTATTGTGTTCCAGTAAGTACATTGTACCAAATAATTCATTTTTTTATGCAAGTACATAGTAGTATATATAATAAACACCTTTTTAAAGGATTTTTTTTACCTTGTCCATTTTTGCATCTACTTAATTTAGATTCTACCAAATGAATGCAATGAAATGTAGATGAATTTGCACAAAAATACAGTAGAACAAAAGATTTGGGAAGTTACTTATTAAAAGTATAAACCTATTTTATTCAAATCATACCAATGCACAACTATATAGTTAATTGTTCTTTATTATTTGCATTTAGCATTGTTGTTTACCTGCTGTCAAAACAGACCTGCAACCCACACATACAGACCTATACACACACACACACACACACACACACACACATATATACATACACTATATTGCCAAAAGTTTTGGGACACCTGCCTTTACATGCAGATGAACTTCAATGACATCCCATTCTTAATCCGTAGGGTTTAATATGGAGATGGCCCACCCTTTGCAGCTATAACAGCTTCAACTCTTCTGGGAAGGCTTTCCACAAGGTTTAGGAGTGTGTTTATGGGAATTTTTTACAATTTTTCTAGAAGCGCATTTGTGAGGCCAGGCACTGATGTTGGATGAGAAGGCCTGGCTCGCAGTCTCCACTCTAATTCATCCTAAAGGTGTTATATCAGGTTGAGGTCAGGAATCTGTGCAGGCCAGTCAAGTTCCTCCAAACCAAACTTGTTTATCCATGTCTTTATGGACCTTGCTTTGTGCACTGGTGCGCAGTCATGTCAGAACAGGAAGGGGCCATCCCCAAACTGTTCCCACAAAGTTGGGAGCATAACATTTTTTATGCTGAAGCATTAAGAGTTCCTTTCACTGGAACTAAGGGGCCAAGCCCAACCCCTGAAAAACAACCCCACACCATAATCCCCCCTCCACCAAACTTTACACTTGGCACAATGCAGTCAGGCAAGTACCGTTCTCCTGGCAACCGCCAAACCCAGACTCGTCCATCGAATTGCCAGACAGAGAAGCATGACTCGTCACTCCAGAGAACACGTCTCCACTGCTCTAGAGTCCAGTGGCGGCGTGCTTTACCCCACTGCATCCGACGCTTTGCATTGCACTTGGTGATGTATGGCTTGGATGCAGCAGCTCGGCCATGGAAACCCATTCCATTAAGATCTCTACCCACTATTCTTGAGCTAATCTTAAGGCCACATGAAGTTTGGAGGTCTGTAGATATTGACTCTGCAGAAAGTTGCCGACTTCTGCGCACTGTGCGCCTCTGACACCGCTCTGTGATTTTACGTGGCCTACCACTTCGTGGCTGAGTTGCTGCTGTTCTTTTGCAAAGATTTCATTATGGGGTATTGTTTGTAGAATTTGGAGGAAAATAATGAATTTAATCCATTTTAGAATAAGGCTGTAACATAACAAATTGTGGAATAGGTGAAGCACTGTGAATACTTTCAGGATGCACTGTACATACATGTATACACACATATGTATAAAGTGCCTGTCCAGAACTTCACTAGATGACATCTATCACATAAATCATTCATATGGATTGAATACTCACTACTGTGCAACTTTTCATGTTCCTTCAGATGCTTCTTGAAGTTGAATGACTTGCTGCAAGGGGGGTGCGAGCAGGTGAAGGTTTTCTGCTGGAGATGCTGGTACTTGACATGATGCTGAGGAGAGGAACAGGTTGTGAGCATCCTGTCGCAATGTTGATGCTTTTCCATAAAACCTTGAAATCAATGTAATTGATGTAATTTCAATGTAATTGAAATCAATCAATTCTGTTTTAAATAAAGTTTATTTTCTTACACATCAGTGCAGAATAATGGGAAATAGAGTTGTTTTAGTCCAGTAAAGACTAATGAATGTGTCATGGACGGTCAATACTGACTCAGCACTCACGTTGAGATATTGCCGACTAGAGAAAATCTTATCACAGCCTTCAAACTCACAAGGCAAAATCACTTTGGATGTTGATTTTCTGTAAACACAGAGATCAGTATCATGTAACATGACGTTAACATATAATATAATAAATGAAAATATCACCAAATATATAAATACATTACTGTTATAATATTTAAACTTATACAACTATACAAAACTTTTATATAAATGTAAAGTACTATAAATATTTTATAAACCATATTTATATTGGTAAAGTAATGGTAAAATTAAAGAACAAACCGTTTTCTCTTGCCACCAATCTGGGACACGTCATCTTTCAAAGACTGTGGACTGGAGAGAAAAAGGTAAAGAACTTTAGGATTATATTTAACTTTTTAGAAATCCTCAAATATGAAAATATATATTAAAAATATGTGCTGTTAGAAAGAAAAGAAAAAAATCACCTGTTATTTTTTAGTGTTCCTGCCTTTTTGTTGGCATTGTGTTTCTCAGTAGTATCTGCTCTACTCTGGATCCCTCTGTTGGTTAAATTCAGCACTGCAACTTCCTCATTGCTAGGAGACAGAGACTTCACTTAACTTAACTTATGTCTAATTGAGTCATTTGGAGCATAGATGAATAGAATAAATACCTATTAGGGGGGCTTTGGTTTTCAATGCAAACCCTGGCAGGATCATCTCCAGTCATCTCATCACTGTCTGTGGGAGACCTGACAATCAGAAAAAGATTGAGGAGACATAATTTAACTAAATATTATAAATACAGCTAAACAACCAAATATACAAAAATATATACCTATGTTCTGAATGCGAAACGTCAGCTGCCACATTATTTCCTTTCTGTGTCTCAGGAATTTCAGTCACTGTAACACCTTAACACATGGTTCTAGTTATTCCTTGAAAAACAAAAACAGCATCTTAATATGAGAAAGATCCTTAAAAACAAAGTCACCTGCACTCTTGTTGTCTCTGAACATTTGAGACCATGTCTCGTTTTTCTGTTCAGTGTCATTTGTGGCAACTTCAGTGTTTTCTCGTAGTTGCCGTCTTTTTAATCTAGTCATCACCTCTTGTCTTTCTATCTTTCCTTCCTCCTTTAACCGCCTCCTGCCTCGTTGTTTGAGTCTCTTTGGGCTGGATGTAGTTATTTCACTTTCATTTTTAGATGACATTACCTTCTCCATCTTAATAGGAGACCACAAAAAGTGATGTCCGTATTCACAGGTGTACTTAAGACACACTTCGACCTCAGAAGAATCCTTGGAATCAGTTTCAGCCTCTCTTCTCCCTGTTGCATGAGCACTCTGATCTGGCTCTGTTGGTTTTGTGATAGTCCGAGAATGAAGGACAGGGGGAAAAAGGCACTTCTGCCCATGGTTGTGGACCAGCAGGATAAGTTCCTGCAAAGATTCCTTGGTAGTTGATAGGGTGCTTGTGATCTCTCCTTTCCCATCACCTAAAGGAGCCATAGTGACATGTAAAACTAAAGTAGACATTGTGTGTATGTATGTATGTATATGTATATGTATATGTATATGTATATGTATATGTATATGTATATGTATATGTAGAGAGAGAGAGAGAGAGAGACCAAATGCAAAAGTAACCAATAGATTTCATGATTCTT
This sequence comes from Rhinogobio ventralis, assembly GCA_039654625.1. Lineage (NCBI taxonomy): Eukaryota > Metazoa > Chordata > Actinopteri > Cypriniformes > Gobionidae > Rhinogobio > Rhinogobio ventralis. Next base: position 26,367,589 of record CM077211.1, read on the forward strand.
AGATTAGCAAGGCCAAAACATTGCAAAACTATAAGGATACGATTCTTTCAGAACGATTTTTTTCCAGCTGATAACTAATAAAAACATTGACAGCCAATCAGAATGATATCGTCCACTTGTGTGGATGGCCGCTAATTTAGTTATCATTATAGTTATCATTATAGTTATCTTTATAGTTATCTTTCTTGGTGTGAACTGTGAACAGGCCTTTTTTGTCTTGTTTTGTCTCACAAATATATTAACATTCTTAAATCATAATAGATTTACTTGAGAAGCAAAATTGCTTAAGATATTAAGTCTTGTTTTCTGAAAATAAAATAAAATAAAAAATAAGCGAGTTAGTTTAAAAAAAATCTGTCAGAGGGGTAAGAAAAATAAACAATTCAAAGGGAAAACAAATGTATTTATCTTACACCACTGACAGATATTTTTTCTTGTTTTCCGTATAAACTCAGTTAATGTTTATACATTATTCGGAAAACAAAACTTAATATCTTGTATTTTTTATTTAAGAATTTTTAGATATTTGACAAAAATACTAAGAAAATAGTTTTTTGCAGTGAATGTTTTAATATACTAAAAATGATGCACTTAGTAACTTAGTCATGAATAAGTCATACAGGTTTAGAACAACTTTAAACAAAAATGATTAAGTATTATAGGGTAAATTATGTCAGAATTGTAATTTTATGGATAAACTATCCCTTTAATACGGTGGCCGAGAGAGCTCAACGCGCGGCAACTGAAGAAAACACACGCAAATAGAAAAAACACCAGCAAATAAAGAAAACATCATCAGTTTTACAACACGTGCTGCAAAAGTTCACAACGCACCCAAATACAAAAACGTGCTGCAAAAGTTCACAACACAACCAAATACAGAAACGCGCCGCAAAACCAGGCCTGGCGATCTCAAGCCCCCCTCTTCATTATATGAATGATGATGATTATTAGGCTACTTTTCATCACAGACACGATTAGCTAACTCCTTATTTTAAAAAACAACCTAACATGAAATAGCCTACATCTCTTCTATTTTTTTTTCCTCACTAGGCTATGTATCAACAAGAGAAATATAAAAGTTATATCAGAACATATTCAGCTCTCATTGCTCAGTTTTTAGTTTCACTTTCTGCAGTGAATAATTGACTGGGATTTCAGACTTCTTCACCAGCATAACAAGCGCAAAGTTTGCACATTGCTTGTGTGATAGCCATTGACTTGCCTTCATGGTTTAAAACGCAAACATTTCCAATATTGTGACGTGACATTTGTCTTTATCAACAATTGCTCGCAAAATGATGGACAACGATTCACAGCACACGTCATATCCCGTGATAAAAAAATCAAGTAAATGATTAAATAAATTATTATTTATTAATAATAATAATGTTATTTTTTTGCAGCGCGTTTCTGTATTTGGTTGTGTTGTGAGTATTTGCAGCGCTTTTCTGTATTTGGTTCTGTTGTGAGTATTTGCAGCGCGTTTCTGAATTTGGGTGCGTTGTGAACGTTTGCAGCGCGTTTCTGTATTTGGTTGTGTTGTGAACTTTTGCAGCACATGTGTTGTCAAACCGATGAAGATGTTTTCTTAATTTGCTGGTGTTTTTTTTATTTGCATGCGTTTTCTTCAGTTGCAGCGCGTTGAGCTCTCTCGGCCACCGTACTTTAAGGAGGGAATATGTGGTTTACCTGAGCACTTGATACAAACTCTTGAAACGTAGCTGCAAAACAGAAAGCAGACATCATCGTCAGTTAGACCAGGGGTTTCCAAACTGGGGTCCGGGGACCCCCAGGGGTCCTCCAGAAGGTTCTAAGGGGTCCCCAGAAAATTTAAGAGAATATTCTACCTGTTTCACTTTTTAAATGTTTCTCTCCTTTCTATCCGGCTTACCAGAATTGTTTATGTTTGCTTTGTATCCATCTAGTTTTTCTCACTATAGTCCCCTTTATCTCACTCACTGGGAATGTAAGGCAGTATTCTTAACGCAGTACGTAAGATGAAAGTTGCTTATACAAATAATTTTTAATTGAATGATTAAAAATGGGGGTCCCTCATAAAAGGTTCATCGTATTTGGGGGTCCTTGGCATCATAAAGTTTGAAAACCCCTGAGTTAGACCACATTATCTATAATGCTTCACACCACCAAAAGACTTGGCTGTCGGCCAAACTTGAATATCCAAGTCCATAAACCACAAGTTCATCTTTGTTTTTCTGCCTATACTTTATTTTAAGCTCACTCATAATTCCTGTCTTTTCCCTGTATGATCTGGAACTGGATCACAACAAATTGGAAAAAAAAAAAAAACTGAAGTCTCTTCAAAGCCAGAATCAACAACTGCAGATGTAATTCAAATGTAATTCTAGAATGCACATCCAACGAACTGTCAACTAGTGGGTCTAAGGGTAACTGTATCTCTCTGGTTGTATTATACCTCTCCAGCAGATGCTGTGCGAGCTCTGAGTGAAGAGAGAAGCCCAGTTTCTCTTTGAGCTGACCCCAGCTCTGCAGACACGAGCCGAGCCGCACGCGAGACTTGCTCCTGCGGGCATCCAACTCCCTACGCCGCTGACTGCGAAGACCATCGGTAGAGGACGACATCACACTGACAGGTGCCACACAAACGACACTGAAGACAGAGAGAGAAACACAATGACAATTTTGTTAAGTTGATTTTTATTTTCGTTGCTGTACAAAAAAATGGAATCAAATCACCAGAAAAAAATAATTTCATAACAAAGGTTTCAGTCTATATTCTGTACGCTATTCATGGTAAGTGCCACCAGCTGCTCTCGTGCCTCATTTTAAATAGCACATAAGCTGACAGTGTATTTTAGGGTACAACAACAAAAGTCATAAGTGACAGACCCCAGGAAACCACAAGCATACCTTAAATAAGACCCTGCGATAGTGTTCGCGCGTTCGCGGGGCCCACTCGCTCGAACTGTTGCCCTTTTAAGGAGGAACCGCTCAGTCAATCAACAGACTATCGCTCAACTCAGTGTAAAGAGCATGAAATTCATCTCGTGACGAAAGAGATGCTACATAGAAAATTATGAACATCAGCTGAATTCATCTGCTCAATACGATTATGTGAAGTATTTATGCAGTTCCAGAGAATTATGTCAAGCGAGCTGCAGAAACCGAATGGGAAGTTTCCTGTCCCAGTGTTCTTCACGGCATAGCTATGATCTATGGGAAATGTAGTCTGAGAATTACTGAGTGGTATTATCCTTTTATATGATTAGAACAGTGTTTCAAGCCATTTCTACAAAACTATAACTGCAAATAAAATAATAGAATGTATATGTAGGCTATATTATTGTTTACACACTAAGCAAACTACCATAATGTGTATAGGCCTAATGCTTCAATCCTTTGTAGGCTATTTTACACATTTACCATAATGTTTTAATCAAATTGGTAAAACATTTTTTAATAATGTTCTAAAACATAGTCTAAATTCACTATAGGCCTACAGTTCATACTGACAAAATTAAAGTATTAAAGTTACCTCATCTCACTTTTATTATGCGGCCCACACAGCCACTCTAAACATTCACAATGCACTTTGGCAAATGGTAGCATAATGCAAAAGGGTGGAATACATGAGAAAAGGACTGAAACAACGAGAACACAAAAAGGAAGCAACATCAGTTTCACATGTGATATTGGGCTCAACCCACAGCTGCATGTATCAGATCACCGTACCACACATGCTCACTAGGAACACGCAACGTGTGCTGCTTACCTCTCATCTCACACCCAAGACCACCATGGATGAACTTGGTGAGTTGCTCTACCTCGTGTCTTTCTAACACTAAAGTCTTAATTGGTGTAGTCTCTAAAGATGTACAGATCTGCTGTTTACATGCCCCTTTGAAGAATATGCAAGATGTTAATAATTTTGACAAAATAAATGTTTTTTATTTTATTATTATTATTATTATTGTTATGAACAAGTAATAATAATATTGTTATTAGTGTTACATAACAGATGGTCCTGCATATTATTTGGTTTTCTAGCATCTTCTGCATATTTGAACCCCTTCCAACAGTGACTGTATGATTTTAAGATCCATCTTTTCACGCTGAGGACAGTTGAGGGACTCGTAAACAGTTATTACAAAAGGTGAAAATATTCACTGATGCTCCAGAAGGAAACATGATGCATTAAGGTGTAAACTTTTGAACAGGAGGTTGATTAAATATACGTTCATAAGCTACATGTACATAAGATAAGATATTTAATTTAGGTTTCTCAGAAGACAAAAGAAGTAAAATTTCAAAAGTGTACATCCCCTGGCTCTTAATGCATTGTGTTGCCTTTTGGAGCATCAGTGAATATTTTCACCTTTTGTAATAATTGTGTATATTTAGCTTATATTTATTTAAACCAGGCCATTCTGGAAGAGAGTGAGAAATGTTGACATTCTATTTTTTTTTTATAAATATGTATACATATTATTCTTTACTGGTAGCATTTTGGTATACTGAGGATTTGCTCTTGTGAAAGAATTAAGAGCTTGTATTTTTCTTGGTATTCTTACAGAAGTGAGTCAGACCACCCATATTAAGTGACTTTTTTATGTCAGCAAAAAAAGCATGACAAAAGTTTGAAATTCATGTGTCTGTTTTTAATGTTCTGTGTTCTGCATCCGTTGCGATGACAGTGATGAGCCTTTTCACTTCCTCAGGAAATGACACAGATTGCTAACATACAGTGGCTTCACCGTTAGTTTTACACCTACATAACAATGATTGCTTCAGTGCAGTTTTTTTCATCGGTGTATATGTGAAAGTTTGTGTGTGTCACTGATTTCACTGCATGAGTTGCATGTAATTTTGATATTGCAGACATGCTTTTAGAGCAGTTGGCTCAGAACTCCACCCAGACTTCAAATATTCCTGCACCCATTCCACCCAATACTCTCTCACTGGAAGCCTCAGTTAAAAGCGACAAGACAACTCTTGAACAGGTAATTACATTTCATGCAAGCTAATTCATTTTCATGTTGTATTTAAACAATTTTGAAAAGCAAATTACAGTTTCGAAAACATTCAAAAACATACAATACCATTCAAACGTTTGGTGTTGGTAAGATCTTTCTCTTATGCTCACCAAGACTGCATTTATTTGATCAAAAACAGTAAAAACAGTGATATTGTGTAATACTATTACAATTTAAAATAACTGTTTTCTATTTTAAAATGTAATTTATTCCTGTGATGGCAAAGCTGAATTTTCAGCATCATTACTCCAGTTGTCAGTGTCACATGATCCTTCTGAAATCATCTAATACGCTGATTTGGTGCTTAAGCAAGGTTTCTTATTATCAGTGCTGAAAACATGAAATATTTTTGTGTAAATTATAATATATATATTTTTTTTTAGGATTCTTTGATGAATAAAAAAGTTCAAAGGAACAGCATTTATTTGAAACATACTCCGATCAGGCATAACGTTATGACCATCTTCCTAATATTGTGTTGGTCACCCTTTTGCTGCCAAAACAGCCCTGACCCATCGAGGCATGGACTCAACTAGACTCCTGAAGGTGTGCTGTGGTATCTGGCACCAAGATGTTAACCTTCTTCCATTGCTCCGTGTTCCAGTTCTGATGCTTACGTGCCCACTGTTGGCACTTTCGGCGGTGGACAGGGGTCAGCATGGGCACCCTGACTGGTCTGCGGCTATGGAGCCCCCATACGCAACAAACTGCGATGCACTGTGCAGACTGGAAACACCCGCAAGAGCTGCAGTTTTGGAGATGCTCTGACCCAGTCGTCTAGCCATCACAATTTGGCCCTTGTCAAACTCACTCAAATCCTTACGCTTGCCCATTTTTTTCACTTTTTTTGTTCACTTGCTGCCTAATATATCCCAACAACTAACAGGTGCCGTGATGAAGAGATAATCAGTGTTATTCACTTCACCTGTCAGAGTTCATAATGTTATGCCTGATCGGTATAAATGCTTTTACTGTCACTTTTGATCACTTCAATGCATCCTTGCGAAATAAAAGTATTCAAACAGTAGTGTAGTTATTTGTCTTCAATAGCTATTCAATATTTAGGCCCAAACTGATTAATTCTAATGCTTTTTTCCTCTTATCACAGACTGAAACCTCAGTTCTTATTGCTGGTCCAGGAAATACATTTGATAATGCCTACAGGTACATGTACATTCATCTTTTTGCAAAATGTGGAGTATAAATAGTCTGCCTGTTGCATGTATCTTATTTGTGAGATCATTTGTAGGGTCAAAAAACATTTTGCCATTCGTGGTGAGGTTCAGCTGTTCACTAAGAACAAGAATCTTTTTCTAGCATGCTTCCAGCCCCTTTGGAGGCAGGAGTGATAAGTCCCGGCACAGCTACACGAGAGCTAGACTCCATCATGAATGAGCTGCTAGGGCTCGGCCTGGAGGTGAGAGGAACACAAGCTTGACATCAGTTCATGCATCAGCTACTTGCATTTTACCGCCATTGCACACAATGGGTAGTACCAGAAGAGGGCAGTATAAGCACATTAACTCTCCTAATTCATGCCTACTATATTAAATTAAAAACCTCATGCTTTAAAATGTACCACATATACTTTATTTTGTAGGTTTCAGAACCAGTTCCTACATCTAACCCACCTCCAGTGGCTCGCAAGTCAGTAAAGGTCAAAAAAACTGAGGAAACTAAAGAAAGTGGTAGTGGAAGGCAGGAAGAGGATAAGAAACCACAGCATCCTCCTCTGTCACAGAAAGTATCCAAGAGTGTGGATGCTATAGACGACTTGCTGGGCTCTCTTAGCTCAGACATGGAGAAAATGGGGGTCCGCACAGCTGCCAAAGGCCATTGTGCTTCTTGTGGCAAGTGTATAGCTGGGAAGGTACTAGCAAGATGAAGACAACACATTTGTTATAATAATATCTTATTCTCTGCAAATCACTGGTGAGTTTTCTGAATTAACAAATTTTTCCTGTCTATTTTTTTCTGCCCATGCAGATGATCACAGCTTTGGGTCAGGTGTGGCACCAAGAACACTTTGTGTGTACGACATGCAGGGAAGAACTCGGCACCTGTGGTTTCTTTGAGAGAGACGGCAAGCCGTACTGTGAGAAAGACTACCAGAACCTCTTCTCCCCTCGCTGCTCTTACTGCAAGGGTCCTATTACTCAGGTGACTTGCCATATCTGTCTGTATATACTCTCTAAAAGCTTGGTAATGATTTTTTTTTTAAATGATTAAAAACATGAAATCCCTCTTATTTTGTTAAATCTGCATTGCATTCTATAAAACACTAGTGTATACTCTTTATTTTTGGCTCTAGACAATAAATTCAAGATATTCTAGACCAGTGGTTCTCAGGTGGTTCTGCTTCAGGACCCAGATTTTACATTGGACAAGTCATGGCCCAATCCAGTACCAAAACTGTTTATCTTAGAAAACTAAACAAATTATTATTAAGTAAACTAAATTAATAGTAATAATAATAATAACAATAATCAAGAATACATATATAAATATTATTGCATATAATACAATTTTATTTATATATTAGAATTAATTATAAATGAATTGTAAATATTAAATAAAATACAATTATTATTAAATACGTACAAAAAATGTAATTTACAAAAATATAAATATATAAAAAGTAATATTTAAATATATTAATGTTTAATGTTTAATGTTTAATATATATATATATATATATATATATATATATATATATATATATATATATATATATATAGTTATAGTATACATTTAAATATTACATTTTAGATTTTTATATTTCTGTAAATTATATTTTATATATTAAATAACTATTTAATTTATTTCATATTTAAAATTAACATATAAAAATAATATTTGGAATGAAATTTTCAACTCTTTCACTTCACAAACAAATGAACTTATTCCAGCCAATGAAGCAGGTGGTAAATTTGTGTGTTTTGCACAGAACATTCTAACAGCGATGGATCAAACGTGGCACCCAGAACATTTTTTCTGCTCCCACTGTGGGGATCTGTTTGGACCTGATGGTGAGACAACTGCAAATTCACCAATTAAACTGACAATTTAGCAGACAATTTTGACAATTCATCATTTGAGAAATTATCTTTTGTACTAAATAAATTTCTCTTTGCCAGGGTTTTTGGAGAGAGATGGTAAACCATATTGCCCTAGGGATTTCTACCGCCTCTTTGCACCCAAATGCTCCGGCTGTGGAGAACCAGTGAAGGATAACTATCTGTCCGCAGCCAATGGAACCTGGCACCCCGACTGCTTTGTCTGTGCGGTGAGTGAATTAGTGGCGCTGAAGACTGGAATGCAATACAGTCATGTGACTTGCTCCTTATAATTAAGGAATATGGAGTCAGTCAGTCTGTACTATTGTGGTGAGCTTCATATGTGAATTCTTCACCTGCTCAATCTAGTATCACTCCAGAATATTCTTCTTCATTAAAGGTAATGCCCTCTTTCTGCATCTCTCTCCAGGACTGCCTGAAGCCTTTTACAGATGGTTGCTTCCTTGAGTTGAACGGTCGGCCCCTCTGTTCCCTGCACTATCACTCTAGACAGGGCACTTTGTGTGGGACCTGCGGAGAGCCCATCTCAGGTCGCTGCATCGCTGCCCTGGACCGCAAGTTTCACCCCGACCATTTTGTGTGTGCGTTCTGCCTTCGACAGCTGAGTCAGGGTGTGTTTAAGGAGCAGGGAGGGAAGCCGTACTGTTCAGTATGTCACACGAAACTCTTTGTGTGAAAGAGGTGACATTCCTCAAGCGAAATAACATTTTTAAAACAGTGGTTCAAACTTTTTTTGACTCAAAGGCTCTCTGTTGTCCAACACAATTCAAAAGCCCCACCCACATAGTCTAAGATATGTATATCGAAATATTCTAAATTAAAATCCTAAAAAACTAAATCAAAATGTAAATTGAAATAATTTTTAACTATAGTTGATTATTTTGATTACTTTTAAGACATCCTGCAGTGCCGTGGAAGCAGGGGTGTAGCACAAGATCCTGGGTCCTATGCATAGGCAGTCCTGATGGGCCCCCATGTTCCTCAACATTAAATATATATCTCTCCCCTTGGGGCCCTGGTAATCAGTACTGGTTTTACCCCAAGTCCGACGCCCCTGCGTGGAAGTTTGCTGAGGCCCCCTAGTGGGCTCCGGCTCCCTAGTTGAGAACCACTGTTTTAGACAGAAATAGCATGAATTTTTTTTGCTGTTGTTGTTGTTGTATTTTGTTTCAGAATAAACTTTTTAAGTCCTTCAGAATGCAAGTCATGTCAAAAAATGTAAATTGCACTCAAAAGTCTTACAAATGCTATTGCTTACGAGACATTCTACTAACTATAAGTAACTTTGAAATAAAGGTTACATGTATATTTGTGAATTTTATATACATTCACTTATTCTCTTTGACATAAAATACAATTTGTTGGGATACCTATTATTTTTGTAATGCATAAAATCATTAAATTAGTTTATGTCCCTCAAACTCCAGTCCACCCTGTAACATTGGTGCTATTTTAATCTTAAGCATATGCCCTAAATCACATGATGCTAGAAGTGACATCATTTCCTTGGAGGGAAAGCAACTCCAAGAACAAAGAAAGAATCATCTTTTCCTCTTTTTCTAATTTTTAAGCTTAAAATGTCCACCCTGTTACACATTGCATTGTATAGATGCCATGGATAAACTTCATATAATGTGAAAATTAAAATGTTTGGTCAGAATTATTAGGTTATATGAGCTTGCCCAGTGTGTTTTTGAGATAGACATTTTCTCCCTCTGACAAGCCTAACAAATGGTTGAAATTTAGTTTTTTTTTTTTTTCAACAAACCTGCTCAATCCAAAAACTGTAGGAATTATCCTAATACTCTATGACTGGTAGTTAGTTGCAAAGTTACTTATAATTAGTAGAATGTCTAAAGTGGACTATGGAAATAAAGGGTAACCATATTTTCTTATGAAGTAATCTATAGCAATATGTTAATTATATTATTTAATTTTATCATTATCATGTCACATAGATCAATCTATTCTAATAAATGTTGAACAAAACAAAAAGTATTGTTACAAATGGTTCATCAAATTTAAAAACAAAGATTCCTAGTCTCTTCTTCAAGCTGACTATGACATGAATTTAATTTTGTTCTTGTGATTATCTTAGCATAACAAAACAAACATACATCACTGCAGGTCACTGAGAAGATCTCTGCATATTGTAAAGGCTACTAATGTACTGTTATTTCATTAAAGGTGGGGTAAGTGTTATTTCAAAACTGCTTTATAAAAGTGTCTCGGCCGAGTACCAAAACTGACTTGTAGCCAATCGGCAGTAAGGGGCGTCTCTACTAATGATGGTGAGAAGAGAGTGCTCAGTGCACATCATTATTCAAAAGACACAACACAGGATGGACATTAGCCGAGCGACGACAGAAAGAGAGATGGCAGATAAAAAACAAATGTGGAAAATGTCTATGGAACAAAAAAAGGCTTACGATCAGGCAAGAAGTATCAGCTTTCCAGCGCTGGAGAGAACTCAAGGAGCCCTAAGGCCTGCAATCGGACGCCGAGGTTGCTTTATTTCTTCTCGATAGGCGAGTAACATTGGTTTTGTTTTGTTTCACTGAACTAATATATGCTAGCTTTTGCTTGAATATGCTCGTGTGTCATGTTCGCTTGTTTGTCCATTTGCAATCGTATCGTCGTTCACTTCAACTATGATAAAGACCCATTCATTTCCACATCCTGTTTCAAGTGTCAGCTCGCAGTGTGTCCAAAAAGTAAGACAATAAACTCCTAATATATGTTTGTTTCCTTTGGTTCCTCTTTTAGTGATCGATATAACCCTCTAATCTTGTCACAATTGTAATATGTTCGTTAGTTGGACTGTCGTGCTCATGCTATCGAGTTGTTCATGAAAACTGTTTGTGTTTTTGGGATGTAAGGGATGAATTTTTCATTGAACAATCGACCTGGATTACCATAGTAACACACATTGCTTTCACTTATTTATGACATCATACCCTCGGCCGGCTGGCACAGCAGATTCTGCCATAGTCGTTGCCTGCGTTGCCTACGTATGTGTGGGGTGGAGCTATCAAAATAGGGGCGAGACCCTTTTGGGGTAGGGGCATGTTTGTTTTGATGATTTAAAAAATACCCCACCTTTAAGGTTTCAATAATTAAAAAAACTCGAGATCCTAATTAACTTAATACCATATGTATTTTCATAGCCCATGCATTACAGTGACACCATGGGGACATTTTCTGTAAACATTAAAAAGGGTTAGAATAACACCGACAATTTTCTTGTTTTAATAGGATTGTACAAAAGCCTGTTTATTTGTTGTGTGCATGGCAAGATCACGAGGGAACATCCCTATATATATATTGCTCAAGATCCCTTGATTTGTCAGTTGACTGCACTGTTACACAAGGTTCAGATGGGTAGTAACTTAAGGAAAAGCTTTCTCATCTTCAAAGAATGCTCTTTGATGGTAAGAGATGACAGCTGCTTTCTGGGAGGATGGGTCAAAGATCAAGATGTTTATCACACCATAATAGTCACGAACAGTCATGAACTGCAAGAACCCTTCAATGGTGAGTGGACAAACACTCATGCAGTATGTGGTGGTGAACTTTAGATTTGAATGTGGCAACTTAATCTAACAGTCACTTACCATAAATGGCATGAATTCAGACACTGGCAATACTATTAACTGATCTACAAGAAAGCACTCCTCCTTCCAAATATAAAAATCCCTCATGAGAACCTCATGAGAATTTGGTTTTTATTTCTGATTTTGTATTTTGTTTTCTATCCAATTTTGAGTGCTTAGGGTTTGAAAAAGCCCTTAAGTATCTTTCTCATAAATCGAATGGGAGAGAAAGAGAAAGAGCAAGAGAGAGAACGAAGGGAAGAGGAACAGAGCGCAGTGGCTGGGCAGACGTGTGTAAGCGTTGAGCTTATAAATCAAGTTGTCATCACTACATTAGAACTCTCTTTACTGGTTTAGGACTGGATTAAAATATGTTGCTGTCACAAAACAACAGAAGCTGCTTTTTCTTGCTTGCTTTTTCTCGCTTCCTTTTCTCTGTTTACTGCCATTTGCTCAAATGACTGCTAATATAGAGCTTCCTGAAAGGGGTTTCTGTTTGGAACCATACTGGGCATTTTCATGTGGTTGATAAGATGTTAGTCATTCCAAAATTGTTGGTACGTAGTTGCTAGGGTGTTCCAAGTGGTTATAGGTGGTTAATAGGATATTTATTTTTCCCTATTTGATAGACCTACTTTATCATCCTGCTCAAAAATACATTTTTACAAATAGAATAGAGCTTGAAAAGAGTTCAGGTGAGTTAACTAATCAGTTCAGTCAAATTCGCCAAATAATCATTCAATACATTTTGTTCATCTGGTTCATTGAAAAGAATGGGATCAATTCGGTTGTGAGTTACACATCACTATCGGGTCACTGAGCAGGTCTCTAGTTTTACTGCTGCTTTGTTTGCAATGGCGGAGCAAAAAAAAGAAAAGTAACTGGCAATTTTGTGTATAAAATGTAAACGATTCAATATTAACCTCTTGTATATTAAACTGTTGTCTAAAAGCAACAACCATCCAGTTTGCTGCATCAATATGAGCGAATTATTGGGGGCAATGGTGTTTAGTACTTGTAAAACCATAGGGAATGAAACAGGAGTGCTGAACCTCGTTAAAGCGGCAGAAATAAAAGGCCTGTCAATAAGTGCTGGTGTGGCAAGAGTCAGGTGACATTTACAGCTGTAGGGCTGAAAGAGGCCGGTGGGTGAATTGGCCCGTGGATCCTATAGCAAGGGTAAATGGAGGGGAGTCGTACTGAAACCCTAGCCTCACCTGAACCAGACCTTAGCCTCTCTATCACCCCACCGATCCACAAAGCCATGGCATGGGTCACAGAGCACCGTAAATACTGACCAACCTGGCATCTCTGAGACTGCACTCCCATAATAAACAATGAAGCCAATAAGTGTCCAGTATGTCACTGCCAGACAAGCCACTGAGTGTGTAACCCCACGAACAAAACCGCATTCAGAGGGCTCAGGCTCCCTATAAAGGACTGGTAAGATGAATGTGGACCGTTGAATGCCAAAATGATTAACTATATGCAATACTTAATAAAACCAATGAAGTCAAATGTAACTTAATCTATTTATGGAGCAAATGTGAAATGCAGGAGTGTCAGCAAAGCGGTGTTTTATTGATTTATTTGCCTTGTCTTCCATCACCACCAGGGAGACACGTCGTAACATTTATTCTTATCCAATCCAGATGGCTGCCAGTGCAAATATTAAGAGAGACCACAAAAAAAAATTTTTTTAGAAATTGCTTAGGCAGTGATGTAATGCAGTACAATTCTTTTTGCTGCCAAACAGTTTCTTAAACTACACTTGTATTCATTAGAAAAATTAAACTTTAGATAAAATAATGAATCATTGACTGAAGAGATAAAAATAAAATCACAGAAATTAGTCCAAGCCCAAGTTTGTGTCATGAAAAAAACAAAACTTGACCGTCTGTTATTTTTATTTTTTATTTTGGTCAGACAGCTTATCGGGAAAAGAAACGCCTATTACCAATTTCAGCTTCCTCAGTGCTTGATACACAGCGATACGGACAATAGCGTCAGTTTTTCCATGTCAATTCCAGCGCAAGTCTTTATTCTTTTGAAGTGCATGCAAAGTGTGTCTTCTCTCGACATGCCAACAACACCAAACTCTTTCAGGCTTCACCTACATCGACAGTGTTTGAGGGTGGGTAAAGTAGACATTGTTCGCAGGCAGCCAATTAAGCCAGTGAATGGCATTATGCAAATTTGTTACATTGTTACATCAGTATGCAACAGGAAGTGAGACTGGATTTGCAGATGAATCAAGATGAAAGATGAAAAAAGTTTTTTTTTATAAACCATAATTTTCAGACACAAATACTTATTTATTTTGAATATGTATTTTTACATGCAAAAATCCACTTACAATATCTGAGGGCAAATGTGCTTCCTCATACAGGAAACATTCAGTGAGAATTATTGACCCCTGACAAAATCTGTGACCTGTAAAGTCAATCGTTGAAGCTTTTCCATGTCCATGTCAAATCCTAAATCATACTTTGCACTGACTATGTAATGATGTTTTTAGATAAAAGGTTAAATCTAGGTAAAGCAAAACCGTGTATTGATCTGTGTATTGAAGTAACTGCCTCTGACTGAGACGTTTTTCAATGAAGACAAGAAGTGACAACCTCAACACCCCCTAATTGCTTCCTGGTGACACAGAGCCCATATATTAATTAGAAAAGCTCATTCAAAGCCTAAGGAAAAGGGCTGCATTCCCCCTGCCATTACCTGTGTTTGGTTTGGCCCACAGCCAACCTAGCGCAGGTATCACATCAAATTAATGACTAGCTTCTCTGTACCGATGACTTCCTGTAGTGCTTAGCAGAGGCTCCCTGTGCCAGGCGACTACTTTTTTCACCTTTATCATTTGATCTGTGGTTTCACGCTCTCTTTCCTTCAGCTTCTGAGTTTTGGCCTCTAATTCCCTCCTCATAGCAAGCAGGGAAGCGGGTTTAAATGGATAGCAACAAACTGTTTTGAACTCTTTTATCTGCTCACTAGCGACACCAGCTGGTATAATGTCTGTTTTCAAACAGGTTCTCCATTGTTCAGACAATCACATAGGCCTGCCCTAAACTGACACCATTGGAGTCAGTGTTGCCAGGATGCTCAAGAGAAAATGTTTTACACACTTAACTTTTAAGATAAGTCTAAAAGGTATATAATTTTAGATTTGATGCTTAATATTAAAGAAATATATGCCTTTTCCGATTGTGGGCTCTCTGAAATGCAACAGAGTCTCACGTGTGCAGTAAGTCACCAACAGAACTCGAAAAGAAAAACAAAACTCTGCCTCATAAACAGAAAAGTAACTATGGAGATGACGGAGATCCGAGGCAACCTGGGAGAGCTTCAAATCAACCTCAGACCGCAGTCCTCCTACACACTAAATCCTCCTCTCTCATCTCTCCTCTCATTTCCCTCTCATCTGATACTCCTCCTCTCCCCTGAACCTGAAAAGTGCAGCAACAGCTTCATGAAGGCCTGATTTACTTTGGTGCAGAGGCTGCTGAGGGCGGTCAGCTCCACACTCTGCTGACCTCCTGAGAGCTGTGGAAGTGTGAAGGCTGTGACAGAGAGCTCTCCTGGGTGAAACTCGCCTCACTGCTGATGGGAAAACAAATGCTGACATTCGTCATACAGGCCAGTCTCACACACTGACACTAAATTTGATCCACTCCTCTTGGAGGGCAATACAGATTTAGAGTTTGTTGTGTAAATGTACAGTCGTGTATTTAAAATGTTAAACTTAAAATAAATTATATAGCAAAATAAATAGGGTTCAAGCTTATCTTATTTTGTTTAAAAAAAAAATAACCTCAGGTGTCCTTTTACACTAAAAACACAATAAACTAAATTACATTCTGATTGGTCAATAGCTGTGTTTTATTCACGATAAAACACGGCTATGACCGCTTCACACAACGGATCTGTGTATCACTACACAACACCCTTAGCAACCATTCTTAGCAACGTAAACATATGTTTGTTCTCATTGATATTGTCAATTGAAGCTTACTGTATCATAGAGTAGAGTATTGTGAGAGAGAGATCGAGTGAGCCAGGAAGAACCAAAATGGGGTTTTCATGTCGATGCCATAGAAGAACCATTTTTGGTTCCCTGAAGAACCGTTTTGTGAAAGGTTCTTTAAAGAACAATTTTTTTTCTAACCATTTTATAGTCTAAAGAACCTTTCTGCGCTACAAATAACCTTTTGTGCAAAGGAAAGGTTCTTTGGATATTAAAGGTTCTTCATGGAACCATGCACCCTGCCAAAGAATCTTTATTTTTAAGAGTACCTGCATGTAGGTATAGCATTTTCCTTCAGGTAAGTCCTATGCTCACTCGACGTTCAGACGTAGAACCTGGAAGTGCTGTACTGTGTTTACTATGTCAGCAGCGTAGAAGACTGGACACAGAAGATGAACGAAGGTCTTACGGGTTTTGGAACGACATGAGGGTGAGTAATTAATGACAGAATTTTCATTTTTTGGTGAACTAACCTTTTAAAATCTTACCAACTGCAAACTTTTGAATAGTAGAGTAGAAAATAGTAGAATTGTAGAAAAATTAAATAAAACCTTTTCACTAACAAATAGTTCTTTTTATATCCTAAATTTATATAAATGCACTACTCATTTATATAAATTTAGGATATAAAAAGAACAATTTGTTAGTGAAAAGGTTTTTTTTTTTTTTTTAAGATTAAACTAGTATGATAGAACCACCACTGGTGTATGACGTTCCTGCTTACAATGGTGTCATGTTTTTGCACAAACTGCATTTCTTGGAGGGACAGTGCCTTCCACACTATGTAAGCGAGTTCAGACATTATTGAGAGATTTGTCTTTTTGAGGAGTGGTTAACCACATGAGAACTTTGCTTGATCAGTCTATGTGTGTGTGTGGATTTGAAGCAAGGGGCTTACTAGACGATACATCACAGGCTCTGTCGGGAGAGACTTGGGCCTGGGGGTCTGTCTGGCCCCTGTCATGGAAAACACTGAGAGTCCCTTTCTCTCTCTCACACATACATTTATAAACACCCACACAGACAACCTTATTAATGTGAATAGCAGAGGAATCTGTGTTAATCTAATATAATTAACCATGTGCAAAATCCCATGAACAAAGCCTCAGCAGACTCTGAGCACTGATTGAAGGGCAGGTCTGCTCTTTTGCTTTCATAGCTGTTTGGTAATCTTAACAGAACTGGAAAAGAACAGCAACCTCTGTGATTTCTCATAGAGTTAGGGCTGATTCATCATTTATATACTACATGAGTATGCATGGATGGGATCTTTCATCTTTTCACAAGTTTCGCAAGACAAATTAACTTTAGTGTTTTTTAGTGTTACATTGATTAAAGCGCTCTACTTTTATAGCTCTTGGTCAAATTATAGTGCTGCTTTATGTTAACACCACATTTCATACGTGCAAGAACAGTTTTTCCTACTTTAATTTACAACATCTAAGGGTCCGTCTGACATTAGAAACCCTTTCCCTCTGCATCAAACATCGGTTCCTTGTTTTATCAGTGTATCACATACCATCGAACTGAGCCAGGATAAACAGGAAAGAAGGGATTATTGCAATTTTTCATCTCCGTCTTTCCTCCTCTTGCATAGTGGTGGTCAGGCTATGAAATCGTTTCCACTTAATAATATTTTTAAAAAAAATGCTGTTGCAGCTCAAGGGGGATTATTTCCCCAATTACCTACACCGCGGCTCATTTACCGTCTGAGTCCTGCATCTTCAAAACAGAAGTTGTGTCTCCAAGCACTATATGACGACTAAATGAGAGGCGAACACATTGAAGCAGTTTACTAGGGATCTGATAAAAAATGAATACTGTATGTACACTGTATTGTTCCAGTATGTAAGTAACATTTAAAACATTTAATGTTTTATTCACCAAGATTATTTAACTTTGTAATCTAAAAATAGAATGACTTGTTTTGTTTCCTAAACAACTTTCCTTTTCATATAATATTGCAAATCTCTCTTATTTTTCAATCCGCCCCTTAAATCTGGCTCCAATCTGGTACAGTATATAACACCCACTTTTCACAAGCCAATCAATTCCTCATGGATATAATCAAGTGCCGAACTACTTTTTTTCTCATTGAATATCCTGTTTCACTTGGAAATCCATCAAATTACGGAAGTAAAACAGCTTGACCAAAGAACCTCATGTACATTTTTAGTAAAAAAGCAACTATGTGACTATTTTTACAATTGTGGCTTTATGGGTAATATAAATATCTGGGTATGCTAAATTCACTTAATCATTTGAAATAACTATTTGACAGGGTTTAGGAAAATATTCTCAGAACTCTCTTCCTTTTTTATGGAAAAATTTTTTATTTAACTTAACAATGATAGGTGACGGTTTAGCTGTGATCTCATTCAGAATATGAGAGTCAGACTGCAGTATACCAGCATGCTTCTCATCCATCCATGCATCATTTAAACCCGACACATGATGATAAGAGAACATGAAGATGCTCTGATCGGCTGTGGCTTGTCTTGAGAAGGGAGTTCTGCAAACAAGAAACAAATAAAAGAGTTTCAAAACATGTCTCCATGTGGATGGAATCTGTGTTTGACAGTAGAGTGGAAAAAAAACCAGAAGAGGATGACTGTTGTTTATTATGTCTGAGCATAAGGCACTCATCTCATTGAAATCAAATTGAGGGAATCGCTGCTATATCACGTACAGCCTCTGAGATATGATGTAACTCAACACCGGAATATCTGCAACTCTCTGAGATTGATTTAAGAGGAATCAGGAATCTCATCTTTGATGCCACATGAATCTGGCTGGACCATGAACGCAGCCATTAATCAAGCTTTCAGCCTTCGTACGGGCCTTGCTGTGTTTTTAACCCCCTGTTGAGTGGTGTGTGTTTTAGGCAAACATAGTTCTTCACCTTTGCCCACATATTTAAAACAAACCCCTACAGGCTTTAGTGGAGTCCAGCCCAGTGAAACTTAGTCTAGCTTAAGCTTTAGCACTGCAAACCCTTGTGAAAAAAGAAGTACATTAGCATACTTTAAAAAAAGAAGTACTCATGCAAATAATATACTTTAAAAGATATAGGTCCGGTTTCACAGACAGGGCTTAGACTAAACTAGGATTAGGCCTTAGTTCAATTAGGATTATATTTTAAATTTATATTAAAAGCAGTTAGCTGAACTTTAGTGTTTTTTTGATCCACTTAAATAGTACATCTTTATGTCATAATTACTTTGATTGACTTTGAAATATGGGTAAAGTGTACTGCTGATACTAACAAACATTTATGGTACACTTTAAAAAATGTTGGGTTGTTTCAACCCATGTTTGGGTCAAATATGGATAAAACTAACCATTGGATTACATTTTTTTAAACTATATTTTAAACCCAACGGTTGGGTATGTCCATATTTGACCCAAACATGGGTTGAAACTAAAACTTTAACATCACTTTTATCTAAACTTGTCACGTAATTAAATATATTTGTAATTACATTTTTGTAATAATAAAGTTGTAATTTAGTACATTTAAAACATATTAAAATTAAAAGTAATATCAAATAACACAGTTAAAATTATAAACAAGTTTTATATGTGCTTTAGTATAGGCTATGTTCAACACATCAAAATCAATATTATTATAAAATACACCTCATTTTAAAAGTGTAGCCTACTTAAAGGGATAGTTCACCCAAAAATTAAAAATCTACTATTAATTACTCACCCTCATGTCATTCCAAACCCGCACGACTTCATTTTCGGAATAAAAATAAAGATATTTTTAATGAAATCTGAGAGATGTCTGTCCCTCCATTGACAGCTATGCAAATACCACTTTGATGCTTCAAAAAGTTCATAGAGATCGTAAAACGAATCCATACAAATTGAGCGATTTAGTCACTTTTGCATTATATGATGAACAGATTTAATTTAGACTTGTATTCACATATAAACGCACACATCCGTTGTGGTAAACAGAAGCTCAAGCATGTTTGTTTAATGTGCGAGAACCAATGAGTTTCATTCTTGTGTTACAGCACGTTTCAGCTTCTGCAAGAACCAATGAGGTTTGTTCTTGTGCATCAAGCAGTTTCGTTTGAGCTTCTGTTTATGTTCACTGATCAATGTTTATATGTGAATAAAAGCCTAAATTAAATCTGCTCATATAAAGTGATCAAGTCTCTTCAGACAATATGGACTAAACCGCTCAATTCATATGGATTCGTTTTACGACCTTTGAAGGACTTTTTGAAGCGTCAAAGTGGTAGTTGCTTGCTGTCGATGGAGGGACAGAAATATCTCAGATTTCATTAAAAACATTTGTGTTCCGAAGATGAACGAAAGTCTTGCGGGTTTGGAACAACATGAGGGTGAGTAAATAATGACAGAATTTTCATTTTTGGGTGAACTAACCCTTTAAGTGTAAGAAACATGAAAGTGTACTCTTTTTAAGTATACTTTTGGCCTTTTATTTCATTAATATTATATTATACTTTTAAGATTTGAAGTACACTAAATGTGCACATTCAATACAAATAAGAGTACTTTTCTACAGGGAAGACTTTGATTGACATGAGACTGACATCCAGCATCAGGACCTGGATCAGCCATTCTTAAGACTATATGACCACCTCATCATCAAAGTTATTGATTAATATGATTCTATAATAAATTTATTATAGTTTCAACACTACTCTTCGTGCCTGGAAATGTGACGTGAATGATTCATTCACATACTTGTATAATTTCTTCCATTCAAACATATGTTGTTTGCGAAACGCGTCTGCACAAACATGTGGCACGTCAGGCCACGGCCGCTGGCAGGACAATAAACAAATCAGCATAACGCATGTTTCCTTTTCATAGGCGTACTGTAGATTACAGTAAAAGCTCAGACACATGCTCGGAATCAGCAAGAGAAGCAGAAAATAAGAGCTGAGCTTTTCCTGGAAGCGCCCACACCCATTGTCTTTGGTATGATCATTTAACGGATGGAGGCTAGGATGTTTCCGATGCTTTATCATGTCACTGCTGACAGCTTCTCTTTGCTTCTGGGTTGAGCCAGAGAGCAACAACTGTTTGTGAGCTAAAATTGAAAACATGTAGCGGAAGAAAAGGCAGGATCTGATTGTGCTGTTTACTGACAGCACTGGATGAAAACAAACTGTAGAGGAAAGCACGATTGTGGTGTCAGAGAGTGCAGAATCTGTCATGGCAACCAAAAGCAGAGCATTTTTTTTTGCATTACTTCAACATCCTTTTTTCCTCCTGAGAAAATTACTTGCATTTTTAGTATCCCCGGAGAGCTTTGAGTCATTGAATTTGTTTTGGTCTACCCTTACAGTCATTTATTCAAGACAAAAAATGCTGGACAGGATATTTATTTGACTTTTATTTATCCAGTGAAGTACTTACAGGACATTATCTCTAGTGCAAAATTACACAGACATGACAAGACAGTGATTATGCCAAGACAAGAAAATGATGTAGTTTGACAGAACTCATAATGCACTTCTCCAAGCATTTAAAAATGGCATTGCAATTCTGTCCACTTGACAGACTGGGGAAGCAGTCCACAACTCTCTCTCTCTCTCATGGCCTGCTGGCCTGCTTTGATTTATCTAGGATTGCTGAGACAGAAATAATCAGCACAAGCTCAAATCACAACGCAGACACACAAACATTTAAAGGTGCCAACATGAGAGAGATAACCATCAGTTCAGCCATTTTTGCTTCAGGACTTCAGAGATATCTTTATACCAACATATGATCTAAAAAGGTTATTTTGCCAAAAAGAGATGTGAAAAAAAGACATTCCATTACTGGTTTTGATCATTTGATACAAATTTATTTAACTCTTTGTAAAGTCTGAACATAACAGATGGAACTAAATGTTAATTTTCACTCCTTTCTCCTTACTTAACCCTATACCTGTCACCCCCCCACCTCCCCATTTTGGCAAGTGGGGCATAAATGACATACCCAAAATAAAAATGTTGCTGCTCATAAGTCATTCTGAATAGACACATAGCCAACATATATCTAAAAAAAGCCAACACTTGAGAGTTTACAGTTCAAGACTCAGAATTACTCATACTGTTATAAAGGATTAGTTCACTTCAAAATGAAATTTTCCTGATATTTTACTCACCCCCAAGATGTTCATGTCTTTCTTTCTTCAGTCGAAAAGAAATTACGTTTTTTGAGGAAAACATTCCAGGATTTTTCTCCCCATCACAGACTTCCATGGCAACCAAAATGTTGAAGATCCAAATCAATGCAGTTTCAAAGGGCTTCAGAGGCTCTGCGCGATCCCAGACGAGGAATAGGGTCTTATCTAGCGAAACATATGTGTCCTTATAATCTTTAATCAAAATATCTTTCCCTCCCTCTTGCAGCGACATCTCTTCTCTGATGGTGTGTTTACTGGTGCAAGGGCGGGACAACCTGTCACTCACATCACATCAGCAAACAATCCAATCAATTCACATTGGACAAAATCAAGTCCCGCTGTTTCACTCTAGCCGCGTTTCCACCGCAGGAATTTTCCCCAGGAGCTAGGGACTCGGTGTGTTTCGACCGCAGGGACCAGGGTCTAAATGAAGTTCCGGGTAAAAATTTCCCCCTCAAAAAGTCCCTGCTCATGAGGTAGTACTTTTTCAAAGTTTAGGAACGTTTGGGGGTGGGACTTGGGCACTGAACATGCTGATTGGTTGAGTTCACGCAGCATTTTATTTCAACCATCATTTTTAAAAGTCTGTTGCGGTGCGTGCAGTAAGAGTTGTTTGCTATTCGAACAATGGAGTTTAAAAAATACGACTGATGGACAGACGATGAGGTTCAGGCTTTATTAAGCTTATGCAGAGGACGAAATCTAGCAGGAACTGGAAAGTCGCACGCAGTCCTACAGTACGTCACTGGACTAATCTTCACGGTACTTTAGACCGCGATGGAACCGCAGACAGCAACAGGTCTGGGGGAAAAAAGTTCCTGGGACAAATTGTTCCGGGTAATTTCGGTGGAAACGAGGCTTCTGTTATACTGTAATCACAAGACTATTGCAACTTCTGTTTCATGCCGACTTTAATAAAAGTACAAAAATTCTGTCTCTATATCAAATATATATATGCATGAAATATAATACAAATAAAATACTTTATTATTATTGCCAATAATGCATATTTATACATTTTTACATATTATATTTAAAATATTGTTGCAAATTTAAGTAAGATACAACATTTCCCAAAAGGGATGTTGTCCCTTAATAATAATCATTTTAAATGTATTTCAGTATTTACATATATTCCACTGTAAACAATGTTCATAAAATTACAAAGTTCTGTCATGAAACTAGATGGCACAGGCCGATAGGTGACCATTCTCTATATGGCACAGCTGATTGGTTCCCGCTGAATCAGTAGCCAATGAGCTTGCTACTCAACCTTCAAATAGGTCAGCATTTTCTGTAGCAGTGCAGCGCGCTTTCAGAAACCTTCCACCTTCCAGCTCCACCTGTATAGATCTGCTACGGGTAATTTATGCTTTATTTACAGCAGAAGCATGTCTTGCTCACAGCCGCATGTTGTGTATGTATTAGCAGTAGCAAGTCCTGAACTTGCTCTGCAGTAACCAACAGCAGCAGCAGCGTAGCAGATCTATTCCAAATATGTCAACATTGTCATATCCGTTACACTCCAAGAGTTGTTATGACAGAAATGTATTAATAATAAATAAATGTATTCATTATTGATTCAAAAAGACTAGGCTACTTTGTCATATTTTTAACCAAGTACACAGCATCCACCCAATACCTAAACACTTCAAAATCTGACAAGCAATCCAGGTCAAGGAACTAAGATGTTGTTTAAGAACACTGGAAAAACGCTGGATAAACATGGTTAAGATTTCACCACTCATAAAAACCCCACACAGTACGCAGTAGCCAGGAAACTGGCCTCTCCATATTTTCTTAGGCAACTCTTTGGCCACCCCCACCCAATTCTGTCTCACACACACGCGCACACACACACACACACACACACACACACACACACACACACACACACACATACACATATAACAGAAGATGATAAACTACATCTAATGGTGTGTCAGTACATTGTGATTGTCAAATTTATGACAATAAATGTTTGACTGCTTTGGTCAGATTAAGTGCTCTTGCAAAACCTATAATTACATGGTCAGAGAATATATGATTTGCACCAGCTTCAGTATGGAGTACCTTTTTTTCCCTGTGGGAAATTCTGGATCCCTGTTGCCAGTCTGCTATGTATTAGCATCTCTTGGACAAAGATAAGCCGATTTGCGGTGAATGAGAATGAACCGCTGCCTGACAACGATGCCCTGGTTGTTATTTCCATAATATTATTATTTCTTTTGTTAAAATCTAGACTTCCAGGTCTCAGTATATTAAACCACCACAATCTTTAACCAGCAGTAATTTTGGAGCTCTTTGTACAGTTGCATCATGAATAGATGCAGTTAGGTAGTCTATTCAGACTGTAACAGTGAGAGACCCCAGTAACAGATGAAACCATAGCAGGGGTCCCCCACAGATCATCATGCAATTACAAACATAATCTCTGATCTAAAAAGAAAGCACTGTTGCATTATGGTAAGCCTTTGTTTGCAATCTCTTTGATGTGATTGTTCAGTGTCTTCAGAGGTTATGAACACAGAAATGTGCACAGAAACGCTCTTTTTCCACTCTCTCTCCTATATACATACACTAATAAGCCTGTTAAGCCTTCCAACATCAAACAAACAAAGCTAAACAATTCCATCCACAGTTTCCGATATTCCCTGGAAGCAGCAACCCTTTCAAATTCGATCTGTGAGAAATTCCATCATAATTTCACAGAAAGCGAACAACCATCCGTCTGTCGCCTTCCCATCTTATCCTAATCTGAATCTCCCCACTTCCCCCCCTCTCACTTTCACTCTTTCTCTCCTTCTCTCCATCTCTCTCATACTGATTCATGAGATAGCCTGACAGTCTTTGTCCACGTGTGAGCACACGCCAGGAAAGCACATAGTTCAAACAGTCGTAAACGGAGTTGTTCTCCTTTATTGTTTTTGTAGTTTGCTACACTTTGCTGTCAAAACTACACAAGTTCTTCATGTTTTGGCAGGAAAATTGAGAAATCGTAAACCTTTTTTTCCCCTCCACAGGCTTATTACTAGTTCACTTAACTCAGAGCCTCATGTTTCTTCTAGTGACCCCTAAACGACACTTGCAACCCCCTTCTGTGAGGACCGCTTTGCCCCCTACTGTCCTAGGAAATCCAGAATGCCGGAAACCACAACAATACCTCAAAATATTGACAACAAGGCTGTATTATATTGTTTTGGGTTAGGGGGACAGTTTAAAATTTTAGCTGAAGGTCACCATTGACTGCAGTATTGTATCATGTTCGGCTACAGAACAGACACTGTCAATCTGTCAGGATGAGCAGCACGGTCTGTGCTAGGTTGTTTTCTTTTTCATTTCTTCATAACCTTCTCACTGGGAACTTTCCCTTTTGTTTGACTTTGTCTTGAGTTACTGAGAGTAGCACAATGGCCGTTTCTCTCAGCTTGTTCTCACAAACTCTCGCAATATCATGAGTGGGCAATAGAGGGCACCGTTTTAAAGATCAACAAGTTAGAAATTCACTGTATTATAATGGACACAGCAGATAAGGAACCAAAAAGAGATCAAAATTCGCAAACAAGACCTTCAAATATAAATGAAGACATTTGGTCTTGACTTAATCATGATTCATGAGCTCATTCGGGGGAGAGCTGTGAAATGTCAAAGCGTCAGTTCTCAGCCTCAGAAACACAAAAACACACGCCTTGAAGAACCTTGAGGTGAAAGACATTACCCACTCCATCATAAAAAGCAGCTTGACGGCATATGAGAGCGCAGACTGCTCTGTCAGCGTGTTTGTTTGGTTGAATGTCCAGTTGAAGGGTTCAGTCTGACGATGAGGTGAATGAATGCAGATACGAACTATGACAGCGCTGTGACCATAGAAACATGCACGCTCTTAGGCTTATGCTTCCCAAGGCATCCATTAAAGAAACAACCAGAACATTACCTTTTAACTGTTTTATTTCCACTATCCGAGTGCGCTTCAAGTTCTGGAGTAGATCCAGGAATATTCGCGCACTCACCAGGCAAGAATGTGAAAATCACCCCCAGACCCCGAGCTCTTCCCAGGCGTTGTTTCAACAGGTAAATGCATCTGCAGGTGGCCACAGGTGATACAGGAGACACGTACGAAGGGAAAAGCTCTCAATAACAGAACACACAATGAGAGAAGGCAGATGTGGGCTCAAATTGACATTCACCATAAGAGTAACAGTCAAATAAACCCACTAAACGGCACATACGGTCAATGAGCCGTAGAATAACACTATTAAACGGGATTATCTATCATTCAGACTGAAAACTGATTCTCACTGAAGCTCTTACTGTAACTACAGCACGTGGGGTAAACTACGAGGAACATTTTAGCTAGAGCCGTTCATTAGCTACATTACTGTAACCATATATATAATTTAATCGTTCATCAACACTTGTGATTGAAACGTGCTGCTTTAAAACATACTGATACTGCACATCATCAAGGCCTGGTTGAGCAGGCTCACACTCACATAAACAAATATAAGCTTGTAATCAGTGTGGTGTAATCACTGAGCCGACAGAAAATATACAGTAGGTAAGAGCAAGTACGCTGGCGTTGGAGCCCCATACAAGACCTGTGGAGAGTCTGGAGAATGAGACGTGATGGAAACACAAAGGGGCTCTTGTCTCGACCCTTTCTGCTGTCACCAGCGGAGCTCTATGTAGTACTCGTTTTGAAGGATCCGTATGATTAATTGCCCACTACTTGACACTGTCACTCGGCCGTCTACTCGGACAATAACACGGGTCACGGCACCAGAGCTGGCACTGCGGAAACACGACAACTGGCTTTCAGCACTGCCATTCATCCACCAGTGTTACTGGCCGGAATGACACATCCTTAAGACCTGGAATGAAAAACAAACTTAAAATATATTTTTGCAGGCATCACTTCCTACAATGTTTGGATCCATTAATCATAGCTACGCCTGCGATCCAGTACACGTCAATGCAAAAATGATTAGAGTCAATAGCCAAAACGCATTACTGTCAAATAGAGGATGACAGTGATGAATTGAGGGTAAACAGTACAATATGTCAGAAACTAAACATTTAAGCGTTAAAAGACCCGGATGGCATGCGTTCTATACAGAATGCTTCACAAATTCATGAAGAATGTCAGTTTGTCAGAAAAAAATGTGCAAAAATTGTAGCTTTTCACTGGGGCAGTGCCCTTAAAATGACAACATTGTTCCTTTTTCACCCTTAAAAGGTGCATATTAGTACCTTAGAGTAGCAATATGTACCTTAAGGTATTACTATGAACTTTTTAGGTGTAAAAAGGTGTAAACGTAAAAGTATGAATTATTATAGCCTATTTTACAGTGCAAATCTATATTATATTTAACAGGATAACACATGCATATTCTGAGTAATGTTAAAATGTATTTTTAGTAAAAATGCAAGTTATAATTTACAAATGAAACACAGAAGACCCTGCATTAGCTACATCACATTCTGTTTATCTAAATACTTACATTTTGAAATCAAATACGCACATTAGGGTGTAACACTTTTTGTTGTTTATCCTGGGTGGTGTTTTGTGCAACACTGTGCTAACTTCTTATACATTTATTAGTAGCCTCATTGTTCATCACTTGGCCTGATAAATGACGCTACTGTCTGTAACATTAGTGGTTATTAGTAAGCTATAATTCAAGGTAGTAATTCAAGTAGGCTAAGTCTGGAATATTAACATTATACTACAGCAGTAGATGATGTAGCTGTATAGTCTATGAAATGTAAAATATGGGCTATAGCACAAAACGTCTTCCGTACGTCGTCAGGTGAATGTCTGGTGACAGCAGCTGTCCGTTTCACAGCACATTTAACAGTGTTTTTATAGTGTAAAGTCCTTATCCATCTAATGAAAAATGTAGTATTTCCAATATAGCTACAGACTAAACATCAATGCTCTGTTCCATTACCGTCGAAATGCTACACACTCTCGTCCTCCAAAAGAACCTGCTCTCCCCTCCTCTTGTAAAACAAGCAGAGGGGGAAACATTCAAGGCGTTTCACGTTCTCGCGCAGTTAAACTGGAAACTTGAGGGGCGCAGCGCAGAGTTTGTGCTCTCCACAGCTGGGCAGCCGGAGAGCAAGAGAGAGAGAACGAAAGAGAGAAACAGGAGACATCGCAAATCTCTTTGATAGTCTGGGGCAGTAGAATGGCGGAGGGGCAGAATGCTTCCCTTTCGAGACGGCAAATGTGAG
This sequence comes from Rhinogobio ventralis, assembly GCA_039654625.1. Lineage (NCBI taxonomy): Eukaryota > Metazoa > Chordata > Actinopteri > Cypriniformes > Gobionidae > Rhinogobio > Rhinogobio ventralis. Next base: position 26,395,698 of record CM077211.1, read on the forward strand.
CCCATTATCATAACCGGCGGAAAACACTTCATTTGTGCTGTGAAACCAGGAAAAACTAGTAAACAACAAAGGTAACGGAGGTGTCCCGTGCCCTCTCATCTCGAAATGAACTGTCACTCGGGACTACGATGGTTGGTAACTTTATGCGCTTTCTTCCAAGTGGGCTCACACCGGGACACGCACAAGAGCACGCGGCAATGTGACAAGCCCGTTTCGGTGAGTTTGTCTCGTACGCACTTTCTGCAGTTGCTTCGCGCGCAATGCACGCGCCTTTGGAGATCCTCGTAAATGACATGTTAACAAGATCTTGCATATTATGAACAGACTGATTCGCTGTTTGATCTTCTGTGGGCTAGCTTAAAAAGGTTATTTTATTATCAACAACTATTATCACACATTTTTCAAAATTATTATAATGGATAGGCCTGTTTAATAAAAGTTCAGTTTGCGTTTTTTAGTTGACTATAATTAGATAAGAATTAAATAAGAAAATTTAATGAATTAAAAACAGATACATTTATTTTATCTGTACGACCTTTTTCTTAAACTAAAATTCATCTCACTAAAATATCCATTTTGTAAAATTGTTAGGAGTAAAAGTTTATTTTATTATTCTGCACGATATTGCTCCTATTCGTATTATTAACACCACCAAATATAGCTTATATAATATTAAAACATTAAAATAGGTAGTTATCATATAAATCTCTAGTGGCATTATAATCGCAATAAACAATTGTTTTATTATTATTTATTGCATTCCAGTTAATAATTGAGTCATAGCGGAATACATTGTTTTAAAATAATTATTTTAGTGGCGTCCAGCCATCCGCGTGTCACTTCTTGTCATACTCGTAGAAATCTGGGCCTGAAAAATGATTTTTTGTGCCAAGTGAAATACTGTTAAACTCTTGCCAGTGCAATGCCAGTTTATGTGTCAAAGGAAAAAGGGGGAAGCCCACGGGTGAACAGACTTCAAATGCATTTATATGGGAAAAATTCACTGACCCCCATAAACTGATCAAGTTTCAGTGAGACGAGAACTGTTAAAGTAGTTATCGAGCATATTTACTTCATTATGATTTGGCAAGTGCGCGAGTCTGTTTAACGCAATTAATGTCTCGCTTTCACCTGAGCCATACAGTGTGTTGAGGAGAGAGTTCATCATCGGTCGAGGTGGAAATCATAAGGAAAGATGCATTATATTCCTTTAAACATGTTGACTATCCCAAGTCTTAAAAAAAAGAATCGCACATGTAATAGTGTTTGTTTATATTTAGGCAAAAATGCAACAGGCTTTGTTAAATATAACCGGAAAATGATTGCATTATGCAGGCAAAAGTTCTGCCAATTTACCTTTCTATTTGTTTTGACAATTAATGTTTATCTTTTCCTGGAGATTTATATCATTAATGGAGCCATTGTCCAGGGCATGACCTGTGCATTCTTTATGCAATTCATAATGCGCGAGTACTGCGAGGCCTGTTTTTGGTTAAGAAATTACTCTATACAGAGCAGAGGGTCTGCGAATGTGACCTGCTAATACAGAATATTACTTTAGTACATAAGCTTCACTCCAGTAAAGCTGGCCAGTGTTCGAGTCATTTTCACAGGTGTCCATATAGGCTAATACGATGACAAGAGCCGTTGCGTGCACGTGGCCATTTACGTACAACAGGATTTCAGGCGTTGAGATATAGTAAAAAGGAACAGAGGAATATAAATAATTGCAGACAGCCGAGGCACATTAGCAGCAATAACAACAATAAGGATGTCCGATAAAAAGAAGAAATGGCAACACTTTATTTTACAGTGTCCTTGTTACATATGCTGCATTTACTTACCATAGTAATAACAGTAAATTATGCATAATTATATGCAACTAAATCTGAACCGAAACCTTAATCCTACCCTAACCCTATAGTAAGTACATGTAGTTAATTATTATTACACAGTACTTAAATATATAATTACACTGTAACAATGACACCTTAAAATAAAGTGTAACCAAAGAAATAATAAAAAAGCTAGTATAAAAACGTGCCAAGTTCTTAGAATTGCATTCGTATTCATGTTGGTTTCATACATTGTTGAAAAACATTTATACCGTTTCACTACCCTAAAATGTCACATGTAAACAGTACCAAAATACTTTATGTAGGCTATACCTTAATCATTATTTTCAAAAGCACTTTAATTATATAATCATGTTTGTCAAAAAAAAGCTCATGAGGGTCTTAAGGTGTTTTTTTTTTCACATGACAGCAAAATTGCTTTCTGCATGTAACACCCTCATAAAAATATAAAAATGACTAATTCAAATAAAATAATTGCATTTCTTAATGTAGACCCAGTCAAAAAAAGAGTGTTATGTGCAAGCATAAGATATCTACGGGGGAAAGACCCTTCAAAAATATAGTCAAACATCACTTGCATTTCTTTCTGCTTTCATTACCGTCAGCTCTGACTAGTGATTAATAAACTCTAAACTGCCCTTTCCTGATCTGAGGTGGATGAACAATTCATTAAATTTAGAGGTTGACCGTTTAAGAGTGAGTTGTTCATTGAAGGTTAGATTTTACAAGGGCACAGCTATTGACAGCCTCAGCAACTAGTAAATACTTAAGAGTTTCAGAGGGTGCAGAACAGCAGAGGTTTGCAGCTCTGTGGAGTGTAAAGGCCCTTTTTACGAGGAGAGGCACACTGTAAACTAAGAACCCCAGTTAAACATTTCCACCACAGATTTAATACGCCAGCTCTATCAGTGCACTGGCATGAACTGACTCCTCTGTGATACAGCTACTATACGGTGCTTTTTCCCCTCAGTTTGACTGTGAATAAGGAAAAAGTTAATGCATGTTATGTCTGACTCTGTGGAATCCAGTTAAGAATATTATATCACTGTCCAATACTTCATCAGTGTGGTTTACTTTGATTCATGCAGTTAATATCATGGATTATGATTTTTTAAAATGATAATCAAAAATTATAGGCTACTTTTCTAAATATAAAGCTATTTGAGTGTTTTCATTCTTCTAAAATCTCCTCTTCTTCCTTTTCTCTTTATCAAGCAAAAAGACATGAACTCCTTCCTGTGGACTGTGAAACGTCCTCCTCCTTACCCTCCTTCCTATTTGTTTGGGACAATCCACGTCCCCTACACTCGAGTCTGGGACTACATCCCTGAGAGCTCGAAACGGGCCTTCCAAATCAGCACCAATGTATTCTTTGAACTGGATCTCACGGATCCTCTTACCATCTCAAAACTCACCAGCTGCCAGCTGCTGCCCAACGGAGAAAACCTCCAGACGTTACTGCCGCGCGACCTCTACCGCCGCCTCAAGCGCCACCTGGACTACGTCAAACACATGATGCCCTTCTGGATGACGGCAGATCAGCGTGGCCGGGGACTTTATGCTGACTACCTCTTCAATGCCATTGCGGGGAACTGGGAACGCAAGAGGCCTGTATGGGTGATGCTGATGGTGAACTCTCTGACGGAAGCAGATGTGCGGTCGAGGGGAACTCCGGTGCTTGATTTGTTCTTGGCGCAGGAGGCAGAACGTCTCGGGAAGCAGACAGGTGCTGTGGAGAAGGTGGAGGAACAGTGTCATCCCCTGAATGGACTGAACTTCTCACAGGTCAGTGAGCAGGCAACCAGACAGAGAGGCCTGTGTGTGTGTGTTTTGGCAAGTGTGCAAGGGAGATCCGGTGGTTAAAATAAGGTGTTGTTATGGATTAAGTGATTATGAATGTCCACCGACAGACCAGAGCAGGGAGGAAATGAGATAAAAGTCTGACAAAAAAAAGTCTGAAGCCACTTAAGTTAAATCAGAGGGGGAGGGAGAGCAGCTGTCAGGTTGATAGATTGGTGTGGAAATCAATGCTGAATAAAATTTATGAGGTATAGAGGGAGGAAAGAGAATGACTGTCTGCCTGTGGGGTCGCGCTGTCATCTGACACGTCTTGATTATCCTATTGCTGCCTGTCGAATGTAACATTAGACTGAAAGATGGACAAACTTACCTAATTGCTTGATGATATGCAGGTGGAGGGTATCCAGCTTTTATTTCTGCACTGAAAAAGGAGTGGGTCAGAGATATGTATAGAGCGTAGGAGTTATATTAAACAGGCAGAGAAAGTTTGTTGTTTGTGGGTCTCACACACACACACACACACAAACACACACACACACACACACACACACACACACACACACACACACACACACACACACACACACACACACACACTTACTTTACTTAGCTATCTGAATGGAGACATTGCCTTCTATTGTTTTTATATACAGATAATTGTACATTTTATAACCTAACCCACACACTAAACCTACCCATTATAGAAAACTTTCTGCATTTTTACATTTTTAAAAAGAACTTAAATTACTTTATTTTTATACCAGTTTTACAAATGAGGATTGATTTTTGGAGATTTTGTCAGGTTTTGCTCACTTCTGGGTACAAATTTGTTCCCAAAATATGGTTAAGTACACACACACACACACACAATGTTGTGTTTCCATGTTTTAAGGGGACTTTCCATAGACATAATGATTTTTATACTGTACAAACTGTATATTATATCCCCCTATACTAACCCTACCCCTAAAACCATCACAGAAAACTTTCTGCATTTTTACATTTTCAAAAAACATCACTTAGTATGATTTATAAGCTGTTTTCCTCATGGGGACCAAAAAATGTCCCCGCAAGGACAAGGATTTCAGATATTGCCACCTTTGTGGGTACATTTTGTCCCCATAACATAGGTTTACCAGGACACACACACACACACATCCACATACTCAACACTGCAAAAAAGGCAGAGAGTTTCTGTTCCTTGTGTGACACATATACATACATACATACAAAAAAATATACATCCACAACCTCAACGCCACAAAACCTGCATCAGTGGCAGCAACACAGTCATAAACGCTCACACTGCAACTGAATCTGTGAGCCGGGGCCCCCGTGTGACAGGCAGTAGGGCTCCTGTGCTAATTTGAGAGGGTACAGGGGCAACATAGCCTCTCCACTTTCATCAGCACCTCCTAACTATGCTGTCAAAAAAGAACATGCCTTCAGGGCCCACCATCCAGCGCACCCCCTGTAAGGAATCGTGGGAAATGTGGACCCAGCACAGGGTGACAGCTCTCTCTCTTCTTTAGTCTGGGAGAGGTCAAAAAACCACTCTCATTCCCAGGCTGAGCAAGTCGAAATATCTTATTTAATGTAGCAGCAAATAATGCTTTCAGACGGAATGGGTTTTGGGTTTGGATATTTATTGCATCAAATATTTCTTTGAGTATGAGTTTATTTTTCACCGAATTGCATTCGTACACTAAATGTCATCAGAATGGGCAGAACAGATGGACTTAGGCACTGCAATGTGAACTGTTACAAAGTGCTCTTAATGATTGTAGAAGTCTCTGCTTTAGATTCTGGCGAAGGCTCAGCCAGCGATCCATTTTAATCACAGGGCTAATCAGCAAGCTTTTGAACATCTGAATTTCCTACAGCTTTCCGCCCAAAAATAGTCCCTGAAGAAGTAAAGAGCATGAAATGAAAATGACAGGCAAATGATTATGCTGTATTAGAATCTGAGGGATAATTTGAGCGCTGTGCTCGCCTGGAACGCTCAAGCTGGAGTGAGGTCAGACGGCAAGATCATGCGTGGAGGCAAGAAGGAAGGGGTCGGATGATGTGTAGGCTGTGGTGTCGCTGCGAGGCTTAATCTGAAACATGAGCCACGGGATTGTGGGAGATCAGAGTTGGGAATGCTTCCAAATGCTGCTAGCTGGCGTATTAATCGCTCCCAATAAAAGTAACTGCCTACGATATTCTCAATCTTGCAGGGCTCTCTTTCTCTGGGCTTTGTGGTGTGAGTCATCAGTTGTCACTGGCATCAACCGCCTTGGCCTTTACCTTAGGTTAAAGCAGTTAGCCTGACCTTTTTCCTCTCTGTTCTCTGGGAATCGTTGCCAAGAGCTCAGGAAGTGCTTTGAGCTCAGAAGGTGCTACAGAAAAACAGGTCCCATCTCAGTGCTTATGTGGTTCCTTGGGGGATAATGGGGTGTGATGCCTGGAGAATAGAGCGGTTTGCCTGGCCTGGCACAGATCCATGTCTGGCTCTCGGATGGAGTGCAGGGGGAAGTTGAAGAGCATTGGGGAGGGTTTGGCTTTCTCCTTGAAGCAGGAGTGGTGAGTTTCAAAGGCCGCATGGAGCGCATGGTTCATCTCTAGCTTTGCAAACGTGGATGAACACAGACAGCTGGGGATGACAGGAAGCAACACGCACTTACTTAAAGCTTAAAGCATGCAGAATACACCAACTGCCAATAGCAGAACAGGGTGTCTATAGGGTTAGAGGACAAGCTGTTTATCTCTGGTTTCGTGAGAAAAACTCCCATAATGCATCAGTGGACTGAATGCCTCATGCCTATGCTAAAGTAACTTATGCATTCATTTTGAGGTCACTTCTTAGCTAGCATTTGACAATTGGGGTGAAGACAAAAAATTATAAGAAACATTATATATATGCCAACCTCTTCTGTGCTGAGGTCAAAGGTCATGGCCTTGCTGACGACGCAGACAACCCCATGTATACTAGAGTCTCTGTGTGATTCTGACCAGCAGAAAGGGAAAGTCGCAAGGCTTTTAGGCTCTACATAAGGAGTGAAAGCCCCACTGCAAACTTAGACTAACAGCATAAAGTTGTTGGATCTCACACTTTAGCAGAAGCCACATCTGTTTTCAGCTGTGAAGAAGTGCTAAAGTGTTGATGGACCTTGGAGGGATATAGTCTGTTAAAATGGGATTAACAGAAATATATAGGTCAAATACAGCAGAAATGTTTGTACACTCACTGTGAAGTTGTCATGAGCTTTTCGCCATATTATTATACAGCAATTAGTTATAGTCCACTAATTTGTTTGTATCGCTGCTTCTTTCCGTTGGCTACAGAGAATTCCAGTTGTATTAGCTAAAGTATTTTTGTTGGCGGCACAAAAATAAACATGGCCAGCCATATTGTGAATAAAATGTCAATTACCTTTTCTTAAATTGTTCAGAAGTTTGGAGTTTTTTAAATAAATACTTTTATTTAGCAAAGACGCATCAAAATCTAAGTTTGATCAAAAGTGACAGTAAAGGCATTTACAATGTTACAAAAGATATTTTAACTTTCTATTTATCAAATAAAATAAAATCCACAAAAATATTAAGCAGCACAATTGATTGATTAATAATAAGGAATGTTGGTGACACTTTACAATAAGGTTACATTTGTCAACATTAGTAAACAGTTAACATGAACTAACAATGAATAATACTTCTAAAGAATGTATTAATCTTTTCATCAAAATTAGTTTTACATTTGAACAGTTGTATTTTTTTTACATTAACAAAGATTAACAAACTGTGTAACAAATATATCGCTCATTATTAGTTATACTACAGGGTTGTTGAATGCTTGAATCTGATTGGTTGATGAACGTTCTATTATTTTCAGGGAAACGCAGGCCAAAGTAGTTCCAGGCAGGTCTTGACCGCATTACAGTTCCATATCACTTCGCCAAATGATTTCAGTTATTTCAAAGGTCCTTACAGCTGACAACAGCAAAACAACCAAAACACACAACAACACTGAACAAATAAATATAGTAAACAATAGTATAAAAACAACGAATTATTTCCAATTACGTTTTATTATGTACGGAAATCACTCTTTTTCTCCCGCTCTCTCTCCTATAGTACGAGCGCTGCTCTGATGATTTTATTAGTAAAATAGTTTAGTAACTTAAAAACTTCATGACATTTCTCACTAGCGAGGTGATAACAGCGCTGTTCTTGAAGCAGATAAACTTAGTTTCGCTATTAGTAGAGACTCTGCTGCCAAACACTGTTGAGAGACGCACAGAATACGGTAATTCACACATGCTTAATCTTTCTCTCTCTCTCTCTAATAACAGCATTAATAATTTCATTAGTCTGCTATTAATGGCTCAAGCCTCCGGTAGCTCTAAAATGACATTTTGTAATTGGCAAGGCGTGGGATGAGATGCGTAAGAAATTAGTCCTACACATAAGAGCATTTTAAGAACAAAAACCTGACAAATCTTAAAATACAACACTAATGCATTACCACCTCTGGTGTGCATTATTTCCTAATAAATCAACGGCACGTTGTCAGTTATTCCTTACTTAATGCATTAACTAATGTTAAGTAATGGGACCTTATTGTAAAGCGCTACCGAAATGTTTCTTAAACACCAAATCAGCCTATTATGATTTCTAAAGGATCATGTGACACTGAAGAATGGAGTACTGGCTGCTGAAAAAATATATATTTTAAAAATCATTATTTTATAATATTTATTATTTTAAATTGTAAAAATATTTCACTATATATGAATGCATTTTTAATCTAATAAATACAGCCTTGAATAGACTTATTTTAAACTAGCAACTTAAAAATGAATAACATCACAAGCAAACACCCAAATCACAGAGCCATTCAGTGCACAATTGCACTCTCGCTTTTATGCTTGTTGCTTAATTAGAAATGTTATTAGGAATGATACAGTGGAAAAAGTGTGTAAAATTTCCATCATATATTTAGCAAATGGTCAACTGACTTGTATTCAAAAGAGTTTATAATCAGCATTCTGCTACAAATATTTACTCAATATTCCATGCTGTAACCATCTGATGGACTTAAGATAAATAATGCATATTTAAATGATAGAATTAAGGAGAATCTGACTTTTTCCACATTTAAATATTTACATTCCAGGTCTCATGTGTAAGAACTGGGCGCTATGATCTGCTGGCATGAGCAATGGCGTGATGGAAAAAGCAGCCACCTTTCTGCTCCTGCTGGATAACCTCCTAGCCCAAAATATTCTCCTTGCCTCTCTCTGTCTTCTTTTTTTTTTCTCTCGTCCTCTTCGTGGAGGCTTTTTGCACACCTCTGTGACACTCTACCTGCAGAGTGGAATTTTAATGTCAGCACACAATGGATTTGAATAAATGGAGAATTACAAATCTCAGAATATGGGAATGTGAACACAAGAGCTTCAGTCTAGTGGAAGCAAAGATGTTATCATCAAATTCTTTCCTCATTGTTTCAAGATGGTATTGGAGCTTGGTGTTTTCGCGTGGCTGATTGGATTGATGTTTTAAGCATGTCTTTAAATATTACCCAAGATTCTGGCACTCTCTATTTCATAAATGCTTCTGACTCAGGAATGACCTTGGTTTGTATATCCACGACTTCATTTTCTCAATTACCCATCATGCTCTTAAAGAAATGCAATTTCCATTTGGAGGATGTCCACTAGGGGACTTAAGCTTTCAGTGATATCAAGAGCAAATGTACGTAGAAGTGGCACTGGAGCCAAATCAGGCAATCTGCAGGGCCTGTGAGCGTACACGCGGCAGTCAAACCGCTGGCCTAATTACTTAATTGGCCTTTCTAATGACTAAATTGCCCCCTGCTGTCCAGGACCACTTAGACAATTATGTATTGGCCTGAAAAGGAGACTTGCTCTGGAATTTACTGAAGTGGAAAAGCCAAGCCATGGATACGGTGAATGTTTACTTTCATCAAATGGGAGGTAGTGACCTACATCAAAGTGCCATCTTTCCCCAAAGCGTGGCACACACACAGTGAGGAAGCAGTGGTCAGCAAGACCAACTCTGTGTCTGTGCTGAGGGTGCGCCCTTCCTCGCAGAGGTAATTATCCATGCAGTACACACAGGAGTTTGTGCCCCACAAACATCCTGTCCTGTGGCTTTTTCAGCTTTCTGTCAAGTTGAAAATATAAGTGGATAATGTTATACACAAAATTAATTTTGACTCAATAGCAAAAGATGTGTGTCTGCGAGTGTAAATTACTATTCATAAGTTTAGTTTTGGTACGATTGCTATTATGCGTTTGATAGAAGTCTCCTAAATGGGTCATGAATTGAGAAACCAAATTTTCCTTGATCTTTCAACATATACGTAAGAGGTCATTGTACTGTAAAAACATCCTGTAAGTTTTAGAACTTTTGAACAAAAACAGCTTTTATTGAATCCAAGCTTAGAAAATTACTCATTTGGAATTGTCACAATTTGACGTAATAGTGTGATGAAAGACCGCCTCAGCAGAATAAAAACAACATCTACTTCTACATCATCGTATCTTTTGCCCCGCCCATGGGCACATTAGTGAAATGAGAAGAAAAGAGAGATACAGGATCCTAATGCATAGAAAGTTTCAACTATGTGAATGTCTCAGAGCATTATTTGTTTGTTCAGTACATTTTACTGTGGATTCTTTGGTAAATCAGTCACAATTTGCAGGCTTTGCAAACAGACTTTCACTGTAAGATATGCACAGACAGTAATGCCACAACATGTAAGTGTTCATTCAAATGCCTGATCTGTGATCAGTGATTTTTGATATGTAATGTTTCATGCAGTCAGATGTTCTTTGTCTCAAATCGTTTATTGCTGTTTATGAGTGACTATACGGACAACTTCACATTGGTTCTCTTAGAAGAATAAAAATAATCTGTGATTAAATTATATACAGAAAGGTATCAAAGAACGCTCACTTTATAATCGCTGGAGCTGTCAATTACACAGTGCATGTTTATTGCTGACGGAGTTCTGGACTCCAAAATCTCCTGTTATAATCAATGACGCTGTCTACACTGCACAATGAATCTTATTTACATCATATTTGCACTGTTAGTTATGATGAAAGCATTCGTGAATGTGCAGAAATCAAGTTGCAGTAACGAGATCACTGCATTCATGCGCTCAAGAGACATCAGTCATCGGCTACAGTGCTCATCGATGCAACCTTTCATGTAATAGCTATAATAGTAAAAATGTAGTAAAAGATTTTGAGAGAGTTCCACATGTAATACTTATTTATGTATATATATATATATGCAAAGATGTTAGCCACAGCAGTGGGCGTTTACATTTAAGTCTCACAACAGAGACACCCCCTCCTATAAAGCATTCAAATCAAAGGGCTAAAATCAGGGTAGAAAATGGCCTTTTATTTCTAAATGATGACATTTTTATGTAAAAATCATACTAACATTATAAGTGCACCTCAGGAAACATAAAAAAATTCTGTTAATGACCCCTCTAAGCTCACCAAGACTGCATTTACAGTATTTGATCCAAAATATTTGATATAAATATAATGAAAAATTGTTTCTAGTCTTTAAAGTCTTCAGTGCAACATGATAATTTTTAATATGTTGATTTGGCACAAAAGATATTCAAGATAAGAAAAAAAAAGTCAAGTGGCAAGTTTATCATGCTTGACAGGATTAGATGCTCCTGTTTAAAACACTATAAATGTAGAAACATAAAAATCGAGTCTGATTTTTATCATTCAAGTTGCCATTATCAGTGAATGATCCCTGGTGCTCCCTATTGTTAGTGATTCATGAAACATCTCAATGACTGAATGAATGGCCTGTCTTGTTAAGTCTGTTGTGCTACAGTATTCCAGCGCTAATGAATTCTGCACATTGGGGATGGATCGTGCTATGAGCTCCCAACAGCTGGGAATGCACAAGACAGAGTGCTATTCCACACAGCTGGGATCCCAGCGCCAAGATCCACCTTTCTTTTCCTTTCTCTTCATCTTCTTCACTGCATTCCTCCTTGAGAATGGAACAGTCATTTCACCTTTGCTTTAATGGCCTCATGTCACGCGAGAGGTCGCCCACCGGCTGTCTTACCTATCAGTGGTCTATCAAGGTCTATTTTTACAACAAAAAAAAACACACAAATACAACCAATGGGTGTAACAGAGTTAAATCAGATAACACACTACAAACACCCTTCAAACAGTCAACAGATAAAGAGGTTTGGAGAGTGTTCCCTCTTCATAGGAAAGATTCTGAGGCGACTGACCACAAACATGGCACCCTTTCAGAAATATGAGGAGACTTCCCAGCAGTGCTTTTGTTAGTGGAACAAAGAAGATTGAAATGAGACTGAAACATTTTTGTCATGTACACACACAGACACAAAACTAGAGGAAATCTACTTGTGTGGTCGACTTCGTCACATTTGAATGTACATGAACTGAAAGACACTGCCTTTATATGAGAAATTGAACATTACTTTATATATTTGGGGTCAGTATGATAAAAAAAGAAAAGAAATTAATACTTTTATTCAGAAAGGATGTATTTATTAAATAGATTAAAATTGACAGTAAAGACTTTACATTTCCAATACATTTACATTTATGCATTTGGCAGACGCTTTTATCCAAAGCGACTTACAGTGCACTAAATGTTGTTCTGTTGTTTCCACCAAAATATTAAACAGCACAGTCATTTTTAATAAGAAATATTTCTTAAGCCAAAATCTGCATATTAGGAGGTTAATGGTTTCTAAAGGATCATGTGACACTGAGGACTGGAGTAATGATGCTGAAAATTCAGCTTTGCCATCACAGGTATAAAGGACATTTTAAAATATACTGTTTTTCATCAGGCTTGGTGAACATAGGAGACTTCTTTTAAAAACATTGAATGGCAGTGTGTGTTATCACATTTCAACCTCATCCAATAAAATCTCAATAGATAAAATCAAGCCCCACCTTACACTGAATATTCAGTTTTAGGAATCTGTCATTACAGAAGGTAAATGTGTTTCATGATAATCCAAAGACCCTCCATGCTTAGTTCTACACTCTCAGAAAAAAAGGTACAAAAGCTGTCACTGGGGCGGTACCCTTTCAAAAGGAACACATTTGTACCTAAAGAGTGCAAATTAGTACCTCAAAGGTACATATCGGTACCATATTAGTACCTAAATGGTAGATATTAGAACCTTTTTAAAATGTACCGTCCCAGTGACCGCTTTTGGATCTTTTTTTCTGAGCGTGTAGGATCTTTTTCTGAATCTTATCAGGTCCACAGCACACATGAGCAGCCTCTCGGTGACCTCTGCTCTAACACGATCCATACTCTCCCTAAACACTCCTCTGGGTCCTGCCCGCACATGTCTGCACAAACCCCACGAGATGAGTAAAGATGGGAATATGGCTACTTCTGTGACCCTTGGACAAGCAGGCACGTGCATGCAGAGTAAGAATCATTGCCTATGATCACAATCACAATATTCATGGTCCTTACAGACAGTTTTGCACCATAAACCTTCTGTCAGACTGCTATTGTTTGAACAGATGCTGCTTGCCACTGACTAAAACACATCTCTTTTCTTCTTTTATCATTTCTACCTCCGCCTCAGACAAAGTTTTCATAGCTCGCCCCCACGGGTCGGGACTTATGTGAAAAACGCCCGCTGGATCGCTTGAAATGCGGCTCCTCTCGTAAAGTTTTACTGGCGTCCACATAAATCCTCTGATTCCCTGTCAAACCCCTCAAAACTGGTTTCCCCTCACTTTGTCACTGTAACCTCTGCAGGCTCAGTCTGAACAACCCCTGATCATCAGCGCCTGAGGGGTGCAGACAGGCTTCAGTGATATTAACAAGGTCTCATACTCAGATGCACAGTTATGGCCATTCTGCTCTTGAGAGAGGCATGATGGGAAAGATTGTATATCATTCCATCCATTTTCTAATAGGATCAGAATGAGATAAGGCAAATTCAATCCCAATTCATCAATAAAACAGGTATGTAATGCAGTGCTCACTGTTCGTGGCTGTTCGAGAGTGGATTATATATAGCTACATGGGGAAGCAAGTACATCTGCAGAAAAACGCCATACTTGTTTATGGCATTTGGAGGGCTTTTCCCCCCAGTCCATCTAAGACGACAGCAGATAGGTCCAGATTAGCACACTATTAGGTTTCTGCACTGCGCTAATACTGGTTTAGAGCCAGTGACATCACAGGAGGAACAGTGACACATATCCATTACTGACAGCTCATCACCCAGTCTCGTTTTATCCTTTCTCATTTATTCCTAAATATTATAACCACATCTCTGCTCTCACTCTTGCCCCTATAACCTCATTTAGTGCTCATAATGCTCCATACAAAGCATAAAAAATTTAATTCTGTCTTCATTTAAAGTACCTGTTAAAAGTTTGGAAACATTACAAATTACTTTAAAGGAAGTATCTTATGCTCAACAAGGCTGCATTTGTTTAATCAAAAATACAGTAAAAACAATAATATTACAAAATATTATTACAAGTTAAAAGAACTGAATTTGAATATATTTTAAAATGCAATTTTTTCCTGTGATGGAAAGCATGTCAGTTGCATTTTGGACATTGATGTAGTCAATGACATTTATCTATATACATCTTAGTCACTTTTAATGAATATTTTTTTTAACATTTTTATTTTATTTGTTTGGCACCCCTGCTCCTCTGTCCCTGGTCCCTTCCCAGTTTCTTTGTTTGGACAGAAAGCAGTTTTGACATATGCTAGAAATCTTGGATGAAAGTTATATGGGTTTATCAGTACATTAATTAATTAAATGATACCAGAATTATTTTTTTTGGGGTGAACTATCCCCTTAAATGTCCTTGCTGGAAGTTTTTAGGTCTGTCTTTTCTTGATAATTTTCCTTTGCTTACATTCCTTACAATGCACAAAACTGTCCAACCTTCAGGCTGTCCTTGAGTTAAATACTTGAGTGTTTTTACAAGCTTTTTTCCCAGAAACAATATACTTTTGATTCAGCCTACAGAGATATTCTGGTTAGCCACTCAATGTAGCATTGTTTAAGTCTCATTGTGGAGTTGGGACATGGCGTTGTCTTCTACCATGGTTGTCTGCCGTTTGAACTTTCAACATTCGGATGTTCTTGTTTTACACATGTAAAAACACACTGATTGAAAGAAACTATGTTTTGTCTTTTTCCCTATTTGTGGCCAAAAAAAAGAGATGTTTTGGTGTATCGTTCCTCTCATCTTCCCTGTTTTTCCTCTGCCTCAGATCTCGCTCAATTTCACCTGCCATTTAATGTTCCGATTCCTGTTCTCCACCTCTCTCCTTTCTCAGCTTTCCCTCTGCACCCACTGGAACAGCTTATATGTAATATCAAACACATGGCAACGTTTATAGAAGGCAAATGAGTTGAGAAATCAAATTTGCTTAACGATTCCAGCTCTGGTTCCTCAGGAACCAGTTACCATGGGAGATGATGATGGGCATCTGAAATTACACCCTCCAGACAGAAAGACAGGAAGACAGGAGGAGAGAGAGAGAGAACGAGTGAGAGAAATCTCAGGTTTTCGGGTTCAAAGTGAGAGGGGACAATTTTTGGGGGGCCTGATGTGCACTACAGACTGTGGTAAGACCTTAAAAAAACGTCCAATTATTTCAGTCAATTGGGGAAAAACAAAAACTCAAATAAAATATAAATATTAGATGGAAAAATAAAACTTGAACTAGAAATGTTACCTTTGCAACTAACTGAATTAAAATTGAGTTGAGGTACTAAATTTAATACAGTAAAAAAATATTTTTAAAATAATACTACTATTATGACTTAAAAAAATGAACACTTAAACATTTAAAAAATAAAAGCAAAGAAAGAAAGAAAGAAAGAAAGGAAAACTCCTTAAAACACCATGATTGGACATTTGAAGCAACGTCAGACAAAACATAACGATTGGGAACAGGGGAATAATACGGTACCATCTCACATTCTTTCTTCTGAGAGCTGGACACAGAGAAAGAGAGAGAAAGGGGGGTTTGGTGGGAATGAACACGCAGGCCTATTCAGATAGCATAGTTTGGTTTGGCAGCGAAAAGCCTGTGTGTAAGCAGTCTAGGTAATTGGTTTCTGATGCCCCTGTCAGTTTTCGGCCAGACCACCTGCCCAAGGGAGGAGGTTGTGAGGGAGAGAGAAAAAGAGACTTGCACTACAGCATCTCTATTTCACCCATCAAGCTCTTAACCCCTCCCTGACTTTACAAAATGCCCCCAATTCAGCCCCCATTGCTACACTGGATCATTCACGGGGCCCATGTGAAGTATATTTGATTATGATGATGGTCAGACGGGCACCGCCGTAGGAGAACAGCTCCAGCGAGGCTTGATCGTCCCCCAAGCAGGGTGCCAGCGGATATGTGCACCACAAGGCAACTTTACAGAACCTCTAATGTGAAAAATATGGCTTCAGGCACTCGTCCGTGCCAGACAGCGCTTTTCCGTGGCTAGCCGTGATATTCGATCGACATGCATTAGCAAATCCTTTCGTTTTCAAACGCATAAATCACGTTTTTCTGTTCCGGCTCTCACAGGTAACAGACATAACAGCCATTTCTCGATATTTTAAACAAAAAAAGCTGCATGAGAGACTTTATCTGCCGTTTCTGAGCAGCAACGGTGCTCAAAGCACCGGTCTAGAGACCTTTTGGTGTGCCAAAAGCTAAGGGAGATGGAGAAAATAAATGACTGAGAGAATAACGGACACCTTCCAGACGTAGCTCAGCTATTATGCCGGCCAACTCAAGCACATGGCTGCGGTGTGAATGGCTTTTTAATGCCTGCTAACAGGAGTGGTATTTAGCACGGTGGAGAACTGTAGATGGGAAGAGAGTGTCGACAGAGCGGGGATGGGTCTTTCCAACCATCCATGACTGAGCCGAACACGTCAGCTTTCCTTGGTGTCCACTAATCCTGAATCTTACCACCATCAATGCTTGTTGGATTCAGTTAGATCTACAGATAAAGGCAGCCAAACATGACTAAAACATCTTGGAGAGGTTCAATTAATGGTATAATGTGTTTTTGCTGGAATAATGCTGAGAGAAATTAGCTGGGAGTTTAAAAACACGAGTGTGGAAAAGTATTGGGACATTGTTGTGATTCCTGGGAGTCTGTTATTACAGCGCCACGTTTGGCCCACCAGCTGAAGCAATTACAGATTTTCAGGCTTTTCAGCCCAAGATTTACATATTTCAGCACCTTTGACTTCAGCCCTGAGATGACCTCAGTGTCTCTACAGCTTTGAATGGCAGTTATACCGCTCAGCATGCACAAATGTTTACTGTGTTTGTATATCTGTGTGCTTAAGACACTCTCTGTGTCAGCTGGTCTGTATACAGCCACGACTGCTGTAAATTCCCCCCAAAAATTCCTAAAAACAGGTCAGAGGAGGGTGAAACAGGTCACTACAGAGAAGATACAGTATAAGATTGAATACACTTTGAAGAGGAGAAGTTAAAGGAATGTTCTAGGTTCAAAATAAGCTAAGCTCTATCAACAGCATCGCTGTCATGTTGTCGACTAACCCAAAAAATTATTTGAACTCGTCCCTCAGTTTCTAAAAATCTTTTTAAAGTACTCACAATAGAAATCTAAGTTGCAAGGCTTTGCACTAGGATAAATGTTGAAAAATACTCTAAAGTATAGCCCCAAAACAAACATTATGTGTGTTAATGAGTAAAAATTGTCCCTTAGGGTACTAATATGCACCCTTAAAATTTAGATTAGGTATAAAGTTGTACCTTTTGAGGGTGTTGCCCCTATGACAAACTGTTTTACCCTTAAAGGTAAAAGTTTTGCACATGGTTTTTGGACACTCCACAAGACAAGATCTTCCATTGTATATAAATTACTGTAAACATTACTGTTAATAAACTGAAAGGTTTTTTTCTGTGGTAATCGACAGCGTATCGCAGGTGCTATTGATAGCTTGTGCTATTGCTAGAGTATTTTGAACACAAAATGTTCCTTTAAAAATGACTGGATATGTTCTAGCTCTAAAATCAGATTGAATGAGCCATGTGGATATACATTAACCAAATAAAACACTTTTGTTCAGTTGAATTCTATATTAATGCAAAAAGTTGCTTTTCAATCAGCTTACAGTTAAGCTAATGAACTGTATTGATCTATGTAATTATTACAATAAATCAACAAATAGAAAAAATATTTATAGAATATACATGCCTTTTTTATCATATTGCTGTTGCTACCAGCAAAATATTCTATTCTATTCTTTCCTATTCATTCCAATAATAAATGATATTACTGAAAATCAAACTTACATTTACATTTTTGCATTGGCAGATGCAACTTATGTTACACTCAAGGTATGCATTTTATCAGGTTCACCCATGGTGTTTCTAGTTTAGCTGTAGTCTTTAAAGCACAACCTTTCTCTGTTCAGTAGGTTCAAGTAACTAAGAAAGGGGTTAAAATGTACGAAAGGTTTAAAAAGAGATCTATATACCAGGGGGTTTCTGTGCATGTGTGAGCATTCTCTCCTATAATGTCTTTACCGGCCAAATGCGGACCCCCTCCCAACTTGTGTTCTACAGAAGCCATGACCCCTCTGTGTAGAGGTCGAGTGTGACAGCGCTCCGTATATTGCGAGAAAAGCACACAGGAGCTTGTTAACTTACCAAGCCACATGGCCCCCTGCCGCTCACTTTATTTGGAGTGCCATCCGTCTCAGGGGGTGAACGAGCCCTGTTACGCCATTACAAAGCATCAACGTTTCCCCCCACCCATAGAGCTGTCCAAGGTGAAACAGCCATCCATCAACCTGTAGAATAGAGGCCTGCAGGGGCCCCTCTCGAACCTGCCATGGGCCCTGGCCAAACTCAGGAGGAAACATCCCTTTCCAAACAAGCCCTTCAAGAGGCACCCTGCCCCAAAAGAGAGAGACAAAGAGGGATGAAAGAGATGCAAGGAGTCATTTGAAACACATTATCCATAGAGGAAAAGTAGGAGCTAATGATTTTCCTCTGAGGGTAAACGGGAGATGGTTAGAGCAAGAGAAAAGGAGCACCTTTAGCAGACTGCTCTCTGTAGGACACTTTGCATCCAAGGAAAACAGTCTTGCCTTTTTGTTTATTATGGTGATAAAACGTTTAATGTGGTGATAGACATCATCAGGACATTCTGATTCTGCATTGAGGCTCTCATTATTGGCTTAGTGTGTGATCTGGGTCAGTTTTAAGGCTGATGTTACTGTGGATTTAATGACTCAAAGTACTTTTGGTTTAATCTTAATTTAACTCCTAAACAGAAATAAATACTCATTATCAGCTCCATTCGCTTAGGATTTTGTTTCAAATAGAGAAAATTAAAGTAGTGATGCCCTGATATTAAACTTCTGGTTGAAACAATAAGTCTATTCCATGTTATATGGCTGACAACAGATACATAGCAATATTAAAATTCTGTACTATTTTGTCTAAATAAATTAAATTTGAAACACATTAAATGCTACATGTGAGTTTATGCATCACAACATTATAGTACAGTATCTTCTGAGAATACATTGCTAAAAAATACAATTAAAAGTGATATTAAAATATGAGTTAAATTTTTTTTTATTTTATTTAAAGTGCCCCAATTATGGATTTTGGAAAATGACCTTTCATGTAGTGTGTAACATAGTTCTAAGTGACTGAAAACATCCTGCAAAGTTTTAAATCTGAAAGTGCACCGTTTATAAAGTTATTGTGTCTCAAAAGTAAGAGTCGACGCTGAGTCAATTAAACGAATCGTTTTTCAAACGTATCGCAAGCCGTTTCATTGTGATGTCAAGACGAAACATTAGCATATTACCCGTCCACTTATTACGCGCACAGACACCAGGGAAAACTTGAACCACCTCAAATACTGCAGTGGATACTGGATTGCATCATGTCGAGAAGATGCTGTGCTCTACAATGTGTTTATTGTGTTTCATATTGTGTAGGTATCTGGCTAACTGGCTAACTAACATTATTACTGTCTTACTGAAATACTACTGTAAATCAGCTGTGGGTTGCAGTATTACCTAAAACTGATTGTCTGTCATTCTTACTAATTTGAGTAAAGATAAAGGATGGAGCAAGATTTGTTTTGCAAACTTTAATGTTACATCAGTCATTCACGTTAGTGCTCGGCTAATGTATACACCATTATTGATACAGTTACTGCACGTGCACCGCAATAAATTAGAAATACACACACAAACACACACACACGCACACAGGTTTGTTGATGGACGTAGCATCACTGAGAAACGTCCTGCTCAAGTTCGGGTTAAATAACTAATTCTTCCAATGTTTCACTGATTCAGACTCACGCTGGGATTGGTGTAAAATCGACATTGTCATTACTGTCTTTACAGTGTGTACTATCGCTGAGCTTTACGAAGCCTCCGGATGGAGCTTGAGTTCAGTTATGGTAATGGACATTTGTTTCCGAAATACGCACTGTATGTGGTCGACCAATCACAACAGACTGGGCCATGTGACCAATCAGAGCAGAGTAGGCTCGTCAAAGGAGGGATTTAGAGAGACTAAATTCAGCGAGGCGTTTGAGAATTGAACACTGAACATTGTGGTGATGTGCAATGTATATTTTGAGAAAATGAAACTAAAACTAAATTAGGAAACTTTTAAATGGCATAATAGGGACACTTTAAGTGAGTGTTAGATAATGGCAAAGGTAATCTAAATGTAAAAATAAGAGAAATGAGCATGCACACTTAAACCGTTAGCTCACCCAAAAATGAAAATTCTGTCATTAATTACTCACCCTCATGCGCAAAAACAAACAAAAATAACGACTTTATTCAACAATTTCGTTGTAGCCTGTGCCAGTCTCCTACGCAGTTTATGCTGTAGTGCAGCTCCCACGCATGCGTGGTGGTGCTCACGTGAACAGCATCGGCTACAGTAGAACTCGAAAGTGCTGCACTACAGCGTAAACTGCGTAGGAGACTGGCACAGGCTACAACGAAATTGTTTTAAAAAGTTGTTATTTTTGTTTGTTTTTGCACACAAAAAGTATTCTTGTCGCTTCATAAAATTAAGCGTGAACCACTGGAGTCACATTAACTATTTTAGCAAAATTTTTACTACCTTTCTGGGCCTTGAAAGTGTTAATTATATTGTACATAATATACAATTATATTGTATATTATAATTATAATATAAAGAGAGCTCTCGGATTTCATTAAAAATAATTTGTGTTCCGAAGATGAACGAAGGTCTTATGGGTTTGGAACGACATGAGGGTGAGTAATTAATGACAGAATATTCATTTTTGGGTGAAATAGCCTTTTAAATATCAATAAATAGAACAATCTTTAATATCGTCTGATAACGAATAGTGTTGTGAATTGCTAAAAACAGAGTTTAAAAATAGTTTAAAAATATACATAAAATTAAAATAAAATTAACAAAGAGATGCTTCTGTAAAAGAAGGTTATGAGAAAAGAATATTTAATCATGACAACTCTTGGAGTGAATAGATTCAACCAGCATTTTATTAGCATAGAGCATGAAATGTACATAGGTTTGATTTTGGCGGACAAGATCTGCTACGCTGCTGAGCAAATACATAATGTTCAGCTTAGTCAAGATAACAAGGAAAGGCTGCTGCAGAATGATATAACCCCCCGTAGCAGATCTCTACAGGTGGCGCTGGGGAGAAGGTGGGATTATAGGAGTTATCATATTGTGCGGCGTGCTGATAGCGGCTAGGATACGGTATAAATAAAGCCACGTAAATGAGGAAGTACCTCTGATTGGTTGGTGTCGTAGAACTGAAAGACCAATCAGCGATTAATAGAGTTTTGTGACTGAACTATATATATATATATATATATATATATATATATATATATATATATATATTATATATATATATTTCTATTCTTCCTTTCAGTGAGCCTTTCAGACTTTCCCATAATCCTTCTCTCTCACTCTCTGTCTGTGTATGGGAGAGGAGTGGAGGGGAAAAGGTCTTCTGAAAGTGGATCCAAACCGCCTGCTAATCAGGATGCCAAGCCTAACAGGCACTGACAGCCTTACAGAATGTCTGTATATGTGTGTTTTGAAATGGCAGGCTGCCCCGTCAAATCTCCATTTGTTTTTTTCTCCCCACAAAGGCAAGCAGCCCACACATTTACTCTGACAAACCACTGTTTGGACTGGTGATCCATGTGTATCTATTGGCTTATTATCTGCAGCAGATACTCAGTGCTGTGTCGTATTATGGGAATAGATAACCTCCACTTCTACATGGGAAAACAGTTTAGAGTCCAGCAATGACATACATTACACATGCTCTGATTCCAAACCCCCCGATTCACTTTCCCTCACGGATGAGAAGCAGATGAGAGCGGGTGAAAATGGAGAGAGAGAGAGAAAGGAAGAGAGAGAGACAGGGAGAGATAAAGGTAGGGAGGTCAGAGCGGGGTTTAGGAAACAGACAGTCACCCCCCGGATGAAAGGAATCCACAATCCTCTTCAATGATAACCATGTGTCTGGGTCCCTGCTCTGGTCGGAGGAAGAAACACATCAGCGCTGACCAAAACCAAAACCAAGTGAGCTGCCTAACTAGACAGCATTTGTAGTCATAATTGTTGCTCTACAAGCAAAAAGTATCAATAAAATAGATGAATCTAATTTATTAACATATGAGGATTTATCCATCATTAATGTGTGTCTTTTACTATGGAGCTGCTGAATGCTTGAATCTGATTGGCTGATGAATGTTCTAAAGTGTGCAATTATTTTCAGGGAAGCGCACGGCCAAAGTAGTTCCAGGCAGGTCTTGACCGCATTACAGTTCCATATCACTTCGCCAAATTAATTCAGTTATTTCAAAGGTCCTTATAGCCGACAACAACAAAACAACAAAACACACGACACTGAACAAGCAAATAAATATAGTAAACAGTAGGATAAAAACAACAAATTATGTCAGCGCCCATTGTATGAAATGTATCAATAAAACAGTTTGGACAATTTGTGTTAGGTCAATAAAAAGGACAATTTATATATTCACCCCATTTCACATCACCCTAAATACAGTGTGAATCATGAAATGAACTCTAAATAGGTGAGATACTAAAATCTTATTAGAATTCAAATGTAATGTTATCATTTATAAAACCCAAGCCCAAACCCCATCAGCCAAAGCAGCACCATATCTCAGCTTTACTGTATATGCCATTAAGCATTATGTTCTAGGTGTGTGGGTTCAGTTACTACACTGTGGAAAGCTATTTTGAATTTGTTTAAATGTTCAGACAGAGAAGTAATGTCTAAATGTTCTCTAAAAATGGTGTTCAAGGCTACCTTTGAAGCTGTGAAGCTTTGACTCATGGGCACCGCTGGACTGCCCACAAACCGGACTTTATGTTATTATATTATATTATATATTACATTATGTGTGTGTTGTGGTCTGTCTAATGGACATATTTAAATGTCTGTGCAGCCGTGCAGCCGTCAGCAGTGTTTGCAAGTGTGTGAGCTCTGGGTCTGGTGTGACCTGAAATAACCTAAAGAGCTCATCTTCCCTTCTCAAGGATTCTGGTTTCACACTGTTTATGGGGTGAACAATTCACTGCCTGTAATCTATGTGGAAAGGCCTTGAAAATTAAGAATTTCCTCACACAGCCAAGAGTTTGAGTGTGTCTGTGTTTGCGGTGAACGGAGTGCTTATTTTTGCTGAAATAGTTCTTCTCGTTCTGCCATTCCTATTATGAATAAAGGCACCGATGTATGCGCACACAGCGATAAAAATGTGGTTAGTTTGTGTCTAGGAGGCACAGCACACCGCACACACGCCAAAAGATACCAAAACCACAATCACTCACCCAGAGCATCTGTTACTAAATGAAACAAGAGCAGTGGCTCTACTGAAAGATGAGAGCTGCTATCACTCTCTTCTCAAACACATAAACAAAAAACACATTCCTCATAACTTAAGTGCTTCTGACAGAGTTTAATGTGAGATGTCTGTCAAACATTTTCATAGAAATAGGCCGAACACAGGAATCAAGACTTTAACTGTATGAGTCCAAGTCCAATGTCTATTTCAATTCTAATATTAATAAAAAAAAAAAAAAAGGTTCATGAGAAGTGACTAGGTCCTGAGGTCTGGGTGAAACTGAGCTTTGTGTCACTAACATAGACACTCAGGTTGAGGCTTTGCCACTGTCAAAGTCATTCATATTCACTCATTCACTAATAATTGCATTCAAGTGTTCTTGCTTATGTCAGCAGAAAAGGTTCTCGTGCCAAAATTTCTGCAAGAGTCAGAACAGGTGTATACACACAAGAATTTCTCCACAATGTTAAAGGTGCATTTTCTGTAGTCATACCATAAATCAATCAATCAATCAATCAATCAATCAATCAATCAGTCTATCTATCTTTCTGTCAGGATCAATATCGTCAAAGATGACTGGCAGTTAGCATACAGTTTGGATTGACGGTATGGCTCTGATCTGAAACTCCCTGCCCATCCATGGAGCCTAGCATGGATAAGAGCAGGGAGAGCAGCGATAAATCCCCCCTTCATTTTCTTCATGACAATAATTAAATGTACAACATAATTGAAGAAATCTATCTATCTATCTAGATAGATAGATAGATAGATTCCTTCTATCTATCTATCTATCTATCTATCTATCATCACTAGAATGTAGCGTAATCGTTTTGAAACTTTGAGAGGTGTTACACTTTCTGCGCAAGTTGAATACGGAAAGCAGTCTGGCGGAATCTAGATATTTTACTTTATAAAGTTTTAAATATGGATAGTTTTCTTACAAAACCCCATCAATTCGCTTCATAAGGCCTTTATTAACCCCCTGGAGCCGTGTAGAGTATGTTTATTATGGATGGATGTGCTTTTTTTGAGCTTCAAACTCAATGGACCCCATCACTGCCATTATAAAGCTTAGAAGCGTCAGGATATCTATTAATATAACTCTGATTGTGTTCATCAGAAAGAAGAAAGTCTTATAAACCTAGGATGGCTGAGGGTGAGTAAATCATGGGGTAATTTTCATTTTAAAGTGAACTACTCCTTTAAGTAAAAATATAATGAATATGTAATACAGTGCATATATTTAGCAAAATGTTCTTCTCTAGAGTTATTTAATTCTAGCTAACTAATGAGTTTATTTAAATTCAATAGCTTTCTTGAGGTAAATGTAACTTTAAATGTCATTGTATTGCCTACAAGCTGTTTTATCGACGTCTTTCCTTGAAACACTGATTGAGTGATTACTTGATTCATTTTGGTAAGGTGTAATGTATTTTGACATGCCTTCTGGTGTTCATTTTGTGCTATAACCAGGTAAAATAAGATGAGATGATTGGTTGATCCGGGCGTATTAAAGAGCGCAAAAACAACATTTATTGTTTTATTTCGTAATAAAATAGAACGAATTTTAAAGTTGAAACTTTGCTTCATATTTAATGTAACAAAGCACATGTATATACATATACAGTGCATACATACATACATACATATACATTTTTGTATACAAGTTGTGAAAATGTTTGCACAGTTTTATGCTTGCATACATCTGTACACACTGTTAGTGAGTGAATAAAATTCACTGTATTTAAATATAAGACTGATAGAGATAGAGAAAGCGTGGGAGAGGAAAGGTTAAATGACCTGGGGCATAGCCAAACCAGACAGTAGCTTGAGTCCCACAGAGAGATCTGAACAACAGATAAATGTAGGGTCACAGAACGGCCAATCTGAGGCAGTGTGTGAGTGTGACAGTGTCAGATACGGCATTTAAAACTGGACTACAATAAATCACTGAAAAAATTATTTGTTCCAGGCTCATATTAGAAACCGGGACATTTTATAAACCTTATCATCAGCCTGGCTAATGAATATTAATTAGGTAACTTTTCGTTCAGTACTTTTCATGACACTGAAGCATATCATTACTACCTGAAACATAAGGAACTTTGTCATTTCTATTCCCCCCATGCAGTTATACCAGTTGCTAAATCCTTAACTATGCCCCATGATGCCTTGCATCCATAATCTGCTACATAATACCACTGCATATCCCCTCACACATATTTGCCCTCTCTTCCACACCTCCCACAGCTGCAAAAGACTCTGCCTGGTCCCCTAAAGACTTAATCAGCACCATCTATTACAGAAACAGGAGACTTTAAACCAGCTTTACCCAGCACAAAATCCTCTGCTCCCAAACAGAGCGGCCCCATTCAAATTTATGAACAAAATTAGAGAGGTAAAGTAAGAGAAAGTGAGAGTGAGAGAGAAAGAATAGTAGTTGAGAGTCCAATAAAAGAGCTCCATTGTATGCATTCCCATGAGGCCTCAGTACGGCCCTAATGTGATGGGAGGCCGTGTTGTCCAGAGCAGGAAAGGGACGACTCATTGAATTAAATCAGCTGAGATCAGCCTGGCGGCACCGCTGGATTTACTGCTCACAGCTGGTCCAGCAGAAGTAACGTTTAGGGCTACCACAAAATTACCCTCTTCCTCACCTGCTCCATCACAACTTATCAAACTTTATTAACAGGATCGATTCACATTAATGGCACTATGTCCCACAAGGATGAATCAATCTGTGACAGTTAAAATGCATTCGATCACGCTTAGAATTAGTGGTGCTTGCTAAGACGATCATCATTAGTACTATTGCTCATACTTAAGGTTTGGGATTTGGACAAATATTTGGCATGTAGTTTGTCCTGCTCGCATTTGCGCAAATACAGACATGAATGATACCTCAAATCATGTGGTTTGTTGAAGAGAGGTGTGCTATTACTTTTCTAAGCAATCGGATTTACGATTTTGCCTGATGGACAATTAAACGAGCGGAAAAATCCCCTGGACTTACTTGATGGAAGGACCCGAGCCATATTTAGGGTCCATTATATCATAGAGACTTAGGGGTGAACTCTTTTGACTTTGGCCAGTAACCAATTGCCTAGAAGCAAAACAGAACACTAGCAATCGCACAGCAAAGTCCCAGCAACTCATAATAATTCAACATTATTTCACTAGAAATTAAAAAATATATATTATTTATTTGCAAAAAGTGTATAATTTAAGAAAAATTTTCAATTCATTTTTCCCTGCATCTGTATTTTTAAAGCACTAGTAAAAAAAAATGTACTAGTTTTTTTGTGCATCACACTAGATTCTAGTGTGATGCACAAAATTCTAGTGTGATGCACAAAAAAAATATTTTTTAAATTTTTTTACTAGTGCTTTAAAAATACAGATGACAGATGCATATATATTCAACGAGGGTCATGATTTTAATAAAGACTCTGTTTCCGGTGTAGTCGTGAGTGTGTATGTGTGCGTTGCCATGGAGTTTGTTTGAGCTGTAATTCTTTGGTTTTAATGGTTAAAATATGGTGCAAAACTTTCCCTCTCCCTGCTGTTCCATTAACATCAGCACTTTTTCCCCCCGGGGTTTTGCCATACAAATCTATGCCACAAAAGTGTGTGAGCACAGGTGTGTGTAGTGTTTTTTTGTATGCTCTGTGTAGTACATATGACTATCAATCAATGTTAGCTTATCAATGTTAGCTCGCAAAAATAGGTTTTTAGTTTCCAAGGGTTCTGAGGCAGAGATTGGTCGCTGGCAGAAGCTGGAAGACAGGATTGTTTGTGATTGGTTGCTGGCCCATGTCCACAAGACAAAAAACAACCCTTATTTTAGTTAGTTCTACTAGGAAACCCAACCTCAGATCTCTGTTTTTCCTAATGCTGCACATTATTAAAGGATCTAATGAAATAATAAAATGTTTGTTTTTCAAAGCAAAGAGCCACAAAGGGCACACACACACACACACACACACACAAACAGATACAGAATGTAGTAAACCAAGACCTAAGGTTGCCAAATGCATGCTACTACTGAAAGTCAAACAAACAGACATGTACGTACACACAAACCGCCATAAAAAACATACACACAACTACAAACACACAACACAACAATAAAACATTCAGGGAAAACAACTACAGCTGTAAATATACAAGAGAAATGAAATCAGCTCTGAGCTGTTGGACTGCCCAGAACTAAACACATCATATGAATGATATGAAAGCTGCTAATTACACTGGAAAACACCTATAAAGTTCAACTTGAATTACAGACACGCACGAAACAATGTGCAGTTTACAGGACCACCACAACTAATGCTTTTGAAAATCTGTCACATACACTACTGCTCACCAAGGCTGCATTTATTGGATCAAAAATACAGTGAAAATATTGTGAAATGTTACCATTGTAAATAATGTTTTCTATTTTATTATATTTTAAAATGCAATTTATTCCTGTGATGGCAAAGCTACATTTTCAGTATTACTCATTTTCAGTCACATGATCCTTAATATGCTGATTTAGTGCTCAAATAACATTTCTTGTTATTATTACAGTTGAAAGAGTTTGTGTGGCTTTATATTTTTGTAGAAACCATTTTTTTCAGGATTCTTTGATGAATTCTGCGATGAATAGAAAGTTTAAAAGAACAGCATTTCATTCATTTGAAATTAAAAAAATTGCAACTATGTTTTTATTGTAATTTTTGATTTTTTAAAGCATCCTTGCTGAATAAAAGTATTCATTTCTTGAAAAAATTCTCCAAAAAGAAACATTTGAACGGTAGTGTATGTCACATAAATGTATTTATCCTCATGTTGTTGGTCACTGTATTCATTCAGCACTTCTTTTGTGTTCCATAGAAGGAAAAAAAGTCATATGTGCTTGAATTGACATGAGTAAATAACAGAATTCTAAGCTCCTAACAGCACTATATTATGAATATAATCTAAATGGAGTTCTCCAATAACCTTGCATCATATTCAAAGTGATTCAAAAATACACAAAACACATAAATATACAAATAAATAATGGTGTGACAGGCTAATGAAAACTAGTGCAAATATAGCTGTGATCTCTGCAGTTTGGCATGTTTCACTTTGCAAATTGCCCAGTGGCTTATTTACAAATTGGCCTTGCCCTTACCTGTGGAACATTCTTGTAAAGTAATAAACGTCTCTTTGGTTTGGAGACTTGGGCATGGCCAAGAGAAAGAACGATAGAGAGAGAGAGACACTAAGAAAGAAAAAAAAGGGATAGAGAAGGAGAAATAGAGGGAGAAAGAGGTAGAAACTTTGGATCCCACTTTCTAATTAAGACCAGCACATAGTCAAAGAGGCGCTCTGTTTGTGTGTGTGGGTCTGTCTGCCTGGCTCAATCTCTGCTTGGCTCTCTCTGTCTCTTTTCCTTGAGTTCATCCTGTCGTCTGTCTGTCTGTCTATGTCGGTCTTATCCCTCTTTCCATTCCCTCTCTCTCTGTCTCATGCACGGGGTAAGATAAGGATCCAGCCAGCTGTAGAAACGGAAGCACTGTCTGTCTGTCTATGTGTGTGTGTCTATTTCTGTATGTGTGTGCGTAGTGGATGTGTTCTTGGATGTGGGTCTCAGAGAGAGTAAAAATGCTCTTGTTCCTGCCGAAACACTGGCTGTGACTCCCTGTCTTCATCTGCTTCTAATTCACACTCTCCTCTGCCAAGCTACCCGCTCCCTCGCTCTGTGTAGTGATGGGTGTGGAGGAGAGGGAAAGAGCTGACATGATGTATTCTGATGATCTGAAAGAGAGCTGGGCTTTGTCTGAGAAGGAGGCCCGAGCCGGCATGCACCTCACACACAAACCTTTGAAGCCATTTTAGTGAAGACGTCTCATAGATGCAATGGTTTTCATGCTAAACAAATATTTACTATACACCTAATCCTAAACCTTACAGTTGACATTATTAGATTTAAAGCAAAATTAGATTTAAAGCAAAATTATCTCTATTAGTGAAATCCCAAACCTGTTGTGTGTGTGTGTGTGTTTGTATATATATATAATATATATAATAATTTTTATTTTATTTTAAAATAAATAGTTTTCCCAGAAATGAAATAAAATGACATTTTGTTTTTATTATATTTAATTTAACATAAAGCCCGATAGAGTGATCAGGACGCGGATGTGAAGAAACACACACACGCACACGCACGCACACACGCACACACCAAAATAAAGAATAAAATAGATTTTCTTTTTTTTTTTAATCCAATGACACAGAATGGGACCCCCTGAAAGTGTATTGTTTTTTATCTGTATGCATCTGTATAAATACACATGAGTGTATGTTACACAGTGGGCCTTGGGATGGTGAGAGCCAACCCTGAGCCAACAGAGAGCGAAAGCACGAGAAATGTATGACATAAGACTGCTCAAGCACTCTGTACATATTTTCCATCAGGAAAAAAAGTGTCACTTCATTCTGGTTTCAGACTCTGACTGCACTCTAGCCAGCTCTGAGAAAGAGCTGGCTCCTCCACAGAATCACACGGTGCGTCTCTGCGCCAGTCTGTGAAAGCTCCATCAATATCTGCTCAGGCTCAGACAGCTTGTTCTTGTTGCAGTGTGTACGTACATGTTGACAGGAACCTTACGTGCTGTAATGGAATACATTGAAATTGACAGAGGAGGCTGACCCCTTTGGATGAGTGCAGTTGCCTTTGTACACACACACACACACACACACACTCGTATGCATTTAACACACATGTTCATGCTCCTTATATGACAGCACACACACTTCCATGTTTTCTGTCATCAGGTCACGTACTGTACACACAGGGCTCAGTCAAGACAACATATGCCTGCCATTAGCCAAACGTGCACACATTTTCTCTGGTTCTCCTCTAGTCTGAGAGACAGTGGCCTGCAGGCCGTGCTGGCACAGTCTATGTGTGAAATTGGACTTTTCTGCAAAGATTTGCCGTGAAATGCTGTGTTTGTTTGGGCTTAGGCTGCATTAGTGTGCATGGTATGACACAAAGTCACATCCAGACAGTCTTACACTGTCCTGAGTGTCAAACCCTCTGTCTTCAATCTCAGTCTGAGTTTATCCTTAACAGCTGTATCCGTGACATGCAACAAAAGCTTTTGTTGGTCGCCTGGTTTCTATTTTTTGTAATGCTGTGGATCTCCGCCCACAGTAAAATCTTATTGGTCCATAATCCTGCTCCAAGTAAATGTACAATAAAGATCAGATATGTTTTGATCGGTTGTGTTTTTCTCAGTATTTATGCAGCATTTAATTTTCACTGAGGATCGGACATTTTTTTTAACAAGGTATTTTCCTTCTAGCTGGTCTGCTTATTTTAAAATGCTCTTTGTTTAAAAAATAACTATAAATCTATATAAATAACTTTAATCTTATTACTTTTATTATATTACCCAGCAAGCAATAGCCGTCATTTCACCGTCTCGGATAACTATAGACCCGATATAGTCCGGCTATGAGTAATCCACTTCTAGCCAAAATAACCTTGAATTTGGTTACATGTCATTTTTGCTAAAATAACTTGCGAGACGTATGATATTCGATCATGTAAGCAAAGTCAACAGTGGTGTTTGGTTTCATTTCTTTGACATGTTCAAGTTCTAAATGACTAGTCTATTCTTGGTTAGACGTCTATGAAATTTTCAGTGACAGCCCAAATATTGCCTTGTTTTAGCTTAGACGTCAGGGCTGTGTTTGGACGGCTATTAGATGTCTTTTAAACGCAAAATTGCTTGCTGGGTAATATTATATTTATTGTAAAAAATAATAATAGCTATAATTTTTTTGTGAACACTGTTTTTCTCCATGTTGAAGAGTACAATATAGTCATTATTTATCCATCCTGGGCATTTAATGATTTATTGATTAATGATTTAATGATCCATTAAAAAAGTGTTTTTGTTTGTATTCCCTCCATTGAAAGTCCATTCACCCAAATCTTTGACAGTTCAAAAAGTTTATAACACTGTAAAAGAAATCCATATGAATTGATAATTGGATTAAATCACTCACTTGTGGATTCATTTACAAAGTTTTTATGAATGTTTTGAAAGGTCAAAGTATTGGGTGAATGGACTTTCATTGGAGGGACGGAAATGTCATATAGGTTTCATTAAAAATATCTTTGTTTTAAAGATGAATGAAAGAGTAATTGATGACAGAACTTTCATTTTTGGGTCTTTAATGACCCTGTTATTGAATAAAGCAATGCTTTCTCTTCAACTACTTGGTCTATTTTCTCTTTCAGCCAAAACTAAAGTGGCATTTTATGGCATTTTTGGGTGAAAAGGAAAATCATCAGTGCATCCTACAGTAAAAACCAACTGGAGCACATGCTGACTATACAATTACACTCACACTCAGATTCGGCCAACATTAGTGGACACACTCACACACACATATGCACATGAAAGGAAAATGGCACAGGAAGGGCAGAGAGTAGATGAAAGGAGAATAAACATTATGATGAGGATGAATCGTAGAGAGAAGGAGAGGGAGAAAGAGGATGTAATGTTGATAAGACTGCAGGTTTGGGTGGGGAGCGGGCCGAGCGGCCCATCTGCACCCCAGATCTCATCTGTGACTGTGACTCTGAGCAGGAGAACATGACACACTGTCACTGTCTGCTTCTCATTTAGTCTTTCTCAAACACACACAGGTCTGTCTATGAATGAACAGCAGCAGTAGGAGGCTTTTTCTCCTCAGTTTCCTTAGCACATTTATCTTCATATTAAAACTTATGGGTTACACTCATGTTTCAGCACACCCTCCAGCAAGAGTTTGTGAAAGCTACAAATCCCTCAAGGAGAATTACGCTGTTTGAGGGCATTAAACAGACAAAAGAAGTTGGACTCTCTCAGTCTCTTTCTTTGTCTTTCTCTCTTGCTCTGCTCAGGAATGAGCATCATATGGTTTAGATGCTATCAGACGCCCCAGGGTCTGATAAAAAGCAGTGGGAGTCAGTTATCTCTCTCGGTGGGAGGGGCCACTATCTTCAGAATGTGAAAGGATCAATGCAAGAGTGCAGGACAGGCACGCACACACGTACGCACGCACACACTTTGTTTATCAATCATGATGAATTTTCATTGACTTCTATTGTTTATATACTGAGCCTTTTTTTTTCTTCATTTTTATACATTGACATTAAACATATTTAGTATTTGATCAGGTCTTTAGCCCTATTCTAACAAGAGAGTAAATTTAACCTTGATGAGGTTAGGCAAATTTGCGCTTGGTGATTACTTGGTGATTTTAATACCATCCAAATCAAGCATGTGTATTGTTCTAGCACAAATTTAATCTAAACTTATGAAGTGTGCTCCCCTCAGTGTGCTTTTTTTCCCCATTTCTCATTACATGGCCTGGTGCACCTTCATTACGGATTAAGTCATGTTTGGCAACTTTCTGACTAAAATTAAAGTACTTAAAACAATAAGGGAAGCTCACTGGCCACTATACACTAATGTTCAAAAGTTTGGGGTTAGTGATATTTTTTTAAATAAATTAATACTTTTATTCAGTATTAAACGCATTAAATGACATTAAAGGTATTTGTAATGTCACAAAATATTAATAAATAAATGCTGTTCTTTTGACATTTTAATTAAATCAAAGAATACAAAAAAAAAAAACACGGTTTCAACTAAAATATTAAGCAACACAACTGTTTTCAACATTTATAATAAGAATTTTTTCTTGAGCACCAAATCAGTATATTAAAATGATTTCTAAAGGATCATGTGACACCAAAGACTGGAGTGATGGCTGCTCAAAATTCTGATTTGCCATCAGGAAATCAAATAATAAAACAAATGACAAAATTTTAAATACATTAAAATATATATTTGAAATTGTAATAATATTTCACAATATTCCTGTTTTTACTGTATTTTTGATCAAATAAATGCAGCCTTGGTGCGCATAAGATACGTAAAAAAAATGGTATAGTGTGTCATACATCTCTGTTTATTTCAAAGGGTTTCATGATGCATGCACATCCATGGCACTTGACCTTCCATAACACCCACATCCAGAGATACACAGATCCCAATCTCGCCCGAGTCAGTATAAAAACAAAAGAGTTGTATGTTAAACTGAAATGTCGTTTAGAAAACCAATCCTGTCCCAACAGTGCTCCCCCTCTACAAAGTCATGCAAAACCTGACTCTCTCTCTCACTTTCTCACACACAGGGGTTAATAAATGTCCTAAAGCCCCATGCAGCTCAGCTCATCTCTACTGGCATGTTTATTCAGAGCAGTGGGCTTTCAGGAGGCTGAGTTTTATTTGACCTCTGACCTCTCTCAACAATGCTCATCTCCTTCTCTGTTTATTCATCCCTCCATTCCATCTTTCCCTCAGCTCCAAGAGACCGGCCTGAGCGTTTTCCTGTTTCTCAGTGGTGTACCCTTTCAATTTCTCTATACGTTTCATACTCTCTTGTCCCACTTTTTTCTCCTCACAGCACAGAAGCAGCTGGAGCGCTGAGCAACAGTTGATTATTTTTCTGCTCTTTCGTCTTGTTTTCTTTTTTTTGTTTGAAGGGAAAGAATGGCTGAAGACTCCGCTACCGGTGCTGCCAAGTCAAATGGCAGAGTTTGTTTTTGGACAAGTGCAATAAGAGAGAGAGAGGGTGTGAGAGAGAAAATAAAAGAGAGGAAAAGAGAAACTCTCTCCATGATCTTATTAAACAGACACAGATGGCCACTGCAGGATGACAGCGGGTTCAAGACAGAGACTGACAGGATGGAGATGACTGCATGGAGAGATTAGACAGAGAGATGAAGAGATTTGTCTGGCAAGCCAGGAAAGAGAGGAAAACCAAACTACACCAATGTGCTACCAAACTTCTCTTGGCAGTAATTTATAGACTCCTGGAATAAATTGTGAGGAAAAAAGCCTGAATTGCAAGTTTATATCTCGCAATTCTGACTTTATAACACGCAATTGCAACTTTCTATCACGCAAATCGGAGAAAAAAAGTCAGAATTATGAGATAAAAAGAAGCACTTACCTTTTTTATTTTTATTCTGTGGGGCGGAAACAAGCTTCTATAAGAATGCCTTTTAAACTTTAAATTAAAATGCAAGTAGAATTAAAATTTTAATTGAAATTAATATAACTGTAATATAACAGGCTTTCCTGTAGCTCAGACAGTAGAGCGTGGCGCTAGCAACGCCATGGTCATGGGTTTGATTCCCAGGGAAAGCAAGAACTGACAAAAATGTAAAATATGTACCTTGAATGAAATGTAAGTCGCTTTGGATAAAAGAGTCTGCCAAAAGCATAAATGTAAATGCATAAATGTAATTTTTAATGGACTAACTGATATTATAATTATAATAGTTTATTAAATATTACAAAATAAATAGATTACAATTTTGATATTTTTTATAAAAGTTAACTGAAACAATGTGGTGGAAATTTTGTCTGTGGGGGTATTATTGTTTTTTCAGTTCAAATTCACACTTATTCTTACATCTGAATTTTCCCAACCCTGCTGTGAAAAACATGTTCTGCTGAAAGATTAGAAACTAAAAACTTTATGCCGTATATTATGTTTTGAGTTACCCCAAGCTAATCGAAACGAAATGCACTATATCTTTGTGACATGTAGGGGGCAGTCAAGAGTGAGAACAAAAAAGTGCAGGGATAAATATGGCAAGAAAGAGAGAACCTCTAATTAATGAGCAATAAAGAGCAAGTGTCATCCACAAGATGTTGGTTTGAAGTGGTCAGCTGTGCCTGAATGCTGTTTTTCCTTTTCTGTTTGGATACTCTGAGCTGATTTTGGCTCGCACTGCCCACCAACTGCACCTGTGCACATCTGCACTTTTCCCATAATGCCTCTGACCACTCTCTAAAAAAGATGAAATCACTTCCAGCTGTGGTGCACATGCGTTTGCAGCCAGCTATTATTTATTTTGTCATTCTCTCTCCCTCCATCCCTCTGTTCTACCTCAGAACTTTCCATAAACAACAATGAAGACAAGCGAATTGAAAAATTGAATGAAGAAAGAGACACCAAAAAATTAAGGTGTGAGAGCGATAATGTCATGAGCTGTATGTTGGTTGTGTAGAAGATCTGACCAGCTGAACTGAAAAAAGAAGTCAGCTGGACCACTAACATGAACAAGAAGTCAACTGCTTCCATACTCACACGTGTCAATGAAATAGCATGGTTTTTTTTCCTCCTCTCATTTGGGAACATTACATGGGAATTAACATTCTTTTCTTTTGTGTTTCCCTCCCTCACTTGGACTTTTTCTTTATTTATTCTCTCCAAACCGCTAATGAAATTTTGGAATGCAGTGCTTGGGAGAAGGTAAGACGTTCCAGAAGCAGGCTGGGTTCTCCAAACTTTTTTTGTTTGCAAAGGGGTTTCTGTGTTTAATTAGTCCATGAGACTCTAGCCCCGTTTACACCTACTATCCGTTTTGAGTGAGCCGATCACAAAAAGGAAGTTATCACTGTTTCTTCCAAATATACCTTTTAGATTTATTTTATATCTAAATCTTAACATTCAGCATCATCTTGTTTTAAACTGACCTCCAAAACTGATGTTATTGTCAGATGTAAACGGGGCCTCTCACATGTCAAGAATCACACAAAAGAGTCCATCTGGGTAGATCACACACCTACCACCCCGTGAAATCTCCATTACCAGAGAGAAAGCGCTGTGAAAATATGCTTTTGTTTAGCACAAGAAATGCTAAAGGGTGTTCACACTTCAACAAATGGAACATTCTCACACACTTTAGCCATCCTTCATCCCACATACACACACACACACACACACACATCAGGCCTTAATGTCTGCGTTCTCTTACACTCCGTCCATCAAATGAACAGCAGAGGAGCGCAGAATGATCCAATTCTCTTTCCTGGCTCGCTTTCGTCCACGCCGTCCCATCCTTTAATCCCTCTATCTATCACATCCCAGTTGTCCTTTCATCTCTCAATTTCTCACATGGAATATGCTTAAGGTTAAGGGAAACTCCTCATTTTTTGGCACCAGCACAAAAGCGAGGCAGATGGGTCAGACACCCGTCTCCTAATCTAAACGTGCCATGGAGGCTGCAGCAGCTGGCATCACTAAAAAGCTCCAATGTGTGGGCACATACCCTGGCACACGGAGCCAGAGCACATCTGCACAGGAGGGCAACACCCGACATGACATGGCAACGTAAAAAATGAAGACAATAAAACAACACACGCAATATACTGAAATAAATGGTTGGCGATTACAAGGCCGGCAGGGGGTCGGCTCAGAGCACAGAGCGCTGGCTGGATGTGAAGTGCGATAGATGGAGTGCATTCGTGCAGTTCTGGTGCTGGTTTGATCGTGGTCCATTTTGGGATTACCGCACTGGCGGCGTGACAAAGATCTGTACAGCACTAGGCTGAAAATAGAATTGTTTAAAAAATGTTTAATAGATTAAATAGTATCCCTAACCCCACACTGACGTCATGCCCAGGTTGGGAAAGCTACTCAAACAGCAGCGTTGTTATAGTTAAATAAAACTATAAAAAATAAATTTCTTTATTTGAAATAAAGCTTAAATAGAATATAAATATATATTAGATGAAAAATGTAAAACTTAAACTTAAGAAAAAAAACGAAAAATAGAAAGATATAGAAATATTTTAATAGATTTTATTATAGTATATTTGCTGAATTACTAAAACTTAAACTAAAATGAAAATCTAAAAATAAAAAAAAATGTAATGTTAATAAACACTATAATAGTATATAATACTAAAATACTAATAACAACAATGCTCAAAGAAAGATATAGCTAGCTAAGCTAAAAACTACTTTATACAAATTAAGCTGATAATGTAGATAGTTACACTACAGGGAAAAAGTACCTTACTACATTGATGCTTATTGTTTTTTTCTTAAGTATCATTTTAATTTTAGTGTGCAAATCTGTTTAGTAAAAACATGTTCAAAATAGGTATAAAAACATGTGGCCATATGTTGTGCATGCATGTTTGTTGAGGAAAAAAATAATAATGTGGCATTGCTTCACAGATTATAGATTAGATAGATGGATAGATAGATAGACAGACAGACAGACAGACAGGACTAGTGAGCAAAACAGCATTCTGTATTTCATTCCCAGTGCTAAATAGAACGGCATAGACTTTCCAACCTTTCTGCATGAGTCAGGAACTAAATCTTCTGTAGCCTTTAAGCTAGTACATAAATCAATCAGCATCACTGCTTTCA
Source organism: Rhinogobio ventralis (assembly GCA_039654625.1). Classification (NCBI taxonomy): domain Eukaryota; kingdom Metazoa; phylum Chordata; class Actinopteri; order Cypriniformes; family Gobionidae; genus Rhinogobio; species Rhinogobio ventralis. Next base: position 26,433,579 of record CM077211.1, read on the forward strand.
TTGACCATTTTCATTACTGTATTTCTGTCACACACGCTCACAAACACACCCTCTCTGTAAATCTCCAAGGCAATTAGTGTGACGGGATCCAGCCAGAATAGAGAGATGTAATCAAGTACACAAATCAACTGACCACGCATGATCGGGTATGAACGTGTTAGCCAGCAGAATGCACGGCAGTGTGAAATTCGATCTACCGTTCCATGCAAAATAACAGAAAAACTACCCCCTCCCATCTCTAACGGGCTGTGCTGTCAAAACGCTTAACTTTGATTGACAGCCAGAGTCGAGCGAGTCAGCCAATCAGGCATGGTGTGAGAGTGGAGAGGGCGGGAGTGTGAAGTTTAACCCCAGGAGTCTGGGACAGCTGCAGTGTCACTGTGGTCTGTGGCTGTTGCACACCATAAATTCTCTCTAAAGAGAGTTTACTTTTTATTTTAATGGGGGCTGTAAATTTACGACCCTTGGACCCTGGAGATAGAGCCGTTTTTAAAGGAGCACTCCCTGTCTTTTTTGTTTCTCTAACATACCTGTTTCTCTAGAAACTGCTTGCTTTACACAACATATTTGTACATGGCAGTATGTTGGCATAATATTTGGGTGCCTCCAAAAGGAAAAATGTTCATATGACGTATATTTATAGTGTGTGAATAAATTAAGAGTGCGTTTGTGACTTTATATTGTGTGTGAGGGAGTGAGAATGACTAAACTTGTGTATTTTATGTGTTCAAAATGACAAACTGACCCTCTCTGTGTGTGTGTCTGCAGGTGTTGTTTGCTCTGAACCAGACTTTACTGCAGCATGAGAGTTTGCGTGCAGGCATTCTGCAGGGCGCCTTCACTACTGAGGACCTCATCACACACTACAACTGTGGAGACCTCAACTCCATCATCTTCAATCATGACACATCACAGGTACACACACAAAACAAACACACCTGTTCTATACATCATGTGAGTATGTGTGTAGTGTAACTGCATGTATGTGATGTATTGAAGTCATTATGAGCTTAAAGTTTGAGCAGCAACAGGTTCCTTCTGATGGATGGCCTATAATTCTCCACTTCACCCTGCACGCTAAGAGATTAAAGCAACGCCACACACACATACTGAGAGAGAGAATGAACATTTCAGGAAAAATGTGAGGGAGCTGTAAGAGGAAGGAGGGAGGGAATTTCTCTGTTGTTCCATATTTCCTGCAAAGATCAGACGCAGGGCAGCTAATGGCTTTACTATCTGATAAGGTATCTGTGCTCTCCCTTTCACTGCTTTATGCCTCTCAGCTTCATTCTCTCTCTCTATTTCGGTTTCTCTATACGGAAATGATGTAATACGTGACTTAGAGCTTGAGTTGAGTTTTCTGCTTGAGTCTCTTCATTACAGACAGAAAGCCAAACTGCGTTCAAGGATAATGTATACATATATAAACGTATTAAATGTCAGGTTCCCTCTTTTTACTGAATTTCCATGACTTTTCCGTAACATTTCCTGTAATTTTGAAATGTATTTTGATTCAGGAATGAATCATTCAGATTATTATGTGAATTGGTTTGAATGAACGATTCATTGAAACAAAACAACTCAAAAGAATGGTTCACTCTGATCAGGCATAACATTATGACAGGTGAAGTGAATAACACTGATTATCTCTTCATCACGGCACCTGTCAGTGGGTGGATATATTAGGCAGCAAGTGAACATTTTGTCCTCAAAGTTGATTTGTTAGAAGCAGGAAAAATGGGATTTGACCGAGTTTAACAAGGGCCAAATTTTGATGGCTAGACGGCTGGGTCAGAGCATCTCCAAAACTGCAACTCTTGTGGGGTGTTCCCGGTCTGCAGTGGTCAGTATCTATCAAAAGTGGTTCAAGGAAGGAACAGTGGTGAACCGTCCACAGGGTCATGGGCGGCCATGGCTCATTGATGCACGTGGGGAGTGAAGGCTGGCCCGTGTGGTCCGATCAAACAGACAAGCTACTGTAGCTCAAATTGCTCAAGAAGTTAATGCTGGTTCTGATAGAAAGGTGTCAGAATACACAGTGCATCGCAGTTTGTTGCGTATGGGGCTGCATAGCTGCAGACCAGTCAGGGTGCCCATTCTGACCCCTGTCCACTGCCGAAAGCGCCAACAGTGGGCACATGAGCATCAGAACTGGACCACGGAGCAATGGAAGAAGGTGGCCTGGTCTGATGAATCACGTTTTCTTTTACATCACATGGATTGGCCCTGTGCATGTACGTCGCTTACCTGGGGAACACATGGCACCAGGATGCACTATGGGAAGAAGGCAAGCCGGCGGAGGCAGTGTGATGCTTTGTGCAATGTTCTGCTGGGAAACCTTGGGTCCTGCCATCCATGTGGATGTTTCTTTGACATGTACCACCTACCTAAGCATTGTTGCAGACCATGTACACCCTTTCAGGGAAACGGTATTCCCTGGTGGCTGTGGCCTCTTTCAGCAGGATAATGCGCCCTGTCACAAAGCAAAATTGGTTCAGGAATGGTTTGAGGAACAAAACCATTCCAAGATATATATAAATATAATAAATATATTTAATATATATATTATATATATATATATATATATATTGGCCTTTAATAAAAAAAATATTCTGGATCCTGGTTTTAATACTCTGGTTTCTTTACAGACCTTGTTCAGATCATTAGCACAATGAAGGTTCTCTAAACTGTGTCTTATAGGAGAGGAGGAGGAGAGAGAAAGAGAGTATAAGAGGGCATTACGGGAAAGCCTTCTGTAAAAGTGGTTTGGATGCTTACAGGGGTACAGCAGTTAATCTATCAGTGTCTGAATACAAACACACACACACACACACACACACACAGTGGAGCCAAACGTCATGCTGCACTGCTGCACTTCAGTTCTTTAGTGTACAGCTCAGGCAGGAATCTCTCAGATAAACACACATGCACAGCCATATTTACCATCTATGCCTCCCAATTTCCAAACTGTTCTCTCATTAGAGGGGCGAATGGATAAATACACACACACATACATAATATTTAGACGTTCCAGAGCTCTGGATTCTAACAAGAGGCCACCTCACGATTTCCCTTTTAAGTCTCTCTCGCTTCCTCCGTCGCTGTACCATTATCCATTATCTCCCCCCCCCCCCCCCCCTGCATAACCATATATATTTCCCTAATGCCCTGCCACCTTAGAATAAGGTTTAAAATTCTATTATTCGTTTATAAATCTTTACACAACCAGGCCCCACCATATCTCACAAATTTACTGCTTCCATATAATCCTAAAACAACACTTCGTTCAGAAAACCAAAACCCCCTTATAGTGCCCAGGACAACTCGGGTACATAAAGGTGACCGAGCCTTTGCAGTTTTGCAGCCGAGACTTTGGAATGAGTTACCTTTATCCATCAGGTCTGCCACATCCATGATATTTAAGAAGTTGCTGAAAGCCCATTTAATGATGGGAGCATATGTTCTTAAATGTTGTTTTATTAAATGTGTTCTTTTGTGAATGATTATGTAAAGCAGTTTGGTCAACTTCGGTTGTAAAATTGTGACTATGTATGACATTTGTGACTTTCACATAATTGCGCCTATTTATCTCATAATTGTGACTTTCTATCTCATACGATGTATAAAAAGTATAACATTTACCCTAATTTAAACTGTCTCACAATTATCTTTATTTATTTCTTTTTAACTTTGAGGCGGCAACTGGCTGCCATACAATGGTTTGTATACACTACTACCAAGGAAGATTTTTTTATTTCTTTTTTGCCGTGACAAACAATAAAATCGAGACATGGACTCAGCAAAAAACATTTGCTGTGGTGTAGTATCTTTTTTTCTCCGCTCTATGAAAAAAAGGTCTTGGTTTTCCACACACTTTCCTAACATGGTCATAATGCATTTGATGTAAACAGGCCTTAAAGACCCAATGAAATCATACAGAAAACTCTACTTTGAAGCACTATGGAGTTTAAAAATCTCTCTTAGAAAATCTTACAAACAGCATTGAAGAGGAAAATAGGAGACAACTTTGTACCATAAAAGCAAAGCTTTTCAAACTACTATTGCTATAATTTATTATGATTTGGATTTACCTTAGTTTATGACAAAAATGTTATAGTTTCATTTTAAATCTAAAAGGGGGAATCCATTAGACTTTTTATTCCATTAAAAAATAGACAAACAATCAAACTCAATCGGAAATACGTCACTTCATTGTGAAAAACCAATTCACTGGGACTTGGAAGATGGCATCTTCATTGTCTTTCCCCAATATTCCTTTTCGTTTTCTTCTCTTCTATTCCTTCTTTGAAGTCTACTTTCCCTTTTCTCCTTCCATCTATTCGGTCCATCCCTCTGTATTAATAGCAGACTGTGTAGAGAGACCTGGCCAGCTGTGGAAAGCTTTCTATACAATTTACCCTGCAGCAAATCAATCAGTGCGTATGGAGTCCAAGACAGTAAAACAGCATTTGTAAGTGTGTGTGGCTGTCACGTTCCACAAAGTGGCATAATCTTCTCAGCTGCCCAGTTTCTCACTCATACACAGACTAAGATTCATGCCAGGCCTTTAGTAACACCTCTCTCTCTCTCTCTCAGCTTCCGCATTTCATCAACAGTTCCCTGCCAGCTCACGAGCGATTGACAGCGCAGCAGATTGACAGTTACCTGCGGCAGGAGCTCATTTTCAAACGCAACGAGCGAATGGCCCGTCGTGTCTCCGCCCTCCTTCAGAGAAGCCCCACCCAAAGCTTCTTTTTTGCTTTTGGAGCTGGTGAGTCATGCAAAACTTATAACCATCACACACATACACACTCCTAACAGCATGAAGATGAGGTCAGTTGACACTGACTAGGAATAGGTCCAGCTCCACATACAAAACACACACACAAACTCCCCCAGATGGCAGTAAAACTAAATGGCCCTCAGAACTTTTCCCACGACTGAGAACACATCACTTACATTCCTATTCTGTGTGCACCTGTGTGTGATTCTCTGTCAGTTTGACAAATGCATACCTAACAAAATGCATTCTTTTCATGAAATGATGAATTATGAAATTTTGAATCATCAAAAGGGTAAAAGTGCATATAGTGAAAGTTTGGGTGTGTATTATGCTAATTACTAACTCTCTACATGCTTTAGAATAATCTGGATTCATTAGAATAAGAATAGAAATGCATGCGTGTACACACCTGTTCTAAATCTAGGGAACATTTTGAGCAATAACATTTTGTACACATGTAACTAAGAACACTTGAATGCATTTAATAGTGAATGAGACCCGGTGAGAGGACTGACAGCTACTCTCATCTGTGAGAGTGTGAGCGTTTTGTTTTAATTTGCATTCCAAGCTAATGCTGCTAATGTTTTCTGAGCACTGCATCAAGTCCTGAGAGGTAACTGTGGTATGTGTATGAGCACACGTTTATGTTTGTGTGATGTTCATTAGCACTGATGGGGTGAATCTGAGGTTTTCTACTCGACAAGTGTGTGTGTGAGAACCTGTCAATTTGTAAGGTGTTAATGGAGTAGAAGTAGAATATAACATAATGATGCCCTGTCGTTTTTTTTTACAGTAAGCTCAAAATCAGTAAAAGATAAGGACTGTGACAAATATATCTTGTCCGTACTCCGTGTACCAACACGCTAATAGTTGGACAACTGCGGTGTTAGTTTGTCTGTCTGTCTCTGGTGTGCTAGTCCTTTCTCTAACTGTACTCAAAGCTCTTGTTTGAGTTGCTCACAGTTTCACTTGGACCATTTCACACAGAATGTAGTCAGAACTACTGACAGAAAGCAAAAATAGCAGCTGTAAACCTGGGCTCGGAGGGTTCTACAGTTAGAGTGTTTCACAAGTTTCTGTAGGGGTGATTAAACTACATACCGTGCTGGTAAAGTGGTTAAACAGGCCATCCATCTTTGCTCCACAGCAAACCTGCCACCCTTGCTTTGTAGACTTTCCAATAGCATGTTTTGATTCAACAGGAAGCCTCTATGGCACAGGCTAGAAGGCTCTTTTGGAAAATCATACACGTGCACTCACACATACCCCCAATCCTGACTCTTAAAAAGGATGCCAAAGCACCTTTTTGTAAAAAGTTTCTTAAAAGTCATCCATTGAAAATCTGAAAAATCTTAGCTCTACCGGACACATTCAGTTTCATGAATGAATCATTCATTAGAATTGGATATGGTCAAAGAATCAACTGACACAGTTTACGAAACTAAATGATTTGTTTATGAATAGGACTCGATTCTGTTTTTGAGTTGTGATACAGTCACAGTGATTAGCTGCTCACTGAAGGGGAAGATTATTAACAACTTATATATAACTTATAACAGCTTGTGTGAAGACTGACATTCATGATACTTTTATAGTGGTTTTGCTCCCTTTTTTGAAGATTAAAAGCTTTAGTCACCATTCATTGTAACTGCATGAAAAACAAACAGCACGTTCTTCGGGTTGCGATGTAACAGGAGTAGCGACACATCTTTTCTTCCACTTTGTGACAAGCTGTACATACAGGTAAAGCGGATTATATTTAAGTTTAAAAACATGCGTAGAAAATAAACAAGGGTGAATTTCTATTTCATGCCTTTTTGGGGTGACCTATTCTTTTAAATTTCTGTGGTAGAAGTTACTGTTCCCTACTGGTTTGGAGTAGTAAAGCACATACATATTAAAACCAAGGCTTAGACTTAGTTTTGCTAAAATTCTGTTTTTCATAAGAAAAGTGATTCTTATTCTTTCATCAGTTTTGCTTTGTTCTTTTGTGAGTGTGACCTTATGAAAAGGGCAGCAAAGTTACATAACAGGTCATATGATAAGCGGAACACGCCACCATGGCACATCTGTTTATGGTACAGATCACAGACTCAAACATCAATATCTTAGTATTTCACATCCACTAGAAATCTATTAACAAACCTTCAACAAACCTTGACATAAAAAGCCTTATGTCAAGGCAATGCTACGATGGTAAACATTGTGTATACTAATAAAAATCATTTTGCTTTCCTCAAACATATTCACTTACATGCTAATTAGCCATTTGCTGAGCAAAGAGAGTGTGTGTGTGTGTGTGTGTGTGGCGTTTCAGCAGGTTCTCATTTGCCTGGTTCCTCAGTGCTGCGTGGAGTTTCGTGCTCTTATTGAAAACATCCCTAGGAATTTCCTGCAATGGCCACAACCCAGGCACCACTTTCTTCTTTAATACACACGCTACATGTGATAGGGAGCATTTGTCTTCGCATTAATGGCCTCAGATTTGTTTTGCTATTGATTTGACATGCATATGACACTAATAAATGACTTAATATCATGGGCACTAAAGCAGTCAGTTCCAGTAAGCACACAAGACACTGTTTATGTCTTACTGTGTTTGTATGAATGTGATCACTCATCCGTTTGTTTGTGTGGTGAGGAGCTCTCAGCACATGTGTTTTGCAGTTGTTTGTGGTGGTCAGTGTATTGTCATTCCTTACAGAAGTGCTCAAAAATGATTGCTTCAAAGGGCCCTTCGACATGAACATTTTATTGGTGTCCAACCGAGGGACACTTCACTCCCAAGGTTCTTTGTGGTGCATTAGAAGCATTATTTATTGAAAAACAGTAACATAAGCTCCAGTGGTTTGAGAAGATGATGTTAAAGGACCTTATACCATGTAAACTTTGTGAATGGAATACGACAGGCATGGTCACAATTGTTTGATAAAGCAATATGAAGCATTGGAAAGTCCAGTTCATTTTAGTATAAGTTCATTCTGATGGTTTGTTTAAAGGAAGAACTTTCATGGATTCTTTTGAGCTGCACTGGGAAGCAAAAAAGCAGCCTGACTGTAACTAAATGACTTTAAATTGAGTAGCTTGAAAAGTTACTCCCACTTCCATTTTTAAAATCACAATAATCACTGCAATTGGTCCTCTTGTTGGTAAGAAATGTTATATAATAGTAGGTGAATCTCATGGGGGCTCAAAAGACAAGCAGGAAGTGTTTTGTCTAAGTCATTAAATGGTTACACAATAAAAAAGCTCAACTATTAAATGGCAATCAAAATGAATGGCTTTCGGGACCCTGGAGAAAACTGTCTTGAGCTACGGTGCCGTGTTGGTCTGCATCTCTGAGAACATTTGTGCTAAAGTGATTTTCAGTGCTAATTAGATCAGCAGAGCTCATTATCAGACCCTGCCATTACACGCTTCATTAGCTACTAAAACAACTGATCTGGGCGTTAATGGAATTTAAGCTCACATTACACACATAACACATGATCTCTCTTCACCCACACACTGTTTTACTGTGACACACTTACACAGATGCTTCTACCTGCACAAGTAATTTCATCCAACACACACACACACACACACACACACACACACACATTCAAAGAGTATGTAGATGCACTCCAAGACAAAGTCTGTGATTTATTATGCAAATTATTTAAGCTGCCTTGTGTCCCTTTACAACAGAAAAAAAGAACATTCAGTGTGTGAACGATACAGTATATTATGACTCACCATGATAATAATCAGTTATGCTGTTTATATACATTCATAATATATACATTTCTTTATAAATAGTTTTATAGATGCAATTATATAGGCTGCATAAATAAAAATCTAATATATATGCAGTTATATATGCTACATTGGCTGTATTAATTTGTTTTAAACACACACACACACACTTTTTGTGCACTACCTTGTCAGTACATATGTTACATGTGTATTTATGTGCAAGAAAGGCTTCTTTCTCTTTAATCATGCCCCATGCTTCACAAAGCCACTTCAGCATTCCAAGAAAAGAGGTAGAGACCCCAGCTGTCAGAAACTAAAACAAACTGTAGGGGCAATTTCCCCTAAATGCTTTAACCCCTGTGAGCTTTGACTGTTAATGTGCTCCTGCTCTCCCTGTTTTCGTCTCTTTCCTTCATTTTCACATTTCCCCAACTGTGAAAATGTACCCATCCATTGGACTTTCTCTTTCTTTGGTAAATATGCTTGCCCGCCACCCCACAGTCACTGTAAGAGAAATGTAAATATTTAAAGCCATAAAGGAAACAGTTTCAATGTTTCTGCATCAAACCCTTGAACCCCAAACAGACCTTAAAGCAGTTCAGTCCAGTCCCCAAACCCCTACCGGTCCAACGGCAGTCTGCTGAACTACCACCAGAGGAGTCCCTTTGGACAGGTAAAAGAGAGAAGCACCCCCTTAATTCTGACTAATCTCTCAGTTCAGATCCCAGGGATGGCCCGAAGGCTGGAATTTCCTGATCTTTAGAGATTTATAAGAGGTGTGAGAGCTGCTCTCCTCGCTGATCTGTGGTCATATACTCTTGCGCACACTCAGGGCGGCGCAGAGGATTTGTTGACTCAGAGACCATGTTGAGATTTATAGATTTCCTGCTGCTGTAAAAACTAGCAGAGGGTATGTGTGTATGGATTAGACAGAGCTGTGCTGCTTTACAGGTCAGTAGTTTGTAGGGTAATCACAGGGGATTGAGCGCATAATAAAAAAAAACGAATGACTCAGAGGTGGAGACTTCCCTTAAGCATCCTCTGACACATACACAGCCACAGATACACACATGCTCATAATAATGGACAGCAAGTAGAAAAAAAACAAGACAAAAGTAGTACCATGATCAAAGACAACAGCAGCCTGGAGGCCCACAATGCCTTTTAATTTCATATCACAGGTCTCAATACATGCTTTATCCTCTCTTTCAACTGTTCCCTCTTTCCAAGAAAGTTAAACAGACAAACATATACCAATTGTGTTTGATTACTGGTGAAAATGTTACAGCAGATAACAGGGTTTTTTTTTTTTCAACAACAAAAATAAATGAAAAAGATACATCATGATGAAATGATAATTATAATAAGTGTTTATAATAAATATTATTATGATTATTAATTTAAAACAATTATTCATACTGTTGAAGAAAAGATGTCAATAAAAGGAACACTGTAATGTATGTGTTAATGCACAATGCTTTTAGAAGATGAAATATGAAGTAAAATAAAGAAGGTTTATGTAAATAGTTCAAAGTATGTTCAATCATAGATTTGAATGCCTGAATTGTAACTGAACTGTTTTGCTTTAACATATTAATGGCATATACAATCATTTGCTATTTTAGAGGGAGTTAAATTAATTATAATAAAATTGACAAATATGACAAAAACTATATTAAATGCATTTAAGTGGACAATAACTATGACTTAAAAAATCCTGCTGTGTAAAACACTGCTCACAATTCTAAAATATTGGCTGAATGGCTGTATGTGTGTGTGGTTTGTGTTATGTATAATGTATCATAAAGGTGCTGACATACCTGGACACAACCCAAAATACTCAAACCAACCCCTGAACCATTCACAGTACATCTTCTGAGTATGAAGAAGGGGTGAGAGGAGAGGGGGTTCATAAAATTTATAAATGCACCAAAGAATTCCAGCTAAAAAGTGAACCCTAAAAAGAGAACCCTTATTTCCCAGAGAGAGAAAACGAGAACAAGTCTGATGAAAGTCAGAGAGAGAGAAAGCTCAGAGCTTAAGCACAGTAAAAGCCAGGCCATAAGGACATTAGGTAAACATTTACATTTATTAATATGCCAGACACTGCAAAGCCACTTACAGTGAATTCAATGCATTCATACTCCCTGGGAATCGAACCCATAGCCACGAAATTGCTCCCGCCATGCTTTACCAACTGAGCTACGGGTTGAAAAACAAACTATGGAAACACCACATGTGCTCTATTTTGACTGAATAACAAGGAATAAACTGACAGTCACTGCACCTGCACCTGTCCCTGTCTCTGAGAAAGGGATGATTTGGACAAGGGCTTTGAGCATAACTGTTGCAGAAAGCCAAGAGCTTTTGCTAAGCCTCGAATGGATTTCTTTAAGGCCTGCACGTGTTTTCAGGATTTCTTAACAGCAGTTTGCTCTTGGTAATCAGAATATACTAACTGCGGTCATAAAATAAACACCACAAATATACATAATGAATTGTATCAGCCTTTGGAGAGCTGAACCTCCTGTAGTGGAGCAAGTCTGTGTGTATGGTGGACGAGTTTGTTTGTTTGTTTTTGGGTGTGTATATTTATTTATCGTGTGCCAGTGTTTTGGGTGTGGGTGCCTACGGAGAAAGAGCAAGAGATTAGTTAAGGCTGATTTGTTTTGTAGCATGCATCTGCCTCCCTGCATTAATTAAAGGAGAGCGTTTCTGAAAGACCTCCGTATGCAGCCTACATAAGTCCCAACAAAGAAAAACCTC